>CM039674.1:543976743-545176743 GCA_022496015.1 Hordeum marinum
ACTTGGCATGACATCATAATTTCACCCACATAGCAACTTCTAGAGAGTTGAGAGGTTTACGGCAAAAACTGGATGCACTTCGTGTACAAATTGGACAATCTCATAAGAAGTATGAGGGTTTCGGACGAAAACTCATCTATTACAAAGGAGTCATTTTTAATAACTTTTTAACTCCATACTTTTTTTGTGTTCGATATGCACCATTCAAAGGCACATCATCAATTTTCAACCCTTTCTGACTTCATTTGATATTTTTCATGCATTTAATGATTTATTTTGAGGTAAATGACCTGAATTTGAAAAGCAGTACAAATGAACTCTCAGAAGGTTGTAACTTGGCATGACATCATAATTTCACCCACATAGCAACTTCTAGAGAGTTGAGAGGGTTACGGCAAAAACTGGATGCACTTCGTGTACAAATTGGACAATCTCATAAGAAGTATGAGGGTTTCGGACGAAAACTCATCTATTACAAAGGGATTTCATTTTTAATAACTTATTTTAACTCCATACTTTTTGTGTGTTACATATGCACCATTCAAAGGCACATCATCAATTTTCAACCCTTTCCGACTTCATTTGATATTTTTCATGCATTTAATGATTTATTTTGAGCTAAATGACCTGAATTTGAAAAGCAGTACAAATGAACTCTGAAAAAGGTTGTAACTTGGCATGACATCATAATTTCACCCACATAGCAACTTCTAGAGAGTTGAGAGGGTTACGGCAAAAACTGGATGCACTTCGTGTACAAATTGGACAATCTCATAAGAAGTATGAGGGTTTCGGATGAAAACTCATCTATTACAAAGGGATTTCATTTTTAATAACTTGTTTTAACTCCATACTTTTTGTGTGTTACATATGCACCATTCAAAGGCACATCATCAATTTTCAAACCCTTTCTGACTTCATTTGATATTTTTCATGCATTTAATGATTTATTTGAGCTAAATGACCTGAATTTGAAAAGCAGTACAAATGAACTCTGAAAAGGTTGTAACTTGGCATGACATCATAATTTCACCCACATAGCAACTTCTAGAGAGTTGAGAGGGTTACGGCAAAAACTGGATGCACTTCGTGTATAAATTGGACAATCTCATAAGAAGTATGAGGGTTTCGGACGAAAACTCATCTATTACAAAGGGATTTCATTTTTAATAACTTTTTTAACTCCATACTTTTTGTGTGTTACGATATGCACCATTCAAAGGCACATCATCAATTTTCAACCCTTTCTGACTTCATTTGATATTTTTCATGCATTTAATGATTTATTTTGAGCTAAATGACCTGAATTTGAAAAGCAGTACAAATGAACTCTGAAAAGGTTGTAACTTGGCATGACATCATAATTTCACCCACATAGCAACTTCTAGAGAGTTGAGAGGGTTACGGCAAAAACTGGATGCACTTCGTGTACAAATTGGACAATCTCATAAGAAGTATGAGGGTTTCGGACGAAAACTCATCTATTACAAAGGGAAGTCATTTTTAATAACTTTTTTAACTCCATACTTTTTGTGTGTTCGATATGCACCATTCAAAGGCACATCATCAATTTTCAACCCTTTCTGACTTCATTTGATATTTTTCATGCATTTAATGATTTATTTTGAGGTAAATGACCTGAATTTGAAAAGCAGTACAAATGAACTCTGAAAAGGTTGTAACTTGGCATGACATCATAATTTCACCCACATAGCAACTTCTAGAGAGTTGAGAGGGTTACGGCAAAAACTGGATGCACTTCGTGTACAAATTGGACAATCTCATAAGAAGTATGAGGGTTTCGGACGAAAACTCATCTATTACAAAGGGATTTCATTTTTAATAACTTTTTTAACTCCATAATTTTTGTGTGTTACATATGCACCATTCAAAGGCACATCATCAATTTTCAACCCTTTCCGACTTCATTTGATATTTTTCATGCATTTAATGATTTATTTTGAGCTAAATGACCTGAATTTGAAAAGCAGTACAAATGAACTCTGAAAAGGTTGTAACTTGGCATGACATCATAATTTCACCCACATAGCAACTTCTAGAGAGTTGAGAGGGTTACGGCAAAAACTGGATGCACTTCGTGTACAAATTGGACAATCTCATAAGAAGTATGAGGGTTTCGGATGAAAACTCATCTATTACAAAGGGATTTCATTTTTAATAACTTGTTTTAACTCCATACTTTTTGTGTGTTACATATGCACCATTCAAAGGCACATCATCAATTTTCAACCCTTTCTGACTTCATTTGATATTTTTCATGCATTTAATGATTTATTTTGAGCTAAATGACCTGAATTTGAAAAGCAGTACAAATGAACTCTGAAAAGGTTGTAACTTGGCATGACATCATAATTTCACCCACATAGCAACTTCTAGAGAGTTGAGAGGGTTACGGCAAAAACTGGATGCACTTCGTGTACAAATTGGACAATCTCATAAGAAGTATGAGGGTTTCGGATGAAAACTCATCTATTACAAAGGGATTTCATTTTTAATAACTTTTTTAACTCCATACTTTTTGTGTGTTACATATGCACCATTCAAAGGCACATCATCAATTTTCAACCCTTTCTGACTTCATTTGATATTTTTCATGCATTTAATGATTTATTTTGAGCTAAATGACCTGAATTTGAAAAGCAGTACAAATGAACTCTGAAAAGGTTGTAACTTGGCATGACATCATAATTTCACCCACATAGCAACTTCTAGAGAGTTGAGAGGGTTACGGCAAAAACTGGATGCACTTCGTGTACAAATTGGACAATCTCATAAGAAGTATGAGGGTTTCGGACGAAAACTCATCTATTACAAAGGGATTTCATTTTTAATAACTTTTTTAACTCCATACTTTTTGTGTGTTCGATATGCACCATTCAAAGGCACATCATCAATTTTCAACCCTTTCTGAGTTCATTTGATATTTTTCATGCATTTAATGATTTATTTTGAGGTAAATGACCTGAATTTGAAAAGCAGTACAAATGAACTCTGAAAAGGTTGTAACTTGGCATGACATCATAATTTCACCCACATAGCAACTTCTAGAGAGTTGAGAGGGTTACGGCAAAAACTGGATGCACTTCGTGTACAAATTGGACAATCTCATAAGAAGTATGAGGGTTTCGGACGAAAACTCATCTATTACAAAGGGATTTCATTTTTAATAACTTTTTTAACTCCATACTTTTTGTGTGTTCGATATGCACCATTCAAAGGCACATCATCAATTTTCAACCCTTTCTGAGTTCATTTGATATTTTTCATGCATTTAATGATTTATTTTGAGCTAAATGACCTGAATTTGAAAAGCAGTACAAATGAACTCTGAAAAGGTTGTAACTTGGCATGACATCATAATTTCACCCACATAGCAACTTCTAGAGAGTTGAGAGGGTTACGGCAAAAACTAGGATGCACTTCGTGTACAAATTGGACAATCTCATAAGAAGTATGAGGGTTTCGGACGAAAACTCATCTATTACAAAGGGATTTCATTTTTAATAACTTTTTTAACTCCATACTTTTTGTGTGTTCGATATGCACCATTCAAAGGCACATCATCAATTTTCAACCCTTTCTGAGTTCATTTGATATTTTTCATGCATTTAATGATTTATTTTGAGCTAAATGACCTGAATTTGAAAAGCAGTACAAATGAACTCTGAAAAGGTTGTAACTTGGCATGACATCATAATTTCACCCACATAGCAACTTCTAGAGAGTTGAGAGGGTTACGGCAAAAACTGGATGCACTTCGTGTACAAATTGGACAATCTCATAAGAAGTATGAGGGTTTCGGACGAAAACTCATCTATTACAAAGGGATTTCATTTTTAATAACTTATTTTAACTCCATACTTTTTGTGTGTTACATATGCACCATTCAAAGGCACATCATCAATTTTCAACCCTTTCCTGACTTCATTTGATATTTTTCATGCATTTAATGATTTATTTTGAGCTAAATGACCTGAATTTGAAAAGCAGTACAAATGAACTCTGAAAAAGGTTGTAACTTGGCATGACATCATAATTTCACCCACATAGCAACTTCTAGAGAGTTGAGAGGGTTACGGCAAAAACTGGATGCACTTCGTGTATAAATTGGACAATCTCATAAGAAGTATGAGGGTTTCGGACTGAAAACTCATCTATTACAAAGGGATTTCATTTTTAATAACTTGTTTTAACTCCATACTTTTTGTGTGTTACATATGCACCATTCAAAGGCACATCATCAATTTTCAACCCTTTCTGACTTCATTTGATATTTTTCATGCATTTAATGATTTATTTTGAGCTAAATGACCTGAATTTGAAAAGCAGTACAAATGAACTCTGAAAAGGTTGTAACTTGGCATGACATCATAATTTCACCCACATAGCAACTTCTAGAGAGTTGAGAGGGTTACGGCAAAAACTGGATGCACTTCGTGTACAAATTGGACAATCTCATAAGAAGTATGAGGGTTTCGGATGAAAACTCATCTATTACAAAGGGATTTCATTTTTAATAACTTGTTTTAACTCCATACTTTTTGTGTGTTACATATGCACCATTCAAAGGCACATCATCAATTTTCAACCCTTTCTGACTTCATTTGATATTTTTCATGCATTTAATGATTTATTTTGAGCTAAATGACCTGAATTTGAAAAGCAGTACAAATGAACTCTGAAAAGGTTGTAACTTGGCATGACATCATAATTTCACCCACATAGCAACTTCTAGAGAGTTGAGAGGGTTACGGCAAAAACTGGATGCACTTCGTGTACAAATTGGACAATCTCATAAGAAGTATGAGGGTTTCGGACGAAAACTCATCTATTACAAAGGGATTTCATTTTTAATAACTTTTTTAACTCCATACTTTTTGTGTGTTCGATATGCACCATTCAAAGGCACATCATCAATTTTCAACCCTTTCTGAGTTCATTTGATATTTTTCATGCATTTAATGATTTATTTTGAGCTAAATGACCTGAATTTGAAAAGCAGTACAAATGAACTCTGAAAAGGTTGTAACTTGCCATGACATCATAATTTCACCCACATAGCAACTTCTAGAGAGTTGAGAGGGTTACGGCAAAAACTGGATGCACTTCGTGCACAAATTGGACAATCTCATAAGAAGTATGAGGGTTTCGGACGAAAACTCATCTATTACAAAGGGATTTCATTTTTAATACTTTTTTAACTCCATACTTTTTGTGTGTTACATATGCACCATTCAAAGGCACATCATCAATTTTCAACCCTTTCTGACTTCATTTGATATTTTTCATGCATTTAATGATTTATTTTGAGCTAAATGACCTGAATTTGTAAAGCAGTACAAATGAACTCTGAAAAGGTTGTAACTTGGCATGACATCATAATTTCACCCACATAGCAACTTCTAGAGAGTTGAGAGGGTTACGGCAAAAACTGGATGCACTTCGTGTACAAATTGGACAATCTCATAAGAAGTATGAGGGTTTCGGATGAAAACTCATCTATTACAACGGGATTTCATTTTTAATAACTTGTTTTAACTCCATACTTTTTGTGTGTTACATATGCACCATTCAAAGGCACATCATCAATTTTCAACCCTTTCTGACTTCATTTGATATTTTTCATGCATTTAATGATTTATTTTGAGCTAAATGACCTGAATTTGAAAAGCAGTACAAATGAACTCTGAAAAGGTTGTAACTTGGCATGACATCATAATTTCACCCACATAGCAACTTCTAGAGAGTTGAGAGGGTTACGGCAAAAACTGGATGCACTTCGTGTACAAATTGGACAATCTCATAAGAAGTATGAGGGTTTCGGACGAAAACTCATCTATTACAAAGGGATTTCATTTTTAATAACTTTTTTAACTCCATACTTTTTGTGTGTTCGATATGCACCATTCAAAGGCACATCATCAATTTTCAACCCTTTCTGAGTTCATTTGATATTTTTCATGCATTTAATGATTTATTTTGAGCTAAATGACCTGAATTTGAAAAGCAGTACAAATGAACTCTGAAAAGGTTGTAACTTGGCATGACATCATAATTTCACCCACATAGCAACTTCTAGAGAGTTGAGAGGGTTACGGCAAAAACTGGATGCACTTCGTGTACAAATTGGACAATCTCATAAGAAGTATGAGGGTTTCGGACGAAAACTCATCTATTACAAAGGGATTTCATTTTTAATAACTTTTTTAACTCCATACTTTTTGTGTGTTCGATATGCACCATTCAAAGGCACATCATCAATTTTCAACCCTTTCTGAGTTCATTTGATATTTTTCATGCATTTAATGATTTATTTTGAGCTAAATGACCTGAATTTGAAAAGCAGTACAAATGAACTCTGAAAAGGTTGTAACTTGGCATGACATCATAATTTCACCCACATAGCAACTTCTAGAGAGTTGAGAGGGTTACGGCAAAAACTGGATGCACTTCGTGCACAAATTGGACAATCTCATAAGAAGTATGAGGGTTTCGGACGAAAACTCATCTATTACAAAGGGATTTCATTTTTAATAACTTATTTTAACTCCATACTTTTTGTGTGTTACATATGCACCATTCAAAGGCACATCATCAATTTTCAACCCTTTCCGACTTCATTTGATATTTTTCATGCATTTAATGATTTATTTTGAGCTAAATGACCTGAATTTGAAAAGCAGTACAAATGAACTCTAAAAAGGTTGTAACTTGGCATGACATCATAATTTCACCCACATAGCAACTTCTAGAGAGTTGAGAGGGTTACGGCAAAAACTGGATGCACTTCGTGTACAAATTGGACAATCTCATAAGAAGTATGAGGGTTTCGGATGAAAACTCATCTATTACAAAGGGATTTCATTTTTAATAACTTGTTTTAACTCCATAATTTTTGTGTGTTACATATGCACCATTCAAAGGCACATCATCAATTTTCAACCCTTTCTGACTTCATTTGATATTTTTCATGCATTTAATGATTTATTTTGAGCTAAATGACCTGAATTTGTAAAGCAGTACAAATGAACTCTGAAAAGGTTGTAACTTGGCATGACATCATAATTTCACCCACATAGCAACTTCTAGAGAGTTGAGAGGGTTACGGCAAAAACTGGATGCACTTCGTGTACAAATTGGACAATCTCATAAGAAGTATGAGGGTTTCGGACGAAAACTCATCTATTACAAAGGGATTTCATTTTTAATAACTTTTTTAACTCCATACTTTTTGTGTGTTCGATATGCACCATTCAAAGGCACATCATCAATTTTCAACCCTTTCTGACTTCATTTGATATTTTTCATGCATTTAATGATTTATTTTGAGCTAAATGACCTGAATTTGAAAAGCAGTACAAATGAACTCTGAAAACGGTTGTAACTTGGCATGACATCATAATTTCACCCACATAGCAACTTCTAGAGAGTTGAGAGGGTTACGGCAAAAACTGGATGCACTTCGTGTATAAATTGGACAATCTCATAAGAAGTATGAGGGTTTCGGACGAAAACTCATCTATTACAAAGGGATTTCATTTTTAATAACTTATTTTAACTGCATACTTTTTGTGTAGTTCGATATGCACCATTCAAAGGCACATCATCAATTTTCAACCCTTTCTGACTTCATTTGATATTTTTCATGCATTTAATGATTTATTTTGAGCTAAATGACCTGAATTTGAAAAGCAGTACAAATGAACTCTGAAAAGGTTGTAACTTGGCATGACATCATAATTTCACCCACATAGCAACTTCTAGAGAGTTGAGAGGGTTACGGCAAAAAACTGGATGCACTTCGTGTACAAATTGGACAATCTCATAAGAAGTATGAGGGTTTCGGACGAAAACTCATCTATTACAAAGGGATTTCATTTTTAATAACTTTTTTAACTCCATACTTTTTGTGTGTTCGATATGCACCATTCAAAGGCACATCATCAATTTTCAACCCTTTCTGACTTCATTTGATATTTTTCATGCATTTAATGATTTATTTTGAGCTAAATGACCTGAATTTGAAAAGCAGTACAAATGAACTCTGAAAAGGTTGTAACTTGGCATGACATCATAATTTCACCCACATAGCAACTTCTAGAGAGTTGAGAGGGTTACGGCAAAAACTGGATGCACTTCGTGCACAAATTGGACAATCTCATAAGAAGTATGAGGGTTTCGGACGAAAACTCATCTATTACAAAGGGATTTCATTTTTAATAACTTATTTTAACTTCATACTTTTTGTGTGTTAGATATGCACCATTCAAAGGCACATCATCAATTTTCAACCCTTTCCGACTTCATTTGATATTTTTCATGCATTTAATGATTTATTTTGAGCTAAATGACCTGAATTTGAAAAGCAGTACAAATGAACTCTAAAAAGGTTGTAACTTGGCATGACATCATAATTTCACCCAGATAGCAACTTCTAGAGAGTTGAGAGGGTTACGGCAAAAACTGGATGCACTTCGTGGACAAATTGGACAATCTCATAAGAAGTATGAGGGTTTCGGATGAAAACTCATCTATTACAAAGGGATTTCATTTTTAATAACTTATTTCAACTCCATACTTTTTGTGTGTTATATATGCACCTTTCAAAGGCACATCATCAATTTTCAACCCTTTCTGACTTCATTTGATATTTTTCATGCATTTAATGATTTATTTTGAGCTAAATGACCTGAATTTGAAAAGCAGTACAAATGAACTCTGAAAAGGTTGTAACTTGGCATGACATCATAATTTCACCCACATAGCAACTTCTAGAGAGTTGAGAGGGTTACGGCAAAAACTGGATGCACTTCGTGTACAAATTGGACAATCTGATAAGAAGTATGACGGTTCCGGACGAAAACTCATCTATTACAAAGGGATTTCATTTTTAATAACTTTTTTAACTCCATACTTTTTGTGTGTTCGATATGCACCATTCAAAGGCACATCATCAATTTTCAACCCTTTCTGAGTTCATTTGATATTTTTCATGCATTTAATGATTTATTTTGAGCTAAATGACCTGAATTTGAAAAGCAGTACAAATGAACTCTGAAAAGGTTGTAACTTGGCATGACATCATAATTTCACCCACATAGCAACTTCTAGAGAGTTGAGAGGGTTACGGCAAAAAGTGGATGCACTTCGTGTACAAACTGGACAATCTCATAAGAAGTATGAGGGTTTCGGACGAAAACTCATCTATTACAAAGGGATTTCATTTTTAATAACTTATTTTAACTGCATACTTTTTGTGTATTCAATATGCAGCATTCAAAGGCACATCATCAATTTTCAACCCTTTCTGGCTTCATTTGATATTTTTCATGCATTTAATGATTATTTGAGCTAAATGACCTATTGAAGCAGTAAATGACCCTGAAAAGGTTGTAACTTGGCATGACATCATAATTTCACCCACATAGCAACTTCTAGAGAGTTGAGAGGGTTACGGCAAAAACTGGATGCACTTCGTGTACAAATTGGACAATCTCATAAGAAGTATGAGGGTTTCGGACGAAAACTCATCTATTACAAAGGGATTTCATTTTAATAACTTTTTTAACTCCATAATTTTTGTGTGTTCGATATGCACCATTGAAAGGCACATCATCAATTTTCAACCCTTTCTGAGTTCATTTGATATTTTTCATGCATTTAATGATTTATTTTGAGCTAAATGACCTGAATTTGAAAAGCAGCACAAATGAACTCTGAAAAGGTTGTAACTTGGCATGACATCATAATTTCACCCACATAGCAACTTCTAGAGAGTTGAGAGGGTTACGGAAAATATGGGATGCACTTCGTGTACAAATTGGACAATCTCATAAGAAGTATGAGGGTTTCGGACGAAAACTCATCTATTACAAAGGGATTTCATTTTTAATAACTTTTTTAACTCCATACTTTTTGTGTGTTCGATATGCACCATTCAAAGGCACATCATCAATTTTCAACCCTTTCTGAGTTCATTTGATATTTTTCATGCATTTAATGATTTGTTTTGAGCTAAATGACCCTGAATTTGAAAAGCAGTACAAATGAACTCTGAAAATGTTGTAACTTGGCATGACATCATAATTTCACCCACATAGCAACTTCTAGAGAGTTGAGAGGGTTACGGCAAAAACTGGATGCACTTCGTGTACAAATTGGACAATCTCATAAGAAGTATGAGGGTTTCGGACGAAAACTTATCTATTACAAAGGGATTTCATTTTTAATAACTTATTTTAACTGCATAGTTTTTGTGTATTCAATATGCAGCATTCAAAGGCACATCATCAATTTTCAACCCTTTCTGACTTCATTTGATATTTTTCATGCATTTAATGATTAATCTTGATCTAAATGACCCTGAAAAGATTATAACATGGCATGACATCATAATTTCACCCACATAGCAACTTCTAGAGAGTTGAGAGGGTTACGGCAAAAACTGGATGCACTTCGTGTACAAATTGGACAATCTCATCAGAAGTATGGGGTTTCGGACGAAAACTCATCTATTACAAAGGGATTTCATTTTAATAACTTTTTTTAACTCCATACTTTTTGTGTGTTCGATATGCACCATTCAAAGGCACATCATCAATTTTCAACCCTTTCTGACTTCATTTGATATTTTTCATGCATTTAATGATTTATTTTGAGCTAAATGACCTGAATTTGAAAAGCAGTACAAAAGAACTCTAAAAAGGTTGTAACTTGGCATGACATCATAATTTCACCCACATAGCAACTTCTAGAGAGTTGAGAGGGTTACGGCAAAAACTGGATGCACTTCGTGCACAAATTGGACAATCTCATAAGAAGTATGAGGGTTTCGGACGAAAACTCATCTATTACAAAGGGATTTCATTTTTAATAACTTATTTTAACTCCATACTTTTTGTGTGTTACATATGCACCATTCAAAGGCACATCATCAATTTTCAACCCTTTCCGACTTCATTTGATATTTTTCATGCATTTAATGATTTATTTTGAGCTAAATGACCTGAATTTGAAAAGCAGTACAAATGAACTCTAAAAAGGTTGTAACTTGGCATGACATCATAATTTCACCCAGATAGCAACTTCTAGAGAGTTGAGAGGGTTACGGCAAAAACTGGATGCACTTCGTGTACAAATTGGACAATCTCATAAGAAGTATGAGGGTTTCGGATGAAAACTCATCTATTACAAAGGGATTTCATTTTTAATAACTTATTTTAACTCCATACTTTTTGTGTGTTATATATGCACCTTTCAAAGGCACATCATCAATTTTCAACCCTTTCAGACTTCATTTGATATTTTTCATGCATTTAATGATTTATTTTGAGCTAAATGACCTGAATTTGAAAAGAAGTACAAATGAACTCTGAAAAGGTTGTAACTTGGCATGACATCATAATTTCACCCACATAGCAACTTCTAGAGAGTTGAGAGGGTTACGGCAAAAACTGGATGCACTTCGTGTACAAATTGGACAATCTCATAAGAAGTATGAGGGTTTCGGACGAAAACTCATCTATTACAAAGGGATTTCATATTGTAATAACTTTTTTAACTCCATACTTTTTGTGTGTTCGATATGCACCATTCAAAGGCACATCATCAATTTTCAACCCTTTCTAAGTTCATTTGATATTTTTCATGCATTTAATGATTTATTTTGAGCTAAATGACCTGAATTTGAAAAGCAGTACAAATGAACTCTGAAAAGGTTGTAACTTGGCATGACATCATAATTTCACCCACATAGCAACTTCTAGAGAGTTGAGAGGGTTACGGCAAAAACTGGATGCACTTCGTGTACAAATTGGACAATCTCATAAGAAGTATGAGGGTTTCGGACGAAAACTCATCTATTACAAAGGGATTTCATTTTTAATAACTTATTTTAACTGCATACTTTTTGTGTATTCAATATGCAGCATTCAAAGGCACATCATCAATTTTCAACCCTTTCTGACTTCATTTGATATTTTTCATGCATTTAATGATTTATCTTGATCTAAATGACCCTGAAAAGGTTGTAACTTGGCATGACATCATAATTTCACCCACATAGCAACTTCTAGAGAGTTGAGAGGGTTACGGCAAAAACTGGATGCACTTCGTGTACAAATTGGACAATCTCATAAGAAGTATGAGGGTTTCGGACGAAAACTCATCTATTACAAAGGGATTTCATTTTAATAACTTTTTTAACTCCATACTTTTTGTGTGTTCGATATGCACCATTCAAAGGCACATCATCAATTTTCAACCCTTTCTGAGTTCATTTGATATTTTCATACATTTAATGATTTATTTTGAGCTAAATGACCTGAATTTGAAAAGCAGTACAAATGAACTCTGAAAAGGTTGTAACTTGGCATGACATCATAATTTCACCCACATAGCAACTTCTAGAGAGTTGAGAGGGTTACGGCAAAAACTGGATGCACTTCGTGTACAAATTGGACAATCTCATAAGAAGTATGAGGGTTTCGGACGAAAACTCATCTATTACAAAGGGATTTCATTTTTAATAACTTTTTTAACTCCATACTTTTTGTGTGTTCGATATGCACCATTCAAAGGCACATCATCAATTTTCAACCCTTTCTGAGTTCATTTGATATTTTCCATGCATTTAATGATTTATTTTGAGGTAAATGACCTGAATTTGAAAAGCAGTACAAATGAACTCTGAAAAGGTTGTAACTTGGCATGACATCATAATTTCACCCACATAGCAACTTCTAGAGAGTTGAGAGGGTTACGGCAAAAACTGGATGCACTTCGTGTACAAATTGGACAATCTCATAAGAAGTATGAGGGTTTCGGACGAAAACTCATCTATTACAAAGGGATTTCATTTTTAGTAACTTCTTTTAACTCCATACTTTTTGTCTGTTCGATATGCACCATTCAAAGGCACATCATCAATTTTCAACCCTTTCTGACTTCATTTGATATTTTTCATGCATTTAATGATTTATTTTGAGCTAAATGACCTGAATTTGAAAATCAGTACAAAAGAACTCTGAAAAGGTTGTAACTTGGCATGACATCATAATTTCACCCACATAGCAACTTCTAGAGAGTTGAGAGGGTTACGGCAAAAACTGGATGTAGTTCGTGTACAAATTGGACAATCTCATAAGAAGTATGAGGGTTTCGGATGAAAACTCATCTATTATAAAGGGATTTCATTTTTAGTAACTTATTTTAACTCCATACTTTTGGGGTGTTCCATATGCACCATTCAAAGGCACATCATCAATTTTCAACCCTTTCTGACTTCATTCGATATTTTTCATGCATTTAATGATTTATTTTGAGCTAAATGACCTAAATTTGAAAAGCAGTACAAATGAACTCTGAAAAGGTTGTAACTTGGCATGACATCATAATTTCACCCACATAGCAACTTCTAGAGAGTTGAGAGGGTTACGGCAAAAACTGGATGCACTTCGTGTACAAATTGGACAATCTCCTAAGAAGTATGAGGGTTTCGGACGAAAACTCATCTATTACAAAGGGATTTCGTTTTCAATAACTTTTTTTAACTCCATACTTTTTCTGTGTTTGATATGTACCATTCAAAGGCACATCATCAATTTTCAACCCTTTCTGACTTCATTTGATATTTTTCATGCATTTAATGATTTATTTTGAGCTAAACGACCTGAATTTGAAAAGCAGTACAAAAGAACTCTGAAAAGGTGGTAACTTGGCATGACATCATAATTTCACCCACAGAGCAACTTCTAGAGAGTTGAGAGGGTTACGGCAAAAACTGGATGCAGTTTGTGTACAAATTGGACAATCTCATAAGAAGTATGAGGGTTTCGGACGAAAACTCATCTATTACAAAGGGATTTCATTTTTAATAACTTTTTTAACTCCATACTTTTTGTGTGTTCGATATGCACCATTCAAAGGCACATCATCAATTTTCAACCCTTTCTGACTGCATTTGATATTTTTCATGCATTTAATGATTTATTTTGAGCTAAATGACATGAATTTGAAAAGCAGTACAAATGAACTCTGAAAAGGTTGTAACTTGGCATGACATCATAATTTCACCCACATAGCAATTTCTAGAGAGTTGAGAGGGTTACGGCAAAAACTGGATGAAGTTCGTGTACAAATTGGACAATCTCATAAGAAGTATGAGGGTTTCGGACGAAAACTCATCTATTACAAAGGGATTTCATTTTTAATAACTTTTTTAACTCCATACTTTTTGTGTGTTCGATATGCACCGTTCAAAGGCACATCATCAATTTTCAACCCTTTCTGACTTCATTTGATATTTTTCATGCATTTAATGATTTATTTTGAGCTAAATGACCTGAATTTGAAAAGCAATACAAATGAACTCTAAAAAGGTTGTAACTTGGCATGACATCATAATTTCACCCACATAGCAACTTCTAGAGAGTTGAGAGGGTTACGACAAAAACTGGATGCACTTCGTGTACAAATTGGAAAATCTCATAAGAAGTACGAGGGTTTCGGACCAAAACTCATCTATTACAAAGGGATTTCATTTTTAATAACTTATTTTAACTCCATACTTTTTGCGTGTTCGATATGCACCATTCGAAGGCACATCATTAATTTTCAACCCTTTTTGACTTCATTTGATATTTTTCATGCATTTAATGATTTATCTTAAGCTAAATGACCTGAATTTCAAAAGCAGTACAAATGAACTCTAAAAAGGTTGTAACTTCGCATGACATCAAAATTTCACCCATATAGCAACTTGTAGAGAGTTGAGAGGGTTACGGCAAAAACTGGATGCACTTCGTGTACAAATTGGACAATCTCGTAAGAAGTATGAGGGTTTCGGATGAAAACTAATCTATTACAAAGGGATTTCATTTTTAGTAACTTATTTTAACTCCATACTTTTGGGGTGTTCCATATGCACCATTCAAAGGCACATCATCAATTTTCAACCCTTTCTGACTTCATTCGATATTTTTCATGCATTTAATGATTTATTTTGAGCTAAATAACCTGAATTGGAAAAGCAGTACAAATGAACTCTGAAAAAGTTGTAACTTGGCATGACATCATAATTTCACCCACATAGCAACTTCTAGAGAGTTGAGAGGGTTACGGCAAAAACTGGATGCACTTCGTGTACAAATTGGACAATCTCCTAAGAAGTATGAGGGTTTCGGACGAAAACTCATCTATTACAAAGGGATTTCGTTTTCAATAACTTTTTTTAACTCCATACTTTTTCTGTGTTTGATATGTACCATTCAAAGGCACGTCATCAATTTTCAACCCTTTCTGACTTCATTTGATATTTTTCATGCATTTAATGATTTATTTTGAGTTAAACGACCTGAATTTGAAAAGCAGTACAAAAGAACTCTGAAAAGGTGGTAACTTGGCATGACATCATAATTTCACCCACATAGCAACTTCTAGAGAGTTGAGAGGGTTACGGCAAAAACTGGATGCAGTTCGTGTACAAATTGGACAATCTCATAAGAAGTATGACGGTTTCGGACGAAAACTCATCTATTACAAAGGGATTTCATTTTTAATAACTTATTTTAATTGCATACTTTTTGTGTGTTCAATATGCAGCATTCAAAGCCACATTATCAATTTTCAACCCTTTCTGACTTCATTTGATATCTTTCATGCATTAAATGATTTGTTTTGAGCTAAATGACCCCGAATTTGAAAAGCAGTACAAATGAACTCTGAAAAGGTTGTAACTTGCATGACATCATAATTTCACCCACATAGCAAATTCAAGAGAGTTCAAATGGTTACGGAAAAAACTGGACGCACTTCGTGTACAAGTTGGACAATCTCATAAGAAGTATGGGGGTTTCAGACGAAAACTCGTCTATTACAAAGGGATTTCATTTTTAATAACTTTTTTTAACTCCATACTTTTTGTGTGTTCGATATGCTCCATTCAAAGGCACATTATCAATTTTCAACCCTTTCTGACTTCATTTGATATTTTGCATGCATTTAATGATTTATTTTGAGCTAAATGACCTGAATTTGAAAAGCAGTACAAATGATGTCTGAAAAGGTTGTAACTTGGCATGACATCATAATTTCACCCACATAACAACTTCTAGAGAGTTCAGAGGGTTACGGCAAAAACTGGATGCACTTCGTGTACAAATTGGACAATCTCATAAGAAGTATGAGGGTTTCGGACGAAAACACATCTATTACAAAGGGATTTCATTTTTAATAACTTTTTTTAACTCCATACTTTTTGTGTGTTCGATATGCACCATTCAAAGGCACATCATCAAATTTCAACCCTTTCTGACTTCATTTGATATTTTTCATGCATTTAATGATTTATTTTGAGCTAAATGACCTGAGTTTGAAAAGCAGTACAAATGAACTCTAAAAAGGTTGTAACTTGGCATGACATCATAATTTCACCCACATAGCAACTTCTAGAGAGTTGAGAGGGTTACGGCAAAAACGGGATGCACTTCGTGTACAAATTGGACAATCTCATAAGAAGTATGAGGGTTTCGGACGAAAACTCATCTATTACAAAGGGATTTCATTTTTAATAACTTTTTTAACTCCATATTTTTTGTGTGTTCGATATGCACCATTCAAAGGCACATCATCAATTTTCAACCCTTTCTGACTTCATTTGATATTTTTCATGCATTTAATGATTTATTTTGAGCTAAATGACCTGAGTTTGAAAAGCAGTACAAATGAACTCTGAAAAGGTTGTAACTTGGCATGACATCATAATTTCACCCACATAGCAACTTCTAGAGAGTTGAGAGGGTTACGGCAAAAATGGGATGCACTTCGTGTACAAATTGGACAATCTCATAAGAAGTATGAGGGTTTCGGACGAAAACTCATCTATTACAAAGGGATTTCATTTTTAATAACTTTTTTAACTCCATATTTTTTGTGTGTTCGATATGCACCATTCAAAGGCACATCATCAATTTTCAACCCTTTCTGACTTCATTTGATATATTTTTCATGCATTTAATGATTTATTTTGAGCTAAATGACCTGAATTTGAAAAGCAGTACAAATGAACTCTGAAAAGGTTTTAACTTGGCATGACATCATAATTTCACCCACATAGAAACTTCTAGAGAGTTGAGAGGGTTACGGCAAAAACTGGATGCACTTCGTGTACCAATTGGACAATCTCATACGAAGTATGAGGGTTTCGCATGAAAACTCATCTATTACAAGGGGATTTCATTTTTAATAACTTATTTTAACTCCATACTTCTTGCGTCTTCGATATGCAGCATTCAAAGGCACATCATCAATTTTCAACCCTTTCTGACTTCATTTGATATTTTTCATGCATTTAATGATTTATTTTGAGCTAAATGACCTAAGTTTGAAAAGCAGTACAAATTAACTCTGAAAAGGTTGTACCTTGGCATGACATCATAATTTCACCCACATAGCAACTTCTAGAGAGTTGAGAGGGTTACGGCAAAAACTGGATGCAGTTCGTGTACAAATTGGACAATCTCATAAGAAGTATGAGTGTTTCGGACGAAAACTTATCTATTACAAAGGGATTTCATTTTTAATAACTTATTTTAACTCCATACTTTTTGTGTGTTCGATATGCACCATTCAAAGGCACATCATCAATTTTCAACCCTTTCTGACTTCATTTGATATTTTGCATGCATTTAATGATTTATTTTGAGCTAAATGACCTGAATTTGAAAAGCAGTACAAATGAAGTCTGAAAAGGTTGTAACTTGGCATGACATCATAATTTCACCCACATAACAACTTCTAGAGAGTTCAGAGGGTTACGGCAAAAACAGGATGCACTTTGTGTACAATTTGGACAATCTCATAAGAAGTATGAGGGTTTCGGACGAAAACTCATCTATTACAAAGGGATTTCATTTTTAATAACTTTTTTTAACTCCATACTTTTTGTGTGTTCGATATGCACAATTCAAAGGCACATCATCAATTTTCAACCCTTTCTGACTTCATTTGATATTTTGCATGCATTTAATGATTTATTTTGAGGTAAATGACCTGAATTTGAAAAGCAGTACAAATGAACTCTGAAAAGGTTGTAACTTGGCATGACATCATAATTTCACCCACATAGCAACTTCTAGAGAGTTGAGAGGGTTACGGCAAAAACTGGATGCAGTTCGTGTACAAATTGGACAATCTCATAAGAAGTATGAGGGTTTCGGACGAAAACTCATCTATTACAAAGGGATTTCATTTTTAATAACTTTTTTAACTCCATACTTTTTGTGTGTTCGATATGCACAATTCAAAGGCACATCATCAATTTTCAACCCTTTCTGACTTCATTTGATATTTTTCATGCATTTAATGATTTATTTTGAGCTAAATGACCTGAATTTGAAAAGCAGTACAAATGAACTCTGAAAAGGTTGTAACTTGGCATGACATCATAATTTCACCCACATAGCAACTTCTAGAGAGTTGAGAGGGTTACGTAAAAAACTGGATGCACTTCGTGTACAAATTGGAAAATCTCATAAGAAGTATGAGGGTTTCGGACCAAAACTCATCTATTACAAATGGATTTCATTTTTAATAACTTATTTTAACTCCATACTTTTTGCGTGTTCGATATGCACCATTCAAAGGCACATCATCAATTTTCAACCCTTTCTGACTTCATTTGATATTTTTCATGCATTTAATGATTTATTTTGAGCTAAATGACCAGAATTTGAAAAGCAGTACAAATGAACTCTGAAAAGGTTGTAACTTGGCATGACATCATAATTTCACCCACATAGCAACTTCTAGTGAGTTGAGAGGGTTACGGCAAAAACTGGATGCAGTTCGTGTACAAATTGGACAATCTCATAAGTATGAGGGTTTCGGACGAAAACTCATCTATTACAAAGGGATTTCATTTTTAATAACTTTTTTAACTCCATACTTTTTGTGTGTTCGATATGCACCATTCAAAGGCACATCATCAATTTTCAACCCTTTCTGACTTCATTTGATATTTTTCATGCATTTAATGATTTATTTTGAGCTAAATGACCTGAATTTGAAAAGCAGTACAAATTAACTCTGAAAAGGTTGTAACTTGGCATGACATCATAATTTCACCCACATAGCAACTTCTAGAGAGTTGAGAGGGTTACGGCAAAAACTGGATGCACTTCGTGTACAAATTGGACAATGTCCTAAGAAGTATGAGGGTTTCGGACGAAAACTCATCTATTACAAAGGGATTTCATTTTTAATAACTTTTTTTAACTCCATACATCTTGCGTGTTCGATATGCACCATTCAAAGGCACATCATCAATTTTCAACCCTTTCTGACTTCATTCGATATTTTTCATGCATTTACTGATTTATTTTGAGCTAAATGACCTGAATTTGAAAAGTAGTACAAATGAACTCTGAAAAGGTTGTAACTTGGCATGACATCATAATTTCACCCACATAGCAACTTCTAGAGAGTTGAGAGGGTTACGGCAAAAACGGGATGCACTTCGTGTACAAATTGGACAATCTCATAAGAAGTATGAGGGTTTCGGACGAAAACTCATCTATTACAAAGGGATTTCATTTTTAATAACTTTTTTAACTCCATATTTTTTGTGTGTTCGATATGCACCATTCAAAGGCACATCATCAATTTTCAACCCTTTCTGACTTCATTTGATATTTTTCATGCATTTAATGATTTATTTTGAGCTAAATGACCTGAATTTGAAAAGCAGTACAAATGAACTATGAAAAGGTTGTAACTTGGCATGACATCATAATTTCACCCACATAGCAACTTCTAGAGAGTTGAGAGGGTTACGGCAAAAACTGGATGCACTTCGTGTACAAATTGGACAATCTCATAAGAAGTATGAGGGTTTCGGACGAAAACTCATCTATTACAAAGGGATTTCATTTTTAATAACTTTTTTAACAATTCATTTGATATTTTTCATGCATTTAATGATTTATTTTGAGCTAAATGACCTGAATTTGAAAAGCAGTACAAATGAACTCTGAAAAGGTTGTAACTTGGCATGACATCATAATTTCACCCACATAGCAACTTCTAGAGAGTTGAGAGGGTTACGACAAAAACTGGATGCACTTCGTGTACAAATTGGACAATCTCATAAGAAGTATGAGGGTTTCGCACGAAAACTCATCTATTACAAAGGGATTTCATTTTTAATAACTTATTTTAACTCCATACTTCTTGCGTGTTCGATATGCACCATTCAAAGGCACATCATCAATTTTCAACCCTTTCTGACTTCATTTGATATTTTTCATGCATTTAATGATTTATTTTGAGCTAAATGACCTGAGTTTGAAAAGCAGTACATATTAACTCTGAAAACGTTGTAACTTGGCATGACATCATAATTTCACCCACATAGCAACTTCTAGAGAGTTGAGAGGGTTACGACAAAAACTGGATGCAGTTCGTGTACAAATTGGACAATCTCATAAGAAGTATGAGTGTTTCGGACCAAAACTTATCTATTACAAAGGGATTTCATTTTTAATAGCTTATTTTAACTCCATACTTTTTGTGTGTTCGATATGCACCATTCAAAGGCACATCATCAATTTTCAACCCTTTCTGACTTCATTTGATATTTTTCATGCATTTAATGATTTATTTTGAGCTAAATGACCAGAATTTGAAAAGCAGTACAAATGAACTCTGAAAAGGTTGTAACTTGGCATGACATCATAATTTCACCCACATAGCAAGTTCTAGAGAGTTGAGAGGGTTACGGCAAAAACTGGATGCAGTTCGTGTACAAATTGGACAATCTCATAAGAAGTATGAGGGTTTCGGACGACAACTCATCTATTACAAAGGGATTTCATTTTTAATAACTTATTTTACCTCCATACTTTTTGTTTGTTCAATATGCACCATTCAAAGGCACATCATCAATTTTCAACCCTTTCTAACTTCATTTGATATTTTTCATGCATTTAATGATTTATTTTGAGGTAAATGACCTGAATTTGAAAAGCAGTACAAATGAACTCTGAAAAGGTTGTAACTTGGCATGACATCATAATTTCACCCACATAGCAACTTCTAGAGAGTTGAGAGGGTTACGGCAAAAACTGGATGCAGTTCGTGTACAAATTGGACAATCTCATAAGAAGTATGAGGGTTTCGGACGAAAACTCATCTATTACAAAGGGATTTCATTTTTAATAACTTTTTTAACTCCATACTTTTTGTGTGTTCGATATGCACAATTCAAAGGCACATCATCAATTTTCAACCCTTTCTGACTTCATTTGATATTTTTCATGCATTTAATGATTTATTTTGAGCTAAATGACCTGAATTTGAAAAGCAGTACAAATGAACTCTGAAAAGGTTGTAACTTGGCATGACATCATAATTTCACCCACATAGCAACTTCTAGAGAGTTGAGAGGGTTACGTAAAAAACTGGATGCACTTCGTGTACAAATTGGAAAATCTCATAAGAAGTATGAGGGTTTCGGACCAAAACTCATCTATTACAAATGGATTTCATTTTTAATAACTTATTTTAACTCCATACTTTTTGCGTGTTCGATATGCACCATTCAAAGGCACATCATCAATTTTCAACCCTTTCTGACTTCATTTGATATTTTTCATGCATTTAATGATTTATTTTGAGCTAAATGACCAGAATTTGAAAAGCAGTACAAATGAACTCTGAAAAGGTTGTAACTTGGCATGACATCATAATTTCACCCACATAGCAACTTCTAGTGAGTTGAGAGGGTTACGGCAAAAACTGGATGCAGTTCGTGTACAAATTGGACAATCTCATAAGTATGAGGGTTTCGGACGAAAACTCATCTATTACAAAGGGATTTCATTTTTAATAACTTTTTTAACTCCATACTTTTTGTGTGTTCGATATGCACCATTCAAAGGCACATCATCAATTTTCAACCCTTTCTGACTTCATTTGATATTTTTCATGCATTTAATGATTTATTTTGAGCTAAATGACCTGAATTTGAAAAGCAGTACAAATTAACTCTGAAAAGGTTGTAACTTGGCATGACATCATAATTTCACCCACATAGCAACTTCTAGAGAGTTGAGAGGGTTACGGCAAAAACTGGATGCACTTCGTGTACAAATTGGACAATGTCCTAAGAAGTATGAGGGTTTCGGACGAAAACTCATCTATTACAAAGGGATTTCATTTTTAATAACTTTTTTTAACTCCATACATCTTGCGTGTTCGATATGCACCATTCAAAGGCACATCATCAATTTTCAACCCTTTCTGACTTCATTCGATATTTTTCATGCATTTACTGATTTATTTTGAGCTAAATGACCTGAATTTGAAAAGTAGTACAAATGAACTCTGAAAAGGTTGTAACTTGGCATGACATCATAATTTCACCCACATAGCAACTTCTAGAGAGTTGAGAGGGTTACGGCAAAAACGGGATGCACTTCGTGTACAAATTGGACAATCTCATAAGAAGTATGAGGGTTTCGGACGAAAACTCATCTATTACAAAGGGATTTCATTTTTAATAACTTTTTTAACTCCATATTTTTTGTGTGTTCGATATGCACCATTCAAAGGCACATCATCAATTTTCAACCCTTTCTGACTTCATTTGATATTTTTCATGCATTTAATGATTTATTTTGAGCTAAATGACCTGAATTTGAAAAGCAGTACAAATGAACTATGAAAAGGTTGTAACTTGGCATGACATCATAATTTCACCCACATAGCAACTTCTAGAGAGTTGAGAGGGTTACGGCAAAAACTGGATGCACTTCGTGTACAAATTGGACAATCTCATAAGAAGTATGAGGGTTTCGGACGAAAACTCATCTATTACAAAGGGATTTCATTTTTAATAACTTTTTTTAACAATTCATTTGATATTTTTCATGCATTTAATGATTTATTTTGAGCTAAATGACCTGAATTTGAAAAGCAGTACAAATGAACTCTGAAAAGGTTGTAACTTGGCATGACATCATAATTTCACCCACATAGCAACTTCTAGAGAGTTGAGAGGGTTACGACAAAAACTGGATGCACTTCGTGTACAAATTGGACAATCTCATAAGAAGTATGAGGGTTTCGCACGAAAACTCATCTATTACAAAGGGATTTCATTTTTAATAACTTATTTTAACTCCATACTTCTTGCGTGTTCGATATGCACCATTCAAAGGCACATCATCAATTTTCAACCCTTTCTGACTTCATTTGATATTTTTCATGCATTTAATGATTTATTTTGAGCTAAATGACCTGAGTTTGAAAAGCAGTACATATTAACTCTGAAAACGTTGTAACTTGGCATGACATCATAATTTCACCCACATAGCAACTTCTAGAGAGTTGAGAGGGTTACGACAAAAACTGGATGCAGTTCGTGTACAAATTGGACAATCTCATAAGAAGTATGAGTGTTTCGGACCAAAACTTATCTATTACAAAGGGATTTCATTTTTAATAGCTTATTTTAACTCCATACTTTTTGTGTGTTCGATATGCACCATTCAAAGGCACATCATCAATTTTCAACCCTTTCTGACTTCATTTGATATTTTTCATGCATTTAATGATTTATTTTGAGCTAAATGACCAGAATTTGAAAAGCAGTACAAATGAACTCTGAAAAGGTTGTAACTTGGCATGACATCATAATTTCACCCACATAGCAACTTCTAGAGAGTTGAGAGGGTTACGGCAAAAACTGGATGCAGTTCGTGTACAAATTGGACAATCTCATAAGAAGTATGAGGGTTTCGGACGACAACTCATCTATTACAAAGGGATTTCATTTTTAATAACTTATTTTACCTCCATAATTTTTGTTTGTTCAATATGCACCATTCAAAGGCACATCATCAATTTTCAACCCTTTCTAACTTCATTTGATATTTTTCATGCATGTAATGATTTATTTTGAGCTAAATGACCCTGAATTTGAAAAGCCGTACAAATGAAGTCTGAAAAGGTTGTAACTTGGCATGACATCATAATTTCACCCACATAGCAACTTCTAGAGAGTTGAGAGGGTTACGACAAAAACTGGATGCAGTTCGTGTACAAATTGGACAATCTCATAAGAAGTATGAGTGTTTCGAACGAAAACTTATCTATTACAAAGGGATTTCATTTTTAATAACTTATTTTAACTCCATACTTTTTGTGTGTTCGATATGCACCATTCAAAGGCACATCATCAATTTTCAACCCTTTCTGACTTCATTTGATATTTTTCATGCATTTAATGATTTATTTTGAGCTAAATGACCAGAATTTGAAAAGCAGTACAAATGAACTCTGAAAAGGTTGTAACTTGGCATGACATCATAATTTCACCCACATAGCAAGTTCTAGAGAGTTGAGAGGGTTACGGCAAAAACTGGATGCAGTTCGTGTACAAATTGGACAATCTCATAAGAAGTATGAGGGTTTCGGATGAAAACTCATCTATTACAAAGGGATTTCATTTTTCGTAACTTTTTTTAACAATTCATTTGATATTTTTCATGCATTTAATGATTTATTTTGAGCTAAATGACCAGAATTTGAAAAGCAGTACAAATGAACTCTGAAAAGGTTGTAACTTGGCATGACATCATAATTTCACCCACATAGCAACTTCTAGAGAGTTGAGAGGGTTACGGCAAAAACTGGATGCACTTCGTGTACAAATTGGACAATCTCATAAGAAGTATGAGGGTTTCGCACGAAAACTCATCTATTACAAAGGGATTTCATTTTTAATAACTTATTTTAACTCCATACATCTTGCGTGTTCGATATGCACCATTCAAAGGCACATCATCAATTTTCAACCCTTTCTGACTTCATTTGATATTTTTCATGCATTTAATGATTTATTTTGAGCTAAATGACCTGAGTTTGAAAAGGAGTACAAATTAACTCTGAAAATGTTGTAACTTGGCATGACATCATAATTTCACCCACATAGCAACTTCTAGAGAGTTGAGAGGATTACGGCAAAAACTGGATGCACTTCGTGTACAAATTGGACAATCTCATAAGAAGTATGAGGGTTTCGCACGAAAACTCATCTATTACAAAGGGATTTCATTTTTAATAACTAATTTTAACTCCATACTTCTTGTGTGTTCGATATGCACCATTCAAAGGCACATCATCAATTTTCAACCCTTTCTGACTTCATTTGATATTTTTCATGCATTTAATGATTTATTTTGAGCTAAATGACCTGAGTTTGAAAAGCAGTACATATTAACTCTGAAAACGTTGTAACTTGGCATGACATCATAATTTCACCCACATAGCAACTTCTAGAGAGTTGAGAGGGTTACGACAAAAACTGGATGCAGTTCGTGTACAAATTGGACAATCTCATAAGAAGTATGAGTGTTTCGGACGAAAACTTATCTATTACAAAGGGATTTCATTTTTAATAACTAATTTTAACTCCATACTTCTTGTGTGTTCGATATGCACCATTCAAAGGCACATCATCAATTTTCAACCCTTTCTGACTTCATTTGATATTTTTCATGCATTTAATGATTTATTTTGAGCTAAATGACCAGAATTTGAAAAGCAGTACAAATGAACTCTGAAAAGGTTGTAACTTGGCATGACATCATAATTTCATCCACATAGCAAGTTCTAGAGAGTTGAGAGGGTTACGGCAAAAACTGGATGCAGTTCGTGTACAAATTGGACAATCTCATAAGAAGTATGAGTGTTTCGGACGAAAACTCATCTATTACAAAGGGATTTCATTTTTAATAACTTATTTTACCTCCATACTTTTTGTTTGTTCAATATGCACCATTCAAAGGCACATCATCAATTTTCAACCCTTTCTGACTTCATTTGATATTTTTCATGCATGTAATGATTTAGTTTGAGCTAAATGACCCTGAATTTGAAAAGCCGTACAAATGAACTCTGAAAAGGTTGTAACTTGGCATGACATCATAATTTCACCCACATAGCAACTTCTAGAGAGTTGAGAGGGTTACGACATAAACTGGATGCAGTTCGTGTACAAATTGGACAATCTCATAAGAAGTATGAGTGTTTCGGACGAAAACTTATCTATTACAAAGGGATTTCATTTTTAATAACTTATTTTAACTCCATACTTTTTGTGTGTTCGATATGCACCATTCAAAGGCACATCATCAATTTTCAACCCTTTCTGACTTCATTTGATATTTTTCATGCATTTAATGATTTATTTTGAGCTAAATGACCAGAATTTGAAAAGCAGTACAAATGAACTCTGAAAAGGTTGTAACTTGGCATGACATCATAATTTCACCCACATAGCAAGTTATAGAGAGTTGAGAGGGTTACGGCAAAAACTGGATGCAGTTCGTGTACAAATTGGACAATCTCATAAGAAGTATGAGGGTTTCGCACGAAAACTCATCTATTACAAAGGGATTTCATTTTTAGTAACTTTTTTTAACAATTCATTTGATATTTTTCATGCATTTAATGATTTATTTTGAGCTAAATGACCAGAATTTGAAAAGCAGTACAAATGAACTCTGAAAAGGTTGTAACTTGGCATGACATCATAATTTCACCCACATAGCAACTTCTAGAGAGTTGAGAGGGTTACGGCAAAAACTGGATGCACTTCGTGTACAAATTGGACAATCTCATAAGAAGTATGAGGGTTTCGCACGAAAACTCATCTATTACAAAGGGATTTCATTTTTAATATCTTATTTTAACTCCATACATCTTGCGTGTTCGATATGCACCATTCAAAGGCACATCATCAATTTTCAACCCTTTCTGACTTCATTTGATATTTTTCATGTATTTAATGATTTATTTTGAGCTAAATGACCTGAGTTTGAAAAGGAGTACAAATTAACTCTGAAAATGTTGTAACTTGGCATGACATCATAATTTCACCCACATAGCAACTTCTAGAGAGTTGAGAGGGTTACGGCAAAAACTGGATGCAGTTCGTGTACAAATTGGACAATCTCATAAGAAGTATGAGTGTTTCGGACGAAAACTTATCTATTACAAAGGGATTTCATTTTTAATAACTTATTTTAACTCCATACTTTTTGTGTGTTCGATATGCACCATTCAAAGGCACATCATCAATTTTCAACCCTTTCTGACTTCATTTGATATTTTTCATGCATTTAATGATTTATTTTGAGCTAAATGACCAGAATTTGAAAAGCAGTACAAATGAACTCTGAAAAGGTTGTAACTTGGCATGACATCATAATTTCACCCACATAGCAAGTTCTAGAGAGTTGAGAGGGTTACGGCAAAAACTGGATGCAGTTCGTGTACAAATTGGACAATCTCATAAGAAGTATGAGGGTTTCGGACGAAAACTCATCTATTACAAAGGGATTTCATTTTTAATAACTTATTTTAACTCCATACTTTTTGTGTGTTCGATATGCACCATTCAAAGGCACATCATCAATTTTCAACCCTTTCTGACTTCATTTGATATTTTTCATGCATTTAATGATTTATTTTGAGCTAAATGACCAGAATTTGAAAAGCAGTACAAATGAACTCTGAAAAGGTTGTAACTTGGCATGACATCATAATTTCACCCACATAGCAAGTTATAGAGAGTTGAGAGGGTTACGACAAAAACTGGATGCAGTTCGTGTACAAATTGGACAATCTCATAAGAAGTATGAGGGTTTCGCACGAAAACTCATCTATTACAAAGGGATTTCATTTTTAGTAACTTTTTTTAACAATTCATTTGATATTTTTCATGCATTTAATGATTTATTTTGAGCTAAATGACCAGAATTTGAAAAGCAGTACAAATGAACTCTGAAAAGGTTGTAACTTGGCATGACATCATAATTTCACCCACATAGCAACTTCTAGAGAGTTGAGAGGGTTACGGCAAAAACTGGATGCACTTCGTGTACAAATTGGACAATCTCATAAGAAGTATGAGGGTTTCGCACGAAAACTCATCTATTACAAAGGGATTTCATTTTTAATAACTTATTTTAACTCCATACATCTTGCGTGTTCGATATGCACCATTCAAAGGCACATCATCAATTTTCAACCCTTTCTGACTTCATTTGATATTTTTCATGTATTTAATGATTTATTTTGAGCTAAATGACCTGAGTTTGAAAAGGAGTACAAATTAACTCTGAAAATGTTGTAACTTGGCATGACATCATAATTTCACCCACATAGCAACTTCTAGAGAGTTGAGAGGGTTACGGCAAAAACTGGATGCAGTTCGTGTACAAATTGGACAATCTCATAAGAAGTATGAGTGTTTCGGACGAAAACTTATCTATTACAAAGGGATTTCATTTTTAATAACTTATTTTAACTCCATACTTTTTGTGTGTTCGATATGCACCATTCAAAGGCACATCATCAATTTTCAACCCTTTCTGACTTCATTTGATATTTTTCATGCATTTAATGATTTATTTTGAGCTAAATGACCAGAATTTGAAAAGCAGTACAAATGAACTCTGAAAAGGTTGTAACTTGGCATGACATCATAATTTCACCCACATAGCAAGTTATAGAGAGTTGAGAGGGTTACGGCAAAAACTGGATGCAGTTCGTGTACAAATTGGACAATCTCATAAGAAGTATGAGGGTTTCGCACGAAAACTCATCTATTACAAAGGGATTTCATTTTTAGTAACTTTTTTTAACAATTCATTTGATATTTTTCATGCATTTAATGATTTATTTTGAGCTAAATGACCAGAATTTGAAAAGCAGTACAAATGAACTCTGAAAAGGTTGTAACTTGGCATGACATCATAATTTCACCCACATAGCAACTTCTAGAGAGTTGAGAGGGTTACGGCAAAAACTGGATGCACTTCGTGTACAAATTGGACAATCTCATAAGAAGTATGAGGGTTTCGCACGAAAACTCATCTATTACAAAGGGATTTCATTTTTAATAACTTATTTTAACTCCATACATCTTGCGTGTTCGATATGCACCATTCAAAGGCACATCATCAATTTTCAACCCTTTCTGACTTCATTTGATATTTTTCATGTATTTAATGATTTATTTTGAGCTAAATGACCTGAGTTTGAAAAGGAGTACAAATTAACTCTGAAAATGTTGTAACTTGGCATGACATCATAATTTCACCCACATAGCAACTTCTAGAGAGTTGAGAGGGTTACGGCAAAAACTGGATGCAGTTCGTGTACAAATTGGACAATCTCATAAGAAGTATGAGTGTTTCGGACGAAAACTTATCTATTACAAAGGGATTTCATTTTTAATAACTTATTTTAACTCCATACTTTTTGTGTGTTCGATATGCACCATTCAAAGGCACATCATCAATTTTCAACCCTTTCTGACTTCATTTGATATTTTTCATGCATTTAATGATTTATTTTGAGCTAAATGACCAGAATTTGAAAAGCAGTACAAATGAACTCTGAAAAGGTTGTAACTTGGCATGACATCATAATTTCACCCACATAGCAAGTTCTAGAGAGTTGAGAGGGTTACGGCAAAAACTGGATGCAGTTCGTGTACAAATTGGACAATCTCATAAGAAGTATGAGGGTTTCGGACGAAAACTCATCTATTACAAAGGGATTTCATTTTTAATAACTTTTTTTAACAATTCATTTGATATTTTTCATGCATTTAATGATTTATTTTGAGCTAAATGACCAGAATTTGAAAAGCAGTACAAATGAACTCTGAAAAGGTTGTAACTTGGCATGACATCATAATTTCACCCACATAGCAACTTCTAGAGAGTTGAGAGGGTTACGGCAAAAACTGGATGCACTTCGTGTACAAATTGAACAATCTCATAAGAAGTATGAGGGTTTCGCACGAAAACTCATCTATTACAAAGGGATTTCATTTTTAATAACTTATTTTAACTCCATACTTCTTGCGTGTTCGATATGCACCATTCAAAGGCACATCATCAATTTTCAACCCTTTCTGACTTCATTTGATATTTTTCATGCATTTAATGATTTATTTTGAGCTAAATGACCTGAGTTTGAAAAGGAGTACAAATTAACTCTGAAAAGGTTGTAACTTGGCATGACATCATAATTTCACCCACATAGCAACTTCTAGAGAGTTGAGAGGGTTACGGCAAAAACTGGATGCAATTCGTGTACAAATTGGACAATCTCATAAGAAGTATGAGTGTTTCGGAAGAAAACTTATCTATTACAAAGGGATTTCATTTTTAATAACTTATTTTGACTCCATACTTTTTGTGTGTTCGATATGCACCATTCAAAGGCACATCATCAATTTTCAACCCTTTCTGTCTTCATTTGATATTTTTCATGCATTTAATGATTTATTTTGAGCTAAATGACCAGAATTTGAAAAGTAGTACAAATGAACTCTGAAAAGGTTGTAACTTGGCATGACATCATAATTTCACCCTCATAGAAACTTCTAGAGAGTTGGGAGGGTTACGGCAAAAACTGGATGCAGTTCGTGTACAAATTGGACAATCTCATAAGAAGTATGAGGGTATCGGACGAAAACTCATCTATTACAAAGGGATTTCATTTTTAATAACTTTTTTAACTCCATATTTTTTGTGTGTTCGATATGCACCATGCAAAGGCACATCATCAATTTTCAACCCTTTCTGACTTCATTTGATTTTTTTCATGCATTTAATGATTTATTTTGAGCTAAATGACCTGAATTTGAAAAGCAGTACAAATGAACTCTGAAAAGGTTGTAACTTGGCATGACATCATAATTTCACCCACATAGCAAGTTCTAGAGAGTTGAGAGGGTTACGGCAAAAACTGGATGCAGTTCGTGTACAAATTGGACAATCTCATAAGAAGTATGAGGGTTTCGGACGAAAACTCATCTATTACAAAGGTATTTCATTTTTAATAACTTTTTTTAACAATTCATTTGATACTTTTCATGCATTTAATGATTTATTTTGAGCTAAATGACCAGAATTTGAAAAGCAGTACAAATGAACTCTGAAAAGGTTGTAACTTGGCATGACATCATAATTTCACCCACATAGCAACTTCTAGAGAGTTGAGAGGGTTACGGCAAAAACTGGATGCACTTCGTGTACAAATTGGACAATCTCATAAGAAGTATGAGGGTTTCGCACGAAAACTCATCTATTACAAAGGGATTTCATTTTTAATAACTTATTTTAACTCCATACATCTTGCGTGTTCGATATGCACCATTCAAAGGCACATCATCAATTTTCAACCCTTTCTGACTTCATTTGATATTTTTCATGCATTTAATGATTTATTTTGAGCTAAATGACCTGAGTTTGAAAAGGAGTACAAATTAACTCTGAAAATGTTGTAACTTGGCATGACATCATAATTTCACCCACATAGCAACTTCTAGAGAGTTGAGAGGGTTACGGCAAAAACTGGATGCAGTTCGTGTACAAATTGGACAATCTCATAAGAAGTATGAGTGTTTCGGACGAAAACTTATCTATTACAAAGGGATTTCATTTTTAATAACTTATTTTAACTCCATACTTTTTGTTTGTTCGATATGCACCATTCAAAGGCACATCATCAATTTTCAACCCTTTCTGACTTCATTTGATATTTTTCATGCATTTAATGATTTATTTTGAGCTAAATGACCAGAATTTGAAAAGCAGTACAAATGAACTCTGAAAAGGTTGTAACTTGGCATGACATCATAATTTCACCCACATAGCAAGTTCTAGAGAGTTGAGAGGGTTACGGCAAAAACTGGATGCAGTTCGTGTACAAATTGGACAATCTCATAAGAAGTATGAGGGTTTCGGACGAAAACTCATCTATTACAAAGGTATTTCATTTTTAATAACTTTTTTTAACAATTCATTTGATATTTTTCATGCATTTAATGATTTATTTTGAGCTAAATGACCAGAATTTGAAAAGCAGTACAAATGAACTCTGAAAAGGTTGTAACCTGGCATGACATCATAATTTCGCCCACATAGCAACTTCTAGAGAGTTGAGAGGGTTACGGCAAAAACTGGATGCACTTCGTGTACAAATTGGACAATCTCATAAGAAGTATGAGGGTTTCGCACGAAAACTCATCTATTACACAGGGATTTCATTTTTAATAACTTATTTTAACTCCATACATCTTGCGTGTTCGATATGCACCATTCAAAGGCACATCATCAATTTTCAACCCTTTCTGACTTCATTTGATATTTTTCATGCATTTAATGATTTATTTTGAGCTAAATGACCTGAGTTTGAAAAGGAGTACAAATTAACTCTGAAAATGTTGTAACTTGGCATGACATCATAATTTCACCCACATAGCAACTTCTAGAGAGTTGAGAGGGTTACGGCAAAAACTGGATGCAGTTCGTGTACAAATAGGACAATCTCATAAGAAGTATGAGTGTTTCGGACGAAAACTTATCTATTACAAAGGGATTTCATTTTTAATAACTTATTTTAACTCCATACTTTTTGTGTGTTCGATATGCACCATTCAAAGGCACATCATCAATTTTCAACCCTTTCTGACTTCATTTGATATTTTTCATGCATTTAATGATTTATTTTGAGCTAAATGACCAGAATTTGAAAAGCAGTACAAATGAACTCTGAAAAGGTTGTAACTTGGCATGACATCATAATTTCACCCACATAGCAAGTTCTAGAGAGTTGAGAGGGTTACGGAAAAAACTGGATGCAGTTCGTGTACAAATTGGACAATCTCATAAGAAGTATGAGGGTTTCGGACGAAAACTCATCTATTACAAAGGGATTTCATTTTTAATAACTTTTTTTAACAATTCATTTGATATTTTTCATGCATTTAATGATTTATTTTGAGCTAAATGACCAGAATTTGAAAAGCAGTACAAATGAACTCTGAAAAGGTTGTAACCTGGCATGACATCATAATTTCACCCACATAGCAACTTCTAGAGAGTTGAGAGGGTTACGGCAAAAACTGGATGCACTTCGTGTACAAATTGGACAATCTCATAAGAAGTATGAGGGTTTCGCACGAAAACTCATCTATTACACAGGGATTTCATTTTTAATAACTTATTTTAACTCCATACTTCTTGCGTGTTCGATATGCACCATTCAAAGGCACATCATCAATTTTCAACCCTTTCTGACTTCATTTGACATTTTTCATGCATTTAATGATTTATTTTGAGCTAAATGACCTGAGTTTGAAAAGCAGTACAAATGAACTCTGAAAAGGTTGTAACTTGGCATGACATCATAATTTCACCCACATAGCAAGTTATAGAGAGTTGAGAGGGTTACGGCAAAAACTGGATGCAGTTCGTGTACAAATTGGACAATCTCATAAGAAGTATGAGGGTTTCGCACGAAAACTCATCTATTACAAAGGGATTTCATTTTTAGTAACTTTTTTTAACAATTCATTTGATATTTTTCATGCATTTAATGATTTATTTTGAGCTAAATGACCAGAATTTGAAAAGCAGTACAAATGAACTCTGAAAAGGTTGTAACTTGGCATGACATCATAATTTCACCCACATAGCAACTTCTAGAGAGTTGAGAGGGTTACGGCAAAAACTGGATGCACTTCGTGTATAAATTGGACAATCTCATAAGAAGTATGAGGGTTTCGCACGAAAACTCATCTATTACAAAGGGATTTCATTTTTAATAACTTATTTTAACTCCATACATCTTGCGTGTTCGATATGCACCATTCAAAGGCACATCATCAATTTTCAACCCTTTTTGACTTCATTTGATATTTTTCATGTATTTAATGATTTATTTTGAGCTAAATGACCTGAGTTTGAAAAGGAGTACAAATTAACTCTGAAAATGTTGTAACTTGGCATGACATCATAATTTCACCCACATAGCAACTTCTAGAGAGTTGAGAGGGTTACGGCAAAAACTGGATGCAGTTCGTGTACAAATTGGACAATCTCATAAGAAGTATGAGTGTTTCGGACGAAAACTTATCTATTACAAAGGGATTTCATTTTTAATAACTTATTTTAACTCCATACTTTTTGTGTGTTCGATATGCACCATTCAAAGGCACATCATCAATTTTCAACCCTTTCTGACTTCATTTGATATTTTTCATGCATTTAATGATTTATTTTGAGCTAAATGACCAGAATTTGAAAAGCAGTACAAATGAACTCTGAAAAGGTTGTAACTTGGCATGACATCATAATTTCACCCACATAGCAAGTTCTAGAGAGTTGAGAGGGTTACGGCAAAAACTGGATGCAGTTCGTGTACAAATTGGACAATCTCATAAGAAGTATGAGTGTTTCGGACGAAAACTTATCTATTACAAAGGGATTTCATTTTTAATAACTTATTTTAACTCCATACTTTTTGTGTGTTCGATATGCACCATTCAAAGGCACATCATCAATTTTCAACCCTTTCTGACTTCATTTGATATTTTTCATGCATTTAATGATTTATTTTGAGCTAAATGACCAGAATTTGAAAAGCAGTACAAATGAACTCTGAAAAGGTTGTAACTTGGCATGACATCATAATTTCACCCACATAGCAAGTTATAGAGAGTTGAGAGGGTTACGGCAAAAACTGGATGCAGTTCGTGTACAAATTGGACAATCTCATAAGAAGTATGAGGGTTTCGCACGAAAACTCATCTATTACAAAGGGATTTCATTTTTAGTAACTTTTTTTAACAATTCATTTGATATTTTTCATGCATTTAATGATTTATTTTGAGCTAAATGACCAGAATTTGAAAAGCAGTACAAATGAACTCTGAAAAGGTTGTAACTTGGCATGACATCATAATTTCACCCACATAGCAACTTCTGGAGAGTTGAGAGGGTTACGGCAAAAACTGGATGCACTTCGTGTACAAATTGGACAATCTCATAAGAAGTATGAGGGTTTCGCACGAAAACTCATCTATTACAAAGGGATTTCATTTTTAATAACTTATTTTAACTCCATACATCTTGCGTGTTCGATATGCACCATTCAAAGGCACATCATCAATTTTCAACCCTTTCTGACTTCATTTGATATTTTTCATGTATTTAATGATTTATTTTGAGCTAAATGACCTGAGTTTGAAAAGGAGTACAAATTAACTCTGAAAATGTTGTAACTTGGCTTGACATCATAATTTCACCCACATAGCAACTTCTAGAGAGTTGAGAGGGTTACGGCAAAAACTGGATGCAGTTCGTGTACAAATTGGACAATCTCATAAGAAGTATGAGTGTTTCGGACGAAAACTTATCTATTACAAAGGGATTTCATTTTTAATAACTTATTTTAACTCCATACTTTTTGTGTGTTCGATATGCACCATTCAAAGGCACATCATCAATTTTCAACCCTTTCTGACTTCATTTGATATTTTTCATGCATTTAATGATTTATTTTGAGCTAAATGACCAGAATTTGAAAAGCAGTACAAATGAACTCTGAAAAGGTTGTAACTTGGCATGACATCATAATTTCACCCACATAGCAAGTTCTAGAGAGTTGAGAGGGTTACGGCAAAAACTGGATGCAGTTCGTGTACAAATTGGACAATCTCATAAGAAGTATGAGGGTTTCGGACGAAAACTCATCTATTACAAAGGGATTTCATTTTTAATAACTTTTTTTAACAATTCATTTGATATTTTTCATGCATTTAATGATTTATTTTGAGCTAAATGACCAGAATTTGAAAAGCAGTACAAATGAACTCTGAAAAGGTTGTAACTTGGCATGACATCATAATTTCACCCACATAGCAACTTCTAGAGAGTTGAGAGGGTTACGGCAAAAACTGGATGCACTTCGTGTACAAATTGAACAATCTCATAAGAAGTATGAGGGTTTCGCACGAAAACTCATCTATTACAAAGGGATTTCATTTTTAATAACTTATTTTAACTCCATACTTCTTGCGTGTTCGATATGCACCATTCAAAGGCACATCATCAATTTTCAACCCTTTCTGACTTCATTTGATATTTTTCATGCATTTAATGATTTATTTTGAGCTAAATGACCTGAGTTTGAAAAGGAGTACAAATTAACTCTGAAAAGGTTGTAACTTGGCATGACATCATAATTTCACCCACATAGCAACTTCTAGAGAGTTGAGAGGGTTACGGCAAAAACTGGATGCAATTCGTGTACAAATTGGACAATCTCATAAGAAGTATGAGTGTTTCGGAAGAAAACTTATCTATTACAAAGGGATTTCATTTTTAATAACTTATTTTGACTCCATACTTTTTGTGTGTTCGATATGCACCATTCAAAGGCACATCATCAATTTTCAACCCTTTCTGTCTTCATTTGATATTTTTCATGCATTTAATGATTTATTTTGAGCTAAATGACCAGAATTTGAAAAGTAGTACAAATGAACTCTGAAAAGGTTGTAACTTGGCATGACATCATAATTTCACCCTCATAGAAACTTCTAGAGAGTTGGGAGGGTTACGGCAAAAACTGGATGCAGTTCGTGTACAAATTGGACAATCTCATAAGAAGTATGAGGGTATCGGACGAAAACTCATCTATTACAAAGGGATTTCATTTTTAATAACTTTTTTAACTCCATATTTTTTGTGTGTTCGATATGCACCATGCAAAGGCACATCATCAATTTTCAACCCTTTCTGACTTCATTTGATTTTTTTCATGCATTTAATGATTTATTTTGAGATAAATGACCTGAATTTGAAAAGCAGTACAAATGAACTCTGAAAAGTTTGTAACTTGGCATGACATCATAATTTCACCCACATAGCAAGTTCTAGAGAGTTGAGAGGGTTACGGCAAAAACTGGATGAAGTTCGTGTACAAATTGGACAATCTCATAACAAGTATGAGGGTTTCGGACGAAAACTCATCTATTACAAAGGTATTTCATTTTTAATAACTTTTTTTAACAATTCATTTGATATTTTTCATGCATTTAATGATTTATTTTGAGCTAAATGACCAGAATTTGAAAAGCAGTACAAATGAACTCTGAAAAGGTTGTAACTTGGCATGACATCATAATTTCACCCACATAGCAACTTCTAGAGAGTTGAGAGGGTTACGGCAAAAACTGGATGCACTTCGTGTACAAATTGGACAATCTCATAAGAAGTATGAGGGTTTCGCACGAAAACTCATCTATTACAAAGGGATTTCATTTTTAATAACTTATTTTAACTCCATACATCTTGCGTGTTCGATATGCACCATTCAAAGGCACATCATCAATTTTCAACCCTTTCTGACTTCATTTGATATTTTTCATGCATTTAATGATTTATTTTGAGCTAAATGACCTGAGTTTGAAAAGGAGTACAAATTAACTCTGAAAATGTTGTAACTTGGCATGACATCATAATTTCACCCACATAGCAATTTCTAGAGAGTTGAGAGGGTTACGGCAAAAACTGGATGCAGTTCGTGTACAAATTGGACAATCTCATAAGAAGTATGAGTGTTTCGGACGAAAACTTATCTATTACAAAGGGATTTCATTTTTAATAACTTATTTTAACTCCATACTTTTTGTTTGTTCGATATGCACCATTCAAAGGCACATCATCAATTTTCAACCCTTTCTGACTTCATTTGATATTTTTCATGCATTTAATGATTTATTTTGAGCTAAATGACCAGAATTTGAAAAGCAGTACAAATGAACTCTGAAAAGGTTGTAACTTGGCATGACATCATAATTTCACCCACATAGCAAGTTCTAGAGAGTTGAGAGGGTTACGGCAAAAACTGGATGCAGTTCGTGTACAAATTGGACAATCTCATAAGAAGTATGAGGGTTTCGGACGAAAACTCATCTATTACAAAGGTATTTCATTTTTAATAACTTTTTTTAACAATTCATTTGATATTTTTCATGCATTTAATGATTTATTTTGAGCTAAATGAACAGAATTTGAAAAGCAGTACAAATGAACTCTGAAAAGGTTGTAACCTGGCATGACATCATAATTTCACCCACATAGCAACTTCTAGAGACTTGAGAGGGTTACGGCAAAAACTGGATGCACTTCGTGTACAAATTGGACAATCTCATAAGAAGTATGAGGGTTTCGCACGAAAACTCATCTATTACACAGGGATTTCATTTTTAATAACTTATTTTAACTCCATACATCTTGCGTGTTCGATATGCACCATTCAAAGGCACATCATCAATTTTCAACCCTTTCTGACTTCATTTGATATTTTTCATGCATTTAATGATTTATTTTGAGCTAAATGACCTGAGTTTGAAAAGGAGTACAAATTAACTCTGAAAATGTTGTAACTTGGCATGACATCATAATTTCACCCACATAGCAACTTCTAGAGAGTTGAGAGGGTTACGGCAAAAACTGGATGCAGTTCGTGTACAAATTGGACAATCTCATAAGAAGTATGAGTGTTTCGGACGAAAACTTATCTATTACAAAGGGATTTCATTTTTAATAACTTATTTTAACTACATACTTTTTGTGTGTTCGATATGCACCATTCAAAGGCACATCATCAATTTTCAACCCTTTCTGACTTCATTTGATATTTTTCATGCATTTAATGATTTATTTTGAGCTAAATGACCAGAATTTGAAAAGCAGTACAAATGAACTCTGAAAAGGTTGTAACTTGGCATGACATCATAATTTCACCCGCATAGCAAGTTCTAGAGAGTTGAGAGGGTTACGGAAAAAACTGGATGCAGTTCGTGTACAAATTGGACAATCTCATAAGAAGTATGAGGGTTTCGGACGAAAACTCATCTATTACAAAGGGATTTCATTTTTAATAACTTTTTTTAACAATTCATTTGATATTTTTCATGCATTTAATGATTTATTTTGAGCTAAATGACCAGAATTTGAAAAGCAGTAAAAATGAACTCTGAAAAGGTTGTAACCTGGCATGACATCATAATTTCACCCACATAGCAACTTCTAGAGAGTTGAGAGGGTTACGGCAAAAACTGGATGCACTTCGTGTACAAATTGGACAATCTCATAAGAAGTATGAGGGTTTCGCACGAAAACTCATCTATTACACAGGGATTTCATTTTTAATAACTTATTTTAACTCCATACTTCTTGCGTGTTCGATATGCACCATTCAAAGGCACATCATCAATTTTCAACCCTTTCTGACTTCATTTGACATTTTTCATGCATTTAATGATTTATTTTGAGCTAAATGACCTGAGTTTGAAAAGGAGTACAAATTAACTCTGAAAAGGTTGTAACTTGGCATGACATCATAATTTCACCCACATAGCAACTTCTAGAGAGTTGAGAGGGTTACGGCAAAAACTGGATGCAGTTCGTGTACAAATTGGACAATCTCATAAGAAGTATGAGTGTTTCGGACGAAAAATTATCTATTACAAAGGGATTTCATTTTTAATAACTTATTTTAACTCCATACTTTTTGTGTGTTCGATATGCACCATTCAAAGGCACATCATCAATTTTCAACCCTTTCTGACTTCATTTGATATTTTTCATGCATTTAATGATTTATTTTGAGCTAAATGACCAGAATTTGAAAAGCAGTACAAATGAACTCTGAAAAGGTTGTAACTTGGCATGACATCATAATTTCACCCTCATAGCAACTTCTAGAGAGTTGAGAGGGTTACGGCAAAAACTGGATGCAGTTCGTGTACAAATTGGACAATCTCATAAGAAGTATGAGGGTTTCGGACGAAAACTCATCTATTACAAAGGGATTTCATTTTTAATAACTTTTTTAACTCCATACTTTTTTTGTGTTCGATATGCACCATTCAAAGGCACATCATCAATTTTCAACCCTTTCTGACTTCATTTGATATTTTTCATGCATTTAATGATTTATTTTGAGCTAAATGACCTGAATTTGAAAAGCAGTACAAATGAACTCTGAAAAGGTTGTAACTTGGCATGACATCATAATTTCACCCACATAGCAACTTCTAGAGAGTTGAGAGGGTTACGGCAAAAACGGGATGCACTTCGTGTACAAATTGGACAATCTCATAAGAAGTATGAGGGTATCGGACGAAAACTCATCTATTACAAAGGGATTTCATTTTTAATAACTTTTTTAACTCCATATTTTTTGTGTGTTCGATATGCACCATGCAAAGGCACATCATCAATTTTCAACCCTTTCTCACTTCATTTGACATTTTTCATGCATTTAATGATTTATTTTGAGCTAAATGACCTGAATTTGAAAAGCAGTACAAATGAACTCTGAAAAGGTTGTAACTTGGCATGACATCATAATTTCACCCACATAGCAACTTCTAGAGAGTTGAGAGGGTTACGGCAAAAACTGGATGCAGTTCGTGTACAAATTGGACAATCTCATAAGAAGTATGAGGGTTTCGCACGAAAACTCATCTATTACAAAGGGATTTCATTTTTAGTAACTTTTTTTAACAATTCATTTGATATTTTTCATGCATTTAATGATTTATTTTGAGCTAAATGACCAGAATTTGAAAAGCAGTACAAATGAACTCTGAAAAGGTTGTAACTTGGCATGACATCATAATTTCACCCACATAGCAACTTCTGGGGAGTTGAGAGGGTTACGGCAAAAACTGGATGCACTTCGTGTACAAATTGGACAATCTCATAAGAAGTATGAGGGTTTCGCACGAAAACTCATCTATTACAAAGGGATTTCATTTTTAATAACTTATTTTAACTCCATACATCTTGCGTGTTCGATATGCACCATTCAAAGGCACATCATCAATTTTCAACCCTTTCTGACTTCATTTGATATTTTTCATGTATTTAATGATTTATTTTGAGCTAAATGACCTGAGTTTGAAAAGGAGTACAAATTAACTCTGAAAATGTTGTAACTTGGCTTGACATCATAATTTCACCCACATAGCAACTTCTAGAGAGTTGAGAGGGTTACGGCAAAAACTGGATGCAGTTCGTGTACAAATTGGACAATCTCATAAGAAGTATGAGTGTTTCGGACGAAAACTTATCTATTACAAAGGGATTTCATTTTTAATAACTTATTTTAACTCCATACTTTTTGTGTGTTCGATATGCACCATTCAAAGGCACATCATCAATTTTCAACCCTTTCTGACTTCATTTGATATTTTTCATGCATTTAATGATTTATTTTGAGCTAAATGACCAGAATTTGAAAAGCAGTACAAATGAACTCTGAAAAGGTTGTAACTTGGCATGACATCATAATTTCACCCACATAGCAAGTTCTAGAGAGTTGAGAGGGTTACGGCAAAAACTGGATGCAGTTCGTGTACAAATTGGACAATCTCATAAGAAGTATGAGGGTTTCGGACGAAAACTCATCTATTACAAAGGGATTTCATTTTTAATAACTTTTTTTAACAATTCATTTGATATTTTTCATGCATTTAATGATTTATTTTGAGCTAAATGACCAGAATTTGAAAAGCAGTACAAATGAACTCTGAAAAGGTTGTAACTTGGCATGACATCATAATTTCACCCACATAGCAACTTCTAGAGAGTTGAGAGGGTTACGGCAAAAACTGGATGCACTTCGTGTACAAATTGAACAATCTCATAAGAAGTATGAGGGTTTCGCACGAAAACTCATCTATTACAAAGGGATTTCATTTTTAATAACTTATTTTAACTCCATACTTCTTGCGTGTTCGATATGCACCATTCAAAGGCACATCATCAATTTTCAACCCTTTCTGACTTCATTTGATATTTTTCATGCATTTAATGATTTATTTTGAGCTAAATGACCTGAGTTTGAAAAGGAGTACAAATTAACTCTGAAAAGGTTGTAACTTGGCATGACATCATAATTTCACCCACATAGCAACTTCTAGAGAGTTGAGAGGGTTACGGCAAAAACTGGATGCAATTCGTGTACAAATTGGACAATCTCATAAGAAGTATGAGTGTTTCGGAAGAAAACTTATCTATTACAAAGGGATTTCATTTTTAATAACTTATTTTGACTCCATACTTTTTGTGTGTTCGATATGCACCATTCAAAGGCACATCATCAATTTTCAACCCTTTCTGTCTTCATTTGATATTTTTCATGCATTTAATGATTTATTTTGAGCTAAATGACCAGAATTTGAAAAGTAGTACAAATGAACTCTGAAAAGGTTGTAACTTGGCATGACATCATAATTTCACCCTCATAGAAACTTCTAGAGAGTTGGGAGGGTTACGGCAAAAACTGGATGCAGTTCGTGTACAAATTGGACAATCTCATAAGAAGTATGAGGGTATCGGACGAAAACTCATCTATTACAAAGGGATTTCATTTTTAATAACTTTTTTAACTCCATATTTTTTGTGTGTTCGATATGCACCATGCAAAGGCACATCATCAATTTTCAACCCTTTCTGACTTCATTTGATTTTTTTCATGCATTTAATGATTTATTTTGAGATAAATGACCTGAATTTGAAAAGCAGTACAAATGAACTCTGAAAAGTTTGTAACTTGGCATGACATCATAATTTCACCCACATAGCAAGTTCTAGAGAGTTGAGAGGGTTACGGCAAAAACTGGATGAAGTTCGTGTACAAATTGGACAATCTCATAAGAAGTATGAGGGTTTCGGACGAAAACTCATCTATTACAAAGGTATTTCATTTTTAATAACTTTTTTTAACAATTCATTTGATATTTTTCATGCATTTAATGATTTATTTTGAGCTAAATGACCAGAATTTGAAAAGCAGTACAAATGAACTCTGAAAAGGTTGTAACTTGGCATGACATCATAATTTCACCCACATAGCAACTTCTAGAGAGTTGAGAGGGTTACGGCAAAAACTGGATGCACTTCGTGTACAAATTGGACAATCTCATAAGAAGTATGAGGGTTTCGCACGAAAACTCATCTATTACAAAGGGATTTCATTTTTAATAACTTATTTTAACTCCATACATCTTGCGTGTTCGATATGCACCATTCAAAGGCACATCATCAATTTTCAACCCTTTCTGACTTCATTTGATATTTTTCATGCATTTAATGATTTATTTTGAGCTAAATGACCTGAATTTGAAAAGCAGTACAAATGAACTCTGAAAAGGTTGTAACTTGGCATGACATCATAATTTCACCCACATAGCAACTTCTAGAGAGTTGAGAGGGTTACGGCAAAAACTGGATGCAGTTCGTGTACAAATTGGACAATCTCATAAGAAGTATGAGGGTTTCGCACGAAAACTCATCTATTACAAAGGGATTTCATTTTTAGTAACTTTTTTTAACAATTCATTTGATATTTTTCATGCATTTAATGATTTATTTTGAGCTAAATGACCAGAATTTGAAAAGCAGTACAAATGAACTCTGAAAAGGTTGTAACTTGGCATGACATCATAATTTCACCCACATAGCAACTTCTGGAGAGTTGAGAGGGTTACGGCAAAAACTGGATGCACTTCGTGTACAAATTGGACAATCTCATAAGAAGTATGAGGGTTTCGCACGAAAACTCATCTATTACAAAGGGATTTCATTTTTAATAACTTATTTTAACTCCATACATCTTGCGTGTTCGATATGCACCATTCAAAGGCACATCATCAATTTTCAACCCTTTCTGACTTCATTTGATATTTTTCATGTATTTAATGATTTATTTTGAGCTAAATGACCTGAGTTTGAAAAGGAGTACAAATTAACTCTGAAAATGTTGTAACTTGGCTTGACATCATAATTTCACCCACATAGCAACTTCTAGAGAGTTGAGAGGGTTACGGCAAAAACTGGATGCAGTTCGTGTACAAATTGGACAATCTCATAAGAAGTATGAGTGTTTCGGACGAAAACTTATCTATTACAAAGGGATTTCATTTTTAATAACTTATTTTAACTCCATACTTTTTGTGTGTTCGATATGCACCATTCAAAGGCACATCATCAATTTTCAACCCTTTCTGACTTCATTTGATATTTTTCATGCATTTAATGATTTATTTTGAGCTAAATGACCAGAATTTGAAAAGCAGTACAAATGAACTCTGAAAAGGTTGTAACTTGGCATGACATCATAATTTCACCCACATAGCAAGTTCTAGAGAGTTGAGAGGGTTACGGCAAAAACTGGATGCAGTTCGTGTACAAATTGGACAATCTCATAAGAAGTATGAGGGTTTCGGACGAAAACTCATCTATTACAAAGGGATTTCATTTTTAATAACTTTTTTTAACAATTCATTTGATATTTTTCATGCATTTAATGATTTATTTTGAGCTAAATGACCAGAATTTGAAAAGCAGTACAAATGAACTCTGAAAAGGTTGTAACTTGGCATGACATCATAATTTCACCCACATAGCAACTTCTAGAGAGTTGAGAGGGTTACGGCAAAAACTGGATGCACTTCGTGTACAAATTGAACAATCTCATAAGAAGTATGAGGGTTTCGCACGAAAACTCATCTATTACAAAGGGATTTCATTTTTAATAACTTATTTTAACTCCATACTTCTTGCGTGTTCGATATGCACCATTCAAAGGCACATCATCAATTTTCAACCCTTTCTGACTTCATTTGATATTTTTCATGCATTTAATGATTTATTTTGAGCTAAATGACCTGAGTTTGAAAAGGAGTACAAATTAACTCTGAAAAGGTTGTAACTTGGCATGACATCATAATTTCACCCACATAGCAACTTCTAGAGAGTTGAGAGGGTTACGGCAAAAACTGGATGCAATTCGTGTACAAATTGGACAATCTCATAAGAAGTATGAGTGTTTCGGAAGAAAACTTATCTATTACAAAGGGATTTCATTTTTAATAACTTATTTTGACTCCATACTTTTTGTGTGTTCGATATGCACCATTCAAAGGCACATCATCAATTTTCAACCCTTTCTGTCTTCATTTGATATTTTTCATGCATTTAATGATTTATTTTGAGCTAAATGACCAGAATTTGAAAAGTAGTACAAATGAACTCTGAAAAGGTTGTAACTTGGCATGACATCATAATTTCACCCTCATAGAAACTTCTAGAGAGTTGGGAGGGTTACGGCAAAAACTGGATGCAGTTCGTGTACAAATTGGACAATCTCATAAGAAGTATGAGGGTATCGGACGAAAACTCATCTATTACAAAGGGATTTCATTTTTAATAACTTTTTTAACTCCATATTTTTTGTGTGTTCGATATGCACCATGCAAAGGCACATCATCAATTTTCAACCCTTTCTGACTTCATTTGATTTTTTTCATGCATTTAATGATTTATTTTGAGATAAATGACCTGAATTTGAAAAGCAGTACAAATGAACTCTGAAAAGTTTGTAACTTCGCATGACATCATAATTTCACCCACATAGCAAGTTCTAGAGAGTTGAGAGGGTTACGGCAAAAACTGGATGAAGTTCGTGTACAAATTGGACAATCTCATAAGAAGTATGAGGGTTTCGGACGAAAACTCATCTATTACAAAGGTATTTCATTTTTAATAACTTTTTTTAACAATTCATTTGATATTTTTCATGCATTTAATGATTTATTTTGAGCTAAATGACCAGAATTTGAAAAGCAGTACAAATGAACTCTGAAAAGGTTGTAACTTGGCATGACATCATAATTTCACCCACATAGCAACTTCTAGAGAGTTGAGAGGGTTACGGCAAAAACTGGATGCACTTCGTGTACAAATTGGACAATCTCATAAGAAGTATGAGGGTTTCGCACGAAAACTCATCTATTACAAAGGGATTTCATTTTTAATAACTTATTTTAACTCCATACATCTTGCGTGTTCGATATGCACCATTCAAAGGCACATCATCAATTTTCAACCCTTTCTGACTTCATTTGATATTTTTCATGCATTTAATGATTTATTTTGAGCTAAATGACCTGAGTTTGAAAAGGAGTACAAATTAACTCTGAAAATGTTGTAACTTGGCATGACATCATAATTTCACCCACATAGCAACTTCTAGAGAGTTGAGAGGGTTACGGCAAAAACTGGATGCAGTTCGTGTACAAATTGGACAATCTCATAAGAAGTATGAGTGTTTCGGACGAAAACTTATCTATTACAAAGGGATTTCATTTTTAATAACTTATTTTAACTCCATACTTTTTGTTTGTTCGATATGCACCATTCAAAGGCACATCATCAATTTTCAACCCTTTCTGACTTCATTTGATATTTTTCATGCATTTAATGATTTATTTTGAGCTAAATGACCAGAATTTGAAAAGCAGTACAAATGAACTCTGAAAAGGTTGTAACTTGGCATGACATCATAATTTCACCCACATAGCAAGTTCTAGAGAGTTGAGAGGGTTACGGCAAAAACTGGATGCAGTTCGTGTACAAATTGGACAATCTCATAAGAAGTATGAGGGTTTCGGACGAAAACTCATCTATTACAAAGGTATTTAATTTTTAATAACTTTTTTTAACAATTCATTTGATATTTTTCATGCATTTAATGATTTATTTTGAGCTAAATGACCAGAATTTGAAAAGCAGTACAAATGAACTCTGAAAAGGTTGTAACCTGGCATGACATCATAATTTCACCCACATAGCAACTTCTAGAGACTTGAGAGGGTTACGGCAAAAACTGGATGCACTTCGTGTACAAATTGGACAATCTCATAAGAAGTATGAGGGTTTCGCACGAAAACTCATCTATTACACAGGGATTTCATTTTTAATAACTTATTTTAACTCCATACATCTTGCGTGTTCGATATGCACCATTCAAAGGCACATCATCAATTTTCAACCCTTTCTGACTTCATTTGATATTTTTCATGCATTTAATGATTTATTTTGAGCTAAATGACCTGAGTTTGAAAAGGAGTACAAATTAACTCTGAAAATGTTGTAACTTGGCATGACATCATAATTTCACCCACATAGCAACTTCTAGAGAGTTGAGAGGGTTACGGCAAAAACTGGATGCAGTTCGTGTACAAATTGGACAATCTCATAAGAAGTATGAGTGTTTCGGACGAAAACTTATCTATTACAAAGGGATTTCATTTTTAATAACTTATTTTAACTACATACTTTTTGTGTGTTCGATATGCACCATTCAAAGGCACATCATCAATTTTCAACCCTTTCTGACTTCATTTGATATTTTTCATGCATTTAATGATTTATTTTGAGCTAAATGACCAGAATTTGAAAAGCAGTACAAATGAACTCTGAAAAGGTTGTAACTTGGCATGACATCATAATTTCACCCGCATAGCAAGTTCTAGAGAGTTGAGAGGGTTACGGAAAAAACTGGATGCAGTTCGTGTACAAATTGGACAATCTCATAAGAAGTATGAGGGTTTCGGACGAAAACTCATCTATTACAAAGGGATTTCATTTTTAATAACTTTTTTTAACAATTCATTTGATATTTTTCATGCATTTAATGATTTATTTTGAGCTAAATGACCAGAATTTGAAAAGCAGTACAAATGAACTCTGAAAAGGTTGTAACCTGGCATGACATCATAATTTCACCCACATAGCAACTTCTAGAGAGTTGAGAGGGTTACGGCAAAAACTGGATGCACTTCGTGTACAAATTGGACAATCTCATAAGAAGTATGAGGGTTTCGCACGAAAACTCATCTATTACACAGGGATTTCATTTTTAATAACTTATTTTAACTCCATACTTCTTGCGTGTTCGATATGCACCATTCAAAGGCACATCATCAATTTTCAACCCTTTCTGACTTCATTTGACATTTTTCATGCATTTAATGATTTATTTTGAGCTAAATGACCTGAGTTTGAAAAGGAGTACAAATTAACTCTGAAAAGGTTGTAACTTGGCATGACATCATAATTTCACCCACATAGCAACTTCTAGAGAGTTGAGAGGGTTACGGCAAAAACTGGATGCAGTTCGTGTACAAATTGGACAATCTCATAAGAAGTATGAGTGTTTCGGACGAAAAATTATCTATTACAAAGGGATTTCATTTTTAATAACTTATTTTAACTCCATACTTTTTGTGTGTTCGATATGCACCATTCAAAGGCACATCATCAATTTTCAACCCTTTCTGACTTCATTTGATATTTTTCATGCATTTAATGATTTATTTTGAGCTAAATGACCAGAATTTGAAAAGCAGTACAAATGAACTCTGAAAAGGTTGTAACTTGGCATGACATCATAATTTCACCCTCATAGCAACTTCTAGAGAGTTGAGAGGGTTACGGCAAAAACTGGATGCAGTTCGTGTACAAATTGGACAATCTCATAAGAAGTATGAGGGTTTCGGACGAAAACTCATCTATTACAAAGGGATTTCATTTTTAATAACTTTTTTAACTCCATACTTTTTTTGTGTTCGATATGCACCATTCAAAGGCACATCATCAATTTTCAACCCTTTCTGACTTCATTTGATATTTTTCATGCATTTAATGATTTATTTTGAGCTAAATGACCTGAATTTGAAAAGCAGTACAAATGAACTCTGAAAAGGTTGTAACTTGGCATGACATCATAATTTCACCCACATAGCAACTTCTAGAGAGTTGAGAGGGTTACGGCAAAAACGGGATGCACTTCGTGTACAAATTGGACAATCTCATAAGAAGTATGAGGGTATCGGACGAAAACTCATCTATTACAAAGGGATTTCATTTTTAATAACTTTTTTAACTCCATATTTTTTGTGTGTTCGATATGCACCATGCAAAGGCACATCATCAATTTTCAACCCTTTCTCACTTCATTTGACATTTTTCATGCATTTAATGATTTATTTTGAGCTAAATGACCTGAATTTGAAAAGCAGTACAAATGAACTCTGAAAAGGTTGTAACTTGGCATGACATCATAATTTCACCCACATAGCAACTTCTAGAGAGTTGAGAGGGTTACGGCAAAAACTGGATGCACTTCGTGTACAAATTGGACAATCTCATAAGAAGTATGAGGGTTTCGGACGAAAACTCATATAATACAAAGGGATTTCATTTTTAATAACTTTTTTTAACAATTGATTTGATATTTTTCATGCATTTAATGATTTATTTTGAGCTAAATGACCGGAATTTGAAAAGCAGTACAAATGAACTCTGAAAAGGTTGTAACTTGGCATGACATCATAATTTCACCCACATAGCAACTTCTAGAGAGTTGAGAGGGCTACGGCAAAAACTGGATGCACTTCGTGTACAAATTGGACAATCTCATAAGAAGTATGAGGGTTTCGCACGAAAACTCATCTATTACAAAGGGATTTCATTTTTAATAACTTATTTTAACTCCATACTTTTTGTGTGTTCGATATGCACCATTCAAAGGCACATCATCAATTTTCAACCCTTTCTGACTTCATTTGATATTTTTCATGCATTTAATGATTTATTTTGAGCTAAATGACCTGAATTTGAAAAGCAGTACAAATGAACTCTGAAAAGGTTGTAACTTGGCATGACATCATAATTTCACCCACATAGCAACTTCTAGAGAGTTGAGAGGGTTGCGGCAAAAACTGGATGCACTTCGTGTACAAATTGGACAATCTCATAAGAAGTATGAGGGTTTCGGACGAAAACTCATCTATTACAAAGGGATTTCATTTTTAATAACTTTTTTTAACAATTCATTTGATATTTTTCATGCATTTAATGATTTATTTTGAGCTAAATGACCTGAATTTGAAAAGCAGTACAAATGAACTCTGAAAAGGTTGTAACTTTGCATGACATCATAATTTCACCCACATAGCAACTTGTAGAGAGTTGAGAGGGTTACGGCAAAAACTGGATGCACTTCGTGTACAAATTGGACAATCTCATAAAAAGTATGAGGGTTTCGGACGAAAACTCATCTATTACAAAGGGATTTCATTTTTAATAACTTTTTTTAACAATTCATTTGATATTTTTCATGCATTTAATGATTTATTTTGAGCTAAATGACCTGAATTTGAAAAGCAGTACAAATGAACTCTGAAAAGGTTGTAACTTGGCATGACATCATAATTTCACCCACATAGCAACTTCTAGAGAGTTGAGAGGGTTACGGCAAAAACTGGATGCACTTCGTGTACAAATTGGACAATCTCATAAGAAGTATGAGGGTTTCGCACGAAAACTCATCTATTACAAAGGGATTTCATTTTTAATAACTTATTTTAACTCCATACTTTTTGTGTGTTCGATATGCACCATTCAAAGGCACATCATCAATTTTCAACCCTTTCTGACTTCATTTGATATTTTTCATGCATTTAATGATTTATTTTGAGCTAAATGACCTGAATTTGAAAAGCAGTACAAATGAACTCTGAAAAGGTTGTAACTTGGCATGACATCATAATTTCACCCACATAGCAACTTCTAGAGAGTTGAGAGGGTTGCGGCAAAAACTGGATGCACTTCGTGTACAAATTGGACAATCTCATAAGAAGTATGAGGGTTTCGGACGAAAACTCATCTATTACAAAGGGATTTCATTTTTAATAACTTTTTTTAACAATTCATTTGATATTTTTCATGCATTTAATGATTTATTTTGAGCTAAATGACCTGAATTTGAAAAGCAGTACAAATGAACTCTGAAAAGGTTGTAACTTTGCATGACATCATAATTTCACCCACATAGCAACTTCTAGAGAGTTGAGAGGGTTACGGCAAAAAGTGGATGCACTTCGTGTACAAATTGGACAATCTCATAAGAAGTATGAGGGTTTCGGACGAAAACTCATCTGTTACAAAGGGATTTCATTTTTAATAACTTTTTTTAACAATTCATTTGATATTTTTCATGCATTTAATGATTTATTTTGAGCTAAATTACCTGAATTTGAAAAGCAGTACAAATGAACTCTGAAAAGGTTGTAACTTGGCATGACATCATAATTTCACCCACATAGCAACTTCTAGAGAGTTGAGAGGGTTACGGCAAAAACTGGATGCACTTCGTGTACAAATTGGACAATCTGCTAAGAAGTATGAGGGTTTCGGACGAAAACTCATCTATTACAAAGGGATTTCATTTTTAATAACTTTTTTTAACAATTCATTTGATATTTTTCATGCATTTAATGATTTATTTTGAGCTAAATGACCTGAATTTGAAAATCAGTACAAATGAACTCTGAAAAGGTTGTAACTTGGCATGACATCATAATTTCACCCACATAGCAACTTCTAGAGAGTTGAGAGGGTTACGGAAAAAACTGGATGCACTTCATGTACAAATTGGACAATCTCATAAGAAGTATGAGGGTATCGGACGAAAACTCATCTATTACAAAGGGATTTCATTTTTAATAACTTTTTTAACTCCATATTTTTTGTGTGTTCGATATGCACCATGCAAAGCCACATCATCAATTTTCAACCCTTTCTGACTTCATTTGATATTTTTCATGCATTTAATGATTTATTTTGAGCTAAATGACCTGAATTTGAAAAGCAGTACAAATGAACTCTGAAAAGGTTGTAACTTGGCATGACATCATAATTTCACCCACATAGCAACTTCTAGAGAGTTGAGAGGGTTACGGCAAAAACTGGATGCACTTCGTGTACAAATTGGACAATCTCATCAGCAGTATGAGGGTTTCGGACGAAAACTCATATATTACAAAGGGATTTCATTTTTAATAACTTTTTTTAACAATTCATTTGATATTTTTCATGCATTTAATGATTTATTTTGAGCTAAATGACCGGAATTTGAAAAGCAGTACAAATGAACTCTGAAAAGGTTGTAACTTGGCATGACATCATAATTTCACCCACATAGCAACTTCTAGAGAGTTGAGAGGGTTACGGCAAAAACTGGATGCACTTCGTGTACAAATTGGACAATCTCATAAGAAGTATGAGGGTTTCGCACGAAAACTCATCTATTACAAAGGGATTTCATTTTTAATAACTTATTTTAACTCCATACTTTTTGTGTGTTCGATATGCACCATTCAAAGGCACATCATCAATTTTCAACCCTTTCTGACTTCATTTGATATTTTTCATGCATTTAATGATTTATTTTGAGCTAAATGACCTGAATTTGAAAAGCAGTACAAATGAACTCTGAAAAGGTTGTAACTTGGCATGACATCATAATTTCACCCACATAGCAACTTCTAGAGAGTTGAGAGGGTTGCGGCAAAAACTGGATGCACTTCGTGTACAAATTGGACAATCTCATAAGAAGTATGAGGGTTTCGGACGAAAACTCATCTATTACAAAGGGATTTCATTTTTAATAACTTTTTTTAACAATTCATTTGATATTTTTCATGCATTTAATGATTTATTTTGAGCTAAATGACCTGAATTTGAAAAGCAGTACAAATGAACTCTGAAAAGGTTGTAACTTTGCATGACATCATAATTTCACCCACATAGCAACTTCTAGAGAGTTGAGAGGGTTACGGCAAAAACTGGATGCACTTCGTGTACAAATTGGACAATCTCATAAGAAGTATGAGAGTTTCGGACGAAAACTCATCTATTACAAAGGGATTTCATTTTTAATAACTTTTTTTAACAATTCATTTGATATTTTTCATGCATTTAATGATTTATTTTGAGCTAAATGACCTGAATTTGAAAAGCAGTACAAATGAACTCTGAAAAGGTTGTAACTTGGCAGGACATCATAATTTCACCCACATAGCAACTTCTAGAGAGTTGAGAGGGTTACGGCAAAAACTGGATGCACTTCGTGTACAAATTGGACAATCTGCTAAGAAGTATGAGGGTTTCGGACGAAAACTCATCTATTACAAAGGGATTTCATTTTTAATAACTTATTTTAACTCCATACTTTTTGTGTGTTCGATAAGCACCATTCAAAGGCACATCATCAATTTTCAACCCTTTCTGACTTCATTTGATATTTTTCATGCATTTAATGATTTATTTTGACCTAAATGACCTGAATTTGAAAAGCAGTACAAATGAACTCTAAAAAGGTTGTAACTTGGCATGACATCATAATTTCACCCACATAGCAACTTCTAGAGAGTTGAGAGGGTTGCGGCAAAAACTGGATGCACTTCGTGTACAAATTGGACAATCTCATAAGAAGTATGAGGGTTTCGGACGAAAACTCATCTATTACAAAGGGATTTCATTTTTAATAACTTTTTTTAACAATTCATTTGATATTTTTCATGCATTTAATGATTTATTTTGAGCTAAATGACCTGAATTTGAAAATCAGTACAAATGAACTCTGAAAAGGTTGTAACTTGGCATGACATCATAATTTCACCCACATAGCAACTTCTAGAGAGTTGAGAGGGTTACGGCAAAAACTGGATGCACTTCGTGTACAAATTGGACAATCTGCTAAGAAGTATGAGGGTTTCAGACGAAAACTCATCTATTACAAAGGGATTTCATTTTTAATAACTTATTTTAACTCCATACTTTTTGTGTGTTCGATAAGCACCATTCAAAGGCACATCATCAATTTTCAACCCTTTCTGACTTCATTTGATATTTTTCATGCATTTAATGATTTATTTTGAGCTAAATGACCTGAATTTGAAAAGCAGTACAAATGAACTCTGAAAAGGTTGTAACTTGGCATGACATCATAATTTCACCCACATAGCAACTTCTAGAGAGTTGAGAGGGTTACGTAAAAAACTGGATGCACTTCGTGTACAAATTGGAAAATCTCATAAGAAGTATGAGGGTTTCGAACCAAAACTCATCTATTACAAAGGGATTTCATTTTTAATAACTTATTTTAACTCCATACTTTTTGCATGTTCGATATGCACCATTCAAACGCACATCATCAATTTTCAACCCTTTCGGACTTCATTTGATATTTTTCATGCATTTAATGATTTATTTTGAGCTAAATGACCAGAATTTGAAAAGCAGTACAAATGAACTCTGAAAAGGTTGTAACTTGGCAAGACATCATAATTTCACCCACATAGCAACTTCTAGAGAGTTGAGAGGGTTACGGCAAAAACTGGATGTAGTTCGTGTACAAATTGGACAATCTCATAAGAAGTATGAGGGTTTCGGACGAAAACTCATCTATTACAAAGGGATTTCATTTTTAATAACTTTTTTTAACAATTCATTTGATATTTTTCATGCATTTAATGATTTATTTTGAGCTAAATGACCTGAATTTGAAAAGCAGTACAAATGAACTCTGAAAAGGTTGTAACTTGGCATGACATCATAATTTAACCCACATAGCAACTTCTAGAGAGTTGAGAGGGTTACGGCAAAAACTGGATGCACTTCGTGTAGAAATTGGACAATCTCATAAGAAGTATGAGGGTTTCGGACGAAAACTCATCTATTACAAAGGGATTTCATTTTTAATAACTTTTTTTAACAATTCATTTGATATTTTTCATGCATTTAATGATTTATTTTGAGCTAAATGACCTGAATTTGAAAAGCAGTACAAATGAACTCTGAAAAGGTTGTAACTTGGCATGACATCATAATTTCACCCACATAGCAACTTCTAGAGAGTTGAGAGGGTTACGGCAAAAACTGGATGCACTTCGTGTACAAATTGGACAATCTGCTAAGAAGTATGAGGGTTTCGGACGAAAACTCATCTATTACAAAGGGATTTCATTTTTAATAACTTATTTTAACTCCATACTTTTTGTGTGTTCGATAAGCAGCATTCAAAGGCACATCATCAATTTTCAACCCTTTCTGACTTCATTTGATATTTTTCATGCATTTAATGATTTATTTTGAGCTAAATGACCTGAATTTGAAAAGCAGTACAAATGAACTCTGAAAAGGTTGTAACTTGGCATGACATCATAATTTCACCCACATAGCAACTTCTAGAGAGTTGAGAGGGTTACGTAAAAAACTGGATGCACTTCGTGTACAAATTGGAAAATCTCATAAGAAGTATGAGGGTTTCGAACCAAAACTCATCTATTACAAAGGGATTTCATTTTTAATAACTTATTTTAACTCCATACTTTTTGCGTGTTCGATATGCACCATTCAAACGCACATCATCAATTTTCAACCCTTTCGGACTTCATTTGATATTTTTCATGCATTTAATGATTTATTTTGAGCTAAATGACCAGAATTTGAAAAGCAGTACAAATGAACTCTGAAAAGGTTGTAACTTGGCATGACATCATAATTTCACCCACATAGCAACTTCTAGAGAGTTGAGAGGGTTACGGCAAAAACTGTATGTAGTTCGTGTACAAATTGGACAATCTCATAAGAAGTATGAGGGTTTCGGACGAAAACTCATCTATTACAAAGGGATTTCATTTTTAATAATTTTTTTAACTCCATACTTTTTGTGTGTTCGCTATGCACCATTCAAAGGCACATCATCAATTTTCAACCCTTTCTGACTTCATTTGATATTTTTCATGCATTTAATGATATATTTTGAGCTAAATGACCTGAATTTGAAAAGCAGTACAAATGAACTCTGGAAAGGTTGTAACTTGGCATGACATCATAATTTCACCCACATAGCAACTTCTAGAGAGTTTGGAGGGTTGCGGCAAAAACTGGATGCACTTCGTGTACAAATTGGACAATCTCATAAGAAGTATGAGGGTTTCGGACGAAAACTCATCTATTACAAAAGGATTTCATTTTTAATAACTTTTCTTAACAATTCATTTGATATTTTTCATGCATTTAATGATTTATTTTGAGCTAAATGACCAGAATTTGAAAAGCAGTACAAATGAACTCTGAAAAGGTTGTAACTTGGCATGACATCATAATTTCACCCACATAGCAACTTCTAGAGAGTTGAGAGTGTTACGGCAAAAACTGGATGCAGTTCGTGTACATATTGGACAATCTCATAAGAAGTATGAGGGTTTCGGACGAAAACTCATCTATTACAAAGGGATTTCATTTTTAATAACTTTTTTAACTCCATACTTTTTGTGTGCTCGATATGCACTATTCAAAGGCACATCATCAATTTTCAACCCTTTCTGACTTCATTTGATATTTTTCATGCATTTAATGATTTATTTTGAGCTAAATGACCTGAATTTGAAAAGCAGTACAAATGAACTCTGAAAAGGTTGTAACTTGGCATGACATCATAATTTCACCCACATAGCAACTTCTAGGGAGTTGAGAGGGTTACGTAAAAAACTGGATGCACTTCGTGTACAAATTGGAAAATCTCATAAGAAGTATGAGGGTTTCGGACCAAAACTCATCTATTACAAAGGGATTTCATTTTTAATAACTTATTTTAACTCCATACTTTTTGCGTGTTCGATATGCACCATTCAAAGGCACATCATCAATTTTCAACCCTTTCTGACTTCATTTGATATTTTTCATGCATTTAATGATTTTTTTTTAGCTAAATGACCAGAATTTGAAAAGCAGTACAAATGAACTCTGAAAAGGTTGTAACTTGGCATGACATCATAATTTCACCCACATAGCAACTTCTAGAGAGTTGAGAGGGTTACGGCAAAAACTGGATGCACTTCGTGTACAAATTGGACAATCTCATAAGAAGTATGAGGGTTTCGGACGAAAACTCATCTATTACAAAGGGATTTCATTTTTAATAACTTTTTTAACTCCATACTTTTTGTGTGTTCGATATGCACCATTCAAAGGCACATCATCAATTTTCAACCCTTTCTGACTTCATTTGATATTTTTCACGCATTTAATGATTTATTTTGAGCTAAATGACCTGAATTTGAAAAGCAGTACAAATGAACTCTGAAAAGGTTGTAACTTGGCATGACATCATAATTTCACCCACATAGCAACTTCTAGAGAGTTGAGAGGGTTACGGCAAAAACTGGATGCACTTCGTGTACAAATTAGACAATCTCATAAGAAGTATGAGGGTTTCGGACCAAAACTCATCTATTACAAAGGGATTTCATTTTTAATAACTTATTTTAACTCCATACTTTTTGCATGCTCGATATGCACCATTCAAAGGCACATCATCAATTTTCAACCCTTTCTGACATCATTTGATATTTTTCATGCATTTAATGATTTATTTTGAGCTAAATGACCTGAATTTCAAGAGCAGTACAAATGAACTCTAAAAAGGTTGTAACTTCGCATGACATCAAAATTTCACCCACATAGCAACTTCTAAAGACTTGAGAGGGTTACGGCAAAAACAGGATGCACTTCGTGTACAAATTGGACAATCTCATAAGAAGTATGAGGGTTTCGGATGAAAACTCATCTATTACAAAGGGATTTCATTTTTAATAACTTATTTTAACTCCATACTTTTTGTGTGTTCCATATGCACCATTCAAAGGCACATCATCACTTTTCAACCCTTTCTGACTTCATTCGATATTTTTCATGCATTTAATGATTTATTTTGAGCTAAATGACCTGAATTTGAAAAGCAGTACAAATGAACTCTGAAAAGGTTGTAACTTGGTATGACATCATAATTTCACCCACATAGCAACTTCTAGAGAGTTGAGAGGGTTACGGCAAAAACTGGATGCACTTCGTGTACAAATTGGACAATCTGCTAAGAAGTATGAGGGTTTCGGACGAAAACTCATCTATTACAAAGGGATTTCATTTTTAATAACTTATTTTAACTCCATAATTTTTGTGTGTTCGATAAGCACCATTCAAAGGCACATCATCAATTTTCAACCCTTTCTGACTTCATTTGATATTTTTCGGGCATTTAATGATTTATTTTGAGCTAAATGACCTGAATTTGAAAAGCAGTACAAATGAACTCTGAAAAGGTTGTAACTTGGCATGACATCATAATTTCACCCACATAGCAACTTCTAGAGAGTTGAGAGGGTTACGTAAAAAACTGGATGCACTTCGTGTACAAATTGGAAAATCTCATAAGAAGTATGAGGGTTTCGAACCAAAACTCATCTATTACAAAGGGATTTCATTTTTAATAACTTATTTTAACTCCATACTTTTTGCGTGTTCGATATGCACCATTCAAACGCACATCATCAATTTTCAACCCTTTCTGACTTCATTTGATATTTTCCATGCATTTAATGATTTATTTTGAGCTAAATGACCAGAATTTGAAAAGCAGTACAAATGAACTCTGAAAAGGTTGTAACTTGGCATGACATCATAATTTCACCCACATAGCAACTTCTAGAGAGTTGAGAGGGTTACGGCAAAAACTGGATGCACTTCGTGTACAAATTGGACAATCTCATAAGAAGTATGAGGGTTTCGGATGAAAACTCATCTATTACAAAGGGATTTCATTTTTAATAACTTATTTTAACTCCATACTTTTTGTGTGTTCCATATGCACCATTCAAAGGCACATCATCACTTTTCAACCCTTTCTGACTTCATTCGATATTTTTCATGCATTTAATGATTTATTTTGAGCTAAATGACCTGAATTTGAAAAGCAGTACAAATGAACTCTGAAAAGGTTGTAACTTGGTATGACATCATAATTTCACCCACATAGAAACTTCTAGAGAGTTGAGAGGGTTACGGCAAAAACTGGATGCACTTCGTGTACAAATTGGACAATCTGCTAAGAAGTATGAGGGTTTCGGACGAAAACTCATCTATTACAAAGGGATTTCATTTTTAATAACTTATTTTAACTCCATAATTTTTGTGTGTTCGATAAGCACCATTCAAAGGCACATCATCAATTTTCAACCCTTTCTGACTTCATTTGATGTTTTTCGGGCATTTAATGATTTATTTTGAGCTAAATGACCTGAATTTGAAAAGCAGTACAAATGAACTCTGAAAAGGTTGTAACTTGGCATGACATCATAATTTCACCCACATAGCAACTTCTAGAGAGTTGAGAGGGTTACGTAAAAAACTGGATGCACTTCGTGTACAAATTGGAAAATCTCATAAGAAGTATGAGGGTTTCGAACCAAAACTCATCTATTACAAAGGGATTTCATTTTTAATAACTTATTTTAACTCCATACTTTTTGCGTGTTCGATATGCACCATTCAAACGCACATCATCAATTTTCAACCCTTTCTGACTTCATTTGATATTTTTCATGCATTTAATGATTTATTTTGAGCTAAATGACCAGAATTTGAAAAGCAGTACAAATGAACTCTGAAATGGTTGTAACTTGGCATGACATCATAATTTCACCCACATAGCAACTTCTAGAGAGTTGAGAGGGTTACGGCAAAAACTGGATGCACTTCGTGTACAAATTGGACAATCTCATAAGAAGTATGAGGGTTTCGGATGAAAACTCATCTATTACAAAGGGATTTCATTTTTAATAACTTATTTTAACTCCATACTTTTTGTGTGTTCCATATGCACCATTCAAAGGCACATCATCACTTTTCAACCCTTTCTGACTTCATTCGATATTTTTCATGCATTTAATGATTTATTTTGAGCTAAATGACCTGAATTTGAAAAGCAGTACAAATGAACTCTGAAAAGGTTGTAACTTGGTATGACATCATAATTTCACCCACATAGCAACTTCTAGAGAGTTGAGAGGGTTACGGCAAAAACATGATGCACTTCGTGTACAAATTGGACAATCTGCTAAGAAGTATGAGGGTTTCGGACGAAAACTCATCTATTACAAAGGGATTTCATTTTTAATAACTTATTTTAACTCCATAATTTTTGTGTGTTCGATAAGCACCATTCAAAGGCACATCATCAATTTTCAACCCTTTCTGACTTCATTTGATATTTTTCGGGCATTTAATGATTTATTTTGAGCTAAATGACCTGAATTTGAAAAGCAGTACAAATGAACTCTGAAAAGGTTGTAACTTGGCATGACATCATAATTTCACCCACATAGCAACTTCTAGAGAGTTGAGAGGGTTACGTAAAAAACTGGATGCACTTCGTGTACAAATTGGAAAATCTCATAAGAAGTATGAGGGTTTCGAACCAAAACTCATCTATTACAAAGGGATTTCATTTTTAATAACTTATTTTAACTCCATACTTTTTGCGTGTTCGATATGCACCATTCAAACGCACATCATCAATTTCCAACCCTTTCTGACTTCATTTGATATTTTTCATGCATTTAATGATTTATTTTGAGCTAAATGACCAGAATTTGAAAAGCAGTACAAATGAACTCTGAAAAGGTTGTAACTTGGCATGACATCATAATTTCACCCACATAGCAACTTCTAGAGAGTTGAGAGGGTTACGGCAAAAACTGGATGCACTTCGTGTACAAATTGGACAATCTCATAAGAAGTATGAGGGTTTCGGACGAAAACTCATCTATTACAAAGGGATTTCATTTTTAATAACTTTTTTAACTCCATACTTTTTGTGTGTTCGATATGCACCATTCAAAGGCACATCATCAATTTTCAACCCTTTCTGACTTCATTTGATATTTTTCATGCATTTAATGATTTATTTTGAGCTACATGACCTGAATTTGAAAAGCAGTACAAATGAACTCTGAAAAGGTTGTAACTTGGCATGAAATCATAATTTCACCCACATAGCAACTTCTAGAGAATTGAGAGGGTTACGGCAAAAACTGGATGCACTTCGTGTACAAATTGGACAATCTCATAAGAAGTATGAGGGTTTCGGATGAAAACTCATCTATTACAAAGGGATTTCATTTTTAATAACTTTTTTTAACTCCATACTTTTTGTGTGTTCGATATGCACCATTCAAAGGCACATCATCAATTTTCAACCCATTGTGACTTCATTTGATATTTTTCATGCATTTAATGATTTATTTTGAGCTAAATGACCTGAATTTGAAAAGCAGTACAAATGAACTCTGAAAAGGTTGTAACTTGGCATGACATCAAAATTTCACCCACATAGCAACTTCTAGAGAGTTGAGAGGGTTACGGCAAAAACTCGATGCACTTCGTGTACAAATTGGACAATCTCATAAGAAGTATGAGGGTTTCGGACGAAAACTCATCTATTACAAAGGGATTTCATTTTTAATAAATTTTTTAACTCCATACTTTTTGTGTGTTCGATATGCACCATGCAAAGGCACATCATCAATTTTCAACCCTTTCTCACTTCATTTGACATTTTTCATGCATTTAATGATATATTTTGAGCTAAATGACCTGAATTTGAAAAGCAGTACAAAAGAACTCTGAAAAGGTTGTAACTTGGCATGACATCATAATTTCACCCACATAGCAACTTCTAGAGAGTTGAGAGGGTTACGGCAAAAACTGGATGCACTTCGTGTACAAATTGGACAATCTCATAAGAAGTATGAGGGTTTCGGATGAAAACTCATCTATTACAAAGGGATTTCATTTTTAATAACATTTTTTAACTCCATACTTTTTGTGTGTTCGATATGCACCATTCAAAGCCACATCATCAATTTTCAACCCTTTGTGACTTCATTTGATATTTTTCATGCATTTAACGATTTATTTTGAGCTAAATAACCTGAATTTGAAAAGCAGTACAAATGAACTCTGAAAAGGTTGTAACTTGGCATGACATCAAAATTTCACCCACATAGCAACTTCTAGAGAATTGAGAGGGTTACGGCAAAAACTGGATGCACTTCGTGTACAAATTGGACAATCTCATAAGAAGTATGAGGGTTTCGGACGAAAACTCATCTATTACAAAGGGATTTCATTTTTAATAACTTTTTTAACTCCATACTTTTTGTGTGTTCGCTATGCACCATTCAAAGGCACATCATCAATTTTCAACCCTTTCTGACTTCATTTGATATTTTTCATGCATTTAATGATATATTTTGAGCTAAATGACATGAATTTGAAAAGCAGTACAAATGAACTCTGAAAAGGTTTTAACTTGGCATGACATCATAATTTCACCCACATAGCAACTTCTAGAGAGTTGAGAGGGTTACGGAAAAAACTGGATGCACTTCATGTACAAATTGGACAATCTCATAAGAAGTATGAGGGTTTCGGACCAAAACTCATCTATTACAAAGGGATTTCATTTTTAATAACTTATTTTAACTCCATACTTTTTGCGTGCTCGATATGCACCATTCAAAGGCACATCATCAATTTTCAACCCTTTCTGACTTCATTTGATATTCTTCATGCATTTAATGATTTATTTTGAGCTAAATGACCTGAATTTCAAGAGCGGTACAAATGAACTCTAAAAATGTTGTAACTTCGCATGACATCAAAATTTCACCCAGATAGCAACTTCTAAAGAGTTGAGAGGGTTACGGCAAAAACTGGATGCACTTCGTGTACAAATTGGACAATCTCATAAGAAGTATGAGGGTTTCGGATGAAAACTCATCTATTACAAAGGGATTTCATTTTTAATATCTTATTTTAACTCCATACTTTTTGTGTGTTCCATATGCACCATTCAAAGGCACATCATCAATTTTCAACCCTTTCTGACTTCATTCGATATTTTTCATGCATTTAATGATTTATTTTGAGCTAAATGACCTGAATTTGAAAAGCAGTACAAATGAACTCTGAAAAGGTTGTAACTTGGCATGACATCATAATTTCACCCACATAGCAACTTCTAGAGAGTTGAGAGGGTTACGGCAAAAACTGGATGCACTTCGTGTACAAATTGGACAATCTCCTAAGAAGTATGAGGGTTTCGGACGAAAACTCATCTATTACAAAGGGATTTCATTTTTAATAACTTTTTTTAACTCCATACTTTTTGTGTGTTTGATATGCACCATTCAAAGGCACATCATCAATTTTCAACCCTTTCTGACTTCATTCGATATTTTTCAAGCATTTACTGATTTATTTTGAGCTAAATGACCTGAATTTGAAAAGCAGTACAAATGAACTCTGAAAAGGTTGTAACTTGGCATGACATCATAATTTCACCCACATAGCAACTTCTAGAGAGTTGAGAGGGTTACGGCAAAAACTGGATGCACTTCGTGTACAAATTGGACAATCTGCTAAGAAGTATGAGGGTTTCGGACGAAAACTCATCTATTACAAAGGGATTTCATTTTTAATAACTTATTTTGACTCCATACTTTTTGTGTGTTCGCTATGCACCATTCAAAGGCACATCATCAATTTTCAACCCTTTCTGACTTCATTTGATATTTTTCATGCATTTAATGATATATTTTGAGCTAAATGACCTGAATTTGAAAAGCAGTACAAATGAACTCTGAAAAGGTTGTAACTTGGGATGACATCATAATTTCACCCACATAGCAACTTCTAGAGAGTTGAGAGGGTTACGGCAAAAACTGGATGCACTTCGTGTACAAATTGGACAATCTCATAAGAATTATGAGGGTTTCGGACCAAAACTCATCTATTACAAAGGGATTTCATTTTTAATAACTTTTTTTAACTCCATACTTTTTGCGTGCTCGATATGCACCATTAAAAGGCACATCATCAATTTTCAACCCTTTCTGACTTCATTTGATATTCTTCATGCATTTAATGATTTATTTTGAGCTAAATGACCTGAATTTCAAGAGCGGTACAAATGAACTCTAAAAATGTTGTAACTTCGCATGACATCAAAATTTCACCCAGATAGCAACTTCTAAAGAGTTGAGAGGGTTACGGCAAAAACTGGATGCACTTCGTGTACAAATTGGACAATCTCATAAGAAGTATGAGGGTTTCGGATGAAAACTCATCTATTACAAAGGGATTTCATTTTTAATAACTTATTTTAACTCCATACTTTTTGTGTGTTCCATATGCACCATTCAAAGGCACATCATCAATTTTCAACCCTTTCTGACTTCATTCGATATTTTTCATGCATTTAATGATTTATTTTGACCAAAATGACCTGAATTTGAAAAGCAGTACAAATGAACTCTGAAAAGGTTGTAACTTGGCATGACATCATAATTTCACCCACATAGCAACTTCTAGAGAGTTGAGAGGGTTACGGCAAAAACTGGATGCACTTCGTGTACAAATTGGACAATCTCCTAAGAAGTATGAGGGTTTCGGACGAAAACTCATCTATTACAAAGGGATTTCATTTTTAATAACTTTTTTTAACTCCATACTTTTTGTGTGTTTGATATGCACCATTCAAAGGCACATCATCAATTTTCAACCCTTTCTCACTTCATTCGATATTTTTCATGCATTTAATGATTTATTTTGAGCTAAATGACCTGAATTTCAAGAGCGGTACAAATGAACTCTAAAAATGTTGTAACTTCGCATGACATCAAAATTTCACCCAGATAGCAACTTCTAAAGAGTTGAGAGGGTTACCGCAAAAACTGGATGCACTTCGTGTACAAATTGGACAATCTCATAAGAAGTATGAGGGTTTCGGATGAAAACTCATCTATTACAAAGGGATTTCATTTTTAATAACTTATTTTAACTCCATACTTTTTGTGTGTTCCATATGCACCATTCAAAGGCACATCATCAATTTTCAACCCTTTCTGACTTCATTCGATATTTTTCATGCATTTAATGATTTATTTTGAGCTAAATGACCTGAATTTGAAAAGCAGTACAAATGAACTCTGAAAAGGTTGTAACTTGGCATGACATCATAATTTTACCCACATAGCAACTTCTAGAGAGTTGAGAGGGTTACGGCAAAAACTGGATGCACTTCGTGTACAAATTGGACAATCTCATAAGAATTATGAGGGTTTCGGATGAAAACTCATCTATTACAAAGGGATTTCATTTTTAATAACTTTTTTAACTCCATACTTTTTGTGTGTTCGATATGCACCATTCAAAGGCACATCATCAATTTTCAACCCTTTGTGACTTCATTTGATATTTTTCATGCATTTAATGATTTATTTTGAGCTAAATGACCTGAATTTGAAAAGCAATACAAATGAACTCTGAAAAGGTTGTAACTTGGCATGACATCAAAATTTCACCCACATAGCAACTTCTAGAGAGTTGAGAGGGTTACGGCAAAAACTGGATGCACTTCGTGTACAAATTGGACAATCTCATCAGAAGTATGAGGGTTTCGGATGAAAACTCATCTATTACAAAGGGATTTCATTTTTAATAACTTATTTTAACTCCATACTTTTTGTGTGTTCCATATGCACCATTCAAAGGCACATCATCAATTTTCAACCCTTTCTGACTTCATTCGATATTTTTCATGCATTTAATGATTTATTTTGAGCAAAATGACCTGAATTTGAAAAGCAGTACAAATGAACTCTGAAAAGGTTGTAACTTGGCATGACATCATAATTTCACCCACATAGCAACTTCTAGAGAGTTGAGAGGGTTACGGCAAAAACTGGATGCACTTCGTGTACAAATTGGACAATCTCCTAAGAAGTATGAGGGTTTCGGACGAAAACTCATCTATTACAAAGGGATTTCATTTTTAATAACTTTTTTTAACTCCATACTTTTTGTGTGTTTGATATGCACCATTCAAAGGCACATCATCAATTTTCAACCCTTTCTGACTTCATTCGATATTTTTCATGCATTTAATGATTTATTTTGAGCTAAATGACCTGAATTTCAAGAGCGGTACAAATGAACTCTAAAAATGTTGTAACTTCGCATGACATCAAAATTTCACCCAGATAGCAACTTCTAAAGAGTTGAGAGGGTTACCGCAAAAACTGGATGCACTTCGTGTACAAATTGGACAATCTCATAAGAAGTATGAGGGTTTCGGATGAAAACTCATCTATTACAAAGGGATTTCATTTTTAATAACTTATTTTAACTCCATACTTTTTGTGTGTTCCATATGCACCATTCAAAGGCACATCATCAATTTTCAACCCTTTCTGACTTCATTCGATATTTTTCATGCATTTAATGATTTATTTTGAGCTAAATGACCTGAATTTGAAAAGCAGTACAAATGAACTCTGAAAAGGTTGTAACTTGGCATGACATCATAATTTCACCCACATAGCAACTTCTAGAGAGTTGAGAGGGTTACGGCAAAAACTGGATGCACTTCGTGTACAAATTGGACAATCTCATAAGAAGTATGAGGGTTTCGGATGAAAACTCATCTATTACAAAGGGATTTCATTTTTAATAACTTTTTTTAACTCCATACTTTTTGTGTGTTCGATATGCACCATTCAAAGGCACATCATCAATTTTCAACCCTTTGTGACTTCATTTGATATTTTTCATGCATTTAATGATTTATTTTGAGCTAAATGACCTGAATTTGAAAAGCAATACAAATGAACTCTGAAAAGGTTGTAACTTGGCATGACATCAAAATTTCACCCACATAGCAACTTCTAGAGAGTTGAGAGGGTTACGGCAAAAACTGGATGCACTTCGTGTACAAATTGGACAATCTCATAAGAAGTATGAGGGTTTCGGATGGAAACTCATCTATTACAAAGGGATTTCATTTTTAATAACTTATTTTAACTCCATACTTTTTGTGTGTTCCATATGCACCATTCAAAGGCACATCATCAATTTTCAACCCTTTGTGACTTCATTTGATATTTTTCATGCATTTAATGATTTATTTTGAGCAAAATGACCTGAATTTGAAAAGCAGTACAAATGAACTCTGAAAAGGTTGTAACTTGGCATGACATCATAATTTCACCCACATAGCAACTTCTAGAGAGTTGAGAGGGTTACGGCAAAAACTGGATGCACTTCGTGTACAAATTGGACAATCTCCTAAGAAGTATGAGGGTTTCGGACGAAAACTCATCTATTACAAAGGGATTTCATTTTTAATAACTTTTTTTAACTCCATACTTTTTGTGTGTTCCATATGCACCATTCAAAGGCACATCATCAATTTTCAACCCTTTCTGACTTCATTCGATATTTTTCATGCATTTACTGATTTATTTTGAGCTAAATGACCTGAATTTGAAAAGCAGTACAAATGAACTCTGAAAAGGTTGTAACTTGGCATGACATCATAATTTCACCCACATAGCAACTTCTAGAGAGTTGAGAGGGTTACGGCAAAAACTGGATGCACTTCGTGTACAAATTGGACAATCTCCTAAGAAGTATGAGGGTTTCGGACGAAAACTCATCTATTACAAAGGGATTTCATTTTTAATAACTTTTTTTAACTCCATACTTTTTGTGTGTTTGATATGCACCATTCAAAGGCACATCATCAATTTTCAACCCTTTCTGACTTCATTCGATATTTTTCATGCATTTAATGATTTATTTTGAGCTAAATGACCTGAATTTCAAGAGCGGTACAAATGAACTCTAAAAATGTTGTAACTTCGCATGACATCAAAATTTCACCCAGATAGCAACTTCTAAAGAGTTGAGAGGGTTACCGCAAAAACTGGATGCACTTCGTGTACAAATTGGACAATCTCATAAGAAGTATGAGGGTTTCGGATGAAAACTCATCTATTACAAAGGGATTTCATTTTTAATAACTTATTTTAACTCCATACTTTTTGTGTGTTCCATATGCACCATTCAAAGGCACATCATCAATTTTCAACCCTTTCTGACTTCATTCGATATTTTTCATGCATTTAATGATTTATTTTGAGCTAAATGACCTGAATTTGAAAAGCAGTACAAATGAACTCTGAAAAGGTTGTAACTTGGCATGACATCATAATTTCACCCACATAGCAACTTCTAGAGAGTTGAGAGGGTTACGACAAAAACTGGATGCACTTCGTGTACAAATTGGACAATCTCATAAGAAGTATGAGGGTTTCGGATGAAAACTCATCTATTACAAAGGGATTTCATTTTTAATAACTTTTTTTAACTCCATACTTTTTGTGTGTTCGATATGCACCATTCAAAGGCACATCATCAATTTTCAACCCTTTGTGACTTCATTTGATATTTTTCATGCATTTAATGATTTATTTTGAGCTAAATGACCTGAATTTGAAAAGCAATACAAATGAACTCTGAAAAGGTTGTAACTTGGCATGACATCAAAATTTCACCCACATAGCAACTTCTAGAGAGTTGAGAGGGTTACGGCAAAAACTGGATGCACTTCGTGTACCAATTGGACAATCTCATAAGAAGTATGAGGGTTTCGGATGAAAACTCATCTATTACAAAGGGATTTCATTTTTAATAACTTATTTTAACTCCATACTTTTTGTGTGTTCCATATGCACCATTCAAAGGCACATCATCAATTTTCAACCCTTTCTGACTTCATTCGATATTTTTCATGCATTTAATGATTTATTTTGAGCAAAATGACCTGAATTTGAAAAGCAGTACAAATGAACTCTGAAAAGGTTGTAACTTGGCATGACATCATAATTTCACCCACATAGCAACTTCTAGAGAGTTGAGAGGGTTACGGCAAAAACTGGATGCACTTCGTGTACAAATTGGACAATCTCCTAAGAAGTATGAGGGTTTCGGACGAAAACTCATCTATTACAAAGGGATTTCATTTTTAATAACTTTTTTTAACTCCATACTTTTTGTGTGTTTGATATGCACCATTCAAAGGCACATCATCAATTTTCAACCCTTTCTGACTTCATTCGATATTTTTCATGCATTTACTGATTTATTTTGAGCTAAATGACCTGAATTTGAAAAGCAGTACAAATGAACTCTGAAAAGGTTGTAACTTGGCATGACATCATAATTTCACCCACATAGCAACTTCTAGAGAGTTGAGAGGGTTACGGCAAAAACTGGATGCACTTCGTGTACAAATTGGACAATCTGCTAAGAAGTATGAGGGTTTCGGACGAAAACTCATCTATTACAAAGGGATTTCATTTTTAATAACTTATTTTAACTCCATACTTTTTGTGTGTTCGCTATGCACCATTCAAAGGCACATCATCAATTTTCAACCCTTTCTGACTTCATTTGATATTTTTCATGCATTTAATGATATATTTTGAGCTAAATGACCTGAATTTGAAAAGCAGTACAAATGAACTCTGAAAAGGTTGTAACTTGGCATGACATCATAATTTCACCCACATAGCAACTTCTAGAGAGTTGAGAGGGTTACGGCAAAAACTGGATGCACTTCGTGTACAAATTGGACAATCTCATAAGAAGTATGAGGGTTTCGGATGAAAACTCATCTATTACAAAGGGATTTCATTTTTAATAACTTTTTTTAACTCCATACTTTTTGTGTGTTCGATATGCACCATTCAAAGGCACATCATCAATTTTCAACCCTTTGTGACTTCATTTGATATTTTTCATGCATTTAATGATTTATTTTGAGCTAAATGACCTGTATTTGAAAAGCAGTACAAATGAACTCTGAAAAGGTTGTAACTTGGCATGACATCAATATTTCACCCACATAGCAACTTCTAGAGAGTTGAGAGGGTTACGGCAAAAACTGGATGCACTTCGTGTACAAATTGGACAATCTCATAAGAAGTATGAGGGTTTCGGACGAAAACTCAGCTATTACAAAGGGATTTCATTTTTAATAACTTTTTTAACTCCATACTTTTTGTGTGTTCGCTATGCACCATTCAAAGGCACATCATCAATTTTCAACCCTTTCTGACTTCATTTGATATTTTTCATGCATTTAATGATATATTTTGAGCTAAATGACCTGAATTTGAAAAGCAGTACAAATGAACTCTGAAAAGGTTGTAACTTGGCATGACATCATAATTTCACCCACATAGCAACTTCTAGAGAGTTGAGAGGGTTACGGCAAAAACTGGATGCACTTCGTGTACAAATTGGACAATCTCATAAGAAGTATGAGGGTTTCGGACCAAAACTCATCTATTACAAAGGGATTTCATTTTTAATAACTTATTTTAACTCCATACTTTTTGCGTGCTCGATATGCACCATTCAAAGGCACATCATCAATTTTCAACCCTTTATGACTTCATTTGATATTCTTCATGCATTTAATGATTTATTTTGAGCTAAATGACCTGAATTTCAAGAGCGGTACAAATGAACTCTAAAAATGTTGTAACTTCGCATGACATCAAAATTTCACCCAGATAGCAACTTCTAAAGAGTTGAGAGGGTTACGGCAAAAACTGGATGCACTTCGTGTACAAATTGGACAATCTCATAAGAAGTATGAGGGTTTCGGATGAAAACTCATCTATTACAAAGGGATTTCATTTTTAATAACTTATTTTAACTCCATACTTTTTGTGTGTTCCATATGCACCATTCAAAGGCACATCATCAATTTTCAACCCTTTCTGACTTCATTCGATATTTTTCATGCATTTAATGATTTATTTTGAGCTAAATGACCTGAATTTGAAAAGCAGTACAAATGAACTCTGAAAAGGTTGTAACTTGGCATGACATCATAATTTCACCCACATAGCAACTTCTAGAGAGTTGAGAGGGTTACGGCAAAAACTCGATGCACTTCGTGTACAAATTGGACAATCTCCTAAGAAGTATGAGGGTTTCGGACGAAAACTCATCTATTACAAAAGGATTTCATTTTTAATAACTTTTTTTAACTCTATACTTTTTGCGTGCTCGATATGCACCATTCAAAGGCACATCATCAATTTTCAACCCTTTCTGACTTCATTCGATATTTTTCATGCATTTACTGATTTATTTTGAGCTAAATGACCTGAATTTGAAAAGCAGTACAAATGAACTCTGAAAAGGTTGTAACTTGGCATGACATCATAATTTCACCCACATAGCAACTTCTAGAGAGTTGAGAGGGTTACGGCAAAAACTGGATGCACTTCGTGTACAAATTGGACAATCTCCTAAGAAGTATGAGGGTTTCGGACGAAAACTCATCTATTACAAAGGGATTTCATTTTTAATAACTTTTTTTAACTCCATACTTTTTGTGTGTTTGATATGCACCATTCAAAGGCACATCATCAATTTTCAACCCTTTCTGACTTCATTCGATATTTTTCATGCATTTACTGATTTATTTTGAGCTAAATGACCTGAATTTGAAAAGCAGTACAAATGAACTCTGAAAAGGTTGTAACTTGGCATGACATCATAATTTCACCCACATAGCAACTTCTAGAGAGTTGAGAGGGTTACGGCAAAAACTGGATGCACTTCGTGTACAAATTGGACAATCTGCTAAGAAGTATGAGGGTTTCGGACGAAAACTCATCTATTACAAAGGGATTTCATTTTTAATAACTTATTTTAACTCCATACTTTTTGTGTGTTTGCTATGCACCATTCAAAGGCACATCATCAATTTTCAACCCTTTCTGACTTCATTTGATATTTTTCATGCATTTAATGATATATTTTGAGCTAAATGACCTGAATTTGAAAAGCAGTACAAATGAACTCTGAAAAGGTTGTAACTTGGCATGACATCATAATTTCACCCACATAGCAACTTCTAGAGAGTTGAGAGGGTTACGGCAAAAACTGGATGCACTTCGTGTACAAATTGGACAATCTCATAAGAAGTATGAGGGTTTCGGATGAAAACTCATCTATTACAAAGGGATTTCTCATTTTTAATAACTTTTTTTAACTCCATACTTTTTGTGTGTTCGATATGCACCATTCAAATTCACATCATCAATTTTCAACCCTTTGTGACTTCATTTGATATTTTCATGCATTTAATGATTTATTTTGAGCTAAATGACCTGAATTTGAAAACCAGTACAAATGAACTCTGAAAAGGTTGTAACTTGGCATGACATCAAAATTTCACCCACATAGCAACTTCTAGAGAGTTGAGAGGGTTACGGCAAAAACTGGATGCACTTCGTGTACAAATTGGACAATCTGCTAAGAACTATGAGGGTTTCGGATGAAAAATCATCTATTACAAAGGGATTTCATTTTTAATAACTTTTTTAACTCCATACTTTTTGTGTGTTCTCTATGCACCATTCAAAGGCACATCATCAATTTTCAACCCTTTCTGACTTCATTTGATATTTTTCATGCATTTAATGATATATTTTGAGCTAAATGACCTGAATTTCAAGAGCGGTACAAATGAACTCTAAAAATGTTGTAACTTCGCATGACATCAAAATTTCACCCAGATAGCAACTTCTAAAGAGTTGAGAGGGTTACCGCAAAAACTGGATGCACTTCGTGTACAAATTGGACAATCTGCTAAGAAGTCTGAGGGTTTCGGATGAAAACTCATCTATTACAAAGGGATTTCATTTTTAATAACTTTTTTAACTCCATACTTTTTGTGTGTTCCATATGCACCATTCAAAGGCACATCATCAATTTTCAACCCTTTCTGACTTCATTCGATATTTTTCATGCATTTAATGATTTATTTTGAGCTAAATGACCTGAATTTGAAAAGCAGTACAAATGAACTCTGAAAAGGTTGTAACTTGGCATGACATCATAATTTCACCCACATAGCAACTTCTAGAGAGTTGAGAGGGTTACGGCAAAAACTGGATGCACTTCGTGTACAAATTGGACAATCTCATAAGAAGTATGAGGGTTTCGGATGAAAACTCATCTATTACAAAGGGATTTCATTTTTAATAACTTTTTTTAACTCCATACTTTTTGTGTGTTCGATATGCACCATTCAAAGGCACATCATCAATTTTCAACCCTTTGTGACTTCATTTGATATTTTTCATGCATTTAATGATTTATTTTGAGCTAAATGACCTGAATTTGAAAAGCAATACAAATGAACTCTGAAAAGGTTGTAACTTGGCATGACATCAAAATTTCACCCACATAGCAACTTCTAGAGAGTTGAGAGGGTTACGGCAAAAACTGGATGCACTTCGTGTACAAATTGGACAATCTCATAAGAAGTATGAGGGTTTCGGATGAAAACTCATCTATTACAAAGGGATTTCATTTTTAATAACTTATTTTAACTCCATACTTTTTGTGTGTTCCATATGCACCATTCAAAGGCACATCATCAATTTTCAACCCTTTGTGACTTCATTTGATATTTTTCATGCATTTAATGATTTATTTTCAGCTAAATGACCTGAATTTGAAAACCAGTACAAATGAACTCTGAAAAGGTTGTAACTTGGCATGACATCAAAATTTCACCCACATAGCAACTTCTAGAGAGTTGAGAGGGTTACGGCAAAAACTGGATGCACTTCGTGTACAAATTGGACAATCTGCTAAGAAGTATGAGGGTTTCGGATGAAAAATCATCTATTACAAAGGGATTTCATTTTTAATAACTTTTTTAACTCCATACTTTTTGTGTGTTCGATATGCACCATTCAAAGGCACATCATCAATTTTCAACCCTTTGTGACTTCATTTGATATTTTTCATGCATTTAATGATTTATTTTGAGCTAAATGACCTGAATTTGAAAAGCAATACAAATGAACTCTGAAAAGGTTGTAACTAGGCATGACATCAAAATTTCACCCACATAGCAACTTCTAGAGAGTTGAGAGGGTTACGGCAAAAACTGGATGCACTTCGTGTACAAATTGGACAATCTCATAAGAAGTATGAGGGTTTTGGATGAAAACTCATCTATTACAAAGGGATTTCATTTTTAATAACTTATTTTAACTCCATACTTTTTGTGTGTTCCATATGCACCATTCAAAGGCACATCATCAATTTTCAACCCTTTCTGACTTCATTCGATATTTTTCATGCATTTAATGATTTATTTTGAGCAAAATGACCTGAATTTGAAAAGCAGTACAAATGAACTCTGAAAAGGTTGTAACTTGGCATGACATCATAATTTCACCCACATAGCAAGTTCTAGAGAGTTGAGAGGGTTACGGCAAAAACTGGATGCACTTCGTGTACAAATTGGACAATCTCCTAAGAAGTATGAGGGTTTCGGACGAAAACTCATCTATTACAAAGGGATTTCATTTTTAATAACTTTTTTTAACTCCATACTTTTTGTGTGTTTGATATGCACCATTCAAAGGCACATCATCAATTTTCAACCCTTTCTGACTTCATTCGATATTTTTCATGCATTTACTGATTTATTTTGAGCTAAATGACCTGAATTTGAAAAGCAGTACAAATGAACTCTGAAAAGGTTGTAACTTGGCATGACATCATAATTTCACCCACATAGCAACTTCTAGAGAGTTGAGAGGGTTACGGCAAAAACTGGATGCACTTCGTGTACAAATTGGACAATCTGCTAAGAAGTATGAGGGTTTCGGACGAAAACTCATCTATTACAAAGGGATTTCATTTTTAATAACTTATTTTAACTCCATACTTTTTGTGTGTTCGCTATGCACCATTCAAAGGCACATCATCAATTTTCAACCCTTTCTGACTTCATTTGATATTTTTCATGCATTTAATGATATATTTTGAGCTAAATGACCTGAATTTGAAAAGCAGTACAAATGAACTCTGAAAAGGTTGTAACTTGGCATGACATCATAATTTCACCCACATAGCAACTTCTAGAGAGTTGAGAGGGTTACGGCAAAAACTGGATGCACTTCGTGTACAAATTGGACAATCTCATAAGAAGTATGAGGGTTTCGGATGAAAACTCATCTATTACAAAGGGATTTCATTTTTAATAACTTTTTTTAACTCCATACTTTTTGTGTGTTCGATATGCACCATTCAAATTCACATCATCAATTTTCAACCCTTTGTGACTTCATTTGATATTTTTCATGCATTTAATGATTTATTTTGAGCTAAATGACCTGAATTTGAAAACCAGTACAAATGAACTCTGAAAAGGTTGTAACTTGGCATGACATCAAAATTTCACCCACATAGCAACTTCTAGAGAGTTGAGAGGGTTACGGCAAAAACTGGATGCACTTCGTGTACAAATTGGACAATCTGCTAAGAAGTATGAGGGTTTCGGATGAAAAATCATCTATTACAAAGGGATTTCATTTTTAATAACTTTTTTCACTCCATACTTTTTGTGTGTTCTCTATGCACCATTCAAAGGCACATCATCAATTTTCAACCCTTTCTGACTTCATTTGATATTTTTCATGCATTTAATGATATATTTTGAGCTAAATGACCTGAATTTGAAAAGCAGTACAAATGAACTCTGAAAAGGTTGTAACTTGGCATGACATCAAAATTTCACCCACATAGCAACTTCTAGAGAGTTGAGAGGGTTACGGCAAAAACTGGATGCACTTCGTGTACAAATTGGACAATCTGCTAAGAAGTCTGAGGGTTTCGGATGAAAACTCATCTATTACAAAGGGATTTCATTTTTAATAACTTTTTTAACTCCATACTTTTTGTGTGTTCGCTATGCACCATTCAAAGGCACATCATCAATTTTCAACCCTTTCTGACTTCATTTGATATTTTTCATGCATTTAATGATATATTTTGAGCTAAATGACCCGAATTTGAAAAGTAGTACAAATGAACTCTGAAAAGGTTGTAACTTGGCATGACATCATAATTTCACCCACATAGCAACTTCTAGAGAGTTGAGAGGATTACGGCAAAAACTGGATGCACTTCGTGTACAAATTGGACAATCTCATAAGAAGTATGAGGGTTTCGGATGAAAACTCATCTATTACAAAGGGATTTCATTTTTAATAACTTTTTTTAACTCCATACTTTTTGTGTGTTCGATATGTACCATTCAAAGGCACATCATCAATTTTCAACCCTTTGTGACTTCATTTGATATTTTTCATGCATTTAATGATTTATTTTGAGCTAAATGACCTGAATTTGAAAAGCAGTACAAATGAACTCTGAAAAGGTTGTAACTTGGCATGACATCAAAATTTCACCCACATAGCAACTTCTAGAGAGTTGAGAGGGTTACGGCAAAAACTGGATGCACTTCGTGTACAAATTGGACAATCTGCTAAGAAGTATGAGGGTTTCGGATGAAAACTCATCTATTACAAAGGGATTTCATTTTTAATAACTTTTTTAACTCCATACTTTTTGTGTGTTCGCTATGCACCATTCAAAGGCACATCATCAATTTTCAACCCTTTCTGACTTCATTTGATATTTTTCATGCATTTAATGATATATTTTGAGCTAAATGACCTGAATTTGAAAAGTAGTACAAATGAACTCTGAAAAGGTTGTAACTTGGCATGACATCATAATTTCACCCACATAGCAACTTCTAGAGAGTTGAGAGGGTTACGGCAAAAACTGGATGCACTTCGTGTACAAATTGGACAATCTCATAAGAAGTATGAGGGTTTCGGATGAAAACTCATCTATTACAAAGGGATTTCATTTTTAATAACTTTTTTTAACTCCATACTTTTTGTGTGTTCGATATGCACCATTCAAAGGCACATCATCAATTTTCAACCCTTTGTGACTTCATTTGATATTTTTCATGCATTTAATGATTTATTTTGAGCTAAATGACCTGTATTTGAAAAGCAGTACAAATGAACTCTGAAAAGGTTGTAACTTGGCATGACATCAAAATTTCACCCACATAGCAACTTCTAGAGAGTTGAGAGGGTTACGGCAAAAACTGGATGCACTTCGTGTACAAATTGGACAATCTCATAAGAAGTATGAGGGTTTCGGACGAAAACTCAGCTATTACAAAGGGATTTCATTTTTAATAACTTTTTTAACTCCATACTTTTTGTGTGTTCGCTATGCACCATTCAAAGGCACATCATCAATTTTCAACCCTTTCTGACTTCATTTGATATTTTTCATGCATTTAATGATATATTTTGAGCTAAATGACCTGAATTTGAAAAGCAGTACAAATGAACTCTGAAAAGGTTGTAACTTGGCATGACATCATAATTTCACCCACATAGCAACTTCTAGAGAGTTGAGAGGGTTACGGCAAAAACTGGATGCACTTCGTGTACAAATTGGACAATCTCATAAGAAGTATGAGGGTTTCGGACCAAAACTCATCTATTACAAAGGGATTTCATTTTTAATAACTTATTTTAACTCCATACTTTTTGCGTGCTCGATATGCACCATTCAAAGGCACATCATCAATTTTCAACCCTTTATGACTTCATTTGATATTCTTCATGCATTTAATGATTTATTTTGAGCTAAATGACCTGAATTTCAAGAGCGGTACAAATGAACTCTAAAAATGTTGTAACTTCGCATGACATCAAAATTTCACCCAGATAGCAACTTCTAAAGAGTTGAGAGGGTTACGGCAAAAACTGGATGCACTTCGTGTACAAATTGGACAATCTCATAAGAAGTATGAGGGTTTCGGATGAAAACTCATCTATTACAAAGGGATTTCATTTTTAATAACTTATTTTAACTCCATACTTTTTGTGTGTTCCATATGCACCATTCAAAGGCACATCATCAATTTTCAACCCTTTCTGACTTCATTCGATATTTTTCATGCATTTAATGATTTATTTTGAGCTAAATGACCTGAATTTGAAAAGCAGTACAAATGAACTCTGAAAAGGTTGTAACTTGGCATGACATCATAATTTCACCCACATAGCAACTTCTAGAGAGTTGAGAGGGTTACGGCAAAAACTCGATGCACTTCGTGTACAAATTGGACAATCTCCTAAGAAGTATGAGGGTTTCGGACGAAAACTCATCTATTACAAAAGGATTTCATTTTTAATAACTTTTTTTAACTCTATACTTTTTGCGTGCTCGATATGCACCATTCAAAGGCACATCATCAATTTTCAACCCTTTCTGACTTCATTCGATATTTTTCATGCATTTACTGATTTATTTTGAGCTAAATGACCTGAATTTGAAAAGCAGTACAAATGAACTCTGAAAAGGTTGTAACTTGGCATGACATCATAATTTCACCCACATAGCAACTTCTAGAGAGTTGAGAGGGTTACGGCAAAAACTGGATGCACTTCGTGTACAAATTGGACAATCTGCTAAGAAGTATGAGGGTTTCGGACGAAAACTCATCTATTACAAAGGGATTTCATTTTTAATAACTTTTTTAACTCCATACTTTTTGTGTGTTCGCTATGCACCATTCAAAGGCACATCATCAATTTTCAACCCTTTCTGACTTCATTTGATATTTTTCATGCATTTAATGATATATTTTGAGCTAAATGACCTGAATTTGAAAAGCAGTACAAATGAACTCTGAAAAGGTTGTAACTTGGCATGACATCATAATTTCACACACATAGCAACTTCTAGAGAGTTGAGAGGGTTACGGCAAAAACTGGATGCACTTCGTGTACAAATTGGACAATCTCATAAGAAGTATGAGGGTTTCGGACCAAAACTCATCTATTACAAAGGGATTTCATTTTTAATAACTTATTTTAACTCCATACTTTTTGTGTGTTCCATATGCACCATTCAAAGGCACATCATCAATTTTCAACCCTTTGTGACTTCATTTGATATTTTTCATGCATTTAATGATTTATTTTGAGCTAAATGACCTGTATTTGAAAAGCAGTACAAATGAACTCTGAAAAGGTTGTAACTTGGCATGACATCAAAATTTCACCCACATAGCAACTTCTAGAGAGTTGAGAGGGTTACGGCAAAAACTGGATGCACTTCGTGTACAAATTGGACAATCTCATAAGAAGTATGAGGGTTTCGGACGAAAACTCAGCTATTACAAAGGGATTTCATTTTTAATAACTTTTTTAACTCCATACTTTTTGTGTGTTCGCTATGCACCATTCAAAGGCACATCATCAATTTTCAACCCTTTCTGACTTCATTTGATATTTTTCATGCATTTAATGATATATTTTGAGCTAAATGACCTGAATTTGAAAAGCAGTACAAATGAACTCTGAAAAGGTTGTAACTTGGCATGACATCATAATTTCACCCACATAGCAACTTCTAGAGAGTTGAGAGGGTTACGGCAAAAACTGGATGCACTTCGTGTACAAATTGGACAATCTCATAAGAAGTATGAGGGTTTCGGACCAAAACTCATCTATTACAAAGGGATTTCATTTTTAATAACTTATTTTAACTCCATACTTTTTGCGTGCTCGATATGCACCATTCAAAGGCACATCATCAATTTTCAACCCTTTATGACTTCATTTGATATTCTTCATGCATTTAATGATTTATTTTGAGCTAAATGACCTGAATTTCAAGAGCGGTACAAATGAACTCTAAAAATGTTGTAACTTCGCATGACATCAAAATTTCACCCAGATAGCAACTTCTAAAGAGTTGAGAGGGTTACGGCAAAAACTGGATGCACTTCGTGTACAAATTGGACAATCTCATAAGAAGTATGAGGGTTTCGGATGAAAACTCATCTATTACAAAGGGATTTCATTTTTAATAACTTATTTTAACTCCATACTTTTTGTGTGTTCCATATGCACCATTCAAAGGCACATCATCAATTTTCAACCCTTTCTGACTTCATTCGATATTTTTCATGCATTTAATGATTTATTTTGAGCTAAATGACCTGAATTTGAAAAGCAGTACAAATGAACTCTGAAAAGGTTGTAACTTGGCATGACATCATAATTTCACCCACATAGCAACTTCTAGAGAGTTGAGAGGGTTACGGCAAAAACTCGATGCACTTCGTGTACAAATTGGACAATCTCCTAAGAAGTATGAGGGTTTCGGACGAAAACTCATCTATTACAAAAGCATTTCATTTTTAATAACTTTTTTTAACTCTATACTTTTTGCGTGCTCGATATGCACCATTCAAAGGCACATCATCAATTTTCAACCCTTTCTGACTTCATTCGATATTTTTCATGCATTTACTGATTTATTTTGAGCTAAATGACCTGAATTTGAAAAGCAGTACAAATGAACTCTGAAAAGGTTGTAACTTGGCATGACATCATAATTTCACCCACATAGCAACTTCTAGAGAGTTGAGAGGGTTACGGCAAAAACTGGATGCACTTCGTGTACAAATTGGACAATCTGCTAAGAAGTATGAGGGTTTCGGACGAAAACTCATCTATTACAAAGGGATTTCATTTTTAATAACTTATTTTAACTCCATACTGTTTGTGTGTTCGATAAGCACCATTCAAAGGCACATCATCAATTTTCAACCCTTTCTGACTTCATTTGATATTTTTCGGGCATTTAATGATTTATTTTGAGCTAAATGACCTGAATTTGAAAAGCAGTACAAATGAACTCTGAAATGGTTGTAACTTGGCATGACATCATAATTTCACCCACATAGCAACTTCTAGAGAGTTGAGAGGGTTACGTAAAAAACTGGATTCACTTCGTGTACAAATTGGAAAATCTCATAAGAAGTATGAGGGTTTCGAACCAAAACTCATCTATTACAAAGGGATTTCATTTTAATAACTTATTTTAACTCCATACATTTTGCGTGTTCGATATGCACCATTCAAACGCACATCATCAATTTTCAACCCTTTCTGACTTCATTTGATATTTTTCATGCATTTAATGATTTATTTTGAGCTAAATGACCTGAATTTGAAAAGCAGTACAAATGAACTCTGAAAAGTTGTAACTTGGCATGACATCATAATTTCACCCACATCGCAACTTCTAGAGAGTTGAGAGGGTTACGGCAAAAACTGGATGCACTTCGTGTACAAATTGGACAATCTCATAAGAAGTATGAGGGTTTCGGACGAAAACTCATCTATTACAAAGGGATTTCATTTTTAATAACTTTTTTAACTCCATACTTTTTGTGTGTTCGCTATGCACCATTCAAAGGCACATCATCAATTTTCAACCCTTTCTGACTTCATTTGATATTTTTCATGCATTTAATGATATATTTTGAGCTAAATGACCTGAATTTGAAAAGCAGTACAAATGAACTCTGAAAAGGTTGTAACCTGGCATGACATCATAATTTCACCCACATAGCAACTTCTAGAGAGTTGAGAGGGTTACGGCAAAAACTGGATGCACTTCGTGTACAAATTGGACAATCTCATAAGAAGTATGAGGGTTTCGGACCAAAACTCATCTATTACAAAGGGATTTCATTTTTAATAACTTATTTTAACTCCATACTTTTTGCGTGCTCGATATGCACCATTCAAAGGCACATCATCAATTTTCAACCCTTTATGACTTCATTTGATATTCTTCATGCATTTAATGATTTATTTTGAGCTAAATGACCTGAATTTCAAGAGCGGTACAAATGAACTCTAAAAATGTTGTAACTTCGCATGACATCAAAATTTCACCCAGATAGCAACTTCTAAAGAGTTGAGAGGGTTACGGCAAAAACTGGATGCACTTCGTGTACAAATTGGACAATCTCATAAGAAGTATGAGGGTTTCGGATGAAAACTCATCTATTACAAAGGGATTTCATTTTTAATAACTTATTTTAACTCCATACTTTTTGTGTGTTCCATATGCACCATTCAAAGGCACATCATCAATTTTCAACCCTTTCTGACTTCATTCGATATTTTTCATGCATTTAATGATTTATTTTGAGCTAAATGACCTGAATTTGAAAAGCAGTACAAATGAACTCTGAAAAGGTTGTAACTTGGCATGACATCATAATTTCACCCACATAGCAACTTCTAGAGAGTTGAGAGGGTTACGGCAAAAACTGGATGCACTTCGTGTACAAATTGGACAATCTCCTAACAAGTATGAGGGTTTCGGACGAAAACTCATCTATTACAAAAGGATTTCATTTTTAATAACTTTTTTTAACTCCATACTTTTTGCGTGCTCGATATGCACCATTCAAAGGCACATCATCAATTTTCAACCCTTTCTGACTTCATTCGATATTTTTCATGCATTTACTGATTTATTTTGAGCTAAATGACCTGAATTTGAAAAGCAGTACAAATGAACTCTGAAAAGGTTGTAACTTGGCATGACATCATAATTTCACCCACATAGCAACTTCTAGAGAGTTGAGAGGGTTACGGCAAAAACTGGATGCACTTCGTGTACAAATTGGACAATCTGCTAAGAAGTATGAGGGTTTCGGACGAAAACTCATCTATTACAAAGGGATTTCATTTTTAATAACTTATTTTAACTCCATACTGTTTGTGTGTTCGATAAGCACCATTCAAAGGCACATCATCAATTTTCAACCCTTTCTGACTTCATTTGATATTTTTCGGGCATTTAATGATTTATTTTGAGCTAAATGACCTGAATTTGAAAAGCAGTACAAATGAACTCTGAAATGGTTGTAACTTGGCATGACATCATAATTTCACCCACATAGCAACTTCTAGAGAGTTGAGAGGGTTACGTAAAAAACTGGATTCACTTCGTGTACAAATTGGAAAATCTCATAAGAAGTATGAGGGTTTCGAACCAAAACTCATCTATTACAAAGGGATTTCATTTTAATAACTTATTTTAACTCCATACTTTTTGCGTGTTCGATATGCACCATTCAAACGCACATCATCAATTTTCAACCCTTTCTGACTTCATTTGATATTTTTCATGCATTTAATGATTTATTTTGAGCTAAATGACCTGAATTTGAAAAGCAGTACAAATGAACTCTGAAAAGGTTGTAACTTGGCATGACATCATAATTTCACCCACATCGCAACTTCTAGAGAGTTGAGAGGGTTACGGCAAAAACTGGATGCACTTCGTGTACAAATTGGACAATCTCAAAAGAAGTATGAGGGTTTCGGATGAAAACTCATCTATTACAAAGGGATTTCATTTTTAATAACATTTTTTAACTCCATACTTTTTGTGTGTAAGATATGCACCATTCAAAGGCACATCAGCAATTTTCAACCCTTTCTGACTTCATTTGATATTTTTCATGCATTTAATGATATATTTTCAGCTAAATGACCTGAATTTGAAAAGCAGTACAAATGAACTCTGAAAAGGTTGTAACTTGGCATGACATCATAATTTCACCCACATAGCAACTTCTAGAGAGTTGAGAGGGTTACGGCAGAAACTGGATGCACTTCGCGTACAAATTGGACAATCTCATAAGAAGTATGAGGGTTTCGGACCAAAACTCATCTATTACAAAGGGATTTCATTTTTAATAACTTATTTTAACTCCATTCTTTTTGCGTGCTCGATATGCACCATTCAAAGGTACATCATCAATTTTCAACCCTTTATGACTTCATTTGATATTCATCATGCATTTAATGATTTATTTTGAGCTAAATGACCCGAATTTCAAGAGCGGTACAAATGAACTCTAAAAAGGTTGTAACTTCGCATGACATCAAAATTTCACCCAGATAGCAACTTCTAAAGAGTTGAGAGGGTTACGGCAAAAACTGGATGCACTTCGTGTACAAATTGGACAATCTCATAAGAAGTATGAGGGTTTCGGATGAAAACTCATCTATTACAAAGGGATTTCATTTTTAATAACTTATTTGAACTCCATACTTTTTGTGTGTTCGCTATGCACCATTCAAAGGCACATCATCAATTTTCAACCCTTTCTGACTTCATTCGATATTTTTCATGCATTTAATGATTTATTTTGAGCTAAATGACCTGAATTTGAAAAGCAGTACAAATGAACTCTGAAAAGGTTGTAACTTGGCATGACATCATAATTTCACCCACATAGCAACTTCTAGAGAGTTGAGAGGGTTACGGCAAAAACTGGATGCACTTCGTGTACAAATTGGACAATCTCATAAGAAGTATGAGGGTTTCGGACCAGAACTCATCTATTACAAAGGGATTTCATTTTTAATAACTTATTTTAACTCCATACTTTTTGCGTGTTCGATATGCACCATTCAAAGGCACATCAGCAATTTTCAACCCTTTCTGACTTCATTTGATATTTTTCATGCATTTAATGATATATTTTGAGCTAAATGACCTGAATTTGAAAAGCAGTACAAATGAACTCTGAAAAGGTTGTAACTTGGCATGACATCATAATTTCACCCACATAGCAACTTCTAGAGAGTTGAGAGGGTTACGGCAGAAACTGGATGCACTTCGTGTACAAATTGGACAATCTCATAAGAAGTATGAGGGTTTCGGACCAAAACTCATCTATTACAAAGGGATTTCATTTTTAATAACTTATTTTAACTCCATACTTTTTGCGTGCTCGATATGCACCATTCAAAGGCACATCATCAATTTTCAACCCTTTATGACTTCATTTGATATTCATCATGCATTTAATGATTTATTTTGAGCTAAATGACCTGAATTTCAAGAGCGGTACAAATGAACTCTAAAAAGGTTGTAACTTCGCATGACATCAAAATTTCACCCAGATAGCAACTTCTAAAGAGTTGAGAGGGTTACGGCAAAAACTGGATGCACTTCGTGTACAAATTGGACAATCTCATAAGAAGTATGAGGGTTTCGGATGAAAACTCATCTATTACAAAGGGATTTCATTTTTAATAACTTATTTTAACTCCATACTTTTTGTGTGTTCGCTATGCACCATTCAAAGGCACATCATCAATTTTCAACCCTTTCTGACTTCATTCGATATTTTTCATGCATTTAATGATTTATTTTGAGCTAAATGACCTGAATTTGAAAAGCGGTACAAATGAACTCTGAAAAGGTTGTAACTTGGCATGACATCATAATTTCACCCACATAGCAACTTCTAGAGAGTTGAGAGGGTTACGGCAAAAACTGGATGCACTTCGTGTACAAATTGGACAATCTCCTAAGAAGTATGAGGGTTTCGGACGAAAACTCATCTATTACAAAGGGATTTCATTTTTAATAACTTTTTTAACTCCATACTTTTTGTGTGTTCGCTATGCACCATTCAAAGGCACATCTTCAATTTTCAACCCTTTCTGACTTCATTTGATATTTTTCATGCATTTAATGATTTATTTTGAGCTAAACGACCTGAATTTGAAAAGCAGTACAAATGAACTCTGAAAAGGTTGCAACTTGGCATGACATTATAATTTCACCCACATAGCAACTTCTAGAGAGTTGAGAGGGTTACGGCAAAAACTGGATGCACTTCGTGTACAAATTGGACAATCTCATAAGAAGTATGAGGGTTTCGGACGAAAACTCATCTATTACGAAGGTATTTCATTTTTAATAACTTATTTTAACTCCATACTTTTTGTGTGTTCGATATGCACCATTCAAAGGCACGTCATCAATTTTCAGCCCTTTCTGACTTCATTTGATATTTTTCATGCATTTAATGATTTATTTTGAGCTAAATGACCTGAATTTGAAAAGCAGTACAAAATGAACTCTAAAAAGGTTGTAACTTGGCATGACATCATAATTTCACCCACATAGCAACTTCTAGAGAGTTGAGAGGGTTACGGCAAAAACTGGATGCACTTCGTGTACAAATTGGACAATCTCACAAGAAGTATGAGGGTTTCGGACCAAAACTCATCTATTACAAAGGGATTTCATTTTTAATAACTTATTTTAACTCCATACTTTTTGCGTGCTCGATATGCACCATTCAAAGGCACATCATCAATTTTCAACCCTTTCTGACTTCATTTGATATTTTTCATGCATTTAATGATTTATTTTGAGCTAAATGACCTGAATTTCAAGAGCAGTAAAAATGAACTCTAAAAAGGTTGTAACTTCGCATGATATGAAAATTTCACCCACATAGCAACTTCTAAAGCGTTGAGAGGGTTACGGCAAAAACTGGATGCACTTCGTGTACAAATTGGACAATCTCATAAGAAGTATGAGGGTTTCGAATGAAAACTCATCTATTACAAAGGGATTTCATTTTTAATAACTTATTTTAACTCCATACTTTTTGTGTGTTCCATATGCACCATTCAAAGGCACATCATCAATTTTCAACCCTTTCTGACTTCATTTGATATTTTTCATGCATTTAATGATTTATTTTGACCTGAATGACCTGAATTTGAAAAGCAGTACAAATGAACTCTGAAAAGTTTGTAACTTGGCATGACATCATAATTTCACCCACATAGCAACTTCTAGAGAGTTGAGAGGGTTACGGCAAAAACTGGATGCACTTCGTGTACAAATTGGACAATCTCCTAAGAAGTATGAGGGTTTCGGACGAAAACTCATCTATTACAAAGGGATTTCATTTTTAATAACTTTTTTTAACTCCATACTTTTTGTGTGTTTGATATGTACCATTCAAAGGCACATCATCAATTTTCAACCCTTTCTGACTTCATTTGATATTTTTCATGCATTTAATGATTTATTTTGAGCTAAACGACCTGAATTTGAAAAGCAGTACAAAAGAACTCTGAAAAGGTTGTAACTTGGCATGACATTATAATTTCACCCACATAGCAACTTCTAGAGAGTTGAGAGGGTTACGGCAAAAACTAGATGCACTTCGTGTACAAATTGGACAATCTCATAAGAAGTATGAGGGTTTCAGACGAAAACTCATCTTTTACGAAGGTATTTCATTCTTAATAACTTATTTTAACTCCATACTTTTTGTGTGTTCGATATGCACCATTCAAAGGCACATCATCAATTTTCAACCCTTTCTGACTTCATTTGATATTTTTCATGCATTTAATGATTTATTTTGAGCTAAATGACCTGAATTTGAAAAGCAGTACAAATGAACACTGAAAAGGTTGTAACTTGGCATGAGATCATAATTTCACCCACATAGCAACTTCTAGAGAGTTGAGAGGGTTACGGCAAAAACGGGATGCACTTCGTGTACAAATTGGACAATCTCATAAGAAGTCTGAGGGTTTCGGACGAAAACACATCTATTACAAAGGGATTTCATTTTTAATAACTTATTTTAACTCCATACTTTTTGCGTGCTCGATATGCACCATTCAAAGGCACATCATCAATTTTCAACCCTTTCTGACTTCATTTGATATTTTTCATGCATTTAATGATTTATTTTGAGCTAAATGACCTGAATTTCAAGAGCAGTACAAATGAACTCTAAAAAGGTTGTAACTTCGCATGACATCAAAATTTCACCCACATAGCAACTACTAAAGAGTTGAGAGGGTTACGGCAAAAACTAGATGCATTTCGTGTACAAATTGGACAATCTCATAAGAAGTATGAGGGTTTCGGATGAAAACTCATCTATTACAAAGGGATTTCATTTTTAATAACTTATTTTAAATCCATACTTTTTGTGTGTTCCATATGCACCATTCAAAGGCACATCATCAATTTTCAACCCTTTCTGACTTCATTTGATATTTTTCATGCATTTAATGATTTATTTTGAGCTAAACGACCTGAATTTGAAAAGCAGTACAAATGAACTGTGAAAAGGTTGTCACTTGGCATGACATCATAATTTCACCCACATAGCAACTTCTAGAGAGTTGAGAGGGTTACGGCAAAAACTGGATGCACTTCGTGTACAAATTGGACAATCTCCTAAGAAGTATGAGGGTTTCGGACGAAAACTCATCTATTACAAAGGGATTTCATTTTTAATAACTTTTTTTAACTCCATACTTTTTGTGTGTTTGCTATGTACCATTCAAAGGCACATCATCAATTTTCAACCCTTTCTGACTTCATTTGATATTTTTCATGCATTTAATGATTTATTTTGAGCTAAACGACTAGAATTTGAAAACCAGTACAAAAGAACTCTGAAAAGGTTGTAACTTGGCATGACATTATAATTTCACCCACATAGCAACTTCTAGAGAGTTGAGAGGGTTACGGCAAAAACTAGATGCACTTCGTGTACAAATTGGACAATCTCATAAGAAGTATGAGGGTTTCGGACGAAAAGTCATCTATTACGAAGGTATTTCATTCTTAATAACTTATTTTAACTCCATACTTTTTATGTGTTCGATATGCACCATTCAAAGGCACATCATCAATTTTCAACCCTTTCTGACTTCATTTGATATTTTTCATGCATTTAATGATTTATTTTGAGCTAAATGACCTGAATTTGAAAAGCAGTACAAATGAACTCTGAAAAGGTTGTAACTTGGCATGACATCATAATTTCACCCACATAGCAACTTCTAGAGAGTTCAGAGGGTTACGGAAAAAAAAGGATGCACTTCGTGTACAAGTTGGACAATCTCATAAGAAGTATGGGGGTTTCAGATGAAAACTCATCTATTATAAAGGGATTTCATTTTTAATAAGTTTTTTTAACTCCATACTTTTTGTGTGTTCGGTATGCACCATTCAAAGGCACATCATCAATTTTCAACACTTTCTGACTTCATTTGATATTTTTCATGCATTTAATGATTTATTTTGAGCTAAATGACCTGAATTTGAAAAGCAGTACAAATCAACTCTGAAAAGTTTCTAACTTGGCATGACATCATAATTTCACCCACATAGCAAGTTCTAGAGAGTTGAGAGGGTTACGGCAAAAACGGGATGCACTTCGTGTACAAATTGGACAATCTCATAAGAAGTCTCAGGGTTTCGGACGAAAACACATCTATTACAAAGGGATTTCATTTTTAATAACTTTTTAAACTCCATATTTTTTGTGTGTTCGATATGCACCATTCAAAGGCACATCACCAATTTTCAACCCTTTCTGACTTCATCTGATATTTTTCATGCATTTAATGATTTATTTTGAGCTAAATGACCTGAATTTGAAAAGCAGTACAAATGAACTCTGAAAAGGTTGTAACTTGGCATGACATCATAATTTCACCCACATAGCAACTTCTAGAGAGTTGAGAGGGTTACGTCAAAAACTGGATGCACTTCGTGTACAAATTGGACAATCTCATAAGAAGTATGAGGGTTTCGGACGAAAAGTAATCTATTACAAAGGGATTTCATTTTTAATAACTTATTTTAACTCCATACTTTTTGCGTGCTCGGTATGCACCATTCAAAGGCACATCATCAATTTTCAACCCTTTCTGACTTCATTTGATATTTTTCATGCATTTAATGATTTATTTTGAGCTAAATGACCTGAATTTCAAGAGCAGTAAAAATGAACTCTAAAAAGGTTGTAACTTCGCATGACATCAAAATTTCACCCACATAGCAACTTCTAAAGAGTTGAGAGGGTTACGGCAAAAACTGGATGCACTTCGTGTACAAATTGGACAATCTCATAAGAAGTATGAGGGTTTCGGATGAAAACTCATCTATTACAAAGGGATTTCATTTTTAATAACTTTTTTTAACTCCATACTTTTTGTGTGTTCCTTATGCACCATTCAAAGGCACATCATCAATTTTCAACCCTTTCTGACTTCATTTGATATTTTTCATGCATTGAATGATTTATTTTGAGCTAAATGACCTGAATTTGAAAAGCAGTACAAATGAACTCTGAAAAGGTTGTCACTTGGCATGCCATCATAATTTCACCCACATAGCAACTTCTAGAGAGTTGAGAGGGTTACGGCAAAAACTGGATGCACTTCGTGTACAAATTGGACAATCTCCTAAGAAGTATGAGGGTTTCAGACGAAAACTCATCTATTACAAAGGGATTTCATTTTTAATAACTTTTTTTAACTCCATACTTTTTGTGTGTTTGATATGTACCATTCAAAGGCACATCATCAATTTTCAACCCTTTCTGACTTCATTTGATATTTTTCACGCATTTAATGATTTATTTTGAGCTAAACGACCAGAATTTGAAAAGCAGTACAAAAGAACTCTGAAAAGGTTGTAACTTGGCATGACATTATAATTTCACCCACATAGCAACTTCTAGAGAGTTGAGAGGGTTACGGCAAAAACTGGATGCAGTTAATGTACAAATTGGACAATCTCATAAGAAGTATGAGGGTTTCGGACGAAAACTCATCTATTACGAAGGTATTTCATTCTTAATAACTTATTTTAACTCCATACTTTTTGTGTGTTCGATATGCACCATTCAAAGGCACATCATCAATTTTCAACCCTTTCTGACTTCATTTGATATTTTTCATGCATTTAATGATTTATTTTGAGCTAAATGACCTGAGTTTGAAAAGCAGTACAAATTAACTCTGAAAAGGTTGTAACTTGGCATGACATCATAATTTCACCCACATAGCAACTTCTAGAGAGTTGAGAGGGTTACGGCAAAAACTGGATGCACTTCGTGTACAAATTGGACAATCTCATAAGAAGTATGAGGGTTTCAGACCAAAACACATCTATTACAAAGGGATTTCATTTTTAATAACTTATTTTAACTCCATACTTTTTGCGTGCTCGATATGCACCATTCAAAGGCACATCATCAATTTTCAACCCTTTCTGACTTCATTTGATATTTTTCATGCATTTACTGATTTATTTTGAGCTAAATGACCTGAATTTCAAGAGCAGTACAAATGAACTCTAAAAAGGTTGTAACTTCGCATGACATCAAATTTCACCCACATAGCAACTACTAAAGAGTTGAGAGGGTTACGGCAAAAACTAGATGCACTTCGTGTACAAATTGGACAATCTCATAAGAAGTATGAGGGTTTCGGATGAAAACTCATCTATTACAAAGGGATTTCATTTTTAATAACTTATTTTAAATCCATACTTTTTGTGTGTTCCATATGCACCATTCAAAGGCACATCATCAATTTTCAACCCTTTCTGACTTCATTTGATATTTTTCATGCATTTAATGATTTATTTTGAGCTAAACGACCTGAATTTGAAAAGCAGTACAAATGAACTCTGAAAAGGTTGTCACTTGGCATGACATCATAATTTCACCCACATAGCAACTTCTAGAGAGTTGAGAGGGTTACGGCAAAAACTGGATGCACTTCGTGTACAAATTGGACAATCTCCTAAGAAGTATGAGGGTTTCGGACGAAAACTCATCTATTACAAAGGGATTTCATTTTTAATAACTTTTTTTAACTCCATACTTTTTGTGTGTTTGCTATGTACCATTCAAAGGCACATCATCAATTTTCAACCCTTTCTGACTTCATTTGATATTTTTCATGCATTTAATGATTTATTTTGAGCTAAACGACCAGAATTTGAAAACCAGTACAAAAGAACTCTGAAAAGGTTGTAACTTGGCATGACATCATAATTTCACCCACATAGCAACTTCTAGAGAGTTGAGAGGGTTACGGCAAAAACTAGATGCACTTCGTGTACAAATTGGACAATCTCATAAGAAGTATGAGGGTTTCGGACGAAAAGTCATCTATTACGAAGGTATTTCATTCTTAATAACTTATTTTAACTCCATACTTTTTGTGTGTTCGATATGCACCATTCAAAGGCACATCATCAATTTTCAACCCTTTCTGACTTCATTTGATATTTTTCATGCATTTAATGATTTATTTTGAGCTAAATGACCTGAGTTTGAAAAGCAGTACAAATGAACTCTGAAAAGGTTGTAACTTGGCATGACATCATAATTTCACCCACATAGCAACTTCTAGAGAGTTGAGAGGGTTACGTCAAAAACTGGATGCACTTCGTGTACAAATTGGACAATCTCATAAGAAGTATGAGGGTTTCGGACGAAAAGTAATCTATTACAAAGGGATTTCATTTTTAATAACTTTTTTTACCAATTCATTTGATATTTTTCATGCATTTAATGATTTATTTTGAGCTCAATGACCTGAATTTGAAAAGCAGTACAAATGAACTCTGAAAAGGTTGTAACTTGGCATGACATCATAATTTCACCCACATAGCAACTTCTAGAGAGTTGAGAGGGTTACGGCAAAAACTGGATGCACTTCGTGTACAAATTGGACAATCTCATAAGAAGTATGAGGGTTTCGGATGAAAACTCATCTATTACAAAGGGATTTCATTTTTAATAACTTTTTTTAACTCCATACTTTTTGTGTGTTCCTTATGCACCATTCAAAGGCACATCATCAATTTTCAACCCTTTCTGACTTCATTTGATATTTTTCATGCATTGAATGATTTATTTTGAGCTAAATGACCTGAATTTGAAAAGCAGTACAAATGAACTTTGAAAAGGTTGTCACTTGGCATGACATCATAATTTCACCCACATAGCAACTTCTAGAGAGTTGAGAGGGTTACGGCAAAAACTGGATGCACTTCGTGTACAAATTGGACAATCTCCTAAGAAGTATGAGGGTTTCAGACGAAAACTCATCTATTACAAAGGGATTTCATTTTTAATAACTTTTTTTAACTCCATACTTTTTGTGTGTTTGATATGTACCATTCAAAGGCACATCATCAATTTTCAACCCTTTCTGACTTCATTTGATATTTTTCATGCATTTAATGATTTATTTTGAGCTAAACGACCAGAATTTGAAAAGCAGTACAAAAGAACTCTGAAAAGGTTGTAACTTGGCATGACATTATAATTTCACCCACATAGCAACTTCTAGAGAGTTGAGAGGGTTACGGCAAAAACTGGATGCAGTTAATGTACAAATTCGACAATCTCATAAGAAGTATGAGGGTTTCGGACGAAAACTCATCTATTACGAAGGTATTTCATTCTTAATAACTTATTTTAACTCCATACTTTTTGTGTGTTCGATATGCACCATTCAAAGGCACATCATCAATTTTCAACCCTTTCTGACTTCATTTGATATTTTTCATGCATTTAATGATTTATTTTGAGCTAAATGACCTGAGTTTGAAAAGCAGTACAAATTAACTCTGAAAAGGTTGTAACTTGGCATGACATCATAATTTCACCCACATAGCAACTTCTAGAGAGTTGAGAGGGTTACGGCAAAAAATGGATGCACTTCGTGTACAAATTGGACAATCTCATAAGAAGTATGAGGGTTTCAGACCAAAACACATCTATTACAAAGGGATTTCATTTTTAATAACTTATTTTAACTCCATACTTTTTGCGTGCTCGATATGCACCATTCAAAGGCACATCATCAATTTTCAACCCTTTCTGACTTCATTTGATATTTTTCATGCATTTAATGATTTATTTTGAGCTAAATGACCTGAATTTCAAGAGCAGTACAAATGAACTCTAAAAAGGTTGTAACTTCGCATGACATCAAAATTTCACCCACATAGCAACTACTAAAGAGTTGAGAGGGTTACGGCAAAAACTAGATGCACTTCGTGTACAAATTGGACAATCTCATAAGAAGTATGAGGGTTTCGGATGAAAACTCATCTATTACAAAGGGATTTCATTTTTAATAACTTATTTTAAATCCATACTTTTTGTGTGTTCCATATGCACCATTCAAAGGCACATCATCAATTTTCAACCCTTTCTGACTTCATTTGATATTTTTCATGCATTTAATGATTTATTTTGAGCTAAACGACCTGAATTTGAAAAGCAGTACAAATGAACTCTGAAAAGGTTGTCACTTGGCATGACATCATAATTTCACCCACATAGCAACTTCTAGAGAGTTGCGAGGGTTACGGCAAAAACTGGATGCACTTCGTGTACAAATTGGACAATCTCCTAAGAAGTATGAGGGTTTCGGACGAAAACTCATCTATTACAAAGGGATTTCATTTTTAATAACTTTTTTTAACTCCATACTTTTTGTGTGTTTGCTATGTACCATTCAAAGGCACATCATCAATTTTCAACCCTTTCTGACTTCATTTGATATTTTTCATGCATTTAATGATTTATTTTGAGCTAAACGACCAGAATTTGAAAACCAGTACAAAAGAACTCTGAAAAGGTTGTAACTTGGCATGACATTATAATTTCACCCACATAGCAACTTCTAGAGAGTTGAGAGGGTTACGGCAAAAACTAGATGCACTTCGTGTACAAATTGGACAATCTCATAAGAAGTATGAGGGTTTCGGACGAAAAGTCATCTATTACGAAGGTATTTCATTCTTAATAACTTATTTTAACTCCATACTTTTTGTGTGTTCGATATGCACCATTCAAAGGCACATCATCAATTTTCAACCCTTTCTGACTTCAATTGATATTTTTCATGCATTTAATGATTTATTTTGAGCTAAATGACCTGAATTTGAAAAGCAGTACAAATGAACTCTGAAAAGGTTGTAACTTGGCATGACATCATAATTTCACCCACATAGCAACTTCTAGAGAGTTCAGAGGGTTACGGAAAAAAAAGGATGCACTTCGTGTACAAGTTGGACAATCTCATAAGAAGTATGGGGGTTTCAGACGAAAACTGATCTATTATAAAGGGATTTCATTTTTAATAAGTTTTTTTAACTCCATACTTTTTGTGTGTTCGATATGCACCATTCAAAGGCACATCATCAATTTTCAACACTTTCTGACTTCATTTGATATTTTTCATGCATTTAATGATTTATTTTGAGCTAAATGACCTGAATTTCAAGAGCAGTACAAATGAACTCTAAAAAGGTTGTAACTTCGCATGACATCAAAATTTCACCCACATAGCAACTACTAAAGAGTTGAGAGGGTTACGGCAAAAACTAGATGCACTTCGTGTACAAATTGGACAATCTCATAAGAAGTATGAGGGTTTCGGATGAAAACTCATCTATTACAAAGGGATTTCATTTTTAATAACTTATTTTAAATCCATACTTTTTGTGTGTTCCATATGCACCATTCAAAGGCACATCATCAATTTTCAACCCTTTCTGACTTCATTTGATATTTTTCATGCATTTAATGATTTATTTTGAGCTAAACGACCTGAATTTGAAAAGCAGTACAAATGAACTCTGAAAAGGTTGTCACTTGGCATGACATCATAATTTCACCCACATAGCAACTTCTAGAGAGTTGCGAGGGTTACGGCAAAAACTGGATGCACTTCGTGTACAAATTGGACAATCTCCTAAGAAGTATGAGGGTTTCGGACGAAAACTCATCTATTACAAAGGGATTTCATTTTTAATAACTTTTTTTAACTCCATACTTTTTGTGTGTTTGCTATGTACCATTCAAAGGCACATCATCAATTTTCAACCCTTTCTGACTTCATTTGATATTTTTCATGCATTTAATGATTTATTTTGAGCTAAACGACCAGAATTTGAAAACCAGTACAAAAGAACTCTGAAAAGGTTGTAACTTGGCATGACATTATAATTTCACCCACATAGCAACTTCTAGAGAGTTGAGAGGGTTACGGCAAAAACTAGATGCACTTCGTGTACAAATTGGACAATCTCATAAGAAGTATGAGGGTTTCGGACGAAAAGTCATCTATTACGAAGGTATTTCATTCTTAATAACTTATTTTAACTCCATACTTTTTGTGTGTTCGATATGCACCATTCAAAGGCACATCATCAATTTTCAACCCTTTCTGACTTCAATTGATATTTTTCATGCATTTAATGATTTATTTTGAGCTAAATGACCTGAATTTGAAAAGCAGTACAAATGAACTCTGAAAAGGTTGTAACTTGGCATGACATCATAATTTCACCCACATAGCAACTTCTAGAGAGTTCAGAGGGTTACGGAAAAAAAAGGATGCACTTCGTGTACAAGTTGGACAATCTCATAAGAAGTATGGGGGTTTCAGACGAAAACTGATCTATTATAAAGGGATTTCATTTTTAATAAGTTTTTTTAACTCCATACTTTTTGTGTGTTCGATATGCACCATTCAAAGGCACATCATCAATTTTCAACACTTTCTGACTTCATTTGATATTTTTCATGCATTTAATGATTTATTTTGAGCTAAATGACCTGAATTTGAAAAGCAGTACAAATGAACTCTGAAAAGTTTCTAACTTGGCATGACATCATAATTTCACCCACATAGCAAGTTCTAGAGAGTTGAGAGGGTTACGGCAAAAACGGGATGCACTTCGTGTACAAATTGGACAATCTCATAAGAAGTCTCAGGGTTTCGGACGAAAACACATCTATTACAAAGGGATTTCATTTTTAATAACTTTTTAAACTCCATATTTTTTGTGTGTTCGATATGCACCATTCAAAGGCACATCACCAATTTTCAACCCTTTCTGACTTCATGTGATATTTTTCATGCATTTAATGATTTATTTTGAGCTAAATGACCTGAATTTGAAAAGCAGTACAAATGAACTCTGAAAAGGTTGTAACATGGCATGACATCATAATTTCACCCACATAGCAACTTCTAGAGAGTTGAGAGGGTTACGTCAAAAACTGGATGCACTTCGTGTACAAATTGGACAATCTCATAAGAAGTATGAGGGTTTCGGACGAAAAGTAATCTATTACAAAGGGATTTCATTTTTAATAACTTTTTTTACCAATTCATTTGATATTTTTCATGCATTTAATGATTTATTTTGAGCTCAATGACCTGAATTTGAAAAGCAGTACAAATGAACTCTGAAAAGGTTGTAACTTGGCATGACATCATAATTTCACCCACATATCAACTTCTAGAGAGTTGAGAGGGTTACGGAAAAAACTGGATGCACTTCGTGTACAAATTGGACAATCTCATAAGAAGTATGAGGGTTTCGGACCAAAACACATCTATTACAAAGGGATTTCATTTTTAATAACTTATTTTAACTCCATACTTCTTGCGTGTTCGATATGCACCATTCAAAGGCACATCATCAATTTTCAACCCTTTCTGACTTCATTTGATATTTTTCATGCATTTAATGATTTATTTTGAGCTAAATGACCCGAGTTTGAAAAGCAGTACAAATTAACTCTGAAAAGGTTGTAACTTGGCATGACATAATAATTTCACCCACATAGCAACTTCTAAAGAGTTGAGAGGGTTACGTCAAAAACTGGATGCACTTCGTGTACAAATTGGACAATCTCATAAGAAGTATGAGGGTTTCGGACGAAAAGTTATCTATTACAAAGGGATTTCATTTTTAATAACTTTTTTAACAATTCATTTGATATTTTTCATGCATTTAATGATTAATTTTGAGCTAAATGACCAGAATTTGAAAAGCAGTGCAAATGAACTCTGAAAAGGTTGTAACTTGGCATGACATCATAATTTCACCCAGATAGCTACTTCTAGAGAGTTGAGAGGGTTACGGCAAAAACGGGATGCACTTCGTGTACAAATTGGACAATCTCATAAGAAGTCTCAGGGTTTCGGACGAAAACACATCTATTACAAAGGGTTTTCATTTTTAATAACTTTTTAAACTCCATATTTTTTGTGTGTTCGATATGCACCATTCAAAGGCACATCACCAATTTTCAACCCTTTCTGACTTCATGTGATATTTTTCATGCATTTAATGATTTATTTTGAGCTAAATGACCTGAATTTGAAAAGCAGTACAAATGAACTCTGAAAAGGTTGTAACTTGGCATGACATCATAATTTCACCCACATAGCAACTTCTAGAGAGTTGAGAGGGTTACGTCAAAAACTGGATGCACTTCGTGTACAAATTGGACAATCTCATAAGAAGTATGAGGGTTTCGGACGAAAAGTAAGCTATTACAAAGGGATTTCATTTTTAATAACTTTTTTTACCAATTCATTTGATATTTTTCATGCATTTAATGATTTATTTTGAGCTCAATGACCTGAATTTGAAAAGCAGTACAAATGAACTCTGAAAAGGTTGTAACTTGGCATGACATCATAATTTCACCCACATAGCAACTTCTAGAGAGTTGAGAGGGTTACGGCAAAAACTGGATGCACTTCGTGTACAAATTGGACAATCTCATAAGAAGTATGAGGGTTTCGGACCAAAACACATCTATTACAAAGGGATTTCATTTTTAATAACTTATTTTAACTCCATACTTCTTGCGTCTTCGATATGCACCATTCAAAGGCACATCATAAATTTTCAACCATTTCTGACTTCATTTGATATTTTTCATGCATTTAATGATTTATTTTGAGCTAAATGACCCGAGTTTGAAAAGCAGTACAAATTAACTCTGAAAAGGTTGTAACTTGGCATGACATAATAATTTCACCCACATAGCAACTTCTAAAGAGTTGAGAGGGTTACGTCAAAAACTGGATGCACTTCGTGTACAAATTGGACAATCTCATAAGAAGTATGAGGGTTTCGGACGAAAAGTCATCTATTACAAAGGGATTTCATTTTTAATAACTTTTTTAACAATTCATTTGATATTTTTCATGCATTTAATGATTTATTTTGAGCTAAATGACCTGAATTTGAAAAGCAGCACAAATGAACTCTGAAAAGGTTGTAACTTGGCATGACATCATAATTTCACCCACATAGCAACTTCTAGAGAGTTGAGAGGGTTACGGCAAAAACTGGATGCACTTCGTGTACAAATTGGACAATCTCATAAGAAGTATGAGGGTTTCGGACGAAAACTCATCTATTACAAAGGGATTTCATTTTTAATAACTTCTTTTAACTCCATACTTCTTGCGTGTTCGATATGCACCATTCAAAGGCACATCATCAATTTTCAACCCTTTCTGACTTCATTTGATATTTTTCATGCATTTAGTGATTTATTTTGAGCTAAATGACCTGAGTTTGAAAAGCAGTACAAATGAACTCTGAAAAGGTTGTAACTTGGCATGACATCATAATTTCACCCACATAGCAACTTCTAGAGAGTTGAGAGGGTTACGGCAAAAACTGGATGCACTTCGTGTACAAATTGGACAATCTCATAAGAAGTATGAGGGTTTCGGACCAAAACACATCTATTACAAAGGGATTTCATTTTTAAGAACTTATTTTAACTCCATACTTTTTGCGTGCTCGATATGCACCATACAAAGGCACATCATCAATTTTCAACCCTTTCTGACTTCATTTGATATTTTTCATGCATTTAATGATTTATTTTGAGCTAAATGACCTGAATTTCAAGAGCAGTACAAATGAACTCTAAAAAGGTTGTAACTTCGAATGACATCATAATTTCACCCACATAGCAACTTCTAAAGAGTTGAGAGGGTTACGGCAAAAACTGGATGCACTTCGTGTACAAATTGGACAATCTCATAAGAAGTATGAGGGTTTCGGATGAAAACTCATCTATTACAAAGGGATTTCATTTTTAATAACTTATTTTAACTCCATACATTTTGTGTGTTCCATATGCACCATTCAAAGGCACATCATCAATTTTCAACCCTTTCTGACTTCATTCGATATTTTTCATGCATTTAATGATTTATTTTGAGCTAAATGACCTGAATTTGAAAAGCAGTACAAATGAACTCTGAAAAGGTTGTAACTTGGCATGACATCATAATTTCACCCACATAGCAACTTCTAGGGAGTTGAGAGTGTTACGGCAAAAACTGGATGCACTTCGTGTACAAATTGGACAATCTCCTAAGAAGTATGAGGGTTTTGGACGAAAACTCATCTATTACAAAGGGATTTCATTTTTAATAACTTTTTTAACTCCATACTTTTTGTGTGTTCCATATGCACCATTCAAAGGCACATCATCAATTTTCAACACTTTCTGACTTCATTCGATATTTTTCATGCATTTAATGATTTATTTTGAGCTAAATGACCTGAATTTGAAAAGCAGTACAAATGAACTCTGAAAAGGTTGTAACTTGGCATGACATCATAATTTCACCCACATAGCAACTTCTAGAGAGTTGAGAGTGTTACGGCAAAAACTGGATGCACTTCGTGTACAAATTGGACAATCTCCTAAGAAGTATGAGGGTTTTGGACGAAAACTCATCTATTACAAAGGGATTTCATTTTTAATAACTTTTTTAACTCCATACTTTTTGTGTGTTTGATATGTACCATTCAAAGGCACATCATCAATTTTCAACCCTTTCTGACTTCATTCGATATTTTTCATGCATTTAATGATTTATTTTGAGCTAAACGACCTGAATTTGAAAAGCAGTACAAATGAACTCTGAAAAGGTTGTAACTTGGCATGACATCATAATTTCACCCACATAGCAACTTCTAGAGAGTTGAGAGGGTTACGGCAAAAACTGGATGCACTTCGTGTACAAATTGGACAATCTCATAAGAAGTATGAGTGTTTCAGACGAAAACTCATCTATTACAAAGGGATTTCATTTTTAATAACTTTTTTAACTCCATATTTTTGTGTGTTCGATATGCACCATTCAAAGGCACATCACCAATTTTCAACCCTTTCTGACTTCATGTGATATTTTTCATGCATTTAATGATTTATTTTGAGCTAAATGACCTGAATTTGAAAAGCAGTACAAATGAACTCTGAAAAGGTTGTAACTTGGCATGACATCATAATTTCACCCACATAGCAACTTCTAGAGAGTTGAGAGGGTTACGTCAAAAAATGGATGCACTTCGTGTACAAATTGGACAATCTCATAAGAAGTATGAGGGTTTCGGACGAAAAGTAATCTATTACAAAGGGATTTCATTTTTAATAACTTTTTTTACCAATTCATTTGATATTTTTCATGCATTTAATGATTTATTTTGAGCTCAATGACCTGAATTTGAAAAGCAGTACAAATGAACTCTGAAAAGGTTGTAACTTGGCATGACATCATAATTTCACCCACATAGCAACTTCTAGAGAGTTGAGAGGGTTACGGAAAAAACTGGATGCACTTCGTGTACAAATTGGACAATCTCATAAGAAGTATGAGGGTTTCGGACCAAAACACATCTATTACAAAGGGATTTCATTTTTAATAACTTATTTTAACTCCATACTTCTTGCGTGTTCGATATGCACCATTCAAAGGCACATCATCAATTTTCAACCCTTTCTGACTTCATTTGATATTTTTCATGCATTTAATGATTTATTTTGAGCTAAATGACCCGAGTTTGAAAAGCAGTACAAATTAACTCTGAAAAGGTTGTAACTTGGCATGACATAATAATTTCACCCACATAGCAACTTCTAAAGAGTTGAGAGGGTTACGTCAAAAACTGGATGCACTTCGTGTACAAATTGGACAATCTCATAAGAAGTATGAGGGTTTCGGACGAAAAGTTATCTATTACAAAGGGATTTCATTTTTAATAACTTTTTTAACAATTCATTTGATATTTTTCATGCATTTAATGATTAATTTTGAGCTAAATGACCAGAATTTGAAAAGCAGTGCAAATGAACTCTGAAAAGGTTGTAACTTGGCATGACATCATAATTTCACCCAGATAGCTACTTCTAGAGAGTTGAGAGGGTTACGGCAAAAACGGGATGCACTTCGTGTACAAATTGGACAATCTCATAAGAAGTCTCAGGGTTTCGGACGAAAACACATCTATTACAAAGGGATTTCATTTTTAATAACTTTTTAAACTCCATATTTTTTGTGTGTTCGATATGCACCATTCAAAGGCACATCACCAATTTTCAACCCTTTCTGACTTCATGTGATATTTTTCATGCATTTAATGATTTATTTTGAGCTAAATGACCTGAATTTGAAAAGCAGTACAAATGAACTCTGAAAAGGTTGTAACTTGGCATGACATCATAATTTCACCCACATAGCAACTTCTAGAGAGTTGAGAGGGTTACGTCAAAAACTGGATGCACTTCGTGTACAAATTGGACAATCTCATAAGAAGTATGAGGGTTTCGGACGAAAAGTAATCTATTACAAAGGGATTTCATTTTTAATAACTTTTTTTACCAATTCATTTGATATTTTTCATGCATTTAATGATTTATTTTGAGCTCAATGACCTGAATTTGAAAAGCAGTACAAATGAACTCTGAAAAGGTTGTAACTTGGCATGACATCATAATTTCACCCACATAGCAACTTTTAAAGAGTTGAGAGGGTTACGTCAAAAACTGGATGCACTTCGTGTACAAATTGGACAATCTCATAAGAAGTATGAGGGTTTCGGACGAAAAGTCATCTATTACAAAGGGATTTCATTTTTAATAACTTTTTTAACAATTCATTTGATATTTTTCATGCATTTAATGATTTATTTTGAGCTAAATGACCTGAATTTGAAAATTAGCACAAATGAACTCTGAAAAGGTTGTAACTTGGCATGACATCATAATTTCACCCACATAGCAACTTCTAGAGAGTTGAGAGGGTTACGGCAAAAACTGGATGCAGTTCGTGTACAAATTGGACAATCTCATAAGAAGTATGAGGGTTTCGGACGAAAACTCATCTATTACAAAGGGATTTCATTTTTAATAACTTCTTTTAACTCCATACTTCTTGCGTGTTCGATATGCACCATTCAAAGGCACATCATCAATTTTCAACCCTTTCTGACTTCATTTGATATTTTTCATGCATTTAGTGATTTATTTTGAGCTAAATGACCTGAGTTTGAAAAGCAGTACAAATGAACTCTGAAAAGGTTGTAACTTGGCATGACATCATAATTTCACCCACATAGCAACTTCTAGAGAGTTGAGAGGGTTACGGCAAAAACTGGATGCACTTCGTGTACAAATTGGACAATCTCATAAGAAGTATGAGGGTTTCGGACCAAAACACATCTATTACAAAGGGATTTCATTTTTAAGAACTTATTTTAACTCCATACTTTTTGTGTGTTACATATGCACCATTCAAAGGCACATCATCAATTTTCAACCCTTTCCGACTTCATTTGATATTTTTCATGCATTTAATGATTTATTTTGAGCTAAATGACCTGAATTTGAAAAGCAATACAAATGAACTCTGAAAAGGTTGTAACTAGGCATGACATCAAAATTTCACCCACATAGCAACTTCTAGAGAGTTGAGAGGGTTACGGCAAAAACTGGATGCACTTCGTGTACAAATTGGACAATCTCATAAGAAGTATGAGGGTTTTGGATGAAAACTCATCTATTACAAAGGGATTTCATTTTTAATAACTTATTTTAACTCCATACTTTTTGTGTGTTCCATATGCACCATTCAAAGGCACATCATCAATTTTCAACCCTTTCTGACTTCATTCGATATTTTTCATGCATTTAATGATTTATTTTGAGCTAAATGACCTGAATTTCAAGAGCAGTACAAATGAACTCTAAAAAGGTTGTAACTTCGCATGACATCATAATTTCACCCACATAGCAACTTCTAAAGAGTTGAGAGGGTTACGGCAAAAACTGGATGCACTTCGTGTACAAATTGGACAATCTCATAAGAAGTATGAGGGTTTCGGATGAAAACTCATCTATTACAAAGGGATTTCATTTTTAATAACTTATTTTAACTCCATACTTTTTGTGTGTTCCATATGCACCATTCAAAGGCACATCATCAATTTTCAACCCTTTCTGACTTCATTCGATATTTTTCATGCATTTAATGATTTATTTTGAGCTAAATGACCTGAATTTGAAAAGCAGTACAAATGAACTCTGAAAAGGTTGTAACTTGGCATGACATCATAATTTCACCCACATAGCAACTTCTAGAGAGTTGAGAGTGTTACGGCAAAAACTGGATGCACTTCATGTACAAATTGGACAATCTCCTAAGAAGTATGAGGGTTTTGGACGAAAACTCATCTATTACAAAGGGATTTCATTTTTAATAACTTTTTTAACTCCATACTTTTTGTGTGTTCCATATGCACCATTCAAAGGCACATCATCAATTTTCAACACTTTCTGACTTCATTCGATATTTTTGATGCATTTAATGATTTATTTTGAGCTAAATGACCTGAATTTGAAAAGCAGTACAAATGAACTCTGAAAAGGTTGTAACTTGGCATGACATCATAATTTCACCCACATAGCAACTTCTAGAGAGTTGAGAGTGTTATGGCAAAAACTGGATGCACTTCGTGTACAAATTGGACAATCTCCTAAGAAGTATGAGGGTTTTGGACGAAAACTCATCTATTACAAAGGGATTTCATTTTTAATAACTTTTTTAACTCCATACTTTTTGTGTGTTTGATATGTACCATTCAAAGGCACATCATCAATTTTCAACCCTTTCTGACTTCATTCGATATTTTTCATGCATTTAATGATTTATTTTGAGCTAAACGACCTAAATTTGAAAAGCAGTACAAATGAACTCTGAAAAGGTTGTGACTTGGCATGACATCATAATTTCACCCACATAGCAACTTCTAGAGAGTTGAGAGGGTTACGGCAAAAACTGGATGCACTTCGTGTACAAATTGGACAATTTCATAAGAAGTATGAGTGTTTCAGACGAAAACTCATCTATTACAAAGGGATTTCATTTTTAATAACTTTTTTTAACTCCATACGTTTTGTGTGTTTGATATGTACCATTCAAAGGCACATCATCAATTTTCAACCCTTTCTGACTTCATTTGATATTTTTCATGCATTTAATGATTTATTTTGAGCTAAACGACCTGAATTTGAAAAGCAGTACAAATGAACTCTGAAAAGGTTGTAACTTGGCATGACATCATAATTTCACCCACATAGCAACTTCTAGAGAGTTGAGAGGGTTACGGCAAAAACTGGATGCACTTCGTTTACAAATTGGACAATCTCATAAGAAGTATGAGGGTTTCGGACCAAAACTCATCTATTACAAAGGGATTTCATTTTTAATAACTTATTTTAACTCCATACTTTTTGCGTGCTCGATATGCACCATTCAAAGGCACATCATCAATTTTCAACCCTTTCTGACTTCATTTGATATTTTTCATGCATTTAATGATTTATTTTGAGCTAAATGACCTGAATTTGAAAAGCAGTACAAATGAACTCTAAAAAGGTTGTAACTTGGCATGACATCATAATTTCACCCACATAGCAACTTCTAGAGAGGTCAGAGGGTTACGGAAAAAACTGGATGCACTTCGTGTACAAGTTGGACAATCTCATAAGAAGTATGGGGGTTTCAGACGAAAACTCATCTATTACAAAGGGATTTCATTTTTAATAACTTTTTTTAACTCCATACTTTTTGTGTGTTCCATATGCACCATTCAAAGGCACATCATCAATTTACAACACTTTCTGACTTCATTTGATATTTTTCATGCATTTAATGATTTATTTTGAGCTAAATGACCTGAATTTGAAAAGCAGTACAAATGAACTTTGAAAAGTTTGTAACTTGGCATGACTTCATAATTTCACCCACATAGCAACTTCTAGAGATTTGAGAGGGTTACGGCAAAAACGGGATGCACTTCGTGTACAAATTGGACAATCTCATAAGAAGTCTGAGGGTTTCGGACGAAAACTCATCTATTACAAAGGGATTTCATTTTTAATAACTTTTTTAACTCCATATTTTTGTGTGTTCGATATGCACCATTCAAAGGCACATCACCAATTTTCAACCCTTTCTGACTTCATGTGATATTTTTCATGCATTTAATGATTTATTTTGAGCTAAATGACCTGAATTTGAAAAGCAGTACAAATGAATTCTGAAAAGGTTGTAACTTGGCATGACATCATAATTTCACCCACATAGCAACTTCTAGAGAGTTGAGAGCGTTAAGGCAAAAACTGGATGCACTTCGTGTACAAATTGGACAATCTCATAAGAAGTATGAGGGTTTCGGACGAAAACTCATCTATTACAAAGGGATTTCATTTTTAATAACTTATTTTAACTCCATACTTCTTGCGTGTTCGATATGCACCATTCAAAGGCACATCATCAATTTTCAACCCTTTCTGACTTCATTTGATATTTTTCATGCATTTAATGATTTATTTTGAGCTAAATGACCTGAGTTTGAAAAGCAGTACAAATTAACTCTGAAAAGGTTGTAACTTGGCATGACATCATAATTTCACCCACATAGCAACTTCTAAAGAGTTGAGAGGGTTACGGCAAAAACTGGATGGAGTTCGTGTACAAATTGGACAATCTCATAAGAAGTATGAGTGTTTCGGACGAAAACTCATCTATTACAAAGGGATTTCATTTTTAATAACTTATTTTAACTCCATACTTTTTGTGTGTTCGGTATGCACCATTCAAAGGCACATCATCAATTTTCAACCCTTTCTGACTTCATTTGATATTTTTCATGCATTTAATGATTTATTTTGAGCTAAACGACCTGAATTTGAAAAGCAGTACAAATGAACTCTGAAAAGGTTGTAACTTGGCATGACATCATAATTTCACCCACATAGCAACTTCTAGAGAGTTGAGAGGGTTACGGCAAAAACTGGATGCACTTCGTTTACAAATTGGACAATCTCATAAGAAGTATGAGGGTTTCGGACCAAAACTCATCTATTACAAAGGGATTTCATTTTTAATAACTTATTTTAACTCCATACTTTTTGCGTGCTCGATATGCACCATTCAAAGGCACATCATCAATTTTCAACCCTTTCTGACTTCATTTGATATTTTTCATGCATTTAATGATTTATTTTGAGCTAAATGACCTGAATTTGAAAAGCAGTACAAATGAACTCTAAAAAGGTTGTAACTTGGCATGACATCATAATTTCACCCACATAGCAACTTCTAGAGAGGTCAGAGGGTTACGGAAAAAACTGGATGCACTTCGTGTGCAAGTTGGACAATCTCATAAGAAGTATGGGGGTTTCAGACGAAAACTCATCTATTACAAAGGGATTTCATTTTTAATAACTTTTTTTAACTCCATACTTTTTGTGTGTTCCATATGCACCATTCAAAGGCACATCCTCAATTTACAACACTTTCTGACTTCATTTGATATTTTTCATGCATTTAATGATTTATTTTGAGCTAAATGACCTGAATTTGAAAAGCAGTACAAATGAACTTTGAAAAGTTTGTAACTTGGCATGACTTCATAATTTCACCCACATAGCAACTTCTAGAGATTTGAGAGGGTTACGGCAAAAACGGGATGCACTTCGTGTACAAATTGGACAATCTCATAAGAAGTCTGAGGGTTTCGGACGAAAACTCATCTATTACAAAGGGATTTCATTTTTAATAACTTTTTTAACTCCATATTTTTGTGTGTTCGATATGCACCATTCAAAGGCACATCACCAATTTTCAACCCTTTCTGACTTCATGTGATATTTTTCATGCATTTAATGATTTATTTTGAGCTAAATGACCTGAATTTGAAAAGCAGTACAAATGAACTCTGAAAAGGTTGTAACTTGGCATGACATCATAATTTCACCCACATAGCAACTTCTAGAGAGTTGAGAGCGTTAAGGCAAAAACTGGATGCACTTCGTGTACAAATTGGACAATCTCATAAGAAGTATGAGGGTTTCGGACGAAAACTCATCTATTACAAAGGGATTTCATTTTTAATAACTTATTTTAACTCCATACTTCTTGCGTGTTCGATATGCACCATTCAAAGGCACATCATCAATTTTCAACCCTTTCTGACTTCATTTGATATTTTTCATGCATTTAATGATTTATTTTGAGCTAAATGACCTGAATTTGAAAAGCAGTACAAATGAACTCTAAAAAGGTTGTAACTTGGCATGACATCATAATTTCACCCACATAGCAACTTCTAGAGAGGTCAGAGGGTTACGGAAAAAACTGGATGCACTTCGTGTGCAAGTTGGACAATCTCATAAGAAGTATGGGGGTTTCAGACGAAAACTCATCTATTACAAAGGGATTTCATTTTTAATAACTTTTTTTAACTCCATACTTTTTGTGTGTTCCATATGCACCATTCAAAGGCACATCCTCAATTTACAACACTTTCTGACTTCATTTGATATTTTTCATGCATTTAATGATTTATTTTGAGCTAAATGACCTGAATTTGAAAAGCAGTACAAATGAACTTTGAAAAGTTTGTAACTTGGCATGACTTCATAATTTCACCCACATAGCAACTTCTAGAGATTTGAGAGGGTTACGGCAAAAACGGGATGCACTTCGTGTACAAATTGGACAATCTCATAAGAAGTCTGAGGGTTTCGGACGAAAACTCATCTATTACAAAGGGATTTCATTTTTAATAACTTTTTTAACTCCATATTTTTGTGTGTTCGATATGCACCATTCAAAGGCACATCACCAATTTTCAACCCTTTCTGACTTCATGTGATATTTTTCATGCATTTAATGATTTATTTTGAGCTAAATGACCTGAATTTGAAAAGCAGTACAAATGAACTCTGAAAAGGTTGTAACTTGGCATGACATCATAATTTCACCCACATAGCAACTTCTAGAGAGTTGAGAGCGTTAAGGCAAAAACTGGATGCACTTCGTGTACAAATTGGACAATCTCATAAGAAGTATGAGGGTTTCGGACGAAAACTCATCTATTACAAAGGGATTTCATTTTTAATAACTTATTTTAACTCCATACTTCTTGCGTGTTCGATATGCACCATTCAAAGGCACATCATCAATTTTCAACCCTTTCTGACTTCATTTGATATTTTTCATGCATTTAATGATTTATTTTGAGCTAAATGACCTGAGTTTGAAAAGCAGTACAAATTAACTCTGAAAAGGTTGTAACTTGGCATGACATCATAATTTCACCCACATAGCAACTTCTAAAGAGTTGAGAGGGTTACGGCAAAAACTGGATGGAGTTCGTGTACAAATTGGACAATCTCATAAGAAGTATGAGTGTTTCGGACGAAAACTCATCTATTACAAAGGGATTTCATTTTTAATAACTTATTTTAACTCCATACTTTTTGTGTGTTCGGTATGCACCATTCAAAGGCACATCATCAATTTTCAACCCTTTCTGACTTCATTTGATATTTTTCATGCATTTAATGATTTATTTTGAGCTAAATGACCAGAATTTGAAAAGCAGTGCAAATGAACTCTGAAAAGGTTGTAACTTGGCATGACATCATAATTTCACCCAGATAGCTACTTCTAGAGAGTTGAGAGGGTTACGGCAAAAACTGGATGCACTTCGTGTACAAATTGGATAATCTCATAAGAAGTATGAGGGTTTCGGACAAAAACTCATCTATTAAAAAGGGATTTCATTTTTAACAAATTTTTTTAACTCCATACTTTTTGTGTTCGATATGCACCATTCAAAGGCACATCATCAATTTTCAACCCTTTCTGCTTCATTTGATATTTTTCATGCATTTGATGATTTATTTTGAGCTAAATGACCTGAATTTGACAAGCAGTACAAATGAACTCTGAAAAGGTTGTAACTTGGCATGACATCATAATTTCACCCACATAGCAACTTCTAGAGAGTTCAGAGGGTTACGGCAAAAACTGGATGCACTTCGTGTACAAATTGGACAATCTCATCAGAAGTATGAGGGTTTCGGATGAAAACTCATCTATTACAAAGGGGTTTCATTTTTAATAACTTATTTTAACTCCATACTTTTTGTGTGGTCGATATGCACCATTCAAAGGCACATCATCAATTTTCAACCCTTTCTGACTTTATTTGATATTTTTCATGCATTTAATGATTTATTTTCAGCTAAACGACCCCGAATTTGAAAAGCAGTACAAATTAACTCTGAAAAGGTTGTAACTTGGCATGACATCATAATTTCACCCACATAGCAACTTCTAAAGAGTTGAGAGGGTTACGGCAAAAACTGGATGGAGTTCGTGTACAAATTGGACAATCTCATAAGAAGTATGAGTGTTTCGGACGAAAACTCATCTATTACAAAGGGATTTCATTTTTAATAACTTATTTTAACTCCATACTTTTTGTGTGTTCGGTATGCACCATTCAAAGGCACATCATCAATTTTCAACCCTTTCTGACTTCATTTGATATTTTTCATGCATTTAATGATTTATTTTGAGCTAAATGACCAGAATTTGAAAAGCAGTGCAAATGAACTCTGAAAAGGTTGTAACTTGGCATGACATCATAATTTCACCCAGATAGCTACTTCTAGAGAGTTGAGAGGGTTACGGCAAAAACTGGATGCACTTCGTGTACAAATTGGATAATCTCATAAGAAGTATGAGGGTTTCGGACAAAAACTCATCTATTAAAAAGGGATTTCATTTTTAACAAATTTTTTTAACTCCATACTTTTTGTGTTCGATATGCACCATTCAAAGGCACATCATCAATTTTCAACCCTTTCTGCTTCATTTGATATTTTTCATGCATTTGATGATTTATTTTGAGCTAAATGACCTGAATTTGACAAGCAGTACAAATGAACTCTGAAAAGGTTGTAACTTGGCATGACATCATAATTTCACCCACATAGCAACTTCTAGAGAGTTCAGAGGGTTACGGCAAAAACTGGATGCACTTCGTGTACAAATTGGACAATCTCATCAGAAGTATGAGGGTTTCGGATGAAAACTCATCTATTACAAAGGGGTTTCATTTTTAATAACTTATTTTAACTCCATACTTTTTGTGTGGTCGATATGCACCATTCAAAGGCACATCATCAATTTTCAACCCTTTCTGACTTTATTTGATATTTTTCATGCATTTAATGATTTATTTTCAGCTAAACGACCCCGAATTTGAAAAGCAGTACAAATTAACTCTGAAAAGGTTGTAACTTGGCATGACATCATAATTTCACCCACATAGCAACTTCTAGAGAGTTGAGAGGGTTACGGCAAAAACTGGATGCAGTTCGTGTACAAATTGGACAATCTCATAAGAAGTATGAGTGTTTCGGACGAAAACTCATCTATTACAAAGGGATTTCATTTTTAATAACTTTTTTTAACTCCATACTTTTTGTGTGTTCGATATGCACCATTCAAAGGCACATCATCAATTTTCAACCCTTTCTGACTTCATTTGATATTTTTCATGCATTTAATGATTTATTTTGAGCTAAATGACCTGAATTTGAAAAGCAGTACAAATGAACTCTGAAAAGGTTGTAACTTGGCATGACATCAAAATTTCACCCACATAGCAACTTCTAGAGAGTTGAGAGGGTTACGGCAAAAACTGGATGCACTTCGTGTACAAATTGGTCAATCTCATAAGAAGTATGAGTGTTTCGGACGACAACTCATCTATTACAAAGGGATTTCATTTTTAATAACTTTTTTTAACTCCATACTTTTTGTGTGTTCGATATGCACCATTCAAAGGCATATCATCAATTTTCAACCCTTTCTGACTTCATTTGATATTTTTCATGCATTTAATGATTTATTTTGAGCTAAATGACCTGAATTTGAAAAGCAGTACAAATGAACTCTGAAAAGGTTGTAACTTGGCATGACATCATAATTGCACCCACATAGCAACTTCTAGAGTGTTGAGAGGGTTACGCAAAAAACTGGATGCAGTTCGTGTACAAATTGGACAATCTCCTAAGAAGTATGAGGGTTTCGGACGAAAACTGATCTATTAAAAAGGGATTTCATTTTTAATAACTTATTTTAACTCCATACTTTTTGTGTGTTCAATATGCACCATTCAAAGGCACATCATCAATTTTCAACCCTTTCTAACTTGATTTGATATTTTTTATGCATTTAATGATTTATTTTGAGCTAAATGACCCTGAATTTGAAAAGTTGTACAAAAGAACTCTGAAAAGGTTGTAACTTGGCATGACATCATAATTTCACCCACATAGCAACTTCTAGAGAGTTGAGAGGGTTGCGGCAAAAAATGGATGAAGTTCATCTACAAATTGGACAATCTCATAAGAAGTATGAGGGTTTCGGACGAAAACTCATCTTTTACAAAGGGATTTCATTTTTAATAACTTATTTTAACTCCATACTTTTTGTGTGTTCAATATGCACCATTCAAAGGAACATCATCAATTTTCAACCCTTTCTGACTTGATTTGATATTTTTCATGCATTTAATGATTTATTTTGAGCTAAATGACCCTGAATTTGAAAAGCAGTACAAATGAACTCTGAAAAGGTTGCAACTTGGCATGACATCATAATTTCACCGACATATCAACTTATAGAGAGTTGAGAGGGTTACGACAAAAACTGGATGCACTTCGTGTACAAACTGTTACAAAGATATACCATGCTAGCGAGGAAATGCATGCAGGTCCTTCACATAAATATATAGAAAGTGATGACGGTGAAGCCGGTCACATCCCAGAGTGGGATCTCGCGGTGTAAGACTTTTTCTTCATGTTTGTCCCTTTCTTATGATTGGGCTGTAACCATGGATAATCTTTATCATTTAACAGGATGCTTGGGTCGGTCTTCACTCTAAAGGGAGGGATTTCATGAAACTTTTCATAATCTTCGGACATGTCTGTGTTGTCCTCCACTCCCACAATGTTTCTTTTCCCTGAAAGAACTATGTGGTGCTTTGTCTCGTCGTACGATGTATTCGCTTTCTTATCCTTTTTTCTCCTCGGTTTGCTAGACATGTCCTTCACATAGAAAACATGAGCCACATAATTGGCTAGGACGAATGAGTCGTCTCTGTATCCAAGATTGTTGAGATCCACTGTTGTCATTCCATACTGTGGGTCTACCTGTACCCCGCCTCCAGTATATTTGACCCATTTGCACCGAAACAAAGGGACCTTAAGATCAGGTCCATAGTCAAGTTCCCATATCTCCTCTATGTAACCATAATATGTGTCTTCAAAGTTGGTTGCATCAGAGCGTACACCACTGTTTTGGTTGGTGCTCTTCTTATCTTGGGCGATCGTGTAAAATGTATTCCTATTTATCTCGTACCCTTTGAAAGTCGTTACAGTCGAACTTGGTGTCTTGGCCAACCAGTACAGTTCATCTGGAACATCATTGTCATTGATGAGCTTTGTTTGCAACCAACTGGCAAAAGTCTCCATGTGTTTATGTTCAATCCAGGGGTGAGACTGCTCCGGGTTCTTGGACCGTACAATATCCTTGTGTTCCTCCATATATGGAGTCACCAAGGTGGAATTTTGTAGAACCGTGTAGTGTGCTTGAGTGAAAGAATGCCCGTCCATATTTATTGCTTCTTTCTTTCCTAATGTGCCTTTTCCACCCAGTCTCCCCTCATGCCGCCATTCAAGAAGACCAATCGGCTTAATGTCAGGAAAAAAGTCAACACAAAACTCAATAACCTCCTCTGTTCCATATCCCTTGGCGATGCTTCCTTCTGGCCTAGCACGGTTATGAACATATTTCTTTAAGACTCCCATGAACCTCTCGAAGGGGAACATATTGTGTAGAAATACAGGACCCAGAATGTTAATCTCTTAGACTAGGTGCACTAGAACGTGCGTCATAATATTGAAGAAGGATGGAGGGAACACCAACTCGAAACTGACAAGACATTGGACCAGGTCATTCTGTAACCTTGGTAGGATTTCTGGATCGATTACCTTCTGAGAAATTGCATTGAGGATTGTGTTGGGGAACGTCACATGGGAAACAAAAATTTTCCTACGCACACGGAAACCTATCCATGGTGATGAGCATCTACGAGAGGGAGAGTGGATCTACGTACCCTTGTAGATCGCTAAGCGGGAAGCGTTAAGAAACGCGGTTGGTGTAGTCGAACTTCTTCGCGATCCAAATCGCCGAGCGTCCCGCGATCCAATCACGAACCGTCCCGCGAACACATCATGATCCGTCCCGTGAACTCATCACGATCCGTCTCACGATCTTGATCACGATCTGTCCCGCGAACTCATCACGATCCGTTCCGTGATCACATCACGAACCGTCTCGCGATCTCGATCACGGTCCTTCCGATCTAGCGCCGAACGGACGGCACCTCCGCGTTCAGCACACGTGTAGCTTGATGACGATCTCCACCGTCCTGATCCAACAAGAGGAGGTGGAGAGGAGAGAGAGTTCACCGGCAGCGTGACGGCGCTCCGGTGATGGTGGTGGAGTGATTCCGGCAGGGCTTCGCCTAAGCGCTGCGGAAAACCGATCTAGAGGAGAAACTATGCACCGGTGAAACGGGTAGCACGTGGCCGGAAATTCTGTCCAAAAACCACCCAATCCACTAGTATATATAGGAGGAGAGGAGAGGAGAGGCAGCCAAGGCCTTTGGGTCTGCCTAAATAGGAGGTGGGAAGCAATCCTACTTCACCTCCAATCCTAGTTGGAGTAGGATAGCCTCCTATTGGCTGATTTTCCACCTTTTGCTTTAGGACTTCCTCTCCTGCGCCATGGGCCCTTGTGGCTGTTTTCCCAGCCACTAAGGGCTGGTTAATACTCTCCCACAGCCCATGGACCTCTTGGGGTCGAAGTACCCCTCCCGGAGGTCTCCCGGTACACTACCGGCACTCCCGGTACACTATCGACACTCCTGGTTCACTACCGATGAGCCCGAAACTTTTCCGGAAACCAAACTGGGACTTCCTATATATGAATCTTTACCTCCAGACCATTCCGGAGCTCCTTGTGATGTCCGAAATCTCATATGGAACTCCGAACAAACTTCGGTCACCACCATACATAACTCTACACTACCGAAACGTCACCGAACCTTAAGTGTGCAGACCCTGCGGGTTCGAGAACTATGTAGACATGACCGAGACACCTCTATGGTCAATAACCAATGGCGGGACCTGGACGTCCACATTGGTTCCTACATATTCTACGAAGATCTTTATCGGTCGAACCTCTATGTCAAGGATTCAGTTAATCCCGTATAACGTTCCCTTTGTTCTTCGGTATGTTACTTGCCCGAGATTCGATCGTCGGTATCTCCATACCTAGTTCAACCTTGTTACCGGCAAGTCTCTTTACTCGTTCCGTAATACAAGATCCCCCAACTAACAATTAGTCACATTGCTTGCAAGGCTTATTGTGATGTTGCATTACCGAGTGGGCCCCGAGATACCTCTCCGTCACACGGAGTAACAAATCCCAGTCTCGATCCATGCCAACTCAACAGACACCATCGGAGATACCTGTAGAGCACCTTTATAGTCACCCAGTTATGTTGCGACGTTTGATACACACAAGGCACTCCTCCGATATCCGTGAGTTGCATGATCTCATGGTCATAGGAACATATACTTGACATGCAGAAAACAGTAGCAATAAACTGACACGATCATATGCTATGTTTGTAGTTTGGGTCTTATCCATCACATCATTCTCCTAATGATGTGATCCCGTTATCAAATGACATCTCATGTCCATGGCTAGGAAACCTTAACCATCCTTTGATCAACGAGCTAGTCCATTAGAGGCACACTAGGGACATGGTTTTGTCTATGTATCCACACATGCATTTAAGTCTCCGATCAATACAATTATAGCATGGATAATAAACGATTATCATGAACAAGGAAATATGATAATAACTAATTTATTATTGCCTCTAGGGCATATTTCCAACAGTCTCCCACTTGCACTAGAGTCAATAATCTAGTTCACATCACCATGTGATTCGCATTGTTATGAATCTAACACCCAATGTGTTCTGGGGCTCGATCATGCTTTGCATGTGAGAGAGGTCTTATAGTCAACGGGTCTGCGATATTCAGATCCGTGTGTACTTTGCAAATCTCTATGTCAAACCGTAAACACTGCTACCACACTCCACTTGGTACTATTTCCAAATGGCTGCTCCACTATACGTATCCAGATTGCTACTACTAGTCATCCGGATAGGTGTTAAAGCTTGCATCGACGTAACTCTTTACGACGAACTCTTTATCACCTCCATAATCAAGAAACATTTCCTTAGTCCTCTGGTTACAAAGGATAATTCCGACCGCTGTCCAGTGATCCACTCCTGGACCACACTTGTACCCCTTGACAGACTGATGGCAAGGCACACACAGGTGCGGTACACAGCATGGCATACTATACAGAGCCTATGGCTAAGGCATAGGGGACGACGTTTGTCCTTCCTCTTCCTTCTGCCGTGGTCGAGCTTTGAGTCTCACTCAACTTTCACACCTTACAAATCAGGCGAGAACTCTTTCTCTGACTGATCCATTTTGAACTCTTTCAAAATCTTGTCAAGGTATGCACTCATTGAAAGTCTCATCAAGTCATCCTTGATCTATCTCTATAGATCTTGATGCTCAACAATTAGGTAGTTTTATCTAGGTTTTACTTTGAAAATCACTTTCCAAACAACTGTTTATGCTTTCCAGAAATTCTACATTATTTCCGATCAACAATATGTCATCCACATATACTTATCAGAAATTCTATAGTGCTCCCACTCACTTTATTGTAAATACAAGTTTCTCGTAAACTTTGTATAAACTCAAAAACTTTCATCAACTCATCAAAGCGTATATTCCAACTCCGAGATGCTTGCTTCAGTCCATAGAAGGATCACTGAAGTTTGCTCACCTTTTAGCATCCTTAGGACTGACAAAACCTTCTGGTTGTATCACATACAACCTTTCCTCAAGTAAACCGTTAAGGAAATGATGTTTTGACATCCATCTGCCAGATTTCATAATTGAAAATGCAGCAACTGCAAACATAATTCCAACAGAGTTTTAGCATCGCTACGAGTGATAAAGCCTCATCGCAGTCAACTCCTTGAACTTGTCACAAACATCTTTGCAACAAGTCGAGCTTTACAAATGGTGACATTTACCATCAGTGTCTGTCTTCATTTTAAAGATCCATATGTACTCAATGACCTGCTGTCCAATGAGCAAGTCTACCAAAGTCTATACTTGGTTTTCATACATGGATCCTATCTCGGATTTCATGGCCTCCAACCATTTGTCGGAATCCGGGCCCATCATCGCTTATCCATAGCTCGTAGGTTCATCGTTGTCCAACAACATGCCCTCCAAGACAGGGTTGTCGTACCGCTCAGGAGCAGTACACATCCTTGTCGACCTACGAAGTTCGATAGTAACTTGATCCTGAAGCTTCATGATCATCATCATTAACTTCCTCTTCAGCTAACGTAGGCTTCACAGAAACATCTTTCTGCGTTGCGCTACTCTCTGGTTGAACAAAGGTTTAACAACCTCATTAAGTTCTATATTCCTCCCAATCAATTCTTTTGAGAGAAACATTTCCTCGAGAAAGGATCCGTTTAAGCAACAAACACTTTGCACTTGGATCTGAGATAGAAGGTTCACCCAACTGATCTTAGGGTATTCTATGAAGATGCATTTGTCCGCCTTGGGTTTGACCTCATTAGGTGAAAACATTTTCCACACAAGCGTCGCAGCCCCAAACATTAAGAAATGACAGCTTAGGTTTCTATCAAACCATAATTCACACGGTGTCATCTCAACGGATTTAGATGGTGCCCTTTTTTAAAGTGAATGTAGTTGTCTCTAATGCATAACCCCAAAATTATAGTAGTAAAACGACAAGAGACATCATAGCACGCACCATGTCCAATAGAGCACAACTATGATGTTCAGACACACCATCACACAATGGTGTTCCAGGTGGCGTTTAGTTGTGAAACAACTTTCACATTGTCTTAAGTTGTATGCCAAACTCGTGACTCAGATATTCACCTCCACGATCATATCGCAGTCATTTTTATCTTCTTGTCACGATGATCTTTAAACTTCACTCTGAATTTGCTTGAACCTTTCAAACGATTCAGACTTGTGTTTCATTAAGTAAATATACACTATATCTACTCAAATCATCAGTGAAGGTAAGAAAATAACGTTATCCACTGCACGCTACAAGACTCCCTAGATTGCATACATCAACATGTATCATTTCCAATGAATCACTTGCCCGCTCCATCCAACGGGGTCCTTTAGTCATATTGCCCAAGAGACATGGTTCACATGCCTCAACCGATTCGAAATCGAATGAGTCCAAATATCCATCACCATGGAGTTTCTTCATGCGCTTTATACCAATATGACATTTTGCGGCAGTGCCACAAGTATGTGGTAGTATCATTATTTAACTTTGTATCTTTTGACATCAATGTTATGAACATGTGTATTACTACGATCAAGATTTCAACAAACCATTCTCACTGGGTGCATGACCATTGAAGGTATTATTCATGTAAACCGAATAACTATTAGTCTCTGACTTAAATGAATAATTGTATTGCAACAAACATGATCTAATCATGTTCATGCTCAATGCAAAACACCAAATAACATTTATTTAGGTTCGTCACTAATCCTGAAGGTAGAGAGAACGTGTGATGTTGATCACATCAACCTTGGAAACATTTCCAACACACATCGTCACCTCACCCTTAGCTAGTTCTCTGTTTATTCCGTAGCTTTTATTTCGAGTTACTTACATTTAGCAACCGAACCGGTATCCAATACCCAGGTGCTACTAGGAGTACTAGCAAGGTACACATCAATAACTCGTATATCAAATATACTTCTGTCGATGTTGCCAGCCTTCTTATCTACCAAGTATCTGGGGTTGTTCCGCTATAGCGACCTCTCACCTTATAATAGAAGCACTTAGTCTCGGGTTTGAGTTCAACTTTGGGTTGCTTCACTGGAGCAGCAACTGACTTGCTATCCATGAAGTTTCCCTCCTTGCTCTTGCCCTTTTCGAAACTAGTGGTTTGATTAACCATCAACACTTGACGCTCCTTCTTGATTCTACCTTCGCGGTGTCAAACATCGCGAACAGCTCAGGGATCAATACTTCTATCCCTGGTGTATTATAGTTCATCACTAAGTTCTAGTAGCTTTAGTGACAGTGACTTGGAGAACTATATCAATCACTATCTTATCTGGAAGATCAACTCCCACTTGATTCAAGCGATTGTAGTACCCAGACAATCTGAGTACATGCTCAACGATTGAGCTATTCTCCTTCATCTTACAGGCAAAGAATCTTGTTGGACATCTCATATCTCGCAACACAGGCACGAGCCTGAGATCACAATCTCTGCTCCTAGAACATCTCATATGTTCCGTGACGTTCAAAACGTTTCGGAGCCTCAGTTCTAAGCCGTAATGCATGACGCACTAAACTATCAAGTAGTCATCGAAACGTGCCTGTCAGATGTTCACAACATCTATAGACGACGCTAGAGGGGGTGGCGCACCGAGCGGTGCATTAAGGACATAAGCCTTCTGTGCAGCAATGAGGACAATCCTCAGATCACGGACCCAGTCCGCAATATTGCTACCAACATCTTTCAACTCTATTTCTCTAGGAACATATAAAAATTTAAGGGAGCTATAGCGCGAGCTAGTAATCTACAACATAATTTGCAAAGACACTTTGACTATGTTCATGATAATGAGTTCAATTAATCATATTACTTAAGAACTCCCACTCAAATTGACATCCCTCCGATCATTCGAGTGATACATGATCCAAATTCACCAACTCAAGTCCGATCATCACGTGAGTTGAGGTGGCTGCAATGGTGAACATCATTATGTTGATCATATCTACTATATGACTCATGTTTGACCTTTCGGTCTCTCGTGTTCCGAGGCCATGTCTGTACATGCTAGGCTCGTCAAGTTTAACCCGAGTGTTCTGCGCGTGCAAATCTGGCTTGCACCCGTTGTATGTGAATGTAGAGTCTATCACACCCGATCATCACGTGGTGTCTCAACACGACGAACTTTCGCAATGGTGCACACTTGGGGAGAACACAGTTCATCTTGAAATTCAAGTGAGGGATCACCTTATAATGCTACCGCCGTACTAAGAAAAACAAGGTGCATAAAAGGATTAACATCTCATGCAATTCATAAGTGACACGATACGGCCATGAACTTGTGTTTAAGATCTCCATCTTCGAAACACCGGCATGATCTCCATCGTCACCGGCACAACACCATGATCTCCATCATCTTGATCTCCATCAATATGTTGCCATTGGGGTTGTGGCGCCAGCCCTGCTTCTACTTCTATTGCTACCGCTTAGCGATAAAGTAAAGCATTACATAGCGCTTAATGATTGACACGCAGGTCATACAATAATTAAAGAACACCCTATGGCTCCTGCCGGTTGCCGTACTCAACGACATGCAAGTCGTGAAATTCTATACATCACATGATCATCTCATACATCACATATATCTCATCATGTAATTGGCCATCTCACATCACAACATACCCTGCAAAAACAAGTTAGACGTCCTCTAATTGTTGTTGCATGTTTTACGTGGCTACTACGGGTATCTAGCAAGAACGATTCTCACCTACGCATAAACCACAACGGTGATACATAGATTGCTTTTCAACCTTCTCAAGGACCGCCTTTGTCGGATCCGATCCAACTAAAGTGAGAGAAACTGTCACCCGCAAGCCATCTAAGCAACAAGTTGCGTCGAGGGAACCGGTCTCTCATAAGCGTACGAGTAATGTTGGTCCGGGACGCTTCATCTCACAATCCCACTGAACCAAAATCCGACCAAGGCAGGAAGCAATCAAAGCATCAACGCCCACAAACCTTTTGTGTTCTACTCGAGATCTCATCGAACCATCAACTAGCTCATGATGCCACTGTTGGGGAACGTCGCATGGGAAACAAAAAATTTCCTACGCACACGCAAACCTATCCATGGTCATGAGCATCTACGAGAGGGAGAGTGGATCTACGTACCCTTGTAGATTGCTAAGCGGGAAGCGTTAAGAAACGCGGTTGGTGTAGTCGAACTTCTTCGCGATCCAAATCGCCGAGCGTCCCACGATCCAATCATGAACCGTCCCGCGAACACATCATGATCCGTCCCGTGAACTCATCACGATCCGTCTCACAATCTTGATCACGATCTGTCCCGCTAACTCATCACGATCCGTTCCGTGATCACATCACGAACCGTCTCGCGATCTCGATCACGGTCCTTCCGATCTAGCGCCGAACGGACGGCACCTCCGCGTTCAGCACACGTGCAGCTTGATGACGATCTCCACCGTCTTGATCCAGCAAGAGGAGGTGGAGAGGAGATAGAGTTCACTAGCAGCGTGACAGCGCTCCGGTGATGGTGGTGGAGTGATTCCGGCAGGGCTTCGCCTAAGCGCTGCGGAAAACCGATCTAGAGGAGAAACTGTGCACCGGTGAAACGGGTAGCACGTGGCCGGAAATTCTGTCCAAAAACCACCCAATCCACTAGTATATATAGGAGGAGAGGAGAGTCAGCCAAGGTCTTTGGGTCGGCCGAAATAGGAGGTGGGAAGCAATCCTACTTCACCTCCAATCCTAGTTGGAGTAGGATTGCCTCCTATTGGCTGATTTTCCACCTTTTGCTTTAGGACTTTCTCTCCTGCGCCATGGGCCCTTGTGGATGTTTTCCCAGCCCACTAAGGGCTTGTTAATACTATCCCACAGCCCATGGACCTCTTGGGGTCGAAGTACCCCTCCCGGAGGTCTCCCGGTACACTACCGGCACTCCCGGTACACTATCGGCACTCCTGGTTCACTACCGATGAGCCCGAAACTTTTCCGGAAACCAAACTGGGACTTCCTATATATGAATCTTTACCTCCGGACCATTCCGGAGCTCCTCGTGATGTTCGAGATTTCATCCGGGACTCCGAAAAAACTTCGGTCACCACCATACATAACTCTACACTACCGAAACGTCACCGAACCTTAAGTGTGCAGACCGTGCGGGTTCGAGAACTATGTAGACATGACCGAGACACCTCTATGGACAATAACCAATGGCGGGACCTGGACGTCCACATTGGTTCCTACATATTCTACGAAGATCTTTATCGGTCGAACCTCTATGTCAAGGATTCAGTTAATCCCGTATAACGTTCCCTTTGTTCTTCGGTATGTTACTTCCCGAGATTCGATCGTCGGTATCTCCATACCTAGTTCAACCTCGTTACCGGCAAGTCTCTTTACTCGTTCCGTAATACAAGATCCCCCAACTAACAATTAGTCACATTGCTTGCAAGGCTTATTGTGATGTTGCATTACCGAGTGGGCCCCGAGATACCTCTCCGTCACACGGAGTAACAAATCCCAGTCTCGATCCATGCCAACTCAATAGACACCATCGGAGATACCTGTAGAGCACCTTTATAGTCACCCAGTTACGTTGCGACATTTGATACACACAAGGCACTCCTCCGATATCCGTGAGTTGCATGATCTCATGGTCATAGGAACATATACTTGACATGCAGAAAACAATAGCAATAAACTGACACGATCATATGCTATGTGTGTAGTTTGGGTCTTATCCATCACGTCATTCTCCTAATGATATGATCTCGTTATCAAATGACATCTCATGTCCATGGCTAGGAAACCTTAACTATCCTTTGATCAACGAGCTAGTCCATTAGAGGCACACTAGGGACATGGTTTTGTCTATGTATCCACACATGCATTTAAGTCTCCGATCAATACAATTATAGCATGGATAATAAACGATTATCATGAACAAGGAAATATGATAATAACTAATTTATTATTGCCTCTAGGGCATATTTCCAACAGATTGCACATAGCTTCCCAATGGCTAATCGAACAATTTCCGGTAGAAGCCCCCTAAGTGCAACCGGAAGTAATTGCGACATAATCACGTGGCAGTCATGAGACTTTAGATTTTGAAATTTTTTCTCTGCCATATTTATTATTTCCTTTATATTCGAAGAGAAGCCAGACGGGACATTGATACTGAGCAGGCATTCAAAATATATTTCCTTCTCTTCTTTCGTAAGAGCATAGCTGGCAGGACCTTGATACTGCTTTGGAGGCATGCCGTCTTTTTCATTAATTCTTTGCTTGTCCTCCCGTGCCTCCGGTGTACCTTTTTTCCATACACGCCCAAGAAGCCTAGCAGGTTCACACAAAGATTCTTCGTCACATGCATCACGTCGGTTGCATTGCGGACCTCTAGGGCTTTCCAATATTCAAGTTCCCAAAAATATAGATTTCTTCTTCCACATGGGTCATGTCCGTTGGCGTCATTTGGAACAAATTGTCCGCCAAGACCCTTTCCAAAGATTACCTGTAAATCCTTGACCATATAAAATATATATTCACCAGTACGGAGGCCAGGCTTCTTCCGGTTACCTGGCTCACATTTGAAATGGTTGCCTGCCTTTCTTAAGATATGCTTGATCGGTAGAAATCAACGATGTCCCAGGTACACATCCTTCTTACATTTATCCAAATATATACTTTCAGAATCATCTAAACAGTGTGTGCATGCATTGTATCCCTTGTTTGTATGTCCTGAAAGGTTACTAAGAGCAGACCAATCATCGATGGTTACAAATAGCAACGCCCGTAGGTCAATTTCCTTCTGTGTGTGAGCATCCCACACACGCACACCTAGTTTTTTCCACAACTATAGAAGTTCATCAACTAGGGTCCTTAGGTAGACATCAATGTCGTTGCCGGGTTGCTTAGGGCCTTGAATGAGCACTGGCATCATAATGAACTTCCGCTTCATGCACAACCAAGGAGGAAGGTTGTAGATACATAGAGTCACGGGCCAGGTGCTGTGACTGGAGCTCTGCTCGCCAAAAGGATTCATGCCATCTGTACTAAGACCAAACCATAAGTTCATTGCGTCAGCTGCAAAGTCCTCGAACTCCCTCTCGATTTTTCTCCACTGCGACCCATCAGCGGGTGCTCTCAACATCCCGTCTTTCTTACGTTCTTCTTTGTGCCATCGCAACAACTTGGCATGCTCTTTGTTTTGGAACAAACGTTTCAACCGTGGTATTATAGGAGCATACCACATCACCTTGGCAGGAACCCTCTTCCTGTGGCGTTTGCCCTCCACATCACCAGGGTCATCGCGGGGGATCTTATAGCGCAGTGCACCGCATACCGGGCATGCATCCAAATTCTCGTACTCCTCACCACGGTAGAGGATGCAGTCATTAGGGCATGCATGTATCTTCTGCACCTCTAATCCTAGAGGGCAGACAACCTTCTTTGCTTCGTACGTACTTTCAGGCAATTCGTTATCCTTTGGAAGCATCTTCTTTATCATTATCAGCAATTCTTGAAATCCCTTGTCAGTTACACCATTCTTCGCCTTCCATTGCAGCAATTCCAGCGTGGTACCCAGCTTTTCTGGTCATCTTCACAATTTGGATACAATAATTTCTTGTGATCCTCTAACATGCGTTTCAACTTCAACCTCTCCTTATCATTTTCGCAGTTTCTCTTTGCATCAGCAATGACCTAACCCAAATCATCAGCGGGCTCATCTGATGCCTCTTCTTCAGCTTCCCCCATTGATGCCTCTTCTTCAGCTTCCCTCATTGTTGTATCAGCGAAAGGATAGTTGTCATCATCCTCTTCTTCTTCATTGTCTTCCATTATAACCCCTCTTTCTCCGTGCTTGGTCCAACAGCTATAGCCGGACATGAAACTGGACTTCAGCAGGTGGTAGTGAAGGGTTTTGGAGTTAGAGTAATTCCTATCATTCTTACAGTCACGACATGGACAACACATGAAACCATTCTGCTTATTTGTCTCAGCCACACGAATAAAATCATGTAGGCCATTAAGAAACCCTGGACTTAGTCGGTCATCGTACATCCATTGCCGGCTCATGTTCACTACACAACATCGAAGTGACCAAATTAATACAACTTCATCATCACATTACAACCAAAAGTAGAGCTAGAAGTGACCAAATGTTATTACTACAAATAATGGATACTTATAGTTCATACATATACATCTCATAAAACAACACCAACTATCTAAAACATGTGAATACAACAACAAATGCGATCATAATCGCAACTAAAGTAACAATTGAGCCAACAGCATAATGATACCAAGCCTCTTTATCAATGGCATATTTTCTAATCTTTCTAAGCTTCAAGCGCATTCCAACCATCTTGTTCTTGTGATCATCGACGATATCGGCAACATGCAACTCCAATCCCATCTTCGCATCTTCAGTTCTTTTCAATTTTCCTTTCAAATGATCAATTTCTTTTTCAGCTTGTGTTAATTTCTCGAGCAGAATTGCATAGTCGGTTGGAATTTCTGGTTCAACTACTTCCTATAGATAAAAATATCTACGTCAATTTGGTGGCATAATTAATTGTCATAGACATTAGATGATGTGTGAAATAGTTATAAAAGATAAGTAACGACATACCACATCTGAATCATAGACTGGACGAGGGCCGACGTGGGCGGATACCATAACCATTACACTATAGAATAACTAACAATAATACAAGTAAGTAAATCGTACACGCAGCTATCTAAATCATACAAGTAAAAAAAATAAAAAGATTTTAAGAAGAACAAGAGGCTCACCAAGGTGTCCGGTGCCGCGACGAGACGGTGCGGACGATGGACGGTGGTTAGGACGGCCGGGGATGGGAAGGCACACCAAATAAACCACACCTACACATATGCAACCTAACAAGTTAATTTGAGCTCAAATTGGATATAAATCAAATAAACTCCCACAAATCACATATCACATATCTTTGAGCATACCACAAGCTAATCTAGCAAGAGATGAAGGAGCAAAGTTGCTAACCTTTATGAATACTTGGATAGATGGGGTGCCTTTAAATCTTGACAAACCCTTGGCAAAATGGAGGATGAGCTTCGAGCAAGAAGAAGAACATGGGAAGGCACACCAAATAAACCACACCTACACATATGCAACCTAACAAGTTAATTTGAGCTCAAATTGGATATAAATCAAATAAACTCCCACAAATCACATATCACATATCTTTGAGCATACCACAAGCTAATCTAGCAAGAGATGAAGGAGCAAAGTTGCTAACCTTTATGAACACTTGGATAGATGGGGTGCCTTTAAATCTTGACAAATCCTTGGCAAAATGGAGGATGAGCTTTGAGCAAGAAGAAGAACAGGGGAGAAAACAGAGCTCTTTCGATCGGCTGTGGATGGATGTATATGTAGGAAGTCTTTAGTACCGGCTGGTGTCACCAGCCGGTACTAAAGGTTGCCCTTTAGTACCGGCTGGTGACACCAGCCGGTACTAAAGGTGCAAGCGGGGCCCATGTCTGACCAAAACCATGCCACGCCCCCTTTAGTACCGGCTCGTGAGACGAACCGGTACTAAAGGTCCCTCACGAGCCGGTAGTAAAGGTCGCCCTGCTCCTAGTCGTTGTAGCCAGCACGAACCGGGACTAATACCATCTTTAGTACCGGTTCATGACCAGACCGGGACTAAAGCTCGGGACAAAAGGTCTGTCTTCTACTAGTGATAGTCTTGGGTTGCCCTTACGTCGTCGAGGTGGCGGTTATCGTGAAGGGCAAGAAAGAGATCAGCATCACCGTGAAGACCACCGTCGAGTGCCCACTCCTCCGCGGAGTGGTCCGTACGCACCCCAGTGCCAGGACGACAGGCACTCCTTTGCTGACGAGCGGGAAGCGGACTCTGATGCCCATGCATACCTTCTTCAGAAGCGGATCGACAAGAGCAGAGCCTACAGAGAAGGACACGACAGAGATGTCCCGAGTGGAAGCTCAGCTGTAGTGTCCGGTCCAGAGTGTTTTAGCAGAGCTATACGTTCTATGGAGATTCCCCCAACTTCAGAATGGCGGCGGAGATCGGAAAGTTTTCTGGTGAAACAAAACCAGAGACTTGGCTAGATGATTACCGAGTGGCTGTGCAGATTGGCGGCAGGAATGACAATGTCGCAATGAAGCACCTGCCTCTTATGTTGGATGGTCCAGCTCGAGGTTGGTTGAATCGTTTGGCTCCTTCCAACATTCATTGTTGGGAAGATCTTTCCCGAGTGATGGTCCGGACCTTCGAGGGCACTTGCAAGCGCCCCGCAGGTTTGGTCGACTTACAGCACTGCGTCCAGAAGCCAGTGAAACCTTAAGGGACTATATTCAGCGATGGTCCACCCTGCATCATACGGTGGAAAATGTGTCGGAACACCAGGTTGTTTGTGCCTTCAAGGCTGGTGTGAGATACAGAGAGCTGTACTTGTAGTCCGGGCGCACTGGTGACATTTCACTCAGCAATATGATGGAAATTGCCACTCACTATGCTAATGGCGAGGAAGAGGACCGCCTCCGTAGCGGCAAAGGAAAAGCGGTCGCTAACGAGTCTGGCGGCGGCAACAATAGGAAACAAAAGCGGAAGGCTGAAGACCCAGCTCCGGCAGAGGCGGCAGCACTGACGACTCAGTCGAAGACCAAGGGCAAGGACAAAGCTCAGTATGCCCCCAAGAAGGGGAAGGGTCAGCCAGGAACCGATATCTTGGATCAGCCATGTGTGATTCACACGAAGAAAGATGCAGAAGGCAACCTCATTTTGCCTAAGCACACCACTCGACAGTGTCGAACCCTCATCCAGCAGTTCAAGGGAGACCAGTCGAGTGAGAAATCTCCTAAAAAAGAAGATGAAGATGAAGAAAAGGAAACATTCCCGGATGTCACTGCTACACTGGTGATCTTTGCTGACGTCGAGATCAAGAGCCGTCTGAAAGTCATAAATAGAGAGACCAACATGGCTGTGCCAGACACCCCCACCTACCTCAAATGGTCTCAGTATGCTGTCACATTCGACTAGACTAACCATCCTGCCCGTGTGGCCACACCCGGTCGACAGGCTCTGGTAGTTGATCCGGTGGTGCAGGGGACTCGACTCAGAAAGGTCCTCATGGACGGCGGTAGCGGCCTGAACATTCTGTATGCGGATACCCTAAAGGGAATGGGCATTCCTATGTCCCGTCTCAGCGAAAGCATCATGCATTTCCATGGGGTCATCCCAGGAAAGAAGGCCAAGTCACTCGGCCAGATAGCATTGGATGTGACATTCGGAGATAACAAAAAATTCCTAAAAGAAAAGTTGATGTTTGAAGTCGTGGATTTCAAGAGTGCTTACCACGCCATTTTGGGTCGACCTGCTTATGCACGTTTCATGGCCCGACCATGTTACGTGTATATCAAGCTGAAAATGCCGGGACCTAAGGGCGTGATCACGGTCACTGGCAATCGACAGCGGGCCAAAGAGTGTCTCCAACAAGGGTCCAAGATCGTCGATCAACAGATGGCCATGGTCGAGCTGGAGGAGTACAAGAAAACCACTGACCCTGCTGATTTGCTCCACGCAAAAAAGCCGGCTTCCGAGTCGGCATTTCAATCGGCACAAGAAGTGAAGAAGGTGCACATCCACCCGGCGGATCCAACCGCTGCCCCAACGAATATCTCGACAACACTCGACAGCAAATAGGAAGCCGAGCTCATCCAGTTCCTCCGTGAGAACTAGGATATCTTTGCATGGAAGCCTGTCGACATGCCGGGGATTCCCAGGGAGCTGGCTGAGCACCGTCTGCGAGTGGATCCGAAAGCCAAGCCCATTAGGGAGCATTTGCGTCGATCCGCGGCTGAGAAGCGCAAGGCAATCAGAGAAGAAGTGGTCCATCTCTTGCAAGCCAAGTTCATTCGGGAGATTTGCCACTCCGAGTGGCTCTCGAATGTTGTGATGGTGCCCAAGAAAGATAAGTCGTTCTGCATGTGCATTGACTTCAAACATCTCAATAAGGTGTGTCCGAAAGACCATTTTCCGCCCCCCGCATAGATCAAATTGTTGACTCGACAGTGGGGTGCGAGCGATTATCGTTTTTGGATGCCTATTCTGGGTACCATCAGATCCGTCTGTTTGGCCCAGATGAAATAAAAACAGCCTTCATCACCCCGTTTGGGTGTTTTTGCTACATCACCATGCCTTTTGGTCTCAAGAATGTCGGTGCTACTTTTATGCGCATGATTCAGAAATGTTTACTCGACCTGACCCCTCGGAATGTCGAGGCGTACATGGACGATATAGTGGTCAAGTCCCACAAAGGTTCCGACCTGCTAGCTGACTTGGCTGAGACATTCGCCAATCTAAGGCGATTCGACATAAAGCTGAATCGGGCCAAATGTACCTTCGGTGTCCCTGGCAGCAAGTTACTCGGTTTTCTCGTTTTCGAACGAGGAATTGATGTCAATCCCGAGAAGATCAGCGCCATTACCCGTATGAAGACTCCTGTGCGAGTGCAAGATGTTCAGAAGCTCACAGGTTGCTTGGCGGCATTGAGTCGATTCATTTCTCGTCTCGGTGAGAAGGCTCTACCCTTGTATCAGTTGATGAAGAAATCAGACACATTCGACTAGACTCCTGAAGCCGAAGCAGCGTTTTTTGAGCTCAAAGCCCCTCTATCCACCCAGTCGGTGCTTGCCACTCCTGCCAGCAAAGAGCCCTTGCTCCTATACATCGCGGCCACAAGTCAGGTCGTCAGTACAGTGTTGACTGTCAAGCGAGAGGAGGAAGGCAAAGCCTATAAGGTTCAGCGGCCAGTTTATTATGTCTCGAAAGTTTTGTCCCCCTCAAAGCAGAGATATCCTCATTATCAGAAGCTGGTGTATGGTATTTACTTATCACGAAGAAGGTGGCACATTATTTCCAAGACCATTCGATCTCAGTCGTCAGTGATGCACCTTTATCAGAGATTTTCAATAATCGTGACGCATCAGGTCGAGTGGCTAAATGGGCAATTGAGCTGGGACACTTCGACATCAGATTCGAGGCCAAGAAGGCAATCAAGTCCCAAGCATTGGCAGATTTCATGGCCGAGTGGATCGAACAGCAACAGCCTATCCAAGTTCACTCAGCGCATTGGACAATGTTCTTCGATGGCTCCAAAATGTTGAATGGGTCCAGTGCTGGCGTTGTTTTCATATCCCCCAGAGGCGACAAGCTCAGCTATGTCTTGCAAATTCACTTTGATTCCTCCAACAATGACGCAGAGTATGAAGCACTTTTGTACGGGTTGCGCATGGCTATCTCGCTCGGCGTCAAGCGCTTGATGGTTTATGGCGACTCGGATTTGGTGGTGAATCAAGTGATGAAAGGTGGGATGTTAGAAACCCTGCTATGACTAGATACTGCAATGCAGTCCAGAAGCTGGAGAAGAAATTTGAAGGTCTGGAACTTCACCATGTTCCTCGACTGAAAAATCAGGCAGCTGATGAGCTATCCAAGATTGGTTCCACTCGACGGCCTGTCCCCAGCAGAGTGTTCCTGGAGCATTTGCACACTCCTTCGATTCAAGAGGATCCCTTCACTAAAGAACCCCCACAAACCTTAAGCTCCTCTGACTCGACTGAAGTCGATGTTCCTGCTGTGATTGACCTGGTCATGGAGGTGCTAGTTATCATTCCCGACTGGACTGTACCGTACATAGCCTATATCCTCAGACAGGAGCTTCCTGAAGATGAAGCAGAGGCTCGACAGATTGCGCGCAGGTCCAAGGCTTTCACTGTGATGGGAGATCAGCTATTCAGAGAAAGTGTGACTGGTGTGACCCAGCGCTGCATTTCATTCGAGGAAGGTCGAATGATTCTAGAAGAAATCCACTCGGGAACTTGTGGACACCATGCGTCTTCAAGGGCGATCATCGCTAAAGCATACCGAGCGGGTTTTTATTGGCCACGGGCTAATGAAATGGCTAAGGACATTGTTGATCATTGCGAGGGCTGTCAGTGCTATGCAAACCTGTCACACAAGCCAGCGTCTGCTCTGAAGACAATTCCACTCGCCTGGCCGTTTGCGGTTTGGGGGCTCCACATGGTTGGTCCTTTCCGACCCAGAAAAGGAGGATTCACCCACCTGTTGGTAGCAGTCGACAAATTCACCAAGTGGATTGAAGCCAAGCCCATCAAGAAGCTAAATTCACGCACGGCGGTAACATTCATGAGGGAGATCATTATCCGGTTTGGCATTCCCCACAACATCATCATGGACAATGGCACTAATTTTGACTCGGAAGAATTCAGGAGATTTTGTAACTCCCAAGGCAACCGAGTGGATTACGCTTCCGTTGCACATCCTCAAACCAATGGGCAAGTTGAGCGGGCTAATGGTCTCATTCAGCAAGGTCTGAAGCCTCGTCTCATGCGCGATTTGGATCATGCCGCTGGTGCATGGGTAACTGAGTTGTCGTCTGTTTTGTGGGGGTTGAGGACAACGCCTAATTGGTCGACTGGACGAACTCCTTTCTTCCTTGTCTATGGTGCTGAAGCTATACTGCCGAGTGACTTGGCCCACAATTCTCCTCGAGTGGAGCTGTATTCTGAAGCCAAAGCCGAGCAGGCCAGGCAAGATGGGGTAGATCTTCTAGAAGAAGAGCGTGAGATGGCGCTAATCTGGACCACATCCTATCAACAAGACTTGCATGGAATGTCAGAAGCCGAGCGTTCCATGAAGGAGATTTGGTGCTCCGAGTGAATTAGCACCGACCTCACAAGCTAGCTCCTGCATGGGAAGGCCCTTTTGTAGTTACCAAGGTGCTAAAAAATGGAGCTTATCACTTATATAATCTCATGAAGCAGATGGATGAGCCATGAGCTTGGAATGTACACCTACTTCGACGTTTTTACACTTGAGACATTAGTTTTCTGATGTAATAAGAGTACTTCATCAATGCAATTTGTGTCTCTGCAATTAATACCTCGTCAATTCCAACCGTGCAGTTATTTACTTGGGGATACTCTGAGCGACGAGCAATCCTCGCACTCGGGGGCTTAGCTGCGAAACATGTTTCGCCTAAGTTAAAAACCCTGTCGGGTGGATAGTAGTCTATTCACTCGACGGCCTATTTGCGAATCCGTCTTCGCTTGGGTTCAAAAAAAAGAAGGCGATGGTAATCCATCCACTCGACAGCTTAGATGCGAATCGACATTCGCCTACGTTCAAAATAGTCTGAGTGATGAGAGATTCTCACGCTCGAGGGCTTAGCTGCGAATACATTTCGCCTAAGTTAAAAACCTCGTCGACTGGATAGTAATCTATCCACTCGACAGCTTAGATGCGAATGGACATTCGCCTAAGTTCAAAATACTCCGAGTGATGAGCGATCCTCATGCTCGGGGACTTAGCTGCGAATACATTTCGCCTGAGTTAAAAACCTCGTCGGCTGGATAGTAATCCATCCACTCGACAGCTTAGATGTGAATCGACATTCGCCTAAGTTCAAAATATTCCGAGTGATGAGTGATCCTCACGCTCGGGGGCTTAGCTGCGAATACATTTCGCCTGATTTAAAAACCTCGTCGACTAGATAGTAATGCATCCACTCGACATCTTAGATGCGAGTCGACATTCGCCTAAGTTCAAAATACTCCGAGTGATGAGCGATCCTCACGCTCGGGGGCTTAGCTGCGAATACATTTCGCCTAAGTTAAAAACCTCGTCGACTGGATAGTAATCCATCAACTCGACAGCTTAGATGCGAATCAACATTCGCCTAAGTTCAAAATACTCCGAGTGATGAGCGACCCTCATGCTCGGGGGCTTAGCTGCGAATACATTTCGCCTAAGTTAGAAACCTCGTCGACTGGATAGTAATCCATCCACTCGACAACTTAGATGCGAATCGACATTCGCCTAAGTTCAAAATACTTCGAGTGACAAGCGATACTCACACTCGGGGGCTTGGCTGCGAAAGCACTTCGCCCAAGTTAAAAACGAAAGCAGTCGAACAGACGATTGAAAGCCAAAGCGCGAGCAAAATCCAAAGGATAAAACCGTGGATAAACGTCTTGTGCAGAAGCAAATGTGCTCAGGCCTAAGGCTTGAATAAAGTTTTAAGGGATACAGTTCCACTCGGCATACCGAGGAAAATTTATCTGTTTTTTTCCAAAGACTCAAGTTTCTAGGTAGGTGACGGACTGGCGGGCTCGACAAAAGTGTCCAGGTCGATGCCGTCGGCGATTCTGGTGGCCGCCTCGATGAAGGTTTCCATGAAATCCTCGAACTGGAGTTTCTTCATGTTTACCACTTGGAGCTCCTTCAGCTTCTCCTCCCTCACGTCCCTACAATGGACCCTGACTAGTGACAACGCCACGTCGGCCCCGCAATGAGCAGTAGATTTTTTCCAAGCTTGCACTCAACTGGGAAGTTTGTTCAGGCGAGCCATCATGGAGTTGAGGTCGAGCTGAAGAGTGTCCTCGGGCCATAGCTCCTTGTCGATTCTTTCCATGACAGATTTCAGTCGAGCGATATAGGCCTGGGCACCCTGGAGCCGAAAGTTGAGCCGCAGCATGTTCATCGCCACTGCATCAGCAACTGTCAACTTGGTTGGGTCTAGCAAGGGCTCAATCTCCTCTGTTTCCTTTTCAAAGTCCTGGCAGAATTCTGTTGAAGAAGGGGATTCGGTGAACTTCAACCCTCAATTTTTTTTTGCAAATGTCTGTCGACAAGAAATACTTACCATCGAGCAGAAGATACATCTTCCTCGAGAATTTGTCCAGATGCTTCTCCAGGCCATTACTCCTCTTGGTTAGTTGCTCGGCCTTCTTGACAAGGTCCGCACACTCATGCTTCATCTTGACGTTCTCCTCTTCCAGCTTCTAGACGGCCACCAACTTCTACTCTACAGCTTTAGTTTTGTCCTTGGCCACTTGTTGGGCGTCAGCAAGTGCTTTGTCCTTCTCCTCGAGTGCCCTCTTCATGGAATCTAAAGAAACAAAATTGTGCACGTCTGTTCGAGTGAGAGCACTCAGTTCAAAACATGAAAAGGTGAAGATGGGAATGCTGACAGTCGGCACTTATTACCTCCCAGAGACTTCAGCTCAGCATGTGCTCGCTCCAGGGCGTTGTTGGCAACCGCCAAGTCCACCTGCATTTGGTTCTTCTCCTCCTCCATCTCCTTGTACTGCGTCCCAAGTTCGCAAGCCGTCTGGAATCAAGAAAAGACAGGAGTTCAATCAGCAAGTAGTTCTTGGACAGTCGACTGAGTTATTCAAACCAGCGAATGCCCATGTTGGAAGAATTCAAACAGAAAGTCCACTCGACATATCGAGTGGCTCTGGCGCTTCGCACGCCGTAAACAAATTCAAAAAGAAAGCTATCTCTATTAAGACCCCTGCCGACGTAAGCAATCGACAGTGGTCTCGGGGACTACACCCAGTGGGTGCGCTAAGAGAGCCCCCACTAAGACGGTTAACTCTCTATCCGTCGAGTAACCCGTCAAAAAACACACTGGACAAGGTCAGCCATGTCGTGACACTCAACCCGTCGAGTGATGCACCCACCCTACTCTATAGAGTGCAGCCTATCCTTATGCGGTGTCATATCATGGTTTATAAATAATATCCATGAAACCTGCAAGGTAGATGCGGAATGGTGTGATTCAAGGCGAAGTGTATCCTGGATACAATAGACTCTAAGAACCCTGCTGATGCAAGCAATCGACAGCGGTCTCGGGGACTACACCCAGTGGGTGCGCTAAGAGCGCCCCCACTGAGACGGTTAACTCTCGATTCGTCGAGTAACTCATCAAATAGCACTCGACAAGGTCGGCCCTGTCGTGACACTCAACCCGTTGAGCGACGCACCTCCCCCACTCTATGAAGTGCAGTCAATCCCTATGCAGCATCATATAATGGTTTCATAATAATATCCATGAAACCTGCAAGGTATCTATGGAGTGCAGTGATTCGAAGACAAAGTGTATCTTGTATACAATAGACTCTAAGACCCCTGTCGATGCAAGCAATCGACAGCGGTCTCGGGGACTACACCCAGTGGGTGCGCTAAGAGCACCCCCACTAAGATGGTTAACTCTCGATCCGTCGAGTAACTCGTCAGAAAACACACTCGACATGTCGAGCGACAATAGTACCGCGTGTACTACCAATCCTAGTCCTACTCGACTACGACCCGATCTATTCGACTGGAGAAAGTTCAAACATTATACGGCGATCACCCAATGGGTGTACGGCAGCCAAGAAAAGACAAGAATTCAATCGACAATGGACTTACAATCGAACTTACTCGGACATTGGTGCGGAGGGCTGCGCTGACGTCAAAAGCCAGTTTGCTGGCCTCGTACGCCTCCTTGGTCCTCAGCATGAGCTGCTCCGCCTAGATCATGGCTTCCATTGCAGCTCCGGTTTGGTCTTCCGGGGTGCGATGCATAGGGAAGGCCGTCACAGGCGGGGTCAGCGTAGTCGCTGGAGCAGCTGAGGCAGCTTGAAGAGGTCCGATCGGAGTCGACGGCACGACCGTCGAGCCGGTTGGAGGAGCATGCGACAGAGGCATTGCAGGCTCAACCCTGGCTCGCGTCGAGTCACCTCTCCTCTGGGAAGACTCCGCAGTTCAGCGCTGAGGTGCTTGCGACGATGACGCCCTTCGGGTGCGAGCGCGCGAAGTTTCCAGCAGCCCCTCGTCCTCCTCCACTTGAATGACCTCTGCAACAACCGACAGCATCAACACCTGCATGTGTCGAGTCCTATTCGGACAAACTAACAACTTTATTACCTCTATGAGAAGTGGCAGCGTCAGCAGTATCAACATCCATCGCGTCCTCTTCATCTCGACGAGGCGAGGTCACAGATGTTGCAGCTCTGATGGATTAGACAACTTTCACTCAGATATAACTCAAGACTGTAGTCGACAGAACAATTCGGAAATGAACACTTGTGTGGAGATGACGGGTACGGCCACCCTCATGCGGGGCAGTGCTTTGTGAGGCTTGGAGGTGGCTTGCCTGGGCTGCTTGGCCAGTCTTTCATTTGAATCCATAGTTGAGGGGCGGCTCCGTTTTGGGTTCTTCTCGCTTGGGCCCGGGGCCTTGTCCTCAGCAGCTGTCGGATCATGGAGGGCCTTAGTGCGGCCTTCGCGATGAGGGGGTGACTCGACTCCTTCCTCTTCGCCAGAATCTTCATATTCATCCTCAGAGTCGGAAAGTCTGTCGCCGTCCACGCTGCCGCCCTCGCTCACCACGCCGTCATGCACATGGTTCCCGTTGGGAACGGGCGAGTGCATGTTCGTCCATTCCTGCATAATTCAAACAAGAGAGTCAGACTACAAGTCAATACATCACTCGACGGAATAAATGTATCAGTCGACATCACGCGTCTCACCAGGTTCTTCGGTGGGTTTTCAGCCGAGTAAGGCCGGATCCTCTTGGTTCCTGAGGGGTTGTCACAAGCCCAAGTGATGCTCCGAAGCCACAGCTCGACAGTCTCCTGTGTAACTTCTTCTGGATGCGTCCTGGTCGAGTCCCCCGGACCTGCGTAGTGCCACATGGTGTGGTCTCTGGCCTGGAGTGGCTGTATACGTCGACCGAGGAACGTTTCAAGCAGATCCATGCCTGTCACCCCGCCCCGGATCACCTGAACCACTGTCTCGACTAAGATACCAACTTGGATATGATCCTCGTCGGTCACTTTCAGGGACTTGGGGGCAGCGGGTCGGTCAGGTGAAAACGGGGGAAGACCAGTCAACATGTTGGGTGGCGCTACATCTTTGCAGTAGAACCAGGTCGACTGCCAGCCTCGGACAGACTCGGGAGGAGTAATGGCAGGAAAGGAACTACTTTGCCTTTTCTGGATCCCTAAACCTCCACACAACTGGAGCATGTGAGTCTTCCCGTCGGTAGCAAGGACTTTCTTCACAGTCTGTGATCTGACCGTGAAGAGATGCTTAAACAACCCTCAATAGGGAGAGCACCCAAGGAAACACTCGCACAAGGTGACGAATGCAGACAAGTATGCCATGGTGTTTGGCGAAAAGTGATGTAGTTGCGCACCAAAGAAATTCAGAAATCCCTGAAAGAATGGATGGGGTGGCATGGAGAAACCTCTTTCTACATGGGAGAGGAGAAGAACCTGCTCCCCGTCGCGCGGCTCCGGCTCACGCTCGTCCCTTGGCAGCCTCCAGGCGCCGTCCGCCACCAGCCCGTCGGAGACGAGGCCCTCGAGGTCGGCGCGAGTGACAACACAGGGGAGAAAATCCCCCTGCATCCACCCCGCTGGCGCGGTGAACCGATCAGTCGAGGGCTTCTTGCCCTTGAGCTTCGATGTCCCCTTCTTTGCGTGCTCCAGCTTCTCCATCACATTCTTCGTCATTGGAGCGGCGGCTCTGGTCGGAGGAGAGCGGTGTGCTGCGTTGGGGAGCATAGGAGGCAGAGGAAGAGAGGGAGAATCGGCGGAAGGTACTATGCAATCCACGGCTTAGGAAGCTTTATATGTTGCCGAGTGTCTCACTGACCAGTGGGCCTGCGAGATAACCGCACACGCCAACCGCTGACGACGCCCAATGCGTGGATACATGACCGGCACGAGAATCGAGGCATCATGCCTCCACTTGCCCTGATCGTGGCGTCATATTCCCGCGTGCGCGTGCTTCCCAAATTTTCGTATCCCGGAGAATCCGGGCCTGTCAGACCGACCCGTCACCTCCCCAAGATGCGCTCGATTCACTCGGACACTTTTTAAGTCTGAATGGATCTAGGCGAGCGGAGAAGAATTCAATCGACATAAATTTCATTGAAGACCCGAATATCATTCGGAAGATCTCGCATGTCGATCCTAAATAAACGCCGATGCTCAGAGTTCAATGGACACAAGTTTCATGGAAACCCCAAATACCATTCGGAGGATTCAATGCATTAACTAAAGGTTGACGTTGATACCTCCTTCCACAACTTGAACCCCGATTCATTTGGGGGCTAATGACGAGGATATGTACCTAGGGTAGGGTCTTAGACAAGGCCCACCCACCCTACCTAAGGACACTACATGGGAGGACTTGAAGATCAAGCATGAACTTCCGAGTGGATCCTTGGAGATGTCCAAGACCACTCGACAGTAATCCACTCAGAGCTTCTCCTCTCACTCGGCAATCGCTTGTCACTCGACAGACCTCGCTTCACTCCATGCCAGAAGACTAGGAGCAATCATCAAGAGCCCAACGGGCAGACGCTAGCTTAATGGCCCTTAATAGCTTTTACTATGTACGTTACCTATAACGGCAGACTTTACACCCCACGACCAGACCCTTTGATGCGGGGCCATTATGAGGGGCAGTGAATTCTATATAAGCCGCCCCTACCCTCCTGCACAAGGGTTAAGAAACTATTGTAATCTCTACATTCCACTCGACATAAAGCTCCCGAGCACTAAGACATAGGGTTGTTACCTCCACGAGAGGGGCCTGAACTCATACATCTGTGTGTACACCCTCACCGTAGCTAGGACTCTGCCCTCTCCATTCGTACCCCTATCATCTATTGTCAGGCTCGTTCCCACGACAGGTGCCTAACTAGCATTTTGAATTTAGGCTGAATTTCAGTGTAAGCGCATCTATTTTCACTTTTGCTATTTTTTATGTAATTTCTTTGCATATTAAAAGTTGTTAACAAAAAATACTTTATGGATATTTTTTTCCTATTAATTTTTTTAACAAAAATAACTTTTATAATTTTAGTTGCATGAATTGTATAAAATATCAAGTTTCTTTCGAAGTATCCTGTTCAAAACGGACAGTCTCTTTCGAAGTATCAGGGTTTCAGACGGAAACTCATCGGTTACAAAAGGCATTTCATTTTCTTAAACTTATTTGAATTCCAGGCTTTTCGTGTGTTCAAAATGTACCATTCTAAGCCACATCATCAATTTTTCAACCCTTTCTGACTTCATTTGATATTTTTCATGCATTTAATGTTTTTTGAGCTAAATGACCCTGAAATTAAAAAGCACTTCAAATGAATTCTGAAAAGGTTGAAAGTTCGCATGGCATCATCATTTCACCCACATAGCATGTGCTAAAAAGTTGAGAGGGTTACGGCAAAAGCAGGATGCACTTCGCCTACAAAACGGACAGACTCTTTCGAAGTATCGGGGTTTCGGACGGAAACTCATAGGTTAGAAAAGGCATTTCATTTTCTTGAACTTATTTGAACTCAAGGCTTTTTGTGTGTTCAAAATGCACAATTCAAAGCCACATCATCAATTTACATCCCTTTCTAACTTCATTTGATATTTTTCATGCATTTACTAATTTTTTTTGAGCTAAATGACCCTGAAATTGAAAAGCGCTTCAAATGAAGTCTGAAAAATTTGAAAGTTGGCATGGTATCAACATTTCACCCACATAGCATGTGCTAAAAAGTTGGGAGGGTTACGGCAAAAGCAGGATGCACTTCGCATACAAAACGGTCAGTCTCTTTCGAAGTATCGGGGTTTCGGACGGAAACTCATCGGTTACAAAAGGCATTTCATTTTCTTAAACTTATTTGAACTCCAGGCCTTTCGTGTGTTCAAAATGTACCATTTTAAGCCACATCATCAATTTTTCAACACTTTCTGACTTCATTTGATATTTTTCATGCATTTACTATTTTTTTTATCTAAATGACCCTAAAATTGAAAAGCACCTAAATGAATTCTGAAAAGGTTGAAAGTTGGCATGGTATCACCATTTCATCCACATAGCATGTGCTAAAAAGTTGAGAGGGTTACGGCAAAAGCAGGATGCACTTCGCGTACAAAACGGACAGACTCTTTCGAAGTATTGGGGTTTCGGACGGAAACACATCGGTTAGAAAAGGCATTTCATTTTCTTGAACTTATTTGAACTCCAGGATTTTTGTGTGTTCAAAATGCACCATTCAAAGCCACATCATCAATTTTTAACCCTTTCAGACTTCATTTGATATTTTTCATGCATTTACTGATTTTTTTTTTGAGTTAAATGACCTTGAAATTGAAAAGCACTTCAAATGAAGTCTGAAAAGGTTGAAAGTTGGCATGGTATCAACATTTCACCCACGTATCATGTGCTAAAGAGTTGGGAGGGTTACGGCAAAAGTAGGATGCACTTCGCGTACAAAACGATCAGTCTCTTTCGAAGTATGTGTGTTTTGGACGGAAACTCATCGGTTACAAAAGGCATTTCATTTTCTTAAACTTATTTGAACTCCAGGCTTTCCGTGTGTTCAAAGTGTACCATTGTAAGCCACATCATCAATTTTTCAACCCTTTCTGACTTCATTTGATATTTTTCATGCATTTACTGTTTTTTTTAGCTAAATGACCCTGAAATTGAAAAGCACTTCAAATAAACTCTAAAAAGGTTGAAAGTTGGCATGGTGTCATCATTTCACCCACATAGCATGTGCTAAAAAGTTGAGAGGGTTACGGCAAAAGCAGGATGCACTTTGCTTACAAAACGGACAGACTCTTCTGAAGTATCGGGGTTTCGGACGGAAACTCATCGGTTAGAAAAGGCATTTCATTTTCTTGAACTTATTTGAACTCCAGGCTTTTTGTGTGTTCAAAATGAACCATTCAAAGCCACATCATTAATTTTCAATCCTTTCTGACTTCATTTGATAGTTTTCATGCATTTACTGATTTTTTTAGCTAAATGACCCTGAAATTGAAAAGCACTTCAAATGAAGTCTGAAAAGGTTGAAAGTTGGCATGGTATCAACATTTCACCCACATAGCATGTGCTAAAGAGTTGGGAGGGTTACGACAAAAGTAGGATGCACTTCGCATACAAAACGGTCAGTCTCTTTCGAAGTATCGGGGTTTTGGATGGAAACTCATCGGTTACAAAAGACATTTCATTTTCTTGAACTTATTTGATCTCCAGGCTTTTCGTGTGCTCAAAATGTACCATTCAAAGCCACAACATCAATTTTCAACCCTTTCTGACTTCATTTGATATTTTCCATGCATTTACTTTTTTTTGAGCTAAATGACCCTAAAATTGAAAAGCACTTCAAATGAACTCTGAAAAGGTTGAAGTTGGCATGGTGTGTGCGTGCTTGTTGCCAACGATGACAACCCACTTTTTCGTTGCATATTGTTCTCGGCCACAATCGGAATTTAAGAAAAAGTTGAATTGAAAAGAACTACAAATATATAATAGCTAGAGAGATATGTAATATATAATAGTTCAGATATCCATTACAAAAAGTACTCGTCCAAGCGAACACTACTATCTAGTCTGAATCAGAAGAATATCCGCCCCATGGTGGTGGTGGTGCAAGGTGATGGTGCCCAGAGTTCACGGTTCGAATCTTGCGGTACAACTCATATGCAATGTATGCATCTTTTTCTGCATACTCAATGTTCATAGGCTGAAGTGGGGTCCTCTCCCACTCTTTGTGTTGCACCAGCGGAAATTTGGTCTTCATATCTCCGTAATAGTCGTCGATCAAGGCGACTACCATAGAAGCCATCGAAGTCCTGTCATACCGAAGCCTGAATATGTCTTGGATATCAATAAGGCAGCCAACTCATATCTCAATACCGAAGCTACGCCTCATCTTCAGCTTGTCATTCCTTACATCAACGCTAGCAAAATGTATGCCGTTGCATAGGAAGTCCATGAGTGCTGGGCAGTGCTTGTCACTACTGCAACATCAACAAATTAAAATGGAACAAATGTTAAATACTGCTGCAACAAGTATATTTCGGCAGAATTATAATATGCAACTATATAAAGGAAAATTATTTTGCTGCAACAAAAGAGGAAGACGCAGAGTTTTTGCTCTCGGGCTCATTTGAGCCCCGTGAACAGTAATTAATATCATAAAAAATCAAAAATTATTTCACTACAACTTAAGAGAAATTGAACTTTGCCATAGGATTCAAAATAGAACATATATATTGCTATATCCTATATATATGCAATTTTCATATCCTATGAATTGATGAAGAAACCCTAAATTAACTATATGACATATATGTTCTCCCACGTTTTGCAACAAGTAAAATTGTTATTCAGTATAAACTTAAAAGAAATATTGATCTTTCCAATAGGATTCAAAATGCAACATATTTCTATCCTATGAAATTTTCATCATAATCTATAAAATATTAATTGATCAAAGAAACCCCTCAAAACTCAACTTGCCCATTGGAAGATGATCACATGTTTCTTGAAACATAGCTGGATGACGACAACATCTTCTTGCTTGGCCGTGTACTCGAGATCAAGCCCTATGAACTTGTCTTTCTCATCCACCACTTCAAGCCATTTCTGCAAAAGGGAAAGAAAACGCGGCACCATGGCGTTGTCGTTCGTGTAGACGACATCGAGATTGGTCGTGCCATGTGCGAGCACCTCCCCGTAGCGAGTGATTGGATTCATGGTAGAAGATATGGGGAAGAACAGAGGAGAATGGAGGAGAAGAAGAGAAGAGAATAGAGGAGGAGAAGAGAAGAGAAGAAGAGAAATGTGTGAAGCGCTCGGAACAGTTGCCTCTTCCTCGAACCGCAAAACATCATGGGATGCGAACCGTTCGAACCTTTAGTCCTGGTTTGAGCCACCAACGGGGACTAAAGGGGGTAGCACCAGGCGAACGGTCACCCCCTTTGGTCCCGGTTCTAGCCACGAACTGAGACCAATGGTTGTGGGCCAGGAGCGAGGCTCATTGGTCCCGGTTCGTGTATGGAACCGGAACCAAAGGTGTCCTACGAACCGGGACCAATGCCCCACGTGACCCGCCTGGCCCCCTGACCTCCCGAACCGGGACTGTTGCTCCCATTAGTCCCGGTTCATGACTGAACCGGGACTAATGGGTTGGTCGGCCCGAACCGATGCCCTGTTTTCTACTAGTGGCTGCATCCCTACGGGACAATTCATACATGATTAGCTCCATCTGCATGGCCTATAGGCTACTACAAACCTCCTACGAAGGTCCCTGGATTGTTGGCATCCCGGCAAACCTCCATCTGCATGGCCTAAAGGCTCCATCCGCCCATGCTGCCCCCCTCCCCCTCCTCTTAGGGCCGGCCCTGGCTCTCTACACCACATCCCACTTCATCTATAAAGAAAGAGAATATGATTTCAAGCAGAAACGGAAGTTGAAAAAACACATGTAATATAAGAAACAAAAGCGTAACACTCTGTAGACTATGTAAAACTAGGTGGAAGAGTTTGCTATAATCGATCATCAGGAATCGTAGATGTATACTTGGGAAAAGAGTTTTTAGGAGATATGTTCGGTTGATTAGACTCGAGTCATACGGAAGCTATACAGATAGAGGGTAGTATTTGAATCAAACCAAACGGACAAGTACAAGAAAGCCAATGGATCCCTACATGTACATTAAAGCATCTTCAACAGGCACACAAAAGTTTCTCGCGTTAAAATACTTTTAGGGCGCCACTGTAGCAATTTACGGTGCCGGGGCCACCATTGATTTAGTAGAAGCCCAAAAACGCGCGCTCAAAAAAACACGAAGTATAAATTGTGAAGCGCGCTACATGACGCCTTAAATTTGCTGCTTGCGATAGCGCTTTTTAATGTGTGTCCAAAACCTTTTTGCGCCTATGCTGAAGCTGTCCGACGCCCCAAAAAATTAACGCGCGGAGATATTTTTTGACGCCTGTTGAAGCTGCTATTTCAACAAAACTATCATCACAGCGATGGGAAATTGTTTTCCTTGTTGACTGTGACAGGATCCTGTGGATTAGCAGTGTGAGACATAAGGGATATCCCAATGAAGGCTAACTCGAGGCTCTGAGTAGTCTCATACAGTTGTTCCTGACATTGTTTTCTAGGAGTACAATTCATATAGTTAAACAATCATGCACAACACCACTAAACAATTAGGTATAGCATTAAACAAAGATTTATAAGATGGCCGAGACCATACTGCTTCCATCCGACAGAATCACATGTTGTCCTGGCTACCGCATCATCTTTACCAAGGTCTCTTCTAGAGATGAATCCACCCAAACTCTACAATCATGAAGAAAAATGGCATGCTCCAACTGTTACATATCTAGAAAATTAATCAAAGAGGAGCATGTAGAATCCAACAGTGGGCAATGCAATTGAATTCAGCCGCAGTCTCACTAAACGAAAAACTATATACTTGAAAAGTAGAACTAACACGTGCTTTTACCTGATGTGTAGCGTGTAGACTAGTAGTAGTGTACTAGTAAGAACTTGACGTGATGCATATGGTAGCATCGAAAAACTGATCCACCGACCATTCAGTCCTGGCAGTACTACCTTTCGAGCGGGATAGACTGGCCTACAACCATTGCCATATCATTCCCTACCATCAAAGTCCCCTTAACACGTACAGTATAATATATACAATAGGAAAAGCAAGAACCCGCCAACTTAAAGGGAGCTTGAATGCTAGACAATTGACTCTCGATCCGCTGCATGGTGTGAAATACACGGGATCATCCTCGACTTGCTTTATGAAAAAGTGCATCCGACGGGAAAATTTTCTACATGTAATGTCAGCTCACCCTGCACTTTACCGTTAGAAAGAAACTGGAGATTTTCTTGGGGGCGAACATGAAGTATGAATTCAACTGAAGCTTGGACTGCATTACTGAAAACCACATAGGTGAGATGCACAAATCCCCCTCTGGCAAAAATGATAGTACTCTTTGGTTTGTCAAGGAAGTCCTCATCCAAATCCAAATACATAAGGAATACTCCTCCAGGTATTTTCTTAGTTACAGATCGAGGTTCCAGCCTGCAAAGAGGATTCCAGGTTACAAAGGTACGCTCGTGCCGTCGGTCTCGAATCCTCGATCCAAATTCCAATCGGCTGCCCTAACGAATATAGGAGAGCTGGAGTTGGGTTTGTATTGCGTTTCCCGTGTCAAGGTTTTTTTCCCCTGGTCTCTGTCGACTAGGTTTCCCTTCCTCTCTCTACCAGATCCCCTCCCTCGATCGAGTGGATGGATCGATTGTTCATCGATTAAATACGTAATAACGGGCACGGCAAGATAAGTGTTTTTTTCCCAAAACCTTATTATTGCGCGCGCACTTTCTGGTTGAACTGAGCGGCCGAACACTCACCGCCGGATCAACTCAGGCCGTGTGGCCTCGCGAAGCCAGGTGTTACTTGGTCGGGGAAGGGTCGCGAGCGGCCACGCTACACGACAAACTCCCATCTTCTTCTCCACCTTCTCTTCTCCACCATCTTCTGATTGATTCATCGAGCGTGACCCGTACGTGCAAAAGCTAGCTGAGAACCTCACAAGCAAGCAGCTTGATTGATTCTGCTGTTTAGGACTTAAGTATGTGTATGCTGGCTGGCTAGCTTTGCTCTTGATCGATTTACGTGACGAGATCGAATAAACTATCTCTCTACTACTGCTTTGTCTCTGTGTCTTTCTATGTCGATAATCTCTTAGATTTTCAAAAGACTATAGAAAAATTTGCACAAGTATCATTTCTTAGTTGGACATTGACTGTCAGATAGTTGGCTGAGACAGATGATTAAGTTGCACATCCTATTGACAAACAATTAAGTTGCACATCCTATTGATAGTCCCTCACACATAACCACAAAGTTTCTCATTCTCGTTGGCATATTAGCTCACGCACGGTCACGGAGTTGCATACTCTTGTTGACATAGTCGCACGAGTGAAATTGCACACTCTCATCCGCATAGTTGCACACGTACGACCACGGAGTAGCACACTCTCGTTAGTATAGTCGCACATACGTGGTTGTGAAGGTGCACACTCTCATGGGCATACTAGCTCACCCACGATTATAAGTGTTGCACGCGCATGTCGGCATAGTCACACACACAACCACCGAGTTGCACACTCTCATCGAAGTAGTAACCCACGCGCGGCCATGGAGTTGCACACTCTCATCGGAATAGTCGCATAAGCATGGCAGTGGAATCGCACACTTTCGTCGGCATAGTCACACAAGGATGGCAGTGGAATCGCACACTCACATCCGCATAGTCACACACACACGGTCACGAAGTTCCATACTCTCGTCGGCATAGGTGCCCACTCTTATTTTTTCTGTAGAGTTGCACAAGCGCAGTGGTGTACTTGCTCACACACGGCTGCGGAGTTGCATACCTTGGTTGACATAGTACTCACACACGTACTGCGGAGTTGCACACTCTTGTTCAATAGTTCTCACGCGTAGATGCAGAATTGCACACTCTCGTTGGCATAATAGCTCATACACGGTTGTGGGAGTTGCAAACGCATAACGTCATAGTCACACATGCATAGTCATAGAGTTGCACACTCTGATCAACATAGTTGCTTACACACAGACTATAGGGTTGCACACTCCTGTCGGATAGTAGTTCATGCATGATTGTGAGAGTTGCACATGTGCGGCGGCATAGTCGCACAATCACGGTTGAAGAAGTTGCACACATGTTGTATCATAGTCACACATGCACAACCACGGAGTTGCACACTCTCATTAGCATAGTTGGCCGGGGCAATATACGAAGTTGCACATCCACTACTAGTCAGTTGGCAAAGGCAAAGGAGAATGAAAATTGCACATCCTCACGCAGAAGGAAAGTTGAACATCGATAATTAGGCAGTTGGCCAGGGCAGCAGAACAAGTTACACATCTCACTAGTAGGGGATAGTCTGGGGTGGAAGCGTCATCAATGAAAACCGCGTGTCTATGGGTATGAGGAAAAATTGCACATCGACTGTTAGGCAATTGCACCAAATGAGGAGTAAAATGCATACACAAAAGTTCGTCAGAACATATCCATGTGGTTTCTAGTTTCGAACAGCACGTCGTGAGGACTCTAATGATGTAAGTGGATCTTAATTTCAATATTCGATTCAAAAGTTATGACATTTTTTTAGAAAAATAGAATCCGCATTAAATGTGTTCACACCTGTTCGTGTCAATGAAATTGTATGTCTACGAATAGGGAGAAGTTTCACATCGACTCTAAGATAGTTGCACATCGACAACGAGACAGTTGCACTAAATAGAGAAAAAATTGCACAAAAAATATTTCGTCGAAACATATCCATGCGGGATCTAGTTTCGAAGAGCACGCCGTGAGGGTTTCAATGGTGAAAACGGATCTTAATTCTGATGTGTGGTTTGAAAATTATGGCTTTCTAAAAATTTCAAGCCTCAAATTAAATGGTTTCACACCTGTTCATATGTATGTTTTGTAATTCTTTTTTCCTTGTTGTGTCTGCACGCAGTTTTTCCTCCTAATATGGATCTAAATATTCTTTATAGATTAGGAGGGATAAATAATTTCCTTTTATAGTCTAAAGACCAGATGTTTCCATATTTTGCCGGCCGCTCGGAAACGCTACGGAGCAGCCGGCCACGGCCACTCTGTAGACGTGTCTTGCGGGTGAAGTTAAGTTTTTTTTAAAGCTACTACCACAATTATGTGCGTTCACCATGTACATATATATTATTATACAAGTCGACTGAGACTTGTCGAAGCTATATTCGTCAGATCTAACACAGAGATTCATGCAAGAAATTTAGTTTATTTTATATTCTATTTTATATGGGATGTCACTTGATTTATCGCCTTGTGGATCAGCTTCCTTCGTGCATGCCATATAGCCTATAATGTGACTGCCATCCAGACAAATTCATCGTTTTAAGCACTTCCAACATCGAGAACTACCAGTTACCGGCGGATGGCTTAGTCGTCGCCATCATATGATCCAACCGATCATGGTCAACTAGCACCCATACACATCGTGCCATTGTACACTCGAGAAGATTATGCCTCTAGAATTCCCGAGCTCCACAGACGGAAGTAACGGAACACTCATCACGGTGACATATTCCTATCCTTGCGAACATCTTCTGTTGGTAAGGAATTCTTGAATAGTCACCACATAAATACCTTTACTTTTGATGGCACCATTACATTGCAGAGTAAATCCATGACATCTCACTATCTGAAGTGTTAGAAGATCCTGCTCATTCTTCCAGCCAATCCTCCCTCCTTTTCTTGATTTCTGCTACCATCCTATGTGTGGACCGGATGGAGAAAATCCCGTTCTTTTCAAAACCCATTGACCAGAAATAATCAATATTTCGGCACACACTGGAATCTATAAAATAGCAGCACCATCGAAATGCAAAAAACCTTGATGGACTAGTTCTGTATTCCACCTTGCATTTCCTTGATCCATTAAATCCGACACTAGTTGTGCTGGCTGAGCTACTAAAGAGACAATCAGTCTCATGTTCTCCCTCCTTGGAATCCAATTCATGTTCCAAATATGTTTAGTAGATTTAGTGTCGATCCTGCGAATGAGTCACATTTTCAACGTGTCTCGTCTATCCAAAACTGAACACCATATCTGTGAGTGGTGTCTGTCATGTTCTCCTGCTAGAAAATCAACATTTGGGTGATATGCAGCTTTAAGAATCCTAGCGCTTAATGACTCTGGAGTTTCAAGGACCCTCCATGCCTGCCTAGCCAAGAACGCAATATTAATTACCTAAAAGTCTTTGTGCCCAACTCTCCCATGTACTTAGACGTGCTCAGAGTGTCCCAGGAGGCCCAATATGGTTTACGTTGGCCTCTCTTGCTACCCCACCAGAATACATCGATCTTGGAAGTCAGGCTCTTACATAAGCCCCTAGGTAATTTGAGACATGACATGGAATACACCGGGATAGATTGGGCACCGAATTAAATAAGTACCTCCTTACCAGCTGCTGATAACAATTTCTCCATCCAAAATCCTGTATTTTCCTCGATAAGGTATCCTTCATATATTTAAGGGAAAATTTGCCACAGGACATCGTTATTTTTCGGCGTTTGCCGAAACACACCGCTCAATTGTGGCTTTGCCAGGTACCATTATAATTTCGTGACACGTTTGCCAGAACACACCGGATGTCCCAAAACGGAAAGGTTGACACTTGTGCTTGGAATGACCATTCTATGACCGGTTTTGAACCATTTTATTTGCCTCTGCTTCAGATTTTGGCGTGAGGGAGAGTTTGTACATTTTAAACTTAGGACATTTCTATGCAAAAAAAAAAATCGGACAGCATTTTGCCTCAATTTGAACCATAGATTTCAATACCAACACAACAGTAGACATATTCAACAGTTTAGAAATTTGGACAACATTTACTCTCAACTTAAACCAAACTTTTGAGTACCAGGAGTAACACTATGGGAACAAACAGATTTAATAAGGCATACGTAGTACCATTTATATCAAATTCAAAAGAACGGTCAACAAGCAAGAAGCTTCGCTGTAGGCATACAATACGATTTAACCAACTAAAGGCTCAACATAACAGCCCACAAAATAACATGTTCTGAAGAAATACGGTTTCACCTAGCTAGCACGGATCCTGTACATGGCCAAACCGAACACTACTTTTTGGCCTTTCTACCACAATTGTGATTATTTGTCAGAAAGGCCAAAAATTTGGCCACAATTGTGATCCTAGCTAGACGTTCTATGGCCCCCATCCCCAAATTCATTAATTTCATCATCATTCATTGGCTTAACAACCGCAATATCACGCAACATATTCATAACTCTCTTAGCCTCTATGTCTAAAAGGTTGTTAATGGAACTTGAAGTCTCCTTAGCATTACTATCCAAAGAAACACCTAATTTGTTTGCATTGGAAATAATTTTAGACTCTGAAAAATGCAATATAGAAAGACTCGTGTTTACAGTCATACATGTCGTTCTCTGACGTCACGTAGTTTGGCCGCTCTCATGACGCGTCCCATTATCAGGTCATCCGCATCTGGCTGCTCCTGAATTCGACAGCTCCTCCGTCTCTCCTCAGTCATCGGGTCCGGAATGCCACCGAACGCGACCATCTCCTCAGTGGACGGCATCCATATAGGAAAGTCGCATGCCTCCCGTCCGACGGCAGCACCCGAACCTCCTGCCGCAGCCGAATAATTACCAGGAGCCGAACCAGCGCCCCGACCAGGCGGGCTAGCAGAATCCCGGGGATCACCTAGGCCTTAGCAAGTGTCTACCTGAATTTGAGCCATGGCAGGCTGTGGGACGATCCAAGTGCACTTCTCTTGTGCACACCATCCCGAGGCAGCCGCTCAATGAGCTCGACCTTGTTTTCGACGAGGTTGTATCTGAACACGCCATACTGTTCGATTGGCACGGCATAACCACCATTGCATGGAAATGCCTTGCCGTTGGGGTATACAAAGTAGGCGAAACCTCCATGGCCACGGAGCAGGGAGGCGTCCATGGCAAAGGTGTTGGGCGACCCCAGGAACAGCACACGATCGGCCAAGCTACGACCATCTTTCTTCATCCACCGTGGTGTTGCCGACGCCTCCTCATCTAGCTTGTGTACCTCCATGAAGACCATGCCACAATCGTAGTATATCTTGAACTGGACGGTGACCCACAGTAGCTCGCCGCGGGACTCGACGATGTAGTTGTACTGCTCGGAGTGGCGTTCGCGCTCCCCCGCCATCAACAGCAGGTCGCTACCGTCCAGCGTGATGACGTGCCAGAGGCGACCGTAGTTGACAGTTATACCAGGATCCTACCGTGACGGTACACGACGGCGACGCAGTGCTCTCCGGGTGAGCCGGCGTTCCGGAGGGTCCTCTCCACTATCGTCCACCTTGTGTCGCCAGCACGCAGGAGCGCGGCCTTGAACTCGGTTCTCACGCTGCAATGGGTGCTGTCGAATTCGGTGGAGATGCCGTAGAGAAGAGTGGTACCCTCGCCATAGACAGCGCCGCGGAGGTTCTCCTGCTCCCATTGGCCGTCGACGCAGCACGCATGCGGCAAGAGAGCCAGGTGGGTGACAGCTCCGGTGAGAGCGTCGTGGAGGGTAGGGCGGAGATGTTTGACGGTGAGGTGACGGATGGCGGCGGCGTCGGCAGTAGACAGCCAGATCCTCCTCCCGGCTCCGGAAATAGGAGGCAGGGCGCTGTAACTGGACTTGGAGAAGACGCACCTGAACCTGAGCGGGACCGAGTCTTTCTCCGGCGGGGCCAGGAGCCACGGCGGAAGCGACTGGATCGGAGTCGACGTGTCGCGCCACGGCTTGCAAACGGAGTGGAAGCGGAAGAAGTCGGCAGCGTCGGGAAGGCGGCCGGAGATGTCGCGGAGCACGTCCGACGGGAGGTCCGGCCACCTGGACTGTTTCATGGCGGCTGGATCGAGCGAGAGTTCGAGATTGATGGATCGAGGAGCAGATGGAATCGAGCGGGCGGGCGGGCGTACGTTTATTGCGGATCAGCCGGTGGGCCGGATCATATATATATAGCTACGTACTTCCGTGTCATGCTCTAGTACGTAAAGGAGCCCACGACTTCTTGTGTTTTACATCTAGAATACACTGGATTTTTTTACATGCTCACAAACTTTTTGATAGTAATATATCACTCGACTTTCATGAACTTATTTCCTGACTGTCCAATGGTCAGGATTCTATGACGATCTGTTCATGTAGCTTTTAATATCATCCTTTCATATAGTATTCACATATTATTTGGGGTGTAGCTAAATGTGACTGACACACTTCTTTGCTAAACATGTTTGGAAGGAGTATGTGCATTGATATGGGCTATATCGGACTGCAAATATGATATGGTTTTTAACAGATAAAATTAGTACAACCTTTTTGCAGATTATTGTAAGTGCATTCAGTATCCCTTAGTTATTTTGGTATATTGAAGACTTATAGGTTAAGGAACTAATGTGTTTGTGAGTGTACACAGGCTCTATAAGTCGATGAGGAGTTTGATATATTCGGAGATTATCGACCCCTAAAAATATATGTCTTCAACTAAAGACTTTGCTGAAGACTTTGATATTCCCTGAAGACTTTGAAAATGAAGAAGTTGGTGGGACTTTAAAGATATGAACGAGGACTATGAAGTGTGAAGACTTTTGTTTTCGTAGTTTCATTTCTTTTTTTTTTTTTGAGTCATAGGAAACACCGTACTGTTAAAGTGGGCCGAGGTAATACTAAGAAAAATTTCCAACTGATGCTCAACTCAAAAGCCTAAACCTTTCCAATCCTTCGAGTGAAGTCATTTGGAAATCTCTTACAGTTCAGTCAAGTTCTTCAGTGACAGAGACGATGTTCTTCTGGTCTCTGATGAAATTGATCCGACTGGGAAGTTAGGATTTCGTCAGTGCGAATTGTCTACAAGTGAGGAATATGATAAGCCCAAGGACTTTCATAGTTCGAAATTCCGACCGTTGCTATGCTTAGCGCCAGCTGTCCCCAATCATCATATCCACATAACGGTCATATCATTGGGGGCATTTATGTCTTATCATGTCAGGTTGCATCCTGGCTATAAATAGCAACCCCCCACAACCACTAGTTGGTTGGCTGCTCCGAGAGAGAACTGACACTTGTCATTTGAGAGCAACCCATCCTTCGTGGACTTTGAGAGAAAATCATCAATGAGAAAAAACTCAAATCCAAACCACCAAACCAAAGTGATTAAGCATCACTGAAGAAATTGTTCCTCTGTGGAACCGACGCTTTTTATCTTTGAAGACTGTGTATCTTCCAAACGGTTAGGCGTCATGGCTAGTGCATCCTGCAGTCAATTGAAAATCACGGAGTGACCTTGGTCTGGAGCATCCAGCAGTCAATTGTGAATCGCCGGGTGACCAGTTTGTGAGGGTTTTGGAAGTCTACCTTGAAAACTTACCACAAGTGTTGGACGAGGACTTTGTGACCTTAGCTCAAGGAGAATACGGTAAGTAGGGCTGGGCGTTTGGTTTATATGGTTAATACGGTTTGGTTTATTCGGTTTTTTATAATTTCGGTTTTCAAGAAATAGAAACTGAAATAATCACATAAAATTTAAAAACCGGACCATATTAACCGTAATATATCGGTTCGGTTTGTTCGGTTAACCGAAAAACCAACATACATGCTTGTCAGTATAAGTGTAATGACTCAAGAGCACTCATTTGGATTATATAATATGCATAAGATAATCACAAGAGCTAGCAACATTAATATCATTCTATGGTATATTCGGTCAAGCAAACTAGTAAATAAAATTAAGTAAATAAAATCACATGAAACGTGAAATGTATTATGTGTGGAGAAATACGTGATGCCTCCAAACTATTGCACTTTTAAAAGCAAGTTATTACATGGGGTTTCTTACATATCGGTTAGTTCGGTCTATTCGGTTTCTGGGCACTGAAAACCGAACAAAAACAAAACACCAAACAATCTTAAAATTTCCCACCGAACCAAAAATCGAACCACCAAATTAACCGACATATCGGTTAATACGGTTTGGTTCGGTTCGGTTTTTCGGTTTTCGGTTTTACAGTGCCCACCCCTAACGGTAAGAACTGTATGTCCTGGGACTGTGTGTTCTCTGGTTTAAATACTAGGACGCTCCAAACCAGGCATATAACTGTCACAACAGTTGGAATTGGGTCATCAAACCATTGTCTTCATCGAGCTACCTGGTTCTATTTCCTCAACCCTTTTATTTCCTTGTATACTTGTTGATGAAATTGATCTTTAGTGTTTGAAGAATTTGACTGAAGACTTTCACAATTTCCTTACCTTAAATTCTTCAAGTTACCTTGTTCCTCACCTGCTTAATCATGTATCACGCTACCTGTAATCTGTGCATGTTTTATTTCATCATGATGACTATGCTATTGCTATGTTTCTTCAGCACTTGAGTACTTACTCCGCTGCTAGTTATTCATCACATTTCAAATTCGTCAAGTTGAAATACCTGAGTGATGAATTTGTAAAAATCGCCTATTCACCCCCCTCTAGTCAATATAACGCACTTTCAACTGGTATTAGAGCAAGGTATTTCCTTGTTCTGTGTGATTTTAGTTTCACCAACTGGAGTTCTAGTTATGTCGACTGCAGGTATGATCAAGGTTTCCGTAGGTTGTCCTACCTTCGATGAAACGGATTACCCCTACTGGAAGAACAAGATGCGCATGCATCTTGAAGCTATTGACAACGTTATTTGGTACGTTGTGGAAAATGGTGTTCCCTGCACCTCTCCGACTATTACTGCTGATGCGAAAAAATTCAAGCAACTCCATTCTCAAGCGAAGAATATCATATGTGGCCATTTGAGCAAAGGTCAGTATGGCAGAGTGAGTGCTTTGGAGTCTGCTAAGCTTATCTGGGATAGGCTGTCCAAAGTCAACGAAGGTGTTTCCACTCAACGTGACTCCCATGTTGATGTTCTGTGCAATCTCTTCAACCGCTTCAAAAGACTCGACAATGAAAATGTTCAGCAAACTTTTGATCGTCTCACTGATATCTCCAATGAGCATCAAGCATTGGGGGCCACTTGTTGGGGAACGTTGCATGGGAAACAAAAAAATTCCTACGCACATGCAAGATCTATCCATGGTGATGATCATCTACAAGAGGGAGAGTGGATCTACATACCCTTGTAGATCGCTAAGAGGGAAGCGTTAAGAAACGCGGTTGATGTAGTCGAATGTCTTCGCGATCCAAATCGCCAAGCTTCCCGCGATCCCATCACGATCCATCTCGTGATCCCATCATATTCCGTCCCACGATCCCATCAGGATCTGTCCCGCGATCAAATCACCAATCGTCTCGTGATCTTGATCACAGTCCTTCCGATCTAGCACCGAACGGACAACACCTCCGCGTTCACCACACGTACAGCTCAATGATGATCTCCGCCTTCTTGATCCAGCAAGAGGGAGCGGAGAGGTAGATGATTTCTCCGGCAGCACGACGACATGGCGGCGATGGTGGTGGAACAATTCCAGCAGGGCTTCGCCTAAACACCGTTGAAACGATCTAGAGGAGAAACTACGATCTAGAAGAGAGGTAGCACGTGGCTGTTTTCTGTGTCTCAAAACCCTCAAAACCTCTAGTATATATAGGAGGAGGGAAGGAGGAGTCTTGGCGCACAAGGGTCCAGCCCTTGGCTTGGCGCAAGGAGGAGACTAGGAGTCCTCCTCCAATCCTAGTAGGATTAGGACTCCTCCTTCCCACTTGGAAACTCTTTCCACCTTGAGTTTTTTCCCTCTCAAACCACTCCAGCCACATGGGCCCTTAGGGGAGGCTTCGGCCAGTCCACCAAGGGCTGGTTTACCTTCTCCCACAGCCCATGTAGCCTCTTGGGTCAAAACACCCTTTCTGATGGTCCCCCGGTACCCTCCCGGCACTCCCGGTACACTACCGATGAGCCCGAAACTTTTCCGGCGACCAAAACAGGACTTCCTATATATCAATATTTACTCCGGACAATTCCGTAGCTCCTCGTGACATTCGGGATCTCATCTAGGACTCCGAACAACCTTCGGTCACCACCATACATAACTCTATGCTACCGAAACATTACCGAACCGTAAGTGTGCAGACCCTGCGGGTTCGAGAACTATGTAGACATGACCGAGACACCTCTACGGTCAATAACCAATAGCGGGACCTGGATGCCCATATTGGTTCCTATATATTCTACAAAGATCTTTATCGGCTGAACCTCTATGTCAAGGATTCAGTTAATCCCGTATGTTGTTCCCTTTGTTCTTCGGTATGTTACTTGCTCGAGATTCGATCGTCGGCATCTCCATACCTAGTTCAATCTCGTTACCGGCAAGTCTCTTTACTTGTTACGTAATACAAGATCATGTGGATAACACTTTAGTCACATTGCTTGCAAGGCTTGTTGTGATGTTGTATTACCGAGTGGGCCCTGGGATACCTCTCCGTCACACGGAGTAACAAATCCCAGTCTTGATCCATGCCAACCCAACAGACACCCTCAAAGATACCTGTAGAGCACCTCTATAGTGACCCAGTTACGTTGCGACATTTGATACACACAAGGTACTCCTCCGGTGTCAGTGAGTTGCATGATCTCATGGTCATAGGAAGATATACTTGACACGCAGAAAACTGTAGCAATAAACTGACATGATCATATGCTACGTTTATAGTTTGTGTCTTGACCATCCCATCATTCGCCTAATGATGTGATCCCGTTATCAAATGACATCTCATGTCCATGGCTAGGAAATCTTAACCATCTTTGATCAACGAGCTAGTCCATCAGAGGCATACTAGGGACATGGTGTTGTCTATGTATCCAGACATGTATCTGAGTTTCTGATCAATACAATTCTAGCATGGATAATAAACGACTATTATGAACAAAATATGATAATAACTAATTTATTATTGCTTCTAGGGCATATTTCCAACAGTCTCCCACTTGCAATAGAGTCAATAATCTAGCTCACATCGCCATGTGATTTGTTATGAATCTCACACCCAATGAGTTCTGGGGTTCGATCATGCTTTGCATGTGAAAGAGGTTTTAGTCAAAGGGTCTAAGACATTCGGATCCTTGTGTACTTTGCAAATCTCTACGTCATATTGTAAACACTGCTACCATGGTCTACTTGGAGCTATTACAAATGGCTACTCTGCTATACGTATCCGGATTGCTACTAAGAGTCATCCGGATTGGTGTTAAATCTTGCATCGACCTAACTCTTTACGACGAAATCTTTATCATCTCCATAATCGAGAAACATCTCCTTAGTCCTCAGGTTACTAAGGATAATTTTGACAGTTGTCCAGTAATCCACTCCTGGATTACTCTTGTACCCCTTGACAGACTTATGGCAATGCACACACAAGTGCGGTACACAGCATGGCATACTATATAGAGCCTATGGCAAAGGCATAGGGGACGACGTTCGTCCTTTCTCTTTCTTCTGTCGTGGTCGAGATTTGAGTCTCACTCAACTTCACACCTTACAAATCAGGCAAGAACTCTTTGTTTGACTGATTCATTTTGAACTCTTTCAAAATCTTGTCAAGATATGTACTCATTGAAAGTCTTATCAGACGTCTTGATCTATCTCTATAGATCTCGATGCCCAACAATTAAGTAGCTTTATCCAGGTCTTCCTTTGAAAAACTCTTTTCAAACAACCCTTTATGCTTCCAGAAATTCTACATCATTTCTGATCAACATTATGTCATCCACATATGCTTATCAAAAACTCTATAGTGCCCCCACTCACTTTATTGTAAATACAAGTTTCTCATAAACTTTGTATAGACTTAAAAACTTTGATCGCCTCATCAAAGCGTGTATTCCAACTCTGAGATGCTTGCTTCAGTCCATAGAAGGATCATCGAAGCTTGCACACCTTTTAACATCCTTAGGACTGACAAAACCTTCTAGTTGTATCTCATACAACCTTTTCTCAAGGAAGGAAACGATGTTTTGACATCCATCTGCTAGATTTCATAATTGAAAAACATAGCAACTGCTAACATAATTCCAACAAACTTTAGCATCGCTACAAGTGAGAAAGTCTCATCGTAGTCAACTCCTTGAACTTGGCAGGAACTTTTTTGCTTGAAGTCGAGCTTTATAAACAGTGACATTCACCATCAGCGTTTGTCTTCATCTTAAAGGTCCATTTGTACTCAACGACCTGCCGTCCAACGAGAAAGTCTACCAAAGTCTATACATGGTTTTCATACACGGATCCTTTCTCGGATTTCATGGCCTCTAACCATTTGTCGTAATCCGGGCCTATCATCGCTTCTCCATAGTCCATAGGTTCATTGTTGTCCAACAACATGACCTCTAAGACAGGGTTGCCGTACCACTCAGGAGTAGTACACGTCCTTATTGACCTACGAGGTTCGATAGTAACTTGATCCGAAGCTTCATGATTATCATAATTAACTTCCTCTTCAACTGACGTAGGCTCCTCAGAAACATCTTTCTGTGCTGCACTACTCTATGGTTGAAACAAAGGTTCAACAACCTTATCAAGTTCTATCTTCCTCCCACTCAATTCTTTCGAGAGAAACTCTTTCTCGATAAAGGACACAGTTTTAGCGACAAACACTTTGTACTTGGATCTGAGATAGAAGGTATACCCAACTATTCTTAGGGTATTCTATGAAGATACATTTCTCCACTTTGGGTTCGAGCTTATCAGACATAAGTGTCGCATTCCCAAACTCTAAGAAATGACAGCTTAGGTTTTTGCCAAACCATATGGTGTCATCTCAATGGATTTAGATGGTGCCCTATTTAAAGTGGATGTAGTTGTCTCTAATGCATAACCCCAAAATGATAGTGGAAAAATGATAAGAGACATCATAATTCGCATCATTTCCAATAAGCACGACTACGACGTTTGGACACACCATCACACTATGGTGTTCGAAGTGGCGTGAGTTGTGAAACAACTTTCACATTGTCTTAAGTTGTATACCAAACTCGTAACTCATAGATTCACCTCCACGATCATAATGTAGACATTTTTATCTTCTTGTCATGATGATCTTAAACTTCACTCTAAATTTGTTTGAAGTTTTCAAACGTTTTAGACTTGTGTTTCATTAAGAAAATATATTCATATATACTCAAATCATCAGTGAAGGTAAGAAAAATAACGATATCCACTGCATGCTACAACACTCATTGGATTGCATACATCAACATGTATTATTTCCAATAATTTACTAGCCCGCTCCGTCATACTGAAAACAGGGTATTTAGTCATCTTTCCCAAGAGGCAAGGTCCGCATGTCTCAACCGATTCGAAACCGAATGAGTCAAAAGATCCATCAACATGGAGTTTCTTCATGTGATTTATACCAATATGAAATTTAGCGGCAGTGCCACAGGTATGTGGTACCATCATTATCAACTTTGCATCTTTTGGCATCAATGTTATGAACATGTGTATTACTATGATCAAGATTCAACAAACCATTCTCTTTGGGTGCATGAACATTGAAGGTATTATTCATGTAAACGGAATAACCATTATTCTCTTACTTAAATGAATAACCATATTGCAATAAACACAATCTAATCATGTTCATGCTTAACACAAACACCACACAACATTTATTTACGTTTGTCACTAATCTCGAAGGTAGAGAGAGTGTGCGATGTTGATCACATCAACCTTGGAACCAATTCCAACACACATTGTCACCTCACCCTTAGCTAGTCTCTGTTTATTCTGTAGCTTTTATTTTGAGTTACTGACATTTTGCAATCGAACCGGTATCCAATACCCAGGTGCTACTAGGAGTACTAGCAAGGTGCACATCAATAACACGTATATCAAATATACTTTTGTCGATGTTGCCAGCCTTCTTAACTACCAGGTATCTAGGGTTGTTCCGCTTCAGCGACCGCTCTCCTCATAATAGAAGCACTTAGTCTCAGGTTTGGGTTCAACTTTGGCTTGCTTCACTGGAGTAGCAACTGACTTGTCATCCATAAAGTTTCCCTCCTTACCCTTTCCCTTTTCGAAACTAGTGGTTTTACTAACCATCAACACTTGATGCTCCTTCTTGATATCTACCTTCGCGGTGTCAAACATCATGAATAGCTCAGGGATCATCATTTTCATCCCTGGCATAATTATAATTCATCACGAAGTTCTAGTAGCTTAGTGATAGTGACTTGGAGAACTATATCAATCACTATCTTATCTGGAAGATCAACTCCCACTCGATTCAAGCGATTGTGGCACCCAGACAATCTGAGGAGATGCTCAATGATTGAGCTATTCTCCTTCATCTTGTAGGCAAAGAATCTTGTTGGAGATCTCATATCTCACAACACGGGCACGAGCCTGAGATCCCAATTTCAGCTCTTAGAACATCTCATATGTTCCATGACGTTCAAAACGTTTTGGAGCCTCAATTCTAAGCTGTAATGCATGACGCACTGAACCATCAAGTAGTCATCGGAACGTGCATGTCAGATGTTCACAACATCTATAGATGACACTAGAGGGGGTGTGATACGTCTCCAACGTTTCTATAATTTTTGATTGTTCCATGCTATTATATTATCTGTTTTGGATGTTTTATATGCATTAATATGGTATTTTATATTATTTTTTGGACTAACCTATTAATCTAGAACCTAGTGCCAGTTTCTGTTTTTTCCTTGTTTTTTGAGATTTGCAGATAAGGAATATTAAACGGAGTACAAACGGAATAAAACCTTCGGAATGATTTTTTCTGGAACGAAAGGAAACCAGGAGACTTGAGAACCAAGGCAGAAGAGCCACCATGGGGCAACAAGCCCTAGGGGCGCGCCTAGGGGGTAGGGCGCGCCAGGCAGGCTTGTGGGCCCATGGCAACTCTCCCAACCCTAATCTTCGGCCTATGAATTCCCAAATATTCCATCATTATCAGAACGAGCCACGAAAACACTTTTCTGCCGCCAGAAGCCTCGGTTCCCGAGAGATCCAATCTTGGAGCCTTTTCCGGTAATCTACCGGAGGGGGATTCGATCACGGAGGGTATCTACATCAACTCCATTGCCCCTCTGATGATGCGTGAGTAGTTCACCACAGACCTTCGGGTCCATAGCTAGTAGCTAGATGGCTTCTTCTCTCTCTTTGCTCTTCAATACCATGTTCTTCATGATCTTCATGGAGATCTATCCGATGTAATACTCTTTTGCGGTGTGTTTGTCGAGATCCGATGAATTGTGGGTTTATGTTCAGATTATCCATGAATATTATTTGAGTCTTTCCTGAATTCTTGTATGCATGATTTCATATCTTTGCAAGTCTCTTCGATTTATTGGTTGGTTTGGCCAACTAGATTGGTAATTCTTGCAATGGGAGAAGTGCTTAGTTTTGGGTTCAATCTTGCAGTGTCCTCACCCAGTGACAAAGTAGGGGTAGCGAGGCACGTATTGTATTGTTGCCATCAAGGATAACAAGATAGGGTTTTCATCATATTGCTTGAGTTTATCCCTCTACATCATGTCATCTTACCTAATGCGTTACTCTGTTCTTCATGAACTTAATACTCTAGATGCAGGCAAGAGTCGGTCGATGTGTGGAGTAATAGTAGTAGATACAGAATCGTTTCGGTCTACTTGACACGGACATGATGCCTATATGCATAATGATTGCCTTGGATATCATCATAATTATTCGCTTTTCTGTCAATTGCTCGACAGTAATTTGTTCACCCACCGTAATACTTGCTATCATGAGAGAAGCCTCTAGTGAAACCTATGGCCCCCAGGTCTATTTTCCATCTTATACTTTCATATCTAAAACCAAAAATACTTTGCTGCATTATTTTTACCTTTTGTTTTACTTTCCGTTCAAGCAATCTATCTCTATCATATCTCATCCTTGCAAGTAACCTTAAAGGGATTGACAACCCCTTTATAACGTTGGGTGCAAGAGTTTGATTCCTTGTGTAGGTACACCTACTGGGGACTTGCTTGTATCTCCTACTGGATTTATACCTTGGTTCTCAACAACTGAGGGAAATACTTGTCTACTTTGCTGCATCACCCGTTCCTCTTCACGGAAACCAACGCATGCTCGAGAAGTAGCAAGAAGGATTTCTGGCGCTGTTGCTGGGGAGATCTACATCAAGCCTACCAAGTACCCATCACAAACTTATCTCATGCATTTACATTATTTGCCATTTGTCTCTCGTTTTCCTCTCCTCCACTTCTAAAACGATTTTCAGAAAATACCAAAAAGATTTGCCTTTTTATTTGCCCTTTTTTGTTCGTCTTTTCGTTTGCTTTTTGCATGCTTGCGTGTTAAATTGGTTGGTCGTCTTTATGGCTCAACACAAAGGCTTTGATACTTATCTTAGAAAGTTGGAGGATATTGAGGATAACGTTAAAAGTTTCATGTCGCTTCAATATGATCATAATAATTTCTTCAAGAATGAACCTAAAGAACAAAAAAGTATGTGGGAGTACATGAATAAGGAACTTAATGATATGTCTAAAGAGTTCTATGGTTTGAAATCTCAATTTACTCACCTTGAAAACTTGTGCGATCATCACATTCGAGTGATACGTGATCCAAATTCACCAACTCAAGTCCGATCATCACGTGAGTTGAGGTGGTTTCAATGGTGAACATCATCATGTTGATCATATCTACAATATGACTCATGTTTGACCTTCCGGTCTCTTGTGTTCCGAGGTCATGTTTGTACATGCTAGGCTCGTGAAGTTTAACCCGAGTGTTCCGCATCTGCAACACTGGCTTGCACCCGTTGTATGTGAACGTAGAGTCTATCACACCTGATCATCACGTGGTGTCTCGACACGACGAACTTTCGCATCGGTAACACAATTTATCTTGAAATTTTAGTGAGGGATCACCTTATAATGCTACCGTCGTCCTAAGCAAAACAAGGTGCATAAAAGGATTAACATCACATGCAAATCATAAGTGACATGATATGGCCATGAACTTGTGCTTTTGATCTCCATCTATAAAGCACCGGCATGATCTCCATCGTCAGCGGCATGACACCATGATCTCCATCATCTTGATCTCCATCAATGTGTCGCCATCGGGGTTGTCGCGCCCACCATGATTCTACTACTATTTCTACCGTTTAGCGATAAAGTAAAGCATTATATAGCGCTTAATGATTGACATGTAGGTCATACAATAATTAAAGACAACCCTATGGCTCCTGCCGGTTGCCGTATTCATCGACGTGCAAGTTGTGATATTCTATACAAAACATGATCATCTCATACATCACATATATCTCATCATGTAATTGGCCATATCACATCACAACATACCCTAGAAAACAAGTTAGACGTCCTCTAATTGTTGTTGCATGTTTTACGTGGCTGCTACGGGTATCTAGCAAGAAAAATTCTCACCTACGCAACAACAAAACGGTGATACATAAGTTGCTTTTCAACCTTCTCAAGGACCACCTTTGTCGAATCCGATCCAACTAAAATAGGAGAAACAGACACCCGCCAGCCATCTTTGTGCAACAAAGTTACACGTCAGTCGATGGAACCAGTCTCTCGTAAGCGTACGAGTAAGGTTGGTCTGGGCCGCTTCATCCCACAGTACCGCTGAACCAAAACACGACCAAGGGAGGAAGCAATCTATGCATCAATGCCCACAAACTCCTTTGTGTTCTACTCGAGATCTCATCTACACATAGACCTAGCTCATGATGCCACTATTGGGGAACATTGCATGGGAAACAAAAAATTCCTGCGCACACGCAAGATCTATCCATGGTGATGAGCATCTACGAGAGGGAGAGTGGATCTATATACCCTTGTAGGTCGCTAAGCGGGAAGCGTTAAGAAACGCGGTGGATGTAGTAGAACGTCTTCTCGATCCAAATTGCCGAGCATCCCGTGATCCCATCACGATCCATCTCGCGATCCCATCACGATCCGTCCCACGATCCCATCACGATCCATCCCGCGATCAAATCAGGAATCGTCTCGCGATCTTGATCACAGTCCTTTCGATCTAGCACCGAATGGACAACACCTCCGCGTTCAGCACACGTACAGCTCGATGACGATCTCTGCCTTCTTGATCGAGAAAGAGGGACAGGAGAGGTAGATGATTTCTCCAGCAGCGCGATGGCATGGCGGCGATGGTGGTGGAACAATTCCAGCAGGGCTTCGCCTAAGCACCGTTGAAACAATCTAGAGGAGAAACTACGATCTAGAGGAGAGGTAGCACGTGACTATTTTCTGTGTCTCAAAACCTTCAAAACCTCTAGTATATATAGGAGGAGGGAGGGAGGAGTCTTGGCGCACAAGGGGCCAGCCCTTGGCTTGGTGCAAGGAGGAGAGGAGGAGTCCTCCTCCAATCCTAGTAGGATTAGGACTCCTCCTTCCCACTTGGAAACTCTTTCCACCTTGAGTTTTTTCCCTCTCAAACCACTCCAGCCACATGGGACCTTAGGAGAGGCTTCGGCCAGCCCACCAGGGGCTGGTTTACCTTCTCCCATGTAGCCTCTTGGGTCCAAACACCCCTCCCGATAGTCCCCCGGTACCCTCCCGGCACTCCCGGTACACTTCCGATGAGCCCGAAACATTTCTGGGGACTAAAACAGAATTTCCTATATATGAAATCTTCACCTCCGGACCATTCCGGAGCTCCTCGTCACGTTCGGGATCTCATCCGGGACTCGGAACAACCTTCGGTTACCAACACAAATAACTCATCTATACCGAAACGTCATCGAACCTTAAGTGTGCAGACCCTGCGGGTTCGAGAACCTTGTAGACATGACCGAGACACATCTACGGTCAATAACCAATAGCGGGACCTAGATGCCCATATTGGTTCCTACATATTCTACGAAGATCCTTATTGGTTGAACCTCTATGTCAACGATTCAGTTAATCCTGTATGTTGTTCCCTTTGTTCTTCGGTATGTTACTTGCCCGAGATTCGATCGTCGGCATCTCCATACCTAGTTCAATCTCGTTACCGGCAAGTCTCTTTACTTGTGACATAATACAAGATCTCGTGGCTAACACTTTAGTCACATTGCTTGCAAGGCTTGTTGTGATGTTGTATTACCGAGTGGGCCCTGAGATACCTCTCCATCACATGGAGTAACAAATCCCAGTCTTGATCCATTCCAACCCAACAGACACCCTCGAAGATACCTGTAGAGCACCTCTATAGTCACCCAGTTACGTTGCGACGTTTGATATACACAAGGCACTCCTCCGGTGTCAGTGAGTTGCATGATCTCATGGTAATAGGAACATATACTTGACATGCAGAAACTGTAGCAATAAATTGACACAATCATATGCTACGTTTATAGTTTGTGTCTTGTCCATCACATCATTTTGCTAATGATGTGATCTAGTTATCAAATAACATCTCATGTCCATGGCTGGGAAACCTTAACCATCTTTGATCAACGAGCTAGTCCATCAGAGGCATACTAGGGACATGGTGTTGTCTATGTATCCACACATGTATCTGAGTTTCCAATCAATACAATTCTAGCATGGATAATAAATGACTATTATGAACAAGGAAATATGATAATAACTAATTTATTATTGCCTCTAGGGTATATTTGCAACACCACTGACATCACCGACCACGAGGTGGTGAAGAAACTACTGAGATCTCTTGATTCCTCATTCGACACGCTAGCTTTGATGATTCAAGAGCGTGGAGACTACAAGTCACTTGATCGTGCTAATATTCTTGAGAGACTCAATACTCATGAATTCCAACAAGCTGAGAAGATAGACCTCTACGGGCCAAGCTATGGAAGATCTCATGCTCTGAAGGCAAAAGTTATTTCCTCATCTGAAGGCGAAGATTCTGACAATAGCCTTGGTGATCCTGAACAACCCAGACAGGAGCTGGCAATGTTCGTGAGAAAATTTTAGAAGTTCTCAAGGAGAGGCTGATTTGGAAAGTCATCAAAAAGTGGCTTGAGAAATCAGATTCCTCAGGCGACTACAAGAAGAGAACTTGTCACAAATGCAATAAATCTGGTCACTTTATCTCTGACTATCCTCTCTGGGAAAAGAATCAAAGAAGAAGAAGTACAAGGACGACAGTTCTGATGACTCGAAGAAAAAGAAGAAATCTTCAAAGTCCTCATCTTCAAAGTCCTCAACGCACAAGAAGAATGGTTCCAGAAAGGCTCGGGCTTTCATTGGCAAGGAAATGGATTGTGAAGAAGAATCTGAAGAATATGAAGAAGAAGAAGAAGAAGAAGAAGAATCTGAGGTGGAATCAGAATCTGGTGTTGCTAGCCTTGCTCTCGCCACTGCTTTTGTCAGCAAGTCCATCTTCAACAATGAACAAAATGACTACTCCAACGACTCTGATGTCAGCAATTATGATTATGCTCCCACTTATTGCTTCATGGCAAAACGATCCAAGGTACACAAGCATCACTCCTCTTCTGAATCAAGTGAAGGTAAATCTGGTGAATTTGTGAAACCTAGCTATGCCAAACTTGCTAATATTGCCACTAAGAAATAAAGTGCACTTGAAAAGCTTCAGAAACTACTAGACAAAGGCAATGATCTGTTCAATGAGGAAGTGGGTCAAACTCAAACTCTAACTAATGATCTTAAAAGTCTTCAGTTAAAGTATGATAACCTTCAGAGTCATCATAATGCTCTCTTAGTCGATCATGAGAAGCTTTGTTATGAATTTCTTCAAAGAAAGCAAGATCTTGAGAAACTAAGAGTGTCTCATGAGGATCAACAAAGGGAAAATGATTCCTTACTGACTCAACAGATCAGTACCACTCGGGAAGAATTTGTTCCACCTTGTTTGAAATGCATTGAACGTGAAACTGCTAATTCTTCACCTGAATGTTCAAATGCTTCTATTGCTGCAAATTCTTCAACTATCCTCATGCTCACAAATTCCTCATCTGAGGATACCACAAGTATCACTGATGAAAATTCAGGGTTGAAGAAATTGCATGTGACAAGCATGTACAAAAGTCTCAAAGGGCATCAAACCCTTTGTGATGTGCTCAAAAAGCAAATTTTGTACAAGAACCCTAGGAAAGAGGGTATTTCATTTGAGAAGAAACTCAATGCTGATGGATCCTACTTGTCGTGGTTTTATCACGGCAGATGTCTGAAGACTTAGGTTCATGACCATCGCTAAGGAGGTGGACTCAAAGGGGTTGATCAGGACGAAAGACACGTGTTTACCTAGGTTCGACCCCTCGAGATGAGGTAAAAGCCTACGTCCTGCTTGGTGTTGTATTGATCTGAGTATCGATTACAAGGGAGTGTATTGCTTGACCTAGCTCTCGATTGATTGGTTTCTGTCCAAGGCGTCCCCAAGTCTTGCCTTTATATAGGAGGTCAAGGCCTCAGGTTACACGAGTCTCAAACAGACTCTTACACCATGTCTGGTTTTGTCTCTAAGCCGCCTTGCCTCCTTTGGCAAGCCGTCTCCAAGCGGATCACCCGCCCGAGTCTTACGCCATCTTCTGTCTCTGGGCCTCCGTCTCAGCCCATTACATAGCCGCCATGCAGCCTAGCCATCCTCTTCTGGACCACTTGAAAACGAGCGCCAGGTATGACCCGGCCCCTCCTGGGCGGGTCTTACCACGGGTTTAGATCCCCAACATTAGGCCCCACATTGATTTGAGCTTGTCCATGTCAATCTTCATTTCATTCAGCAACGAGTCTCACATCCTTGTTACCTGAAAGAATAAAATTCATAACCCGCCGTGACATCACCGATGGATATGCCAAAAAGATTCCATGACGTCCGCAACGGTCTATCTCATTAAACGGTCGCTCGAAAACCGAGGCTCACCTCCGGTCACTCATCATTTCGCCTCCTCGATTCTCATGTGCAACATTCGCCATCCCATCTCATAAATAGGGACACGAGGGGGCTTTCTCTTTCTCTTCGCCACTGCTAGCTTTCTTCTTCCTCCTTCCGGTGCTCGTTCTTCGAAAGCTTCACCGCGCCGACCGGACCTCGCCGTCGTCACCAACCCTGGATGCTGCATCACCCTGATTCGATCCGAGCTCTTCTAGATTATCTCCATCTGCAAGGTATTGCTTTTATCCTCGTCAGATCTGAATCCCTCTCACGTAGGACCCCCTGAGTTCGTCGGGTTTCTTTTAGTGTTCATCGTTGTTCGTTTCTGTTCGTCATGCTGCCCCTCGTAATGTAGATTAATATGAGGGGAAGACATTCTTATCATACTTCCTTTATACGAAGTACTTACTAATATTCAGATCACATTTACCGAATATGCCCCTCCGAAGACTCTGATTTTCTTCTTGGGCCTGGGCCAATTGAGCCTTTAAATTCTCAATTTCTTCAGCTAGTTTTTTCTTGTCCACTTGGAGACGGTTCATAACACCACACCGAGCCTCGTGCTGGGACTCGACGTACCGTTGAGCTTCTCAGGCTTCATCTGGCTCTTTTTGCATATGCCATATGGATTCGACTGCTAAATAGAATCCTTGCGTCGGCATGGACATTTACTAGAAATTAGCAGCACATGTATACTTACCATGGGCCTCCCGGGTGAAGCTCTTCACTTGCTCTAGCTCTGCCTTCACAGCTTGAACCTGTGATTAGCTCTCCTTTAGCTCCTTGGCCAGTTGCATGTTCTGTTGCTTCGAAGCCTGCGTTAGCAGCACAACAGCGTTAAAGACCCTTAATTTGGCTGTTCCAAACCAATTTAAGGCTCGGGGGCTACTAGGTTTACATTAGTGTTTGGACTCTATAAAAACCGGTTACTTACCTACATGCTGGCCGATAGCAACTTCATAGCTTTGCCGAACCCGGCTCGGGCAGCACCAATGTGCACGTCCGTCAAGTGAAGGGCGCCAAACTCTTGTTCAGAGAATATTGGGTGCCGCATGGCCTCCCGTCGTCGCCGGTGATTCATGGCACTTCCCACTTCCGATTCGGTAACAGATACACCATCACCCGATTCGGCACGTACTAGATTGGCCATGGGGGCTCTTGTAGCAGGATCAGCATGAGCTGTGGCTCTGGGATTTTGGGGTTCGCCGGACACCCTGGCAACCTCTTCGGCGGGAGAAGACTAGGAATGTCGCCTAAGTATTTCAATGAAATAAATTTCCATAAGGCTCTATTGATTATGATAATAAGCGGATAACCGAACAATGTACCTTTGGGTTGAGCGGGCAGGCTGATTCGTCCTTGCGGCCGGCTCTTTGGTACGATCCATGTTGGCTTCCGATTCGACAATAGTCATGGTTGCCGGCGTATGGCACGTGGATCGACGGTGCTTGGGAGTCGAAGCTGGCGCTTTCGGGGCCCTGTTGGTAGCTTGCCTCTTGCGGGACGAGCTCTTTTTCTTCTTGTCCGTGGCAGGGATGGAGAACGACATGGGGTAATCGACTATGATAGCTACCGGGGATTGGGATTGGTCGAAGCTAACCTGATAATAGACTCCGTCTTCAAAATCAATTAGAGGAGCCGGGTCCTCATGGAAGCCCGGATCATCATCATGTGAATAGCTTTCGGGCTGAGGAGTCAGACAGTTGACTGTCTCAATGAAGCTCCTCCATTCCTATTCACACAAGACTTCGGTCAAATGAAGTAAGTAATGAAGACCCTGAACTATTTTTGTAGAGGGAAAAGGGCTTACACATTCGATAGGATTGTGGGTTGAGTATCCTTCCTTGGTTGCCCTCCGAATGAAGTCCTCTTGCTCCCCTTTATACAGGTCCGTAAGGGCAGCGGCCAACGCCGCTTGGTTGGCAGGCCCTAGTCTTCGGGAGCGCGTGGTATCGCTTGTCCCGTTATAGTGCCACAAGGGGTGCACCCTCTATTGGAGGAGTTGCACTCACCAGTAGATGGAAGCAGCCGTGACATCGATCATGGTCAGTTGATAGTGGGCGAGCATCCACACCTAAGCTGCCAGGCGTTGCACTTCGACGCTTTCCTCCTGGGACAGACTTCTCAGTCGCCAGTTGTATCTTTTCTTCAAGAGGGCGTCGGAGTATTCGGATAGACCTGTCCGAATCGGCTCGAACAAGGGGACGTCTTGAATATAAAACCACTCCGAAGTCCACTCTTCGGATTCCTTCGGTGTACCCACCGGATACCCCGTCCCCGCTATACGACACACTTCGGCTCCACCGACCTCAAAAATTGTCTTGTCCCGAGTTCGGGGGACGAGACAGAAATATTTTCTCCACAATTCAAAATGCGCCCCGCAACCTAAGAACATCTCACAGATGGCAACGAAGCCTGGGATGTGCAAGATGGACCCCGAAGTAAGGTGGTGAAGCTGGATCCCATAGAACTCCAGCAATCCCCTTAGAAACGGGTGGATGGGAAACCCGAGGCCCTGCAGGAGAAAGGGGATGAAGCATACACGTTCCCCTTGTGAGGATTGGGGAAACGCTCAGCGAAAGCTTCGTTGTTGCAGGAGATTAAACCTGCGCGGGTCACCACCAGATCTGAAGAAGGGAGATACCCCTGGGTCTCTAGATCACGGAGCCGCAGGAGTGCTACGGAGCAGCTAGTATAGTCCCCTGGACGTGAACCGTAGGGGTGCATAGAGGAGCTAGGGGCGTTACCCATGTTTTTCGTGGATCTTATGCTTGGAACCTTTTTCCGATGGGGAGGAAGAGGATGTGGTCTGAACCACGATTTAGTTTGATTAAATGGGTGATGCCGCCGTTGCGGAGGGGTAAGATTTTAAAAATCACTGGCCACTCGCCTCCCCACGACGAGCGGAAATCGAGGAACACGGACGGTTATTATAATGGACCTACGCTCCCAACGCTTAGGATCTTGCCAAAGACTGGTCAGTTTCCGAACAAGGAGGAGTGAGGGACTCACCTCGCAAGCTGAAGATGACGACACGAGGAGATTGACCGTATATATATAGGCGTTGAAGGCTAGTCCTGGGGCTACTAAGGGAGTCCTGAATTAGGGGCCCTCGGATAGACGACCTATTGCTTATGGGCCGAACTGTATGGACCGCAAGGTGGGCACTGGATGATCAGGGTCACCGTCGCCAGGATGGAAGCCTCGAGGATCCATAACGTATCCTCCAAGTCATCGATCGTAGATAGGCATGTTTATCTCTTCGGCACGTAACCGACCTTGTGTAAATCTTGGACACCCTCGGCGTCTATATAAGTCGAAGGGTTTTAGGGTGTAGGAATAGAAGAACTCATCTAGGGTTAGCTATGATCTTGAGGTTGATCAACTCTGTAATCCTCCATACCATCAATACAAACAAGAAAGACGTAAGGTATTACCTCCATAGGAGGGTCCGAACCTGGATAAATCTGTGTTTTCTTTGTCTCCTGTTACCATCGGTTCTAGTCTCATACTTCGGTTGCTTCATGAGCATTGGAACCGCACACCTCGTCTCTACGCCCGATGACACACGTCCTCGGGACACGGGAGCAATCCATCTAGCTCAATTCAGGGGGGGGGGAGGGGGGATCGTCCGGAGGAGCACGGTGCCGATGGCCATTGTGACGAAGGGATCTTTCGGCCCTAGTCGTGCATTGGTGGCTCTTTGTTAAAATAGACGGAGATGCTGGTTTGCAAGTTGACTCACCGGAAGTTATTTCCAGTCAGAAGACCTTACGGTTGATATATTCTTGTCTTACAGGGAGTAGGGACGACTAGTCTTAACCTTTGGGAGTGTCGAGAGAGAAAAATATAAGATAGGTAGGGTGGACTCTTCTCCAGGGAAGCACTTGGCTGCAAAACACCGTACCCCTAATCAACATTATCCTCTGTCCTATCGTTATCATTTGAATAGAAATGTTACACGTATATTAAGTTTCTTTATTAAAAGAATACTTAACAACGAGCACTTATGGTCTCGACATCGAGTTTCGCTCTTTCTACAGTCGACCTGTTGCAAGGTACTCCTAAACAGCTGGGTAAGTTCAATCATTTTCTTGAAAATACAACTTATGCTCTTCACCAAACTGAAGTTGCATTTTTTTCTGAATTTACAGAGACATAAAAAAGTCTCAACCAGAGGCGTAGACGAACCCTACAAACAGACTTCGGGCAGCGTTGACAATGACTAGCTATCGTTGTACACTTGTACTACACACGCGCCATCGAGTTGTACTACAAAAAAAAAGTCAGCACCTGTACTGCACACAAGAACGAACACAAGATGGAGTTATCTTACTAATTAATCTATGTTTTTTCTTCTAATTAATCATGCTTCAAACACAAGATGAGCTGAGGAGATAACTGCATACATACGTACGTACTGGCCAAATATACCTAGAAACTCTTCTGCATATATACGCGCTGGCCTAGACGAGACCATCATCATCAGTTCACCATGGCGAAGATGGCAAGGTCGACGTCCAAGCTCCTTTGCACCATGCTCCTGCTCTCGCTGCTGCTGCTTAGCTGCTTCGTCCAGCATGCGAGCGGGCACGGCGGCATCGACCACGGCGATGGCGAGGACGACGACAGCGGCCACGGCGACGGAGAGGCTGCCGCCGTGGACCGGTCCGTGCTCCGTTCCAGGGGCCTCATCGCCGTGAAGGTGTGGTGCCTGGTGATCCTGCTGGTGTTCACCTTCCTGGGCGGCGTGTCCCCCTACTTCTACCGCTGGAACGAGGCCTTCCTGCTGCTCGGCACCCAGTTCGCCGCCGGCATCTTCCTCGGCACCGCGCTCATGCACTTCCTCGCCGGCTCCACCTCCACCTTCAACGCTCTCACCCACAGCCCCTACCCCTTCTCCTTCATGCTCGCGGGCGCCGGTTTCCTCCTCACCATGCTCAGCGACGTCGCCATCGTCGCCGTCGCCGGCAGGCAGAGGGTCAACCAGGCGGCGCCCATCCAGAAAGAGGCGGAGGAGGAGGGCGACTCGGTGTCGGCGTCGGCGGTGGCGGAGCATCCGCACCCGATGCTCATGACGACGACGTCGTCGTTCGAGGACGCGATCCTCCTCATCGTCGCGCTCTGCTTCCACTCCATCTTCGAGGGGATCGCCATAGGCGTTTCAGGTGAACACCATAGAGCCATTATTTCATAATTTTCCACGTATGCTGCATGATAGGCATTAAGGAACGAATAATTCGTGGTGTATTTCATATGTACAAACCTGAACTAACAGAGAAAGCACACACCATGAAAAATTCATATCTTTCAAAAGTTTGATCAAAATCAATTAAAATGGCAGCGACGAAGGGCGAGGCATGGAGGAACCTCTGGACGATCGGGCTCCACAAGATCTTCGCGGCGGTCGCAATGGGCATCGCGCTCCTCCGAATGATCCCCAAGCGCCCGTTCCTCATGACGGTGCTCTACTCGCTGGCGTTCGCCGTGTCAAGCCCACTCGGGGTGGGCATCGGAATCGCCATCGACGCCACGGCGGAGGGATCAGCCGCGGACTGGACCTACGCCATCTCCATGGGGATCGCCACTGGGGTCTTCGTCTACGTCGCCATAAACCACCTCATGGCCAAGGGGTACCGTCCGCAGCAACCAAACTACTTCGACAAGCCCATCTTCAAGTTCCTCGGCGTGTTCACCGGCATAGCCGTCATGTCTGTCGTCATGATATGGGACTGATTTTATCCATCCGTTAATAAAGAGGGTGCTTTGATTTGATTATTCACATGCACAGTGTGCTTAATTCATTTCGGTTTTGTGTGGGGCATTGTACACATAGTACTTATATGATTTACTTACATTTGGTAGTTGGTACTTGTTTGAAATGTTTGCACGGATTTGTGATCATTTGGAAAATGGGGTGATGAACAATAAGTTACAACAGTTTTAAATTTGAGCAATTATTATGTGGAGTTTGCATATAAGGTTTTGCACTAACATGGGAGGTCAGATTTTTCCTAGGTTTAGTTGCAATTACTGGAGATCATGATAGCCTGTTAATTTCAATAAACCGATAAACTAAAACATGGGCGTTAATTATTTTAAATTATTTGAGTCCTTGATTTCCTTGATGAACTGAAGCAAGCAGAGCACTCAATTTTATTTTATTTTTTACTTTATTAGGGAAGCAGAGCACTCAAATGAAATGAAGTTTTTTTTTTACTTTTTAGATGCAAATGAACCAAAGGCCTGGTATGGAGAAAGAAATACTAATAAACATAAAAGCTTCTATTGGGCCAAGCCCAACCGTCCAGCCCATACATTCTTTCCTTTGGTTTTCTATTGCCATTACTTCACTGACTCAAAGTGCTAGTGTAATTTTTTTTTAAAACATGTACACCTGAAAAATAGAATAAATAAAAAACATGTAACTCACAGAAGCAATATTAACTTGGTGCTGGAAAAAATAGTAATATGAAATCAATAAAACATACTCCATTTGCCCCTAAATAAAAGGTGTATAGACCGAGTCTAAAAGTCAATGTTTTCTAAGTTAGAGCAACCATATGCATATTCGGCATGTTTACATCCAAGTATGTCTGCGTACACATATTAGCAGCAAATGCACGCGCATATGCATACTCGGAGGCTGTAATATTTCTGAAGTCCAAGACAAAATCATGACGAAGAAGAAAATCTCAAAAGAAAAAGTGTCACCTCCATTTGCAGCCAAGGCAGGGTGTGCAATTCCCTCTAACATGCACTCAATACCCTAGAAAGAAGGGTTATAAATGGCTACAAAGCCCAACTGCATATGCTACTGAATTTGAATTGATATTGCTATCAATTTTTGAGTGCGGAGGACCAATAACCCGACCCAAAATATTGATAGAATCTAGAATTCATAATATGAAATATCTTTGAATATTGATATGAAAATATCAATTATATGGGCAGGGAAGACCCCGTCAAAAAAATTAAATAAATAATGTGTGGTCAGCGTACTTGCATTCAAGTATGCATGCGTACACGCACATATGCATATTCGGCATGTTTGCATCCAAGTATGTCTGCGTACACATATCAGCAACAAATGCACGCGCATATGCATACTCGGAGGCTGTAATATTTCTGAAGTCCAAGACAAAATCATGACAAAGAAGAAAATCCCAAAAGAAGAAGTGTCACCTCCATTTGCAGCCAAGGCAGGGTGTGTAATTCCCTCCAACATGCACTCAATATCATAGAAAGAAAGGCTATAAATGGCTACAAAGCCTATAAAGCCTAGAAGGCCTAAAAATTAGGGGCATGATGGATAAGAAGAAAGAAGATGAAAATAATGGAGGAGTCTTCCCCGGGAAGCTATCCAAGAGCTGCTCTCTCGCCTATAAAAGGAGAGGCTGGCAGCAAAGAGACACACCAGACGGAGAAGAACAAGCCACAAATAGAGCGGAGAGCTGCAACTCAGCTAGGAAGCTCGTTGCTCAGCAGTAGTAGTAGTAGTAGTAGTAGTAGTAGTAGTAGTACTTCCTCATCGTGTAATAAGAGCTACAATATTCAGAGCATTTGTAAGCTCATGAGGGTAGTTAGAAGGTAATTTCTTTTATCTTTGTGTGTAAACCCTTCGGGGGTTCCCGAAAGGGAAAACCATATGTAAATTATGTTGTGGAAATGATGTAGTTTCGTGGTTCACTTGGTATTTTATTTATGAAATTATGGAACGAGTTCTTATGCTAGGGATCCTATAGGAGAAACCTCTGGCGGTAGTTCTCTGTTTAGCCTAGTGTGGCATTTGTATGAGAACGTGGTGGCCGTAGAGAAGTGTTCCCTTCGGGTGGAACTGCCTGGGAAGACGATAGGAATTTAGCCCATAAAGTTGCATTTAAAAACATCGAGTGAATGAATCTAGTTAGATCTGAAACAACATAATGATAAATATGGTGAGTACTGAGTAGGATATTACACCACTACGCACACTCCAGTCGTCATATTGGCCTCGACAGCCTGTATTTGATCCTGCATTAACTAAATAATCAAATAGTAGCAAAGAATTAAATATTATTGCAAATAGCTAAATAACTATTCCAAATAGTGTAATAAGTAGTAAATACTATTGTGAATACTATTCAAGATAAAAAGCACGTACCTGCCTGCCGCTTTCACCTAATCACATATTAGCCTAATCTAATTTGCTTAAATTAGCGTACAGCGTACAGTAAAGAATATATTACTGTAGATTGATATATATTTGGTATTAGGTCCAGCGTTTAATCATTGAAAGGTTAAAGTATTTAAACTTATAACTTAGCGCAGGTAAAGTAATAAATACTAAAGAGAATATTAATATAAGGTGCAGAATAAATCCTTTTGAAGAACATACCTCGCATACATCTCATAGCCAGCTAAATACAGTCGTCGATTTAATATATAACTTCCATATATCTTGGGGAAAAAGACAAGACAATCTAGACCAAAAATTTGAAAGTTTATTTAAAGAATACCAAAAGCTTGCAGATAAATATTCGGGTTTATATTATAAAATTGATTTAGCCTTACATAAGATAGAAGAAGCAAAGGCCAGACAGAACGTACTTTGCAAGAATAACGATTATATTAAAGAAGAAGTGTTGTCAATAGGCCATTACTTAAGTAAAGGCAAAGACTCGCTCCCTTGTGCGGAAACAAGACAAGATATACTTGAAATAAAGAAGTTGTTTCAAGAATTAAAAACGTTGATCGTTTCATAAGTGTATGGCAGAATATAGCCAAGCATTAAACGAAGAAGCTAAATACTTGTCACCTCCTGTCGGATTTTCTGACCATGACTCGCCAAAAGAAGATTCTAAAATTATAATAAGACAAAATAATACAATTCTACAATTATTAATCCAAATTTTAGATAAGCTAAAAAGCGTTCAAAACAATAAAGAAATTGTCTTATCATCATCCGGAATAGTATCCTCGTCAAGAAATATTAATTCAGAACAATGGACATATCTAAAGGCCTCCTTAGAAGAGACAAAACCCTCCAATTAATTCGGCAAGATTCAAGACCTCTGGCAATGAAGCATAGATTATCATGCAAAGCCGATGATATTGATAGTATTGAAGAGGTCATAGATATTCAAAGAGACCTCGAAAGATATCAGAAAGATACCCTAAGAAAAATAAAACCACAGCAGGTATATCACATGGGTATGTTTGAAAGTAAGAGTGGTTTATACCGAATATCTAGAGGAGTAGAGCTAAGTGTGTTAACACATCCGGTAGATTTAAGAATAGTAAGCAAAAATATTGAAAATGAACTAAAATATTGTGGTTACAAATACATTCATCAAGGTATGTATATCATAGAAGTTAAAGGCATGACAAGAAAGAAATAAGGAGCAAAGGTGCTAATAACCCTATTAGACAGAAGATGGGAATCGGTAGATAAAGCAGCATTAGGATTTTTGGAAGGAGACATGAATGAAAATAGGTTAATAACCTATATAGCTCCAGACCTAATGATGCGTGTAAAAGAGTTTACTGAAAAAATGAGTTTTGGTTTCCAAACTAAAGGATATGAAGATTTTAAAGGAACAAATTTGTTAGTAAGCACAGAGTTTATAGGAAGACTCACAAATAGAAGTAACTCTAGATATAGAGTCAATGTGAATGATGTAATTGATAGTATGCAATCAAAGGGTATTAAATTTATGAATCCACTTAAAATTGGTTGTGAAGAAAGAGCGGGAGAAGAATGGAAGATTGGTGAATTAATAGAGAAGAAAGAATTAAAGCAACCTGAAAACTACATAAGTTATCAAAATTGTGAAGGAAGTAGTAGTATTAGATTTATGAACTATAAATCTGCATCAATAGAAGATGCGGAATCTTTTATGACAGAATCAGAAAATAGTGATGATAAGAATAAAGGTGTGATCGAATACATGGAAAAGGCTAATTTAGATGATGAAATAAATCACTGGGAAAAAAAGCTAAAGCGTATAGATTGGGAATATAAAAATTCTATGACAAAAGATTGGCCTAAGATAAGAGAAAGAGAATTGTTCATAATTAGAGAAATTTTAAGGTTAAAAAAACTTAAAAATGAGATAAAGTTAGAAAGTAGTAGTTTGACCATGCTAAATACAACTATATCATAAATTGAAAGGAGAGAAAATACTAGTAGCAATAATAATGCTATTATTATTAATAATAAAGATAAGAATATTGCTCAACAAGAAGGAGTTGTTAGTGAAGAAGAGCAATGGGATATAAATAATAAGTTGTTATTAGAAAGTTATGAGGAAGAAGAAGAATTAATAAAAGAAATGTGGTTAGAAGATGAAAATTATAATGATTCAGAGCAAAATAGTGATTTTTATAACTCACTAGATGATGTGGGACTACAAAATTTAGATAATGCAATGGAAGCTATGGAAGTAGAAAGTAGTAACAAAAGAAGAAAGGGATATGGGGAGTCTTCGGTAAAAAGAGAAGGAGAAAGGGAGAGACCTACCAGATCAGCTGGACTATGGCCTCCAGAAAAAGATGATTACCAACCTACATATATCCCTGGATAATATAGATATATGGGTGCTAAGAGAAGAGATTTTGAAAAGCCAGTGCAATTTCAAAACTATAAGAATGATGGCGCTATTTTAAACCTAGCGGCCCATGACCCGATAGATTGGCCGAATATAATCAGCATATGGAAAGGTTTAATAGTTCAAAAATATATACAAAACCAGTATAATATAGGCACTAAGGTAGAAGATATGTTAACATATCTTGAAACATTTTTAGGAGAATCTGTAAAAGTTCTATGGGAACAATGGGTAGAGACATATCCTAATCAATACGAAGAATTAAAAAGGGCCGGAAGTAACCCTAATAACTTTGCAAATGTTATTTCAAATATGATCATAGCAGAAGATCCAGAATTAGGACATACCTCTCTGCAAAACGAAAGGTTGAGAGAAATAGAAAAACTAACATTAACTAGTTGGAAAGGAATAAAAGAGTTCTCTCAGCATTATTTATATAATGCTACCACTACAAAGCAAGGGTTTAATGTGGGTGTAGTAGAAAGATATTTTAATAAGTTGCCTGACCCTCTAGGATCCATAATATTTGAGGAATATAAAAAAAGAAACAGTAGGAAATGTAGTAAATATATCCCAAGCCATAACATTTGTCTTTAAACTACTAAGAAAGGTATGTACAGGCATACAAGCCCAAAGGTCTATGAAGAAGTCAGACTACAACTTTTGCAACAACATAGTCCAAATACCACTTACATATGGAGAAGAAAGGCATAGGAAAAACAAATATTATAAACCACAAAGGAGAGATAGTAGAAATTTTAGAACGAAGAAAAGATATTTATTAAGAAAGTCAGATAACAGAGCTCCATTCTTACATAAAAGAAATGTAAGAAGATATAATCCTAAGAAATCATATGACAAGACATGCAGGTGTTTCATATGTAACTCTCCCAACCACCTAAGTAGAACTTGCCCTAATAAAGACCAAAAAAGGTATTCCAGCAAATATGAGGAGCGAGATGTTAATTATAGATAGTGTTAGTGAGAATATATTAGTATGTGATGATGAAATGAAATATGACGAGTCAATATATTCAATCGTAGAAACAGATGAAGTAGAAAATGAGACTCCAGAATATGAATCGAGTGATGGTGAAATGGATCTAATAGATGAATTAGCCGGTTTAAAGATCGAAATGATGAACCAAGTAGATTGTGCGCATGATTGGATTAAAGGTAAAGGTGATTATAATATAAAATGTGCTTTTTGTATTTATTACCCAAGCCAAGAAAATAAGTTCACATGTAGCTTATGCTTAAAGCAAGCATGTACCTCCTGTCTAAGAGTGAGTAACCAGAAATGGAGACAGGAAATAGAATTGGAACCTGAAGAAAGAATATTATCCAGTAGAGTTAGAAATTTAGAAAATAGAATAAATAGACTGGAAGCAGAGCTTGAAAAGTTAAAAGATGAATTAGAAAATAGTAAAGAACCAGATAATAAGGTTGCTAAAATCACAGAGATAAAAGAACAAATGGTAACGGTAAGGGATAAAAAAGGAGACAAACTAATACAGTTAAAAGATGCAATAACTAGTTTTGGAAACAAATATATCGTCCGATTACCATTCAAAGAAGTGCTAGGGATAAGGATCCCAGTTAAAATAATTCTAAAGCCAAATATTTCTTATAAAATATTAGCACTATTAGATAGCGGTTGCACAAAGAACATCATCCATGAAAAATATTTTGTGAGATGTCCCGAAATAGTTGAAACCATTGATGATAATAAAGCTGAAGTATCTACCGACATGTAAGGAATAAAGAAAATCCATAACCAGTTAGCATATAACATTGAAGCATACATAAATGGCACGAGATATATAATAGATGAAATTACAATAAGAGGTTTATCAATAATAAATGATGATATGATAATAGGGTTAAGGTTTTTACAACAATCCTTACAAACTACAATTATACATGAAGAAGGGGTTACATTTATTCCATATCAAGATAACCTCCCATACATATCTGAAGTGCGAAAGCAAAGAAAGGCTTTGCAAAATGTAGAAATATCTAATTTGGACTATGAATATAGAGCTAGTCTAGACCCCCTCAAATTTTGTAAAGATGATGAACTTAGTGAGACCATAGAAGAATATCATATAGAAAATACAACTACAGAATGCATAGCATTACAATCATTTTCACCGAATTGGTATAGAGATATAAAATCTAAGAAAGATATAGATAAGATTGTGCAAAGATTAGAAAACATACAGATTATTGGGGAAATATCAATGAAGCATTGGGAAAGAAACTCTATAGTTTGCAAAATAAATATTATTAACCCAGACTATATAATTAAGTCAGGACCAATAGAACCACTCCTAAAGATATTGAAGAGTTTAATATGCATATTGAGGAATTATTAAAACTAAAAGCAATTAGAGAAAGTAGAAGTCCTCATCGGTCAGCTGCTTTTATAGTTAGAAATCATGCTGAAGAAGTGAGAGGTAAATCTAGAATGGTAATTAATTTTAAAAGACTTAATGATAATACCGTAGATGATGCATACAACATACCTAATAAATAGGAATGGATCAATAGAATACATGGAAGCAAATATGTCACGCCCAAGATGCGATCCTATCCTTATTTTGGCACGAGGGCCTCGACAGGGATAGAAGCGCATCTCGATGCGTTCGCAAGAATGGATATCATTACAAGTACATGTATAGAAGAGATGAGTATATGGAATTGGCTTACACTCGCCACAAGCTACATCAGAGTCACATCAATACAACAACATACTCAAACATCATACAGAAGAGCAGGGTCAGACTACGAACGAAATCAAACGATAAAATGACATCCACCCTTGCTATCCCAGGATGCCGCCTGGAACCCATCCAAGATTGACGAAGAGGAAGAAAAAGAAGGAGAACTCCAAATCAAATCAAGCAACGCGCTCACGTCAGATCATCACATTACCTGTACCTGCAACTGTTGTTGTAGTAATCTGTGAGCCACAGGGACTCAGCAATCTCATTTCCAAAGGTATCAAGACTATTAAAGCTTAATAGGTAAGGTATGGATAAGTGGTGAGGCTGCAGCAAGCGACTAAGCATTTATTTGAGTGGCTAACTTACGAGTACAGAAATTAAAGTATGGTGCTCTACGCATAACGGACGTGAACTAGTAATGATCACTAACTGATCCTAACCACCTACTTACGTCAATCATAACCCCAACGTGTTCTCTTTCGGATAAGGACCCACGAGAAGAGACAGTCACGGTTACGCACACAGTTGGTGTATTTTATTAGAGTTTACTTCAAGTTTGCTATGACCGGGTGTTAAACAAAGTATCCAAGTTTGCCACATAACCGCGGGCACGGCTTCTCAAAAAGATTTAACCCTGCAGGGGTGCTCCAACTCATCCATCACAAATTAACCACACACAGCGGGAATAACCTCAACCACGGATCTCGTGATCATCCTAGGAAATTCCAAAGGAAATCCGACACCTCAAGATAGCCCGAAGAAGATCAGAGTTCCTCACTCAAGACGTTCGAGACAGGTAAAACAAATCCAGCAAGGCCGCCCGACGTGCCGACAATCCTGATAGGAGCCACGTATCTCGTTCTCAAGGCACAACCGGATGAACGATGGTTACCACGCCAAACACCAAGTTGCCCCGGGTAGTGTTAATAAGCTGCTCTAGTTTGGACCAACACTCATGCGGAGCACTGGCCCGGGGGTTGATTAAATTATCCACGGGGTCCGGAAAATCCCCTATGCAAGTTCATTAATTATTAGGCAAATGTAGTACCAATGTTGGGACTTGCCAGACAAGCTTTATTCCAAAACGAAAATCAAGGGGGTCCCCATAACAACCCCGAGCATGTTAGGAGCGCTCAATTATGGAACATAACACCGGTTCGCAAGTAACTAGGGCGACAAGAGTGGAACAAAACACCGAGCAAAAGGCCAAGCCTTCCATCCTTTACCAAGTATATATGTGCATTAAATTAAATAGCAGCAATATTATGATATAACAAAAGAATGTCCATGTTGACACATGGAAGCAATTGCACCTGCATCTAGAAACTCTATAAGAAGGGCTGAGCAAGCGGTAACATAGCCAAACAACGGTTTGCTGGGATGTGGAGAGGTTAGAGGCTTTTCATGCAATGTTGGGAGGCTTGTCAAACAGGTGGTAGGTAGCGAGACATAACGATAAAAGACGAGACAACTAGCATGGCAATGATAGTAGTGGTATCCAGGGAAATGAGTCATCTTTCCTGAGATCTCGCTCGGAAGAAGACCGAGTCCATGAAGAAGACGAGCCAACGTAGTCGAACGAATCCTCACACTCCGAACGCTTTCGAAACTCTATCGAGAAGAAGCAATCCGAAACAAACAATCAACACCAGATATACCACAACACATGCATGACACGATGCGTAAACAAATATGATGCATGTCCGGTTTAATATGCAAGGCATGACGATTCACAACAATCAACTTTTACACATTAAAGTGAAGCTCAATATGCAACGAGTTGCATATTGACGAAACTCCACATTCGAATTATTTGGTTCACTCTTGTTAGGTACACGACAATATTAAATGTTATTAAACATGGCAAGAGGTGAAGCATAAGTAAACTACACTATATAGGCATCTTAAATGAGGCCGGAAACAACTTATAGCATTTCCGAAATGACCCCATATGTTAATTTCGAAATTGGTTCAGGTCTGAACTAAACACATTTTATATTTTTTTAAACAACAGAATAAAGTATACCATGTTATTCTACACATCATTCTAGTCGATTTACATATATAGAACATCTCAAACGGAGCTACGGTCTAAAAGATATGAGCAACACAAGATGCACATGTCATGAATGCAAATGCATGGAAAATACCATCACAAACATTTCAAAACATGAATGCAGCAAGTAATTATGAAACTACATGAGAGTCTAAGTAAGTTTCATATATGGAATGTCCAAAACGGAGCTACGGTTCAACCAGAATCAACGAAACAAGTTTTAGTTGAAATCTGCCAAAAACAGCAACATGGCCTTTTGCACTCATGAAAACAACAAGCTACAAGATTCCAAAATTCACAAACTAAGCATGGGGCAGTAGTATACAACATCCACTTCATTTCACCTTCACATATCATAAACAAAACATGCATGGATCACATGGTAGAAAGCTCACAAGGAGGCTACTTGATAACAGTTTCAGACTTGGTGAAAATAGCAGTTTTTGATAGTGCAGTTTTTATCACGAAGGCATATTGACAGCAGCGAAACTATATGCTACAGATCATTTTATGGCATGAAACTTAGCAGCATACTAAAGAACAATATCAAAAACAAATAACTCCATTACACCTACCACAAAAGGGTTCTAGATCACTAGCAAATCACATGGCAAGACAGCAACAAAATATTACAGATCCCAGACTTAGAAATATTTTAGCATCTCTAAAACAGCAGAATTTTTATAGCAAGTTGACAACAACAAAAGAACACCTAAACATGCATTTCTATGACAAGCAAAATGTCCATGGGCTAGGACACATATCAAAGGGCATTTCTCATGTTGAAAATTAATTCATAACATGCACGGATTAAATCACGCGAAAATGACAAAAGGGCATCACGGCATAAATGACATGCACACCAACATGCTCAAATGACAAAACTAAATGCACAGATAAATCCTATGGATTTTTCTACCTCGGAACCATATATAATATGCATAGGTTCATGTATAAAATTAATCACCATTAATTATGCAAGTATTAGGCCTAATCACTTTAAAACAATTATTTATGCAAAATAAATGCGAACATGATGCCGACATTTTTTTTTCATGCATGAAAATGCGGTGCAAATGAGATGAACATTTCTATTATATAGTTGGATTAATTCCGATGCACGTTAATTAAATATGACAATGCAATATTATGTCAAATGTGCAAAATAACAGAAATTGACATGTTAATTATTTTAGTCATGGATGCAATGGCATATTATTAAACTACACGTTTTTCTAAGCATCTTACATGTTAAAATTATTATAAACCGGCGCACAGTTAATTTTATACAATTTTAAAACATGCAATGGTTATACATGAATAAAAATAAAAATGCAAAAAAAGGGGGGCTGGGGCTGCTCACCAGGCCACTTGGGCCGGCTGGGGCAGCGGCTGCGCTACGCTAGGCCGAGGAGGCCGAGGCCCACGCGCTGGGGTCAACGCGAGCGTTGGAGGGAGCGGGCGACTCGTCCCGCTCCCGCACGCAGCAGGCAGTAGTGGCGGCGGCCAACGGCGAGGGACGCGGCGGTGGAGGGTTGGACGGGGCTGGCGATGGCCAGAACGGCTGGGGACAGCGGATCTGGCGACGGGAGGCCGGATCTGGCCGGAGGGAGGCCGGTGGCGGCTAGGGGCGGCGAGCTCGAGCGGCGGCGGCAACCTGCACAGGGAGAGAAGCCGGCGGGGTGAGAGAGAGAAAGGAGGAAGGAAGGAGAAGAGGCGGCGGCGGGGGGCCGGGTTCCGGCGACCGGCCGGCGAGGCGGCGGACGCTCCGACAATGGGGCTCGCGCCGGCTAGGGCCTGGCTCGGGGAGAGCTGCGCCATGGAGCTCGGGTAGGAGCTCGGGGGCTCGGGGACGGCGATTCGGGCCCAAGCGGGCCCAGAAGGGCTTCGCCGGGCCTGGCGGCTGGAGGAGGGAGAGGAGCTGGTTGGCACGGGATTCTAGGAGGATTAGGGCTGGCTGCCCAATTAGGAAGGAGAGGGGCTATATATAGGTTTCGGGGCTAGGGTTAGCGTCGTTGTCCGTTTTCGGACCGTCGGGTGTCGACTCGACGGACCGGAAGCAGAGAGGGGCTACGGCGACTGTGCAGAGGGGCTAGGAGGGGAAGAGAGGGAAGTTTGCGGCCCGTGACAAGAAGGTTTTTAAAACACCGACAAACGTCCAACAATTACCGATGACCGCACTGCTACGACTGTCTGACGGGGTATCTAACGAACTCAAAACGCGACGAAATTCGACAGGTGGTCTACCTACAATATAACAAGACCGCACGCCAAGTTTCAACTCAATCCGAGAATATTTTGCGCGCACTTAAAAATGGTTTTATTAAAATGGTGTCACAGGCGCGAGCGTGTGCGGTTGGTCTCGAACGGGCAACGGCAAGGACGGAGAGAACCAGCAACTACGAACGGATGCAAGTTTTTGAAAACGGGTGACGAAGCTAAGCAGATGATGCGAATGATGCGATGATGAATGCAACAGCCAGACGAACACATGACGAGAACGGAAATAAAAGGGGAATCTTGTGGAATCTTCTGGAACGTCGGTCTCGGGCTGTTACAAAATATTTCTCTAAATTTGACTTAAAAGCAGGGTTTTGGCAAGTAAAAATGGCCGAAGAATCTATTCCATGGACTGCCTTCACTTGTCCACAAGGCCATTATGAATGGCTAGTAATGCCATTAGGTCTAAAGAATGCACCTGCATTATTTCAAAGGAAAATGCAAAATATTTTTAACGAGAATCAAGCATTTATATTGGTATACGTAGATGATTTATTAGTATTTTCAAAATCATACAAAGAGCATATAGCCCATCTCGAGGTGTTCTTTTGTAAGGTAGAACAAAATGGGCTCATATTATCAAAAAATAAGATGGAAATTTGCAAAGAGAAAATAAATTTCCTTGGCCATGAAATAGGAGAAGGAAAGATATATTTGCAAGAACATATTGCAAAGAAGATATTAGAGTTTCCTGACAATATGAGTGATAAAAAGGTTCTACAACAATTTCTAGGAATTGTAAATTATGCAAGAAATTACATAGATAACCTAGCAAAGCTAGACGGACTTCTATATGCTAAATTAAGAAAGAATGGTCAGAGATATTTCAATTCTGAAGATATAAAATTAGTAAAGGCCATTAAGGAAAAAGTCAAGAATTTAAAACCCCTAGAACTGCCTCTAGAAGATAATTACTTTATAATTGAAACAGATGCATCTAAGGTAGGATGGGGTGCTATATTAAAACAAAAACCTAATAAATATTCTCCTAAAGCAGATGAAAAAATATGCAGATATGCTTCAGGAAGCTACAAATTAAAAACAATAAATAATATTGATAGAGAAATCCTTGCAGTCATAAATGCAATAAATGCATTTAGGTTGTATTTAGGATTTAAATAATTTACAGTGCGAACAGATTGTGAAGCCATATGTCGATATTACAATAAAATTAATAGTAAGAAAAGTTCAACTAGAAGATGGGTTTTAATTGAAGACACCATAGCTGGGAATGGTTATAAAGTTATTTTTGAGCATATTAAGGGAAATGATAATACCTTGCCTGACATATTTTCTCGTGCATCAAATTTGCAGAAATGAAGAAAGGATTATTGCCCACCAGGGATGAATGCCTTTTCTTTGGAGAGGAGAACAGGCTAAAAATATTTCAGCCGAATACATTCAACTTTAAGCCAAAGCCTCATATCAAGCTTGACGAAGTTCGACGATGCATATTGGATAATTTATGGGACCAATATACCAATAAGAGAGAAGAAAAAGGATATCTTCTATCAATTCTCAATATCTTGGCAGAATATTTTAACCAAATGAATAGAAATTTGCCAAAGCCAGAAAGGGTTGAAATACAAAAAAGAGAACCATTATATATTATGTTTGATGGAACTAAGCCAGGGATATATTTGACATGGGAAGATATTATGATAGAAAAAATAGATGCAAAACGAAGAGGAGAAGATTTAACGTTCAAAAAATATGAAAGTATTGATGAAGCCTTGTTTTCGGCAAGAAAAGTTCTAGGAGAAAATTATTATATAGACCCAAAGGCTAAAGAATATATCCAGAAGAAGAAATATATAAATAACAATGCATTTAACACATCAATGCCTAAAAGTGCAAAGGGAGAATCATCAGGAACGAATATAAAGGAAGAAGATTCTCCAAAATATTATACATATAAAGGATGCCTTCTCAAGGGAATAGACCCTTTGGACAGTGAATATATAGATCAAGAAATGGATAAAAGATTTGAAGAATTGTCAAAAACAATGAAGAAGGAATTAAAGGAAGAGATATTAAATGAAATAAGGATTGAAATGAACATTAGATTTGAAGATATGAAGAAAGAATGCGATACGAAGTATGATTTCCATCTCTTAGATGACGATCATATGGATATCGCAGGGCATGGGCAGCCACCTGAGTGAAGCCCAACTACATATGCTACTGAATTTGAATTGATATTGCTATCAATTTTTCGGGTGTGAAGGACCAATAACCCGACCCAAAATATTGATAGAATCTAGAATTCATAACATGAAATATCTTTGAATATTGATATGAAAATATCAATTATATGGGCAGGGAAGACCCCCATCAAAAAAATTAAATAAATAATGTGTGGTCAGCATACTTGCATTCAAGTATGCATGCGTACACGCGCATATGCATATTCGTCATGTTTGCATCCAAATATGTCTGCGTACACATATCAGCAGCAAATGCACGCGCATATGCATACTCGGTGGCTGTAATATTTCTGAAGTCCAAGACAAAATCATGACGAAGAAGAAAATCCCAAAAGAAGAAGTGCCACCTCCATTTGCAGCCAAGGCAGGGTGTGCAATTCCCTCCAACATGCACTCAATATCCTAGAAAGAAGGGCTATAAATGGCTACAAAGCCTATAAAGCCTAGAAGGCCTAAAAATTAGGAACATGATGGATAAGAAGAAAGAAGATGAAAATAATGGAGGAGTCTTCCCCGGGAAGCTATCCAAGAGCTGCTCTCTCGCCTATAAAAAGAGAGGCTTGCTGCGAAGAGACACACCAGACGGAGAAGAACCAGCCACAAATAGAGCAGAGAGCTACAACTCAGCTAGCAAGCTCGTTGCTCAGTAGTAGTAGTAGTAGTACTTCCTCATCGTGTAAGAAGAGCTACAATATTCAGAGCATTTGTAAGCTCACGAAGGTAGTTAGAAGGTAATTTTTTTTATCTTTGTGTATAAACCCTTCAGAGGTTCCCGAAAAGGAAAACCATATGTAAATTATGTTGTGGAAATGATGTAGTTTCATGGTTCACTTGGTATTTTATTTATGAATTTATGGGACGAGTTCTTATGTTAGGGATCCTATAGGAGAAACCTCTGGCGGTGGTTCTCTGTTTAGCCTAGTGTGGCATTTGTATGAGAACGTGATGACCGAAGTGTTCCCTTCGGGTGGAACTGCCTGGGAAGACGATAGGAATTTTGTCCATAAATTTGCATTTAAAAACATCAAGTGAATGAACCTAGTTACATCTGAAACAACATAATGATAAATATGGTGAGTACTGAGTAGGATATTACATCACTACGCACACTTCAGTCGTCGTATTGGCCTCGACAGCCTGTATTTGATCCTGCATTAACTAAATAATCAAATAGTAGCAAAGAATTAAATATTATTGTAAATAGCTAAATAACTATTCCAAATAGTGTAATAAATAGTAAATACTATTGTGAATACTATTCAAGATAAAAAGCACGTATCTGACTGCCGCTTTCACCTAATCACATATTAGCATAATCTAATTTGCTTAAATTAGGTGAGGAATAGTTATTTTTCATCCCCTCAATTTTACCATCAATGCACCGTAATTTTACATCCCGTAATTTTGGTCTCATTTCATACGTAAAAAGAGACCGTAAGAAAATTCATAATCAACGTAAAAAATATTTTATGTCGCGTAAAATTATAAACATACAAAAATAGTGAAAAATATACAATAAATTCAAGGTTTTTAGTCTTTTGACTTATATTTTTGTTTTGTTATATGAAATTTTACGTCGTGATTCAATATAAATGTTACTTTTTGTATTCCGAACGTAATTTATTTATAAATTGATCGTAAGATTATCTCGGGTGAAGAATAACTTATTCTGCATCCTGGGTGATGAATAGAGTATGATATGTTTTCATAACATATTTATTCAATATGGTATTTATTGGTAGTTTCTTCTATATTTTAGGCAAACATATAAATAGTTGACTTTTAATTGAATTTATACGCCATCTATTTGGAGACAGAGGGAGCACTAAATATTTTGCACATCTAGGCCTTGTACTACTTTCACCAGAAAAAGAATAGGTCTTGTGCTACTAATTAAACACCAGTGTGTTCCCGAAACCACGAAAACTTCTTAGAACAAATAAGATCATGATGGCAAGATGCAACTATGATAAGCAATCAAAATAACAATGGGATCTTTCTCCACATACAAAAAGAATTCTTGCAGTGGTACAGTGGTGGTAGCACATGCACCAGCAACAAAGGACAGGACAGACTGGTATCTTCCTTCACCAGCCACCAACAGAAGTCTGCAACTGCAGCTCAGCAACCAGGGCAAAAAAAAATGGCAGGACTAGGACAGGACATGAATCATTGGCAATCAGGAAAACACAAGGCACTGCAGCAGCTACATGGACCATTTCTAGAATAACTCATTTGATTGCAAAACATTGGATACCAGAATGGAATTGTAGTTATGCAGACTATCTATTCGATAAGAGCTTATTTCTATATCCTAATGTGATGAGAGTTGTGCAGGTCTGCTTTAATAAAACTAAAAAATGTTCTTGGATCTTTCTCTTCTGGGAGATATGCCAGCAGATTTGATGAAGATATTTCACAAATGGTGATTATTATTATTGTTGTTGTTTGGAAACTAAAAACAGGGATGTAAGAGCATCTTCAGCCGTCCCAGGAAGGCCACTTTTTCTGCGCCGGCGGAAGAAAAAGTTTCCACCCGCGCACCACAAGCCCGATTAGCGCCGGATATGGTTAAAAATAGCACCGGCGAACCCACCCCATCCCAGGATCCTAGGGCAGCTGGGGATGCCGGCGATATTTTTTGCATGGCTGACTGTGGGCCTATGCCATCTCTCTCTCCTCTCTCCTCTCTTTTTCTCCCAAGTGCATCGGCGGGACCACAAATGGAGCAAGACCAGCACGCGGCATGCACCAATCAGAAGCAAGGAAAAGTCATGGCATGAGGGACCGGCCGGGAAAAAATAAGCCCTCAGCCCAAAAATTTTGCCGGCTCACCTCTCGCCGGTGAAAAAAATGGCCCTCAGGAGGCCAAACGGCTGGAGATGCTCTTAAGGATGGCAACAATAGTCAGAGAGCATAAAAAAGACGGTCAGCTTGTTGGTTTCGTGAATAAGACAAATAATGTAACCTCCTGTGATCCTGTCCTCCTGTCCCTGGTAAAAACAGGGATGAGAATGTGACCTTGATCAATCAATCATATCTAACTGAAGAGCTGAAAAAAACTGTGGGCTGAAGAAGAAAATATCTTGAGTTATGTTTAATTGAATCACTGCGGCAGCATCTAAAATCTTCTAACAGGGCATGGGTACAATCAACGACCACCCGTCACATCAGGATGTTATTTGAAGAAATAATTGAGTGCTCAGATCAATTTATATATCATAATAGGATGAGTATGTGCAGCTCTGCTTCACATAAAACAAAAAGGTTCTAGGATCTTCCTTTTCTGGAACAACAGATTTAACCAAGATATTTCACAAATAAGGATCATCATTTTCTTTTCTGGAAAGTATGAAAAGAATGTAAAGATGGTGACAATAGTAAGAGAGCACACAAAAACAGCCAGGTCTTTGCCTTTGCTGAAAAAGACAATATCCCTGGTGAAGAAAGCAAGAAAACAGGATGAGGAGGTGACCTTGATCAGTACAATGATATCCAACTGAAGAGCTAAACCAGCTTGTAGAGTGATGCTTTATTGAATCTTTGCTACCGTCTAAACCTTCCAACAAGACATGGTTACAAAGGACGGACCCCCGTCACATTGAGCGAGATGGAATTCAACGAAACAATTGAGTGCTGCCAACAATTTAAGCACTCACTATCCAGATGCTTGCATCAGTAACAAAACTTCTCTTGCTGAATGATACTCCAAAACTTCTCTTGCTGTGCGTCACATGAAACGAAGGGTTCTTTGGATCTTTCTCTTCTAGGAGAGATGCCAGAAGATTTGATGAAAATATTTCACAAATGGTGAATGTTTTTGTTTTTGACACTGTGAGAGCAATGTAAGGATGGTGACAATAGTCAAAGAACATAAAAAAAGACATTCAGCTCGCTGGCTTTGTTGAATAAGACAAAAAAATATGAGCTCCTGTCCCTGGTGAAGAAAGCAAGAAAAGAAGGATGAGAAGGTAACCATGATCAATACAATCATATCCAACTGAAGAGCTGAAGCAGAAAATATCTCTACTGCAACCTTCACATAATTATGATGAGTGTTGAAAACAGGAATCCTTTAAGAAATAATTGAGGCGGTGAAACAATTTACGTATCATAATATGATGGTGTTGTGCATCTCTGCTTCACATAAATCAAAAAGGTTCTTGGGTTTTTCTTTTCTGGAACAACAGATTTGATGAAGACATTTTACAAAAAAGGTGATCATTCTTTTTTCTTATTTGGATTGGAAAGTCCAACAAGAACATAAAGATGATGACAATAGTAACAGAGCACACACAAAAAAATAGTCAACTCAGCTGCCTTTGCTGAAAAAGAAGGTATACCTGGTGAAGTGAAGAAAGCAAGAAAACAAGGATGAAAGGGTGACCTTGATCGGTACTATGATATATCCAATTGAAGAGCAGAAAATATCTTGAGTGATGCTTTATTGAATCTTGGGTACGGCCTAAACCTTCCGACAAGTCACGGTTACAAAAGGACAAACCCCCGTCGCATTGAGCGGGATGGAGTTCAAAGAAACAATTGAGTGCTGCTAACAATTTAAGCACTCACTATCCAGATGCTTGCATCGATCAGTAACAAAACTTGTCTTGCTGAATGATACTCCAAAATGCAAGAGGAAGGCCATCTTGAATACGCAAACTGGACGACATTTCCATTGCAACATCTCTAGTTCTGCTCCTCTATGTACAAAACAGCATGCAATTTGCGCTCTACGTACAAATCCTCTTTATCTCTCAAGTGACTGATATATAGAAAACATCAAACGGAAGCAAACATCTAATGCCATAATATTCCCCGATGCGTGATCACCTGGCGATCGCATCGGCGTGGCTATCTTGGGATCTCCAGCTTGTGCTGCGGCTCCTGAGACCACGGGTGAAAACCGAGCTCCACTCAGACCTCGAGGACGATGCCCGGGTGGCATTGGTCGAATGGGCGTGCCCAAAGCAGGCAAACATGTTGTCAAACATGCGTCTGATAACTCCCCTCTGCGACGAACGGCTCCCTCTCGATGACCATGAGATCCTCCTCGGAGCGCCACCATTGTTGAAACCGCCGTCCACCTCAGTGTAGACGACTGGGAGCTCCCTCTCACCGGCCCTCCGGCCTCCGGCGAACCTCCCAACAGCAAAGCCTCCTCCAGGAAGCCGCCAAATCGTCAACCCCACCGTCGTCTCCTCCTCACTGCCAGCATCAGCCCCAGTGTTACTGCCCTGGTCGTCGGCGGCACCCAGGTCGCTCCCCGGACCAGGCCGCGCCACGTCCGTGGGCAGCTCGTGCCGGCAGACGGGGCACGAGTTGCGCAGCGCGAGCCACGGCAGGATGCAGTCCTGGTGGTACATGTGGCTGCAGGGCATCTCCCGGGCCTCGTCGCCCAGCTCGAAGGCCTCCTTGCAGACGGCGCAGTGGGAGTCGGCGCCGACGTGGCAGGCGGCGACGACGACGGTGGGCATGGACTCGACGGCGGCCTTGGAGGCCGGCGGGTTGTCGCAGGGGCGGACGGCGCCGAAGCCGCCGGCCTCGATCTGGGCGAGCTGCTCGAGGAGGCGCTCGAAGCCGGACCCCATGAGGAAGTCGGACATGCTCTCGGGCAGCGGGCGGAGGCCGGATCCGGCGCCGTCGTCGTAGAAGAGCTCGAAGCTGCTGGTGGCGCCGGGTGCGTCGTCGCCGGGCGGGGCCGCGGAGCGCCGGAGCACGATGACCGGGTTGTACGGCGACCCCGAGCGGTCCCCTGAGGCGCCACGCCTGCCGCGGCGGGGCCGGACCTCGGACGGCGCGTCCGCGGCGCGGCGGCGGAGGAAGGCGGAGGGCGCGGCGGCCCTGCGCGGCGGCGGCGCGTCCATCTGCTCCAGGAAGCCGCCGTCGCAGCCGGGGCAGACCAGCCCGGCGTCCCCCGCCGTGCGCACGAACCGCTCGCAGCTGTAGCACCAGTAGGACGGCGCCCCCGCCGCCGCCGCCGCCGGGCCGGCAGCCGTGGCCGCCCACCGATCCATCTGGGGAAAAAGGCTCCGGCTTTCGACGAGGACCAGATCCAACTGAGCTGGATAAGAAGGAGGTGGAGGTGGGCAGTGGATCGGAGCAGGGAGGGCGGCGCGGTAGCAGGGGGGATGGGGGAGGGGAGGGAGGTTGGGGATGATTGGTGGTGGGTGGTGGCGTTTTAACCGGCGGCGACTAGACCGGGCCGAGTGGAACGGGGAATGGGAATATTTCCACCCCAGCGGCGGAGGAAGCGCGTGGGGCCGGGCTGTCAGACTGGCAGCATGGCGGGGACGCTTCCTACATTTCCTTCTCGTCTCATCTCCGCCGTTGATGTCCTAACGCCGTTCCGTTCCGGTGCCACGCGCCGTTCTGCTTTATTTTTGTTCTTCATGATTTTGATTATTCCTCGTTTCTTTTCCTGCCATATATTCAATGGAAAAATAAAACGGATGGACGTCGCTACATCGGCCGTCTCCATCGAGTTTGATACGGAGGACGGGTCGGAACGAGGAGGAGAAAGGTATGAGAATAGTGGTTGACTATCGAGCCGTGGCGATACAAGGGAGAGAGGTGCACGGTGTGCACTGCGACATGACCCGTCGGTATTAGGGTGTGACATAGTAACGCCCCTCCTGACTAGAAGGAGCATTCAAGTGTTGTGTAGCTTAACACCGGCATTTTGCAGCAGATGACGAAAACCACTTTATAAGGGGTGAACAAACAAAGGAAGTGAAGACAAAATCAGCTAGGTGCTGCGTAGGGACGGATCTAGTGTGGGTGCCATGTCACCCCCACTGAAAGTTACAATAAACACTAGCTGACTAAATTTCTAACAACTTAGCGTTGTTTGATGACTATTTGTTAGTTTTAGGATGGTATTAATGTCATATTGTACTATATGGCACCCCCACAGCTTTCGTCCTAGGCCCGCCACCGGTGTCGCGGCATGAGCATCGCTGGTGGAGGAGAGGGGATGTGGTCAAGGAGGGTCCGAGCACACTTGCCCTAACATGCGTTATCAGAAGGGGAGCTCGAGCTACAAAAGTCATTTTCTTCATGCCCGGTGAAGAGTTTCAGCTATGTTTTCCCCATATATAAATGCTTTGGAGAATTATCGGTTTTGCACCAACTCTCCCATTAGCACGAGTATACATTGTGCCATATGACAAATGTGTAGGTGTTAACATGACATAGCTAGAGGGAAAAGAAAGCAATAATGTATGCTCAGTATCACGTTGCGTGGTTTTCCATCGATATGTTTTGACAGCATAAGCACCAGCACCAGCACCAGATGTTCCTTCCAACCATAGAAAAAGGAGTGGCCAGCCTTTGTTCGCGGCAGCATCTGTCACCAATCCGTAGAAAGAAAGAAAGAAAAAAGACAGATGCCCTGATGAAATGAAATCTAAGCGCAAATCTTTTCGTGGCGCCCATGATCCAGCCGGCCCGTGACCGTGAGATAACGGCGTGACAGTGAGCGGCTGCCATGGCCCATGGCATGGAGTCAAAGGCCCTCTGGACGGAATGACGGAAACGCCCTCGGACCCGGCACGGAGCAGGAGCAGGAGCACGAGGCGGCCAGGCCACGTCGGATTCGGCCAGCCTGGTGCAGCTGCGCTGGCCCGGGCCCGGGCCCACGCGACAGCCAACGAGAATTGTTGGAGCTACTAGTAGTACTAGCTAGCTATAGATGGCCTTCGCTGTCCCTGTTGACCGGGCCCCAGGCGTGGCTGTCGTGTTTCCTCGTCGACGTGCGCCGGCGACCGCGAGGCGACGGGCGGGTTGCTTCGCGAGCAAGGAGGCGTGGAAAAGTGCGTGTGTGTTTGTGTGGGTACGTACGTCATTTCTTTTCCTTGGTGTATGTGGGTACTGCTTTGCAAATGGGTGACGCGGCTCAGCTCGAATAATCTACGGGAGCGGGGCCCCCCACCTCGTCTTGTCCCTGTCGGGTCCGCCCATCTCTGCTTTTCGATTTGGAATTCCGTCCGCTCGTTCCTTCATCAGCTCGTCATTCGTTCGTGCATCCTCTTCCTCAGCCTAAGGCCAACTCCACCTCTCTCTTTTTTTTTGCGGGTGAAGGCCAACTCCACCTCACGACCCAATTCGTTTCGGCTGTGTCCGATTAGGGTTAAACAGAAGAATAACGCGGCCCAACATACAGTCCTAAACGGACAAATGTTCGTTTTATGTATGTTCTTGATTCATTTTCAATCCAAACTTGTGTCGCGTTTGAGGTGAAACGGACAACGCACGGATAGGCAAGATGCACACCCTAGTCCTTTCCTAGCCTGCCTATCAGGGACTCTGCCGATTCATTCTCCCAAGCCTTCACCCGCCCCTCCCCGCCCAACCTCGTCGCCGGTGCCGCCACTATTATCCGACCGCCTCCTTGTTGCTCCCCCTCACCCCGGTCGTCCATACCAAACCACGTCTCATCATGGCCGCCACCACTCCCACGCTTTGGTAGGAGTTTTAGCCGTTGTTCGAACAAGTTTTGGCCATCGCCGTCGGATCCGGTCGCAGAGGGGATACGACCGCCGACGACGCCCATCGGCAATGACAGCTTCCGTCGGGGGTGCTACAGAGCGACCTGTAGCCGGCCGTCATCCGCCCCCGCTGCCTCGAGGTGATTCGTGGCCTCTTCGCCATCACGCCCGCAAGGTGTTTGACACTTTGCACACAAAGGTATGGATAGTGGAGATGATTTTTTTCTTCAACCACTTCATTTGTTCATCGAATGATTCGTCCTCGGATGACGAAGAACTTGTGGTGGCTGCATTGGTCGTTCATGACCACATTCAAAGGGAGCGGCCTCGGTACAGGGGGTCAGTGCCTGGCCGTGCGCCCAACCTGAACCGCCACAGAGAGAGAGAGGCCAAGCCTTGCTCTATGCTGATTACTTTAAGAATACCACGCTCTTCAAACCGGAGAAATTTCGTCGCCATTTTCGTATGTCAGGGCATGTGTTCAATCGCATCCGTGAGGGAGTGGTTCAGCATGACCCATTCTTTGAGTGCAAAACGGATGCCCTTGGCAAGCTTGGATTCTCCTCTTACCAGAAATGCACCGCCGCCATTCGCATGCTTGCATATGGAATTCAAGGCGATCTTGTGAATGAGTACGTGCACATGAATGAGTTCACATGTATGTTGTTAATGTATAACTTCTGCAAGGCCATGGTAGCGGTGTTTAGCAACGAGTACTTGAGGCAGCAAAATGACGCTGACGCAAAAAGGCTATTGACGATCAATGCCGATAGAGGCTTTCCAGGCATGCTTGGCAGCATAGATTATACGCACTCGGAGTGGAAGAACTGTCCATTTGCTTGGCAGGGCCACTACAATGGGCATGTGAAAGCGTGCACTGTCACATTAGAAGCGGTGGCTTTGCAAGACCTTTGGATATCGCATTCTTTAATCAGCATGGCCGGTTCTCACAATGATATCAACGTGCTGCAGCGTTCCGCAGTGTTCGCCTGGTTTGCAGAAGGCCACTCCCCATGTGTCAACTTTGAGATCAATGGCCACCACTACAACAAGGAATACTACCTGGCTGATGGTATATATCCTTAGTGGTCAACTATTGTGAAGACAATCTCAAACCCCCAAAGAGAGAAGAGAAAGATATTTGCCCCAATGCAAGAGAATGCTAGAAAGGATGTGGAACGTGATTTTGGTGTGCTTCAATCCTGATGGGGTATCGTTCGATACCCTGCACTGACATGGGATGAAGGAAAGCTTTGGGAGGTGATGACTGTTTGTGTGATCATGCACAACATGATCGTCGAGGACGAGCGTGATGACTCCATCGTCGACCAAGGATTTGATTTTCAAGGTAACAATGTTGAGCCCCTGCATCAAGAACCGACCATGTTTGAGTAGTTTACCCAATTCCATCGTGAAATCCATGATTGGCACACTCATTTGGAGCTTCAAAATGACTTGGTTAAGCACATGTGGGATCACATTGGAAACCAATAGATTTATTGGTTAATTATCTTTATTCAAGACAATTTCGATTTGGTTGTAAAACTATTTTATTCGAGACAATCTCGATTGGGTTGTAAAATTATTTTTATTTGAGTCAATTGATATTTGGACATGCAAACTTGTTTAAAACATTGATAAATATGAATATAAGGGCATATTGGCCGTGGCGGACAGGATGCGGCCGAAGGATGCGACCGGGCGTTGGGCACACGTCCACCTCATCCCAAGACATGCCCGGACACGACTCCATTGCCCGCCCCAAACGGACAGAATCCGGGCCAAACGGACGTCCGGATGGGGTCGCGCGCTGGAGTTGACCTAAACGTCAAATGATGAATTGTAAGAGCAACTCCAACAGACTGACCCAAATGAACGGCGTTTTTGTTCACATTTTGTCCGTTTGGGTCGGCCGTCCGCTCGGGGTCCGTCCAATTTGAGATTTGGATCGACAGTGCGTCCAACGCCGATCCATATATGCCGACATGACCGTCTGGCCGCCCTTTCTCAACACAAAGTACACATTTTGCACTGTTTCATACATAAATTTTGCATTATTTCACAAGCAAACATATAGTCCACAACCAAATAAACAACATAGTTTCAACGAAATAATAAATAGCATAGTTTTACAAGCCGAATAAAAATAAAACAATCTCACATAGTTTTGCAAGCCGAATAAAAAGATATATCTATTGGTTGCAAACATGAGACCACATATGGTCAACCAAATCATTTTGCAGTTGCATGTGAGTTTCCCAATCACGCAGACTAGTGGAAAAAGGCCCATTTGTCCCGGTTCTAGAGGCTCATCTGTCTCGGTTCTGGACCCGGGACTAAAGTATTGGGACTAAAGCCCATAACCTTTAGTCCCGGTTCCCTTACGAACCGGGACAAATGGGGCTACACGTGGCCGCTCCGCCGAGCCCAGGTAGGAAGGCCTTTGGTCCCGGTTGGTAACACCAACCGGAACCAAAGAGCGTCCACGCGTCAGCAGCTCAGGAGCTGCTTTTTTTAAAGAGGGGGGTTTTGAGGGTTTTGGAGGGTTAATTTAGGGGTTTCATATATTTTGTTAGCTAGCTAACAGAGAGAAGTGACCTCTCTTATCTCCGTGCTTGGTCGCGACGCTACGTACTATACGTATAGAGAGAACTCACGACACGCTAGTTAGTAAGTAAATAAAAGAAACCATTAAGTACACAAGATCGTCATGAACATATACAGAGAGAACTGATCGACCTCCTCCTTCTCCGAGAGATTGGTCAAACAATAAGTTTTCGTATATCTATCCTATGTTACAATCCCTAACATCTAATATCAAGTTCCATGTGGTATTCTTCGACTTTATTGATGACGTGGTCAATAAAGAATCCCGACAATTTCTCTTGAATTGCTCGTATGCGATCTTGTGGTAGGAGTTCATTCAGCATCCGCCACATCTAAATTGAAGAAGAGGGTCAATACATGTATATGAATGAAACTCAACACAAATGATGGTAATAAAATAAAATTGTGAATATTTTTGCTTACGCACTTCATATTCTTTTTCAGTGTAGCCCCGCTTATTAGGATTCGTCGCGTTGTAGATAAACTCGCAAACGTAGTATCCACAAAAATTAGTCCCTTGTTCCTGAAACAAGCACTATACGAGAAATGGAGGTCAATGAAACTGATAAGCAAGCATGCTAAATGGTATATATTGATGAAACTAGCTAGAATCAATGGGAGATGGGCGGAACTAGGTAGTATATATTACTTACTTTCGGGTGGTGTCTAAATTGCAGCTCAGTAGGCAGTCCCAGAGCAATTTTGGTGAAATCTTTTCAAACCCTGCCAGACAAAGAAAATAATTACTTGATATATATCAGGAAATGAACAAAGTTGCCGATATGGTGCGATAATGATTGATTGAACTTACCTCTGGAGCATTACAGTCGGATTCACATACAACTTGGGTTTATTTCGTCTCGAGTCTAAGACGGTTACTACTCCCCGCTCAAGCTTAATCTCTAGTAGAATAAAGTGGTGGCTGCGCACACATGCATAGCTTATCAATTACATTACTATACCCTCGAGTAATAAGGGAGAAACCGAATATGCACAAGAGAGTAACACTCACTTGAAGTTGTAAGGAAGGAGTATTTTGTCTTTGTTTTTATTTTTAAGCATCGATTGTAGCAAGTTCTCCTCGGTTTGTTTGGGATAAATTTGAACCGTCACTTCATGTATGATATTTGGGTTAATGAAATCAATGTCATACATTTCTGCTTTTCTGCATTTGACGATCTTCAATCTGCATAATATAGTGATGAGGATAATTATATATATACATACAATGAAAGAGGTGAGCTATATATAAAGACTTAATTACAGAAGTACTTACAGACAGTAGCAAGTCATGATGTGTATGTCGATGTCCTTTTGATTGTAAAACTGGAAAAGCTTGTCAAATTCAACATGAATTAGCTCCTGGCCAAAGAAGTCGTGCTCCTCTTTAATATTCATCATCAAACAATCCTTCCCAGACTCGCTGCAGGTTTTCCTAGAGGAGGACTTCCATCTTTGACGAGAGGCTTCCCGTACTGGTATTTGTATTCCACCTCCGCTATTGGGAATTCGACATCGAGGTAATCGCCAATATTGTTATAACCGGGCGCCATCCCTCCACCACCACTCCCGGCGCCAGATTAGGCACGATATCGGTAGACACCTTTAGCGGGGGCACGATTAGTTAGCCTGTTTGCCCAGCTGGGGAATTGTTTTCCCACTTCTTCGTTTTGCTAACCTCTCATCACTAGAAGTAGTTCCCATCCGCACCGCATTTTGATATGCCTTTTTAGTAGCGCGGACATAGTTGGTATCCAGTGGAGGTGGTGGTGGTCACTTTAGGGCCTCGACAGTGCGCTTCGATGCCACCGAATCTATTGTCTCCTTCGGAGGTGGAGCTTTCTTTGCAAAATGGGCCCTCACTTGGTCTTGAGAGATCTTCGCGGTTTCCTCCGCGGTCCTCTCGTATGGCAACTTTTCCAATGGCTTGAGAGACTTAGGACCGTATTCATATGGCCTCCCGCCACTGGTTGTACTGCTAGCAGCCGGAGCAACGACATCTCTCTTCTGTCGTTGCTTACGAGGCAGAGAAGGTGGCGGAGTGCTCCGACGTGCCGGAGGAGGAGGAGCGGTGGCGGCTGTCTTCCGTCGTTGATGAGGAGGCAGAGGAGGAGGTGGACTGCTCGAACGCACCGGAGGAGGCGGAGGAGGAGACAAAGTGCCTTGATCGTCTACGTCACGCACCGGACGAGGCGAGGGAGGAGGCGGAGTGCCTTGATCCCTCGCCGGAGGAGGAGGAGGATGAGTGTATTCATCACTTGCCGGAGGAGGAGGAGGAGGAGGCGGAGGCGTCCAGTTCGGAAGCTTGATGTGCTCCTTCCGCCATAGACATGTACTCCTTAGAGAAAATCTCAGCTAAGTTTCCCCTTCACCCGTAGGGTGGTCAAGCTCGAGCTCCTCAAATCCCCCCATTATTTCATCCACTTGCATAACAGCATAGCCATGTGGAATCTGACCGTGGTGAAAAGTTTTGTCGGTTCGAGGAGGTGCAACAAAGCCGTCAGGCGCCTTGAAGGTGAGGTTAATGCATTTCTTCATAAGCTCGCAATGTTGGCCATCTGTGATAGCATCCATGGGGTAGCTAGGAGCCATGAAGTCAGGCTGCTAAAGGAGCCCCGTGGAAGCCATGCTGCTTCTCCGCTGAGATGGCGGGGTAGCTTCTGGGGTAGCTTCGTGCCCCTGAACAAGCTGCTGGTCGGGAGCTCGCTGGCTCATAACTTCTTCCTCTAGCGCTCGTACTCTTGCATTGAGCTCCTGCACAACGCTTAGCTCCTGTTTCCTCTTCCTCTCCTGGCTTTTGTAACCACCTGCGTCGAGAAACCCAAGCTTCCACGAAACAGAGCCTGGCATGCCTCGTGTTCGTCCAGGGTGCTTAGGATTCCTGAGGGCCTCAGTCAGCTCGTCCTTCTCTCTGTCGGGAATGAACCTCCCTTCCAACGCTTGCTTGATAACTTGCTTAAGCTTCCTGACGGGTATTGCAAGTTGCTCGTCCGTCCAAACGCACTTCCCTATTTCAAGGTCCAAAGTTCCCCCAACCCCGAAGAACCAAGTCCTTGAATGGTCTGGCTAGTTCGTTGTCTTTGGTTCGACCCCTTTAGCTCGCACGTCATCCTCCCATTTGGCCCACAACGGACGGGCTCTGAGGTAGCCACCTGACCCTGTGCGATGGTGATACAACTTCTTTTCAGCATTTTTCTTGTTTATTGCTGACAATTTCTTACTCTTTTCAAAAGTCTTGTAAGCCACGAACGCGTCCCATTGATCTCTTATCCCCGCATATCAGTCGACGAATACTGGAGTCTTCTCTTGGTCGACAAACTTAGCTTTCAACTCATTCTTCCACCTCCTGAAAAGATCTGTCATCTTCTTAAGAGCACACGACCTGACCAGTGGCTCTGAAACTGGATTACTCTCATCCTCCTTTGGCGGTAGGGTGAAATTTGCCTTCAGGGCCTTCCAAAGATCTTCTTTATGTCTATCGGTGACATAAGAAACTTGAGGGTCATAGTTCTTAGCGTTCTTAGCCGGCTCATTCCATTGCTGGATGCTGATCGGGATGTTGTCCCTGACAATAGCTCCACACTGAGCAGAAAATACATCCTTGGTCTTCTTCGGTTCAATCGGTTGGCCATCGTTCGCAATTATGGTGATCGCGAACTTTTCATCAGCGCGCAACCTTTTCTTCGGGCCTCGTCTCGTTACCGAAGTTTCGGTCGATCCGGAGGGCTATAAAAGAAGAAACAAGCTGAGTTAATATATGTACATACCAAAACAATTAATGCATCAATTAGTCAGCACAGGCTTAATTAATATATATATATATATATTTATATATATATACACCTCGCCGGACGACTTTGCAACAGCTCCCTCTGTTCGGTCACCGGAGCCGTCATCATGGTCTCCTTCTTCCTTCGGCTCTCGGTCACCGGAGCCGTCATCATGGTCTCCTTCTTCCTTCGGCTCTCGGTCACCGGAGCCGTCATCATGGTCTCCTTCTTCCTCCAGCATTCGGTGACCGGAGCAGTCATCATCATGTCCTAGCTCTCTGTGTCAAAATTGATTAACGAGAAGATTTCAATGTCGCCACGGATTATGTCCCCCAACAACGCTTCTCCTTCAAAGTCTTTATTCATGGTTTGATCCATGGTTGCATCCATGGTTTCTGCAAATATTATAACATGACAATTAATATACAAACATGAGATATGGATATATTAATTAGTGGCAAACATAGACAAGGGATCATATTAGTGCCCTCGACGCTTCTACGGTTTGGGGTGGCTTCGACAACGCTTCTAGGGATTGGGTGGCCTCGGCAACACTTTTAGGGATTGGGTGGCCTCGGCAACGCTTCTAGGATTTGGTCGGGCGAGAGGGGGTTGATCGAAGTTACCGGAATTTTCTTCTAGTGGTTTGGGTGGCCTCGAAAGTTTGTTGGGTAGGGGTGAGAGGGGGTAGGAGATCGACAACGCTTTTTCAGTCCCGGTTTAGGTGGACTTGAGAGTTGGTCGGGCGAGAGGGGGTTGATCGACGTCCCCCCTCATGTCGAAATTACCGGAGTTTTCTATGTGAACAAAAAAATGTCGGTCGGACATATCGTCATGCGGCGGTGGTAACAAAACGTGATGCACATAAGTGGTTCTGCGAAGGTTCTGCCTCGCTTCGATTTTGGAAAGGTTCCATGTGGTTTTTTTTCATATTTTTTATTTATGGATTTTATCATTTTTTGGTTTTCTTATTTTTGCCTTTCTGTTTTTTAAATAAATGCCAACTATTTTCATACATGTCCATTTTTTATATATACACTAAGCATTTTGTTATATGCATTGAACATTTGTCAAATGCATGATGAACGTTTTTCAAAAATAGTTTTTTGAATACATGTTAAATATTTCATAAATACACGCATAACCTTTTTTTAATACACATTAAAAAAATTTGAATATATGTGAAACATTTTTCTGAAGCTCATTGACTTTTTTTCTAAATACATGATGGGTTTTTTAAATACACATTGAACATGATTTTTTTTAACTTGCATGAACACATATATGAACACATACATATATCATCATACCAATATATATGAACAAAAAACATCATATTTTATATGAAATAAATCGTCATATATCATCATACACACATATATCATCATACACACATATATATGAACAAAAAACATCATATTGTATATGAAAAAAAATCAGCATATATTAGTCGGCCGAACAAACTGCTCACGTATAGGGGAGGGGGATGTGGCCGGAGCAGGGCGGAGCAGTGGCCGGAGCGGGGCGAGGCGGCCGGCATGGGGCGGGGCGGCCGGAGCGGGGACGGGGCAGGGTGGCCAAAGCGGGGTGGCACGGAGCGGGGCGGCCGGAGCAAGGTCGGGGAGGTCGGGGACGGCGGCCGGCGGCGGCCACGGCGACGGAGAGCGCGCGAGATTTGGGCAGCCTGACGGCGTAGGTGGGGATCTAGCCTTCGGGGAAGTGAATGGGTCAAAAACTGCTAAGTGTGGGGTTTTATACATGGAGCATTGGTCTCGGTTGGTGGCACGAACCGGTACCAATGCGCCCCTTTGGTCCCGGTTGGTGGCACGAACCGGGACCAATACCCACCTTATCATCATACACACATACAGGGACCAAATAAATCGTCATATATCATCATACACACATATATCATCATACACACATATATAGAAACAAAAGAAAATAAATAAAGGTGGGTATTGGTCCCGGTTCGTGTCACCAACCGGGACCAAAAGTGGGTATTGGTCCCGGTTGATGCCACCAACCGGGACGAAAGGGTGGTGCTGCCCGGGAACAAATGTTTAGTCCCACCTCGCTAGCTGAGAGGGCTCGAGAGTGGTTTATAAGCGCTCCTGCGCCAACCTCTCGAGCTCCTCTCAACTGCAGGCTTACGGGCCTAATCGCACACTCCTCTCCCTCTAGGCCTACTCGGCTTGCTGCGGGCCTGAATCCTGGCCTAACTAGCTGGTTGGGTTTCTAGTCGTATTCAGGCCGTGGTGGCCCAGTAGGCGGCATTTTTTTTTAAATCCTGTTTTTTTGTTTTTTGCTTTATTTATTTACTTTTGTTTCTACTTATAGTTTTTCAGTGATTCTTTTTGCTTTTAGGTCACAAAAATTATAAACTTTCTGTTAGTGCCATTAGTTTTCAAATTTGAATAGTTTAAATTTGAATTCTTTGAAAATTGTGTGAATCACTAGTTTGTGAATAACTTTACTATAAAAATAGATTTTTGAGTGATTCTTTTTTCCTGCTATTTAATATTACTTTGTTTTAACATTATATTCAATTTGGTAATTTTTAGGTTATTTTAAATGGTTGTTTAAATCAAAAACATATTTTTTTATTTTAGTTTGCTATTAAAGTTTCTACCAAAAAATCCTTTATAAAAATTCTTTTCTCTACTAATGTTTTGAAAAAAAAATACTTTGATAATATTAGTTGCATAAATTTTATATAATTTTAGTTTCAAAAATACTAGAGGTTTATAAAAGCTTTTAGAGTTTCTTTTTTGCTATTAAAGTTTTATAAAAGCTATTTAGTTGATTCTTTTTGCTATTGAAGAATGTTATAGTTCATAAAATAATATTTAAATTGATTATTTTTAGTTCATTCTTTTTTCTATTAGGGTTTCATAAAAGTTTTTTAGTTGATTATTTTTTCTATTAGTTCATTCTTTGAGCTAAATGACCCTAAAGTTGAAAAGCATTACAAAAAAACTCTAAAAAGGTTGAAAGTTGGCATGGTATCATCATTTCACCCACATAGCATGTGCTAAAAAGTTGAGAGGGTTACAACAAAAGCTGGATGCACTTCGTGAACAAAATGGACAATCTCTTTCGAAGTACTAGGGTTTCGGACGAAAACTAATTTGTTAGAAACAGATTTCATTTTCTTGAACTTATTTGAACTACAGACTTTTTGTGTGTTCAAAATGCACCATTCAAAGCCACATCATCAATTTTCAACCCTTTCTGACTTCATTTGTTATTTTTCATGCAGTTATTGATTTTTTTGAGCTAAATGACACTGAAATTGAAAAGCACTACAAATGAACTCTGAAAAGGTTGAAAGTTGGCATGGTATCATCATTTCACCCACATAGCATGTGCTAAAGAGTTGAGAGGGTTACCGAAAAATCTGGATGCACTTCGTTTACAAAACGGATAGTCTTTTTCGAAGTATCAGGGTTTCGGACGGAAACTCATTTGTTACAAAAGGCATTTTATTTCTTCACATGTAACTGCAGTGATATTCTAGACCAAAGGCATCATCATAATAGTTGTGGTGAGAAAGTCTTCACTTTTTCTTCGCTTGTGTCATTTGCTTATTGCGTCGTAACCATGGATAATCTTCATTGTTTAACAGGGTGCTTGGGTCAGCCTTGACTTTGAAGGGAGGAATTTCCTGATACTTTCATAATGTTTAGACATGTCTGTCTTGCCCTCCAATCCCACAATGTATCTTTTGCGTGAAAGAACTATGTGATGCTTTGGCTCATCGTATGATGTATTCGCTTCCTTATCTTTTCTTTTTCTCGGTTTGGTAGACATGTCCTTAACATAGAAAACCTGCGCCACATCATTGGCTAGGACGAATGGTTCGTTTGTGTACCCAAGATTGTTGAGATCCACTGTTGTCATTCCGTAATACGGGTCTACCTGTACCCTGCCTCTTGTAAGATTGACCCATTTGCATCGAAACAAAGGGACCTTCAAATCATGTCCATAGTCAAGTTCTCATATCTCCTCTATGTAACCATAATATGTGTCTACCTTCCCATTGGTCGTTGCTGCATCAAAGCGGACACCGCTGTTTTGGTTGGTGCTCCTTCGATCTTGGGCGATCGTGTAAAATGTATTCCCATTTATCTCGTACCCTTTGTAAGTCAATACATTCAAAGATGGTCTCCTGGCCAACGAGTACAGATCATTAGAAACAGTGTTGTCACACCTGAGACGTGTTTGCAACCAACTGTCGAAAGTCTTGATGTGTTGACATGTAATCCAGTCGTCACACTGCTCTGGGTGTTTGGAGCACAGAATGTTCTTGTGTTCATCGACATACATGGTCACCGAGGTAGAATTCTGTAGAACTGTGTAGTGTGCTTGAGACCAAGAATGCCCGTCCCCATATATTATTGACTTCGCTCCTAGCATACCTTTTCTAGTCAGTCTCCCCTCATACCGCGACTGAGGGAGACCAATCTTCTTAAGGTCAGGAATAAAGTAAACACAAAACCCAATGACATTCTCTGTTTGATGGCCCATGGAGATGCTTCCTTCTGGCCTAGCGCGGTTACGAACATATTTCTTTAGGACTCCCATGAACCTCTCAAAGGGAAACATATTGTGTAGAAATACATGGCCCAGAACCACAATCTCGTCGACTAGATGAACTAGGACGTGCGTCATGATATTGAAGAAGGATGGTGGGAACACCAACTCGAAACTAACAAGACATTGCGCCACAGCACTCCTTAACCTTGGTAGGATTTCTGGATCAATCACCTTCTGAGAGATTGCATTGAGGAATGCACATAGCTTCACAATGGCTAATCGAACATTTTCCGGTAGAAGCCCCCTCAATGCAACCGGAAGCAGTTGCGTCATAATCACGTGGCAGTCATGAGACTTTAGGTTGTGGAACTTTTTCTCTGCCATATTTATTATTCCCTTTATATTCAACGAGAATCCAGACGGGACCTTCATACTGAGCAGACATTCAAAGAAGATTTCCTTCTCTTCTTTGGTAAGAGCATAGCTGGCAGGACCTTCATACTGCTTTGGAGGCATGCCGTCTTTTTCGTGAACACGTTGTTGGTCATCCCGTGCCTCCGGTCTATCTTTTGTCTTCCCATACACGCCCAACAAGCCTAGCAGGTTCACGCAAAGATTCTTCGTCACGTGCATCACGTCGATTGCGGAGCGGACCTCTAGGTCTTTCCATTAGGGTAGGTCCCAAAATATAGATTTCTTCTTCCACATGTGCGCACGTCCCTCAGCGTCATTCGGAACAGATTGTCCGCCGGGACCCTTTCTAAAGATTACTTGTAAATCATTGACCATAGCAAGTATGTGATCACCGGTATGGATGGCGGGCTTCTTCTGGTGATCTGCCTCGCCTTTGAAATGCTTGCCTTTCTTTCGACATTGATGGTTAGTCAGAAGAAATCGATGATGCCCCAAGTACACATTCTTCCTGCAATTGTCCAGGTATATACTTTTGGTGTCATCTAAACAGTGCGTGCATGCGTGGTATCCCTGGTTTGTCTGTCCTGAAAGGTTACTGAGAGCAGGCCAATCATTGATGGTTACGAACAGCAACACATGCAGGTCAAAATCCTCTTGTTTGTGCTCATCCCATGCGCATACACCGTTTCCATTCCACAACAGTAAAAGTTCTTCAACTAATGGCCTTAGGTACACATCAATGTCGTTGTCGGGTTGCTTAGGGCCTTGGGTGAGAACTGGCATCATAATGAACTTCCGCTTCATGCACAGCCAAGGAGGAAGGTTATGTTCGGGAAAGTTGCATGGGAAACAAAAAAATTCCTATGCACATGCAAGATCTATCCATGGTGATGAGCATCTACGAAAGAGAGAGTGGATCTACATACCCTTGTAGATCGCTAAGCGGGAAGCGTTAAGAAACGCGGTTGATGTAATCGACCATCTCCTCGATGCAAATCGCCAAGCATCTCGCGGTCTCATCACGATCCGTCCCACGATCCAATCACGATCCATCCCGCGAACTCATCACGATCCGTCGCGCGATCTCATCACGATCCGTCTCACGATCTTGATCACGGTCCTTCCGATCTAGCGCCGAACGGACGAAACCTCCACGTTCAGCACACGTACAACTCGATGACGATCTCCGCCTTGTTGATCCAGCAAGAGGGAGCCGAGAGGTAGATGAGTTCTTTGGCAGCACGATGGCGTTGCGGCGATGGTGGTGGAGCTATTCCAGCAGGGCTTCGCCTAAGCACCGTTGAAAATCGATCTAGAGGAGAAACTGCGATCTAGAGGAGAGGTAGCACGTGGCTATTAGGGTTAGCTTTTTCCTCTAAATCCTATAGTATATATAGGAAGGAGGGAGGGGAGGAGGCAGCCTCAAACCCTCAAGTTTTGGTCGAAATTGGAGGTGGAGGAGTCCTACTCCAATCCTATTAGGAGTCGGATTCCTCCTTTCCACTTGGAAACTCTTTCCACGTCTCCACCTTTGGATTTTTTCCTTCTCAAACCACTCCAGCTGCATGGGCCATTAGAGGAGGCTTCGTCCAGCCCACCAGGGGATGGTTTACCTCTTCCCACAGCCCATGTAGCCTCTTGGGTCGAAATACCTCTCCCGATGGTCCCTCGGTACACTACCGGCACTCCCGGTACACTACCGATGAGCCCGAAACTTTTCCGGTGACCAAAACAGGACTTCCTATATATCAATCTTTACCTCCGGACCATTCTGGAGCTCCTCGTGATGTCCGGGATCTCATCCGGGACTCCGAACAACCTTCGGTCACCACCATACATAACTCTATACTACCGAAACGTCACCGAACCTTAAGTGTGCAGACCCTGCGGGTTCGAGAACTATGTAGACATGACCGAGACACCTCTACGGTCAATAACCAATAGCGGAACCTGGATGCCCATATTGGTTCCTACATATTCTATGAAGATGTTTATCGGTCAAACCTCTATGTCAAGGATTCAGTTAATCCCGTATGATGTTCCCTTTGTTCTTCGGTATGTTACTTGCCCGAGATTTGATCGTCGGCATCTCCATACCTAGTTCAATCTCGTTACCGGCAAGTCTCTTTAACTCATTCCATAATAAAAGATCTCATGGCTAACACTTAGTCACATTGCTTGCAAGGCTTATTGTGATGTTGTATTACCGAGTGGGCCCTGAGATACCTCTGCGTCACACGGAGTAACAAATCCCAATCTTGATCCATGCCAACCCAACAGACACCCTCGGAGATACCTGTAGAGCACCTTTATAGTCACCCAGTTACGTTGCAACGTTTGATACACACAAGATACTCCTCCGGTGTTAGTGAGTTACATGATCTCATGGTCATAGGAACAGATACTTAACATGCAGAAAACTGTAGCAATAAACTGACACGATCATATGCTACGTTTATAGTTTGGGTCTTGTCCATCACATCATTCTCCTAATGATGTGATCTCATTTATCAAATGACATCCCATGTCCATGGCTAGGAAACCTTAACCATCTTTGATCAACGAGCTAGTCTATTCGAGGCATACTAGGGACATAGTGTTGTCTATGTATCCACACATGTATCTGAGTTTCCGATAAATACAATTCTAGCATGGATAATAAACGTTATCATGAACAAGGAAATATGATAATAATTAATTTGTTATTGCCTCTAGGGCATATTTCCAACAGTCTCCCACTTGTACTAGAGTCAATAATCTAGCTCACATCGCCATGTGATTTGTTTATGAATCTCACACCCAATCAGTTCTGGGGTTCGATCATGATTTGCATGTGAGAGAGGTCTTTTAGTCAACGGATCTACGACATTCAGATCCATGTGTACTTTGCAAATCTCTATGTCATACTGTAGACACTGCTACCGCACTCCAGTTGGAGCTATTCCAAATGGCTGCTCCACCATACGTATCCGGATTGCTACTAAGAGTCATCCGGATTGGTGTTAAAGCTTGCATTGACGTAAATCTTTATGACGAACTCTTTATCACCACCATAATTGAGAAAAATTTCCTTAGTCTTTTAGTTACTAAGGATAATCTTGACCGCTGTCCAGTGATCCACTCCTGGATCACTCTTGTACCCCTTGACGGACTCATGGCAAGGCACACACAGGTGCGGTACACAGCATGGCATACTATATAGAGCCTATGGCTAAAGCATAGGGGACGACCTTCGTCCTTGCTCTTTCTTCTGCCATGGTCGAGATTTGAGTCGTACTCAACTTCACACCTTACAAATCAGGCAAGAACTCTTTCTCTGACTGATCCATTTTGAACTCTTTCAAAATCTTGTCAAGGTATGTACTCATTGAAAGTCTCATCAAGCATCTTGATCTATCTCTATACATCTTGATGCTCAATAATTAGGTAGCTTTATCCAGGTCTTCCTTTGAAAAACTCTTTTCAAACAGCCGTTTATGCTTTCCAGAAATTCTACATCATTTTCGATCAATAATGTGTCAACCACATGTGTTTATAAAAAAATCTATAGTGCTCCCACTCACTTTATTGTAAAAACAAGTTTCTCATAAACTTTGTATATACTCAAAAACTTTGATCACCTCATCAAAGCGTATATTCCAACTCCGAGATGTTTGCTCCAGTCCATAGAAGGATCACTAGAGCTTGCACACCTTTTAGCATCCTTAGGACTGACAAAACCTTCTGGTTGTATCTCATCCAACCTTTCCTCAAGGAAGGAAATGATGTTTTGACATCCATCTGCCAGATTTCATAATTGAAAAACACAATAACTGCTAACATAATTCCAACAGACTTTTAGCATCGCTACGGGTGAGAAGGTCTCATCATAGTCAACTCCTTGAACTTGGCGGAAACTGCTTTGCGACAAGTCGAGCTTTACAAATAGTGACATTCCCCATCAGCGTCTGTCTTCATCTTAAAGGTCCATTTGTATTCAACGACCTGCCATTCAACGGGCAAGTCTACCAAAGTCCATACTTGGTTTTCATACATGGATCCTTTCTCGGATTGCATGGCTCCTAGCCATTTGTCGGAATCCGGGCCCATCATCGCTTATCCATAGCTCATAGGTTCATCGTTGTCCAACAACATGACCTCTAAGACAGGGTTGTCGTACCACTTAGGAGCAGTATGCGTCCTTGTCGGCCTACGAGGTTTGATAGTAACTTGATCCGAAGCTTCATGATCATCATCATTAACTTCCTCTTCAACTAACGTAGGATCCACAGAAACAACTTTCTGCACTGTGCTACTCTCTGGTTGAAACAAAGGTTCAACAATTCATCAAGTTCTATCTTCCTCCCACTCAATTCTTTCGAGAGAAACTTTTTCTCGAGAAAGGACCCAGTTTTAGCAACAAACACTTTGTACCCAGATCTGAGATAGAAGGTATACCCAACTGTTATTAGGGTGTTCTACGAAGATGCATTTGTCCGCTTTGGGTTCGAGCTCATTAGGTGAAAACCCTTTTTCACATAAGCGTCGCAGCCCCAAACATTAAGAAATGACAGCTTAGGTTTCTATCAAACCATAATTCACATGGTGTCATCTGAACGGATTTAGATGGTGCCCTATTTAAAGTGAATGTAGTTGTCTCTAATGCATAACCCAAAACAATAGTGGCAAAATGATAAGAAACATCATAATTCGCACCATATCCAATAGAGCACGACTACGACGTTCGGACACACCATCACAGTTTGGTGTTCCATGTGGCATGAGTTGTGAAACAACTTCCACATTGTCTAAAGTTGTATGCCAAACTCGTAACTTGGATATTCACCTCCACGATCATATCGTAGACATTTTTATCTTCTTGTCACGATGATCTTAAACTTCACTCTCAATTCGTTTGAACTCTTTCAAATGATTCGACTTGTGTTTCATTAAGTAAATATACACTATATCTACTCAAATCATCAGTGAAGGTAAGAAAATAACGATATCCACCACATGCTACAACACTCATTGAACCATATACATCAACATGTATCATTTCCAATAAGTTACTTGCCCGCTCCATCAAACCGGAAAACGGGGTCCTTAGTCATCTTGTCCAAGAGCCATGGTTCGCATGTCTCAATTGATTCGAAATCGAATGAGTCCAAAGATCCATCAGCATGGAGTTTCTTCATGCGATTTATACCAATATGACATTTAGTGGCAGTGCCACAAGTATGTGGTACTATCATTACTAACTTTGTATCTTTTTGCATCCATGTTATGAACATGTGTATTACTACGATCAAGATTCAACAAACCATTCTCACTGGGTGCATGACCATTAAAGGTATTATTCATGTAAACAGAATAACCATTATTCTCTAACTTAAATGAATAACCGTGTTGCAATAAACACGATCTAATCATGTTCATGCTCAACGCAAACACCAAATAACATTTATTTAGGTTCATCACTAATCCCGAAGGTAGAGAGAGCGTGCGATCTTGATCACATCAACCTTGGAAACATTTCCAACACACATCGTCACCTCACCCTTAGCTAGTTCTCCATTTATTCTGTAGCTTTTATTTCGAGTTACTAACATTTAGCAACCGAACCGGTATCCAATACCTAGGTGCTACTAGGAGTACTAGCAAGGTACACATCAATAACACGTATATCAAATATACTTTTGTCGACGTTGCCAGCCGTCTTATCTAGCAAGTATCTATGGTTGTTCCGCTTCAGCGACCACTCTCCTCATAATAAAAGCACTTAGTCTCGGGTTTGGGTTCAACTTTGGGTTGCTCCACTGGAGCAGCAATTGACTTGCCATCATGAAGTTTCCCTCCTTGCCCTTGCCCTTCTCGAAACTAGTGGTTTTACTAACCATCAACACTTGATGCTCCTTCTTGATTTCTACCTTCGCGGTGTCAAACATCGCGAACAGCTCAGGGATCATGATTTCCATCCCTGACATAATTATAGTTCATCACAAAGTTCTAGTAGCTTAGTGATAGTGACTCAGAGAACTATATCAATCACTATCTTATCTAGAAGATCAACTCCCACTCGATTCAAGCGATTGTTGCACCTAGACTATCTGAGCACATGCTCAACGATTGAGCTATTCTCCTTCATCTTGCAGGCAAAGAATTTTGTTGGAGATCTCATATCTCACAACATGGGCACGAGCCTGAGATCCCAATTTCAGCTCTTAGAACATCTCATATGTTCCGTGAGGTTCAAAACGTTTTGGAGCCTCAATTCTAAGCCGTAATGCATGATGCACTAAACTATCAAGTAGTCATCGGTACGTGTCTGTTAGATGTTCACAACATCTACAGACGATGCTAGAGAGGGTGGCGCACCGAGCGGTGCATTAAGGACATAAGCCTTCTGTGCATCAATGAGGACAATCCTCAGATCACGGACCCAGTCCGCAATATTGCTACCATCATCTTTCAACTCTATTTCTCTAGGAACATATACAAATTAAGGGAGCTACAGCGCGAGCTAGTAATCTACAACATAATTTGCAAAGACACTACTGACTATGTTCATGATAATGAGTTCAATTAATCATATTACTTAAGAACTCCCACTCAAATTGACGTCCCTCCGGTCATTCGAGTGATACATGATCCAAATTCACCAACTCAAGTCCGATCATCACGTGAGTTGAGGTGGCTACAATGGTGAACATCATCAAGTTGATCATATCTACTATATGACTCATGTTCGACTTTTCGGTCTCTTGTGTTCCGAGGCCATGTCTGTACATGCTAGGCTCGTCAAGTTTAACCCGAGTGTTCTGCATGTGCAACACTGGCTTGCACCCGTTGTATGTGAACGTAGAGTCTATCACACCCGATCATCACGTGGTGTCTCAACACGACGAACTTTCGCAACGGTGCACACTCGGGGAGAACACAATTTATCTTGAAATTAAGTGAGGGATCACCTTATAATGCTACCGTCGTCCTAAGCAAAACAAGGTGCATAAAAAGGATTAACATCACAGGCAAATCATAAGTGACATGATATGGCCATGAATTTGTGCTTTTGATCTCCATCTAGAAAGCACCGGCATGATCTCCATCATCACCGGCATGACACCATGATCTCCATAATCTTGATCTCCATCAACGTGTTGCCATCGGGTTTGTCACGCCTTGCATGCTTCTACTACTATTGCTACCGTTTAGCGATAAAGTAAAGCATTTCATAGCACTTAATGATTGACACGCAGGTCATACAATAATTAAAGACAACCCTATGGCTCCTGCCGGTTGCCGTATTCAACGACATGCAAGTCGTGATAATCTATACATCACATGATCGTCTCATACATCACATATATCACATCATGTAATTGGCCATATCATATCACAACATACCCTGCAAAAACAGTTAGACGTCCTCTAATTGTTGTTGCATGTTTTACATGGCTCCTACGGGTATCTAGCAAGAACAATTCTCACGTACGCATAAACCACAACGGTGATACATAAGTTGCTTTTCAACCTTCTCAAGGACTGCCTTAGTCGAATCCGATCCAACTAAAGTAGGAGAAATAGACACCCGCTAGTCATCTTTGTGCAACGAAGTTACACATCAGTCGATGGAACCGGTCTCTCGTAAGCGTACGAGTAAGGTTGGTCCGGGCCGCTTCATCCCACAATACCGCTGAACCAAAACACGACCAAGGGAGGAAGCAATCTAAGCATCAACGCCCACAAACTCTTTGTGTTCTACTCGAGATCTCATATACACATAGACGTAGCTCATGATGCCACTGTTGAGGAATGTTGCATGGGAAACAAAAAATTTCCTACGCACACACAAGATCTATCCATGGTGATGAGTATCTACGAGAGGGAGAGTGGATCTACATACCCTTGTAGATCGCTAAGCGGGAAGCGTTAAGAAACGCGGTTGATGTAGTGGAACGTCTCCGCGATCCGAATCGCCAAGCATCCTGCGATCTCATCACGATTCGTCCTGCAATCCAATCACGATCCGTCCCGTGAACTCATCATGATCCGTCCCGCGATCTCATCACGATCCGTCTCGCGATCTTGATCACGGTCCTTCCGATCTAGCGCCGAACGGACGGCACCTCCACGTTCAGCACACATACAGCTCGATGATGATCTCCGCCTTCTTGATCCAGCAAGAGGGAGCGGAGAGGTAGATGAGTTCTCCGGCAGCGACGGCGTTGCGGCGATGGTGGTGGAGCTATTACAGCAGGGCTTCGCCTAAGCACCGTTGAAAACCGATCTAGAGGAGAAACTGCGATCTAGAGGAGAGGTAGCACATGGCTATTAGGGTTAGCTTTTTCCTCTAAATCCTCTAGTATATATAGGAGGGAGGGAAGGGAGGAGGCAGCCTAAAACCCTGAAGGTTTGGTCGAAATTGGAGGTGGAGGAGTCCTACTCCAATCCTATTAGGAGTAGGATTCCTCATTTCCACTTGGAAACTCTTTCCACCTCTCCTCCTTTGGATTTTTTCCTTCTCAAACCACTCCAGCCACATGGGCCCTTAGAGGAGGCTTCGGCCAGCCTACCAGGGGATGGTTTACCTATTCTCACAGCCCATGTAGCCTCTTGGGTCGAAATACCTCTCCCGATGGTCCCTCGGTACACTACCGACACTCCCGATACACTACCGATGAGCCCGAAACTTTTCCGGTGACCAAAACAGGACTTCCTATATATCAATATTTAGCTCTGGACCATTCCGGAGCTCCTCGTGATGTCCAGGATCTCATCCGGGACTCCTAACAACCTTCGGTCAGCACCATACATAACTCTATACTACCGAAACGTCACCGAACCTTAAGTGTGCAGACCCTGCGGGTTCGAGAACTTTGTAGACATGAACGAGACACCTCTATGGTCAATAACCAATAGTGGGACCTGGATGCCCATATTGGTCCCTACATATTCTACGAAGATGTTTATCGGTCGAACCTCTATGTCAAGGATTCAGTTAATCCTGTATGATGTTCCCTTTGTTCTTCGGTATGTTACTTGCCCGAGATTTGATCGTCGGCATCTCCATACCTAGTTCAATCTCGTTACCGGCAAGTCTCTTTAACTCGTTCCGTAATACAAGATCCCGTGGCTAACACTTAGTCACATTGCTTGCAAGGCTTATTGTGATGTTGTATTACCGAGTGGGCCCTGAGATACCTCTCCGTCACACGGAGTAACAAATTCCAGTCTTGATCCATGCCAACCCAACAAACACCATTGGAGATACCTGTAGAGCACCTTTATAGTCACACAGTTACGTTGCAAAGTTTGATACACACAAGGTACTCCTCTGGTGTTAGTGAGTTGCATGATCTCATGGTCATAGGAACAGATACTTGACATGCAGAAAACTGTAGCAATAAATTGACATGGTCATATGCTACGTTTATAGTTTGGGTCTTGTCCATCACATCATTCTCCTAATGATGTGATATCGTTTATCAAATAACATCTCATGTCCATGGCTAGGAAACCTTAACCATCTTTGATCAACGAGCTAGTCTATTAGAGGCATACTAGGGACATAGTGTTGTCTATCTATCCACACATGTATCTGAGTTTCCGATCAATACAATTCTAGCATGGATAATAAAAGATTATCACGAACAAGGAAATATGATAATAACTAATTTATTATTGCCTCTAGGGCATATTTCCAACATGTTATACATACATAGAGTCACGGGCCAGGTAATGTGATTGCTGCTCTGCTCCCCAAAAAGATTAATGCCATCCGCGCTTAAACCAAACCATATGTTCCTTGCGTCACCTGCAAACTCCTTCCAGTACTTTCTCTCGATTTTTTCCACTACGACTCGTCAGCGAGTGCTCTCAACTTCTCATCTTTCTTACGGTCCTCTTTGTGCCATCGCATATTCTAGGCATGCTCTTTGTTTCTGAACAGATGTTTCAACCGTGGTATTATAGGAGCATACCACATCACCTTGGCAGCAACCCTCTTTCTGGGGCGCTCGCCCTCAACATCACCAGGGTCATCGCGTCTGATCTTATAGCGTAATGCACCGCATACCGGGCATGTGTTACGTTCCTCGTACTCACCGCGGTAGAGGATGCAGTCATTAAGGCATGCATGTATCTTCTGCACCTCCAATCCTAGAGGGCATACAACCTTCTTTGCTGCGTACGTACTGTCGGGCAATTCGTTATCCTTTGGAAGCTTCTTCTTCAATATTTTCAGTATCTTCTCAAATCCTTTGTCAGGTACACCATTCTCTGCCTTCCACTGCAGCAATTTCAGTGTGGTACCAAGCTTTGTGTTGCCATCTTCGCAATTGGGGTACAACTCTTTTTTGTGATCCTCTAACATGCGATTGAACTTCAGCTTCTCATTTTCACTTTCGCATTGTCTCTTTGCATCAACAATGACCCGGCGAAGATCATCATTGGACACATCGTCTGGTTCCTCTTGATCTTCAGCTTCCCCGATTGCAGCATCACCGTATTCAGGGGGCACATAGTTGTCATCATCCTCTTCTTCTTCATCGTATTCCATCATAACCCCTATTTCTCCATGCTTGGTCCAAACATTATAGTGTGGCATGAAACCCTTCACAAACAGGTGGCTGTGAAGGATTTTCTGGTCAGAGTAAGACTTCAAATTCCCACATGTAGGGCATGGATAACACATAAAACCATTCTTCTTGTTTGCCTCGGCCACTTCAAGAAAATAATGCACCCCATTAATGTACTCATCGGTGCGTCTGTTACCGTACATCCATTGTTGGTTCATCTGCGTGCATTATATATAATTAACTGTGTCAAAAACCATTAGAGAACATTAGGAATACATAAGTGTTGGGGAACGTTGCATGGGAAACAAAAAATTTCCTACGCACACGCAAGATCTATCCATGGTGATGAGCATCTACCAGAGGGAGAGTGGATCTACATACCCTTGTAGATCGCTAAGCGGGAAGCGTTAAGTAACGTGGTTGGTGTAGTTGAACGTCTTCGTGATCCAAATCGCCGAGCGTCCCGCGATCTCATCACGATCCGTCCTGCGATCCAATCATGATCCGTCCCACGAACTCATCACGATCCGTCCCGCGATCTCATCACGAACCGTCTTGCGATCTTGATCACTGTCCTTCCGATCTAGCGCCGAACGGACGGCACCTCCGTGTTCAGCACACATACAGCTTGATGACGATCTCCGCCTTCTTGATCCAGAAAGAGGGAGAGGAGAGGTAGAAGAGTTCTCCGGCAGCGCGAGGGCGCTGTGGCGATGGTGGTGGAGCAATTCCGGCAGGGCTTCGCTTAAGCACTGCGGAAATCCGATCTGGAGGAGAAACTATGCACTGGAGGAACTGGCAGCACGTGGCTAAAAATTCTGTGCAAAAACCCTAAAACCCACCAGTATATATAGGAGGAAGGGAGGAGAGTCTTGGCGCAAGGGCCAAGTCTCCTTTGGTTCGGCCGAAGTGGGGAGGAGAGGAGGACTCCTCCTCCAATCCTAGTAGGACTAGGATTCCTCCTTTTTGGCCTTTTTCCACCTTTTCCCTTTGGGACTTTTTTTCCCTAGCCGCATGGGCCTTGTGTGGGACTTCCAACAGCCCACAAAAGTCTGGTAATTATTCTCCCACAGCCCATGAAGCCTCTTGGGTCGAAATACCCCTCCCGATGGTCTCCCGGTACACTACCGGCACTCCCGGTACACTACCGATTAGCCCGAAACTTTTCTGGCGACCAAAACAGGACTTCCTATATATGAATCTTTACCTCCGGACCATTCCGGAGCTCCTCGTGACGTCCAGGATCTCATCTGGGACTCTGAACAACCATCGGTCACCACCATACATAACTCTATACTACCAAAACGTTACCAAACCTTAAGTGTGCAGACCCTGCGGGTTCGAGAACTATGTAGACATGACCGAGACACCTCTACAGTCAATAACCAATAGTGGGACCTGGATGCCCATATTGGTTCCTACATATTCTACGAAGATCTTTATTGGTCGAACCTCTATGTCAAGGATTCAGTTAATCCTGTATGATGTTCCCTTTGTTCTTCGGTATGTTACTTGCCCGAGATTTGATTGTCGTATCTCCATACCTAGTTCAACCTCGTTACCGGCAAGTCTCTTTACTTGTTTCGTAATACAAGATCCCGTGACTAACACTTAGTCACATTGCTTGCAAGGCTTATTGTGATGTTGTATTATCGAGTGGGCCCTGAGATACCTCTCCATTATACGGAGTAACAAATCTCAGTCTTGATCCATGCCAACTCAATAGACACCCTCGGAGATACCTATAGAGCACCTTTATAGTCACCTAGTTATGTTGCGACATTTGATACACACAAGGCACTCCTCCGGTATCCGTGAGTTGCATGATCTCATGGTCATAGGCACATATACTTAACATGCAGAAAACAGTAGCAATAAACTGACACGATCATATGCTATGTTTGTAGTTTGGGTCTCTTCCATCATATCATTCTCCTAATGATGTGATCCCGTTATCAAATGACATCACATGTCAATGGCTAGGAAACCTTGACCATCTTTGATCAACGAGCTAGTTCACTAGAGGCATACTAGGGACATAGTGTTGTCTATTTACCCACACATGTAATGTGTTTCCAATCAATACAATTATAGCATGGATAATAAACGATTATCATGAACAAGGAAATATTATAATAACTAATTTATTATTGCCTCTAGGGCATATTTCCAACAGTCTCCCACTTGCACTAGAGTCAATAATCTAGTTCACATCACCATGTGATTCGCATTGTTATGAATCTAACACCCACTGAGTTCTAGGGCTCGATCATGCTTTGCATGTGAGAGAGGTCTTATAGTCAATGGGTCTGTGACATTCATATCTGTATGTACTTTGCAAATCTCTAAGTCAAACTGTAAACACTGCTACCACACTCCACTTGGTACTATTCCAAATGGCTGCTCCACTATATGTATCCGGATTGCTACTAAGAGTCATCCGGATTAGTGTTAAAGCATGCATCTATGTAAATCTTTACAACGAACCCTTTATCACCTCCGAAATCTAGAAAAGTTTCCTTAGTCTTTTAGTCACTAAGGATAATATTGACCGCTATCCAGTGATCCACTTCTGGATCACTCTTGTACCCCTTGACGGACTCATGGCAAGGCACACACAGGTGCGGTACACAGGATGGCACACAATACAGAGCCTATGGCTAAGGCATAGGGGACGACATTTGTCCTTTCTCTTTCTTCTGCCGTTGTCAATATTTGAGTCTCAGTCAACTTCACACCTCGCAAATCAGGCGAGAACTCTTTCTCTGACTGATCCATTTTGAACTCTTTCAAAATCTTGTCAAGGTATGTACTCATTGAAAGTCTCATCAAGCATCTTGATCTATCTCTATAGATCTTGATGCTCAACAATTACATAGCTTTATCCAGGTCTTCCTTTGAAAAACTCTTTTCAAACAACCGTTTATGCTTTCCACAAATTCTACATCATTTTCGATCAACAATATGTCATCCACATATACTTATCAGAAATTCTATAGTGCTCCCACTCACTTTATTGTAAATACAAGTTTCTTGTACACTTTGTATAAACTACAAAAGCTTTTATCACCTCATCAAAGTGTATATTCCAACTCCGAGATGCTTGCCTCAGTCCTTAGAAGGATCACTGAAGCTTGCTCACCTTTTAGCATCCTTAGGACTGACAAAAACCCTCTGATTGTATCACATACAACCTTTCCTCAAGTAAATTGTTAAGGAAACAATGTTTTGTCATCCATCTGCCAGATTTCATAATTGAAAAATGCAGCAACTGTTAAAATAATTCCAACAGACTTTAGCATCGCTATGAGTGAGAAAGTCTCATCGTAGTCAACTCCTTGAACTTGCCGAAAACTTCTTTGTGACAAATCGAGCTTTATAAATGGTGACATTCACCATCAACGTCTGTCTTCATTTTAAAGATCCATTTGTACTCAACGACCTGCCGTCCAATGAGCAAGTCCACCAAAGTCTATACTTGGTTTTCATACATGGATCCTTTCTCGGATTTCATGGCCTCTAACCATTTGTCGGATTCCGGGCCCATCATCGCTTCTCCATAGCTCATAGGTTCATCGTTGTCCAACAACATGACCTCTAAGATAGGGTTGTCGTACCACTCAGGAGTAGTACACGTCCTTGTCGACCTATGAGGTTCGATAGTAACTTGATCTGAAGCTTCATGATCATCATCATTAACTTCCTCTGCAACTAACGTAGGCTTCACAGAAACATCTTCCTGCGCTGCGCTATTGTCTGGTTGAAACAAAGGTTCAACAACCTCATCAAGTTCTATCTTCCTCCCACTAAATTCTTTCGAGAGAAACTCGTTCTCGAGAAAGGACCCAGTTTTAGCAACAAACACTTTATGCTTGGATCTGAGATAGAAGGTTTACCCAACTGTCTTTAGGGTATTCTATGAAGATGCATTTGTCCGTTTTGGGTTCGAGCTCATTAGGTGAAAACATTTTTCCACACAAGCGTCGCAGCCCCAAACATTAAGAAATGACAGCTTAGGTTTCTATAAAACCATAATTCACACGGTGTCATCTCAACTAATTTAGATGGTGCCCAATTTAAAGTGAATGTAGTTGTCTCTAATGCATAACCCCAAAATTATAGTAGCAAAACGATAAGAGACATCATAGCATGCACCATATCCAATAGAGTACGACTATGACATTCGAACACACCATCAGACTATGGTGTTCCAGGTGGTGTGAGTTTTGAAACAACTTTCACATTGTCTAAAGTTGTATGCCAAACTCGTAACTCAGATATTCACCTTCACGATCATATCACAGACATTTTTATCTTCTTGTCACGATGATCTTAAACTTCACTCTGAATTTGCTTGAACCTTTCAAATGATTCAGACTTGTGTGTTTCATTAAGTAAATATACACTATATCTACTCAAATCATCAGTGAAGGTAAGAAAATAACGATATCCACCGCACGATATAAGGCTCATTGGATTGCATACATCAACATGTATCATTTCCAATAAATCACTTGCCCGCTCCATCAAACCAGAAAACGGGGTCCTTAGTCATCTTGACCAAGAGGCAAGGTTCGCATGTCTCAACCGATTCGAAATCGAATGAGTCCAAAGATCCATCAGCATGGAGTTTTTTTCATGCGTTTTATACCAATATGACATTTAGCGGCAGTGCCACAAGTATGTGGTACTATTATTATTAACTTTGTATCTTTTGGCATCAATGTTATGAACATGTGTATTGCTACGATCAAGATTCAACAAACCATTCTCACTGGGTGCATGACCATTGAAGGTATTATTCATGTAAATAGAATAACCATTATTCTCTAACTTAAATGAATAACCGTGTTGCAATAAACACGATCTAATCACGTTCATGCTCAACGCAAAACACAAAATAACATTTATTTAGGTTCATCACTAATCCCGAAGGTAGAGAGAGCATGCGATGTTGATCACATCAACCTTGGAAACATTTCCAACACACATCGTCACCTCACCCTTAGCCAGTTCTCCGTTTTTATTTCGAGTTACTAACATTTAGCAACCGAACCGGTATCCAATACCCAGGTGCTACTAGGAGTACTAGCAAGGTATACATCAATAACACGTATATCAAATATACTTCTGTCGACGTTGCCAGCCTTCTTATTTACCAAGTATCTAGGGTTGTTCCGCTTCAGCGACCGCTCTCCTCATAATCGAAGCACTTAGTCTCGGGTCTGGGTGTAAACTTTGGGTTGCTTCACTGGAGCAGAAACTGACTTGCTATCCATGAAGTTTCCCTCCTTGCTCCTGCCCTCCTCGAAACTAGTGGTTTGACTAACCATCAACACTTGACGCTCCTTCTTGATTTCTACCTTCGCGGTGTCAAACATCGCGAACAGCTCAGGGATCATTATTTCTATCCCTGGCATTTTATAGTTCATCACCAAGTTCTAGTAGCTTAGTGACAGTGACTTGGAGAACTATATCAATTACTATCTTATCTCGAAGATCAACTCCCACTCGATTCAAGCGATTGTAGCACCCAGACAATCTGAGCACATGCTCAACGATTGAGCTATTCTCCTTCATATTGCAAGCAAAGAATCTTGTTGGAGATCTCATATCTCGCAACACGGGCACGAGCCTGAGATCCTAATTTCAGCTCTTGAACATCTCATATGTTCCGTGACGTTCAGAATGTTTCGGAGCCTCAATTCTAAGCCGTAATGCATGACGCACTAAACTATCAAGTAGTCATCAGAACGTGCCTGTCAGATGTTCACAACATCTACAAACGACGCTAGAGGTGTTGGCGCACCGAGCGGTGCATTATGGACACAAGCCTTGTGTGTAGCAATGAGGACAATCCTCAGATCACCGACCCAGTCCGCAATATTGCTACCATCATGTTTCAACTCTATTTCTCTAGGAAGATATAAAAATTCAAGGGAGCTACAGCATGAGCTAGTAATCTACAACATAAATATGCAAAGGTTGCTTAGACTATTGTTCAAGATAATGAGTTTAGTTAATCAAATTACTAAAGATCCCACTCAAATTGACATCCCTCAGGTCATCTGAGTGTCACATGATCAAAATTCACCAACTCAAGTCCGATCATCACGTGAGTTGAGGTGGCTTCAATGGTGAAAATCATCATGTTGATCATATCTACTATATGACTCATGTTCGACCTTTCGGTCTCTTGTGTTCCGAGGCCATGTCTGTACATGCTAGGCTCGTCAAGTTTAACCCGAGTGTTCTGCACGTGCAACACTGGCTTGCACCCATTGTATGTGAACGTAGAGTCTATCACACCCGATCATCACGTAGTGTCTCGACACGACGAACTTTCGCAACGGTGCACACTCGGGGAGAACACAATTCATCTTGAAATTTAAGTCAGGGATCACCTTATAATGCTACCGTCGTCCTAAGCAAAACAAGGTGCATAAAAGGATTAACATCAAATGCAAATCATAAGTGACATGATATGGCCATGAACTTGTGCTTTTGATCTCCATCTAGAAAGCACCGGCATGATCTCCGTCGTCACCGGCAAGACACCATGATCTCCATCATCTTGATCTCCATCAACGTGTCTCCATCGGGGTTGTCGCGCCCACCATGCTTCTACTACTATTGCTACCGTTTAGCGATAAAGTAAAGCATTGCATAGCGCTTAATGATTGACACGCAGGTCATACAATAATTAAAGACAACCCTATGGCTCCTGCCGGTTGCCGTACTCATCGACATAAAAGTCGTGATAATCTATACATCACATATATCGCATCATGTAATGGGCCATATCACATCACAACATACCCTGCAAAAACAAGTTAGACGTCCTCTAATTGTTGTTGCATGTTTTACGTGGCTGCTACGGGTATCTAGCAAGAACAATTCTTGTCTACACAAAAACCACAACGGTGATACACTGGTTGCTTTTCAACCTTCTCAAGTACCACCTTTGTCGAATCCGATCCAACTAAAGTGAGAGAAACTGGCACCCGCAAGCCATCTATGCAACAAGTTACCGTTGAGGGGACCGGTCTCTTGTAAGTGTACGAGGATGTTGGTCCAGGCTGCTTCATCTCACAATACCGCTGAACCAAAACACGACCAAAGGAGGAAGCAATCTAAGCATCAACGCCCACAAACTCTTTGTGTTCTACTCAAGATCTCATCTACACATAGACCTAGCTCATGATGCCACTGTTGGGGAACGTTGCATGGGAAACAATAATTTTCCTACGCACACACAAGATCTATCCATGGTGATGAGCATCTATGGGAGGAAGAGTGGATCTACATACCCTTGTAGATCGCTAAGCGGGAAGTGTTAAGTAACGCGGTTGGTGTAGTCGAACGTCTTCGCGATCCAAATCATCGAGCGTCCCGCGATCTCATCATGATCCGTCCAGCGATCTAATCATGATCCGTCCCACGAACTCATCATGATCCATCTCGCGATCTCATCACGAACCGTCTCGCGATCTTGATCATTGTCCTTCCGATCTAGCGCCGAACGGATGACACCTCCGTGTTTAGCACACGTACAGCTTGATGACGATCTCCACCTTCTTGATCCAGCAAGAGGGAGCGGAGAGGTAGAAGAGTTCTCCAGCAGCATGACGGCGCCGCGGCGATGGTGGTAGAGCAATTCCGGCAGGGCTTCGCCTAAGCACTGCGGAAATCCGATCTAGAGGAGAAACTATGCACTGGAGGAACTCGCAGCACGTGGCTAAAAATTCTGTGCAAAAACCCTAAAACCCACCAGTATATATAGGAGGAAGGGAGGAGAGGCTTGTCGCAAGGGCCAAGCCTCCTTTAGTTCGGCCAAAGTGGGGAGGAGAGGAGGACTCCTCCTCCGATCCTAGTAGGACTAGGATTCCTCCTTTTTGGCTTTTTTCCACCTTTTCCCTTTGGGCCTTTTTTCCCTAGCCGCATGGGCCTTGTGTGGGACTTCCACCAGCCCGCAAAAGTCTGGTAATTATTCTCCCACAGCCCATGAAGCCTCTTGGGTCGAAATACCCCTCCCGATGGTCTCCCGGTACACTACCGGCACTCTCGGTACACTACCGATTAGCCCGAAACTTTTCCGGCGACCAAAACAGGACTTCCTATATATGAATCTTTACCAACGGACTATTTCGGAGCTCCTCGTGACGTCCGGAATCTCATCCGGGACTCCGAACAACCTTCGATCACCACCATACATAACTCTATACTACCGAAACGTCACTAAACCTTAAGTGTGCAGACCCTGTGGGTTCGAGAACTATGTAGACATGACCGAGACACCTCTACGGTCAATAACCAAGAGCGGGACCTGGATGCCCATATTGGTTCCTACATATTCTACGAAGATCTTTATCGGTCGAACCTCTATGTCAATGATTTAGTTAATCCCGTATGATGTTTCCTTTGTTCTTCGGTATGTTACTGGCCTAAGATTCGATCGTCGTATCTCCATACCTAGTTCAACCTCGTTACCGGCAAGTCTCTTTACTCGTTCCGTAATACAAGGTCCCGTGACTAACACTTAGTCACATTGCTTGCAAGGCTTATTGTGATGTTGTATTATCGAGTGGGCCCTGAGATACCTCTCCGTCATACGGAGTAACAAATCCCAGTCTTGATCCATGCCAACTCAACAGACACCCTCAGAGATACCTATAGAGCACCTTTATAGTCATCCAGTTACGTTGCGACGTTTGATACACACAAGGCACTCCTCCGGTATCCGTGAGTTGCATGATCTCATGGTCATAGGAACATATACTTGACATACAGAAAACAGTAGCAATAAACTGACACGATCATATGCTATGTTTGTAGTTTGGGTCTTGTCCATCACATCATTGTCCTAATGATGTGATCCCGTTATCAAATGACATCACATGTCAATGGCTAGGAAACCTTGACCATCTTTGATCAACGAGCTAGTTCACTAGAGGCATACTAGGGACATAGTGTTGTCCATTTACCCACACATGTAATGTGTTTCCAATCAATACAATTATAGCATGGATAATAAACGATTATCATGAACAAGGAAATATGATAATAACTAATTTATTATTGCCTCTAGGGCATATTTCCAACAATAAGTGACCAAATTAATAGAATTGCATCATCATATTAAAACCAAAGTAGATACATAGTTCCCGTTGACCAACATATAGCTCTCTAGAGCATCTAATTAAACCATACATTGAAACTATTTAAAACATTTCAATGCAACAACAAATGCGATCATAATCACAACTAAGGTAACAATTGATCCAACGACATAATGATACCAAGCCTCTTTATCAATGGCATATTTTCTAATCTTTCTAAGCTTCAAGCGCATTGCAGCCATCTTGGTCCTGTGATCATCGACGATATCGGCAACATGCAACTTCAATCCCATCTTCTCATCTTCAGTTCTTTTCAATTTTTCTTTCAAATGATCGATTCTTTTTTAGCTTTAGTTAACTTGTCGAGCAGAATTGCATAGTTGGTATCCATTTTTTGTTGAACTACTTCCTATAGATAAAAACATCTACGTCAAATTGGTGGCATAATTAATTGTCATAGACATTAGATGTGTGAAATAGTTATAAAAGATAATATACCACATCTAAATCATAGACTGGACGAGGACCGACGTGGACGGATACCATAACCATGGCACTATATAATAACAAACAATAATAAAAGTAAGAAAACATACGAGTAAGTATATTTTCTTTTAGAAAGAAGATAAGATCAAGAGGCTCACCACGCGCGGGCGATCGACGGCGGTTTCAGGACGGGGACGGGACAGGACGGACCGCAAAACCTAGACAAATCTTGACAAAAATGGAGTTTGGACAAGGAGCTTCGAGAGGAGAAATCTTAAGTGTGGCTCGGGCATTTCATCAAACACCTCATGTGCATATGAGGTGAGATAGAGCACCACAAAGCTCTAACACTGCTGTCCTGGAAAAACAGAGCACTCCACGGCTCTGCTAGTGGCGGGCAAGGGTTTATATAGGCAGCTCATTGGTCCCAGTTCGTGGCTGGAACCGGGACAATATGTCTTCCTTTGGTCCGGTTCCAGCCATGAACCGGGACCAGGAGCGAGGCGCATTGGTCCCAATTCGTGCCTGGAACCGGGACCAAAGGGGCCAGACGAACCAGGACCAATGACCCACGTGGCCCGGCCGCCCCCTGGGCTCACGAACCGGGACGGTTGCCACCTTTGGTCCCAGTTGGTGAGCGAACCGGGATTAATGGGATTAGGAGGCCCGAGCTAATGTTCTGTTTTCTACTAATGAGAGTTGCTATATATTATCCTACGTAATCAGTTTTTCTTTTTATGAGGGGCACGTAATCAGTTTTGCCGGCTTAGATGAAAGCATCGGCCCAGCTTGTTGACCAGCCCTGGTTGAAAACAGGCATGAAGCGGACGGCCTGGTGCACATGTTCGTTTAACTTTTGTATCCCCTAAAAAAAACTAAAGTTTTGTATGAGAACACAACCAAAAGACATTCATACCAAACGGTATGTGTGATACTTGAAATTTTAAATTAAGTTATGATTATTCAAATTTAGTCATGCCAGGTTAACCTTCAGGCATCTTTGTTTGTAGGAGTAAGGGCACGACTAACGCATAGCCAAGACCTAATGTCTCATGTGCCAACTAGGTTCAGATGACATCATGGACTCAAAGTATATGTCTTAAATGTGTCAGTGTGGCTTGTAGAGGAGCTAGTTGCTTGAGCAGAAATAACAAGGAGAGAGAAAGAGAGAGAGAAGAGAGAGAGAGATGTGGTCTCGACCGCATAGAAAATAGCTCACCCAACCATCATGGCTCACGTCATGAGGCTACGTGTGCATTGGATAGATGTAAAACTGAACGGTGCTTCAATTCTACGATGTGGCTGAGGCTGGGCATCACCTATGTGATGCCATCATTGTTCATGTCCTAATAGTTTTTTATTTCTTTGCTGCTCTGACATTTTGAATTTCTACATGCCACTGGCTTGGTTACTACTATTATGAGTTTATTGCCCCCTACTGGTGCCTCACGCGAGCCAAAAGACGCTACACATCCGTCATGGACAGACAATATATTTTTCTCTCCACTCTTAGTCTTTTTACTAAGCACCATAGAAACAACGGGGTAGCATAGAGTAATTTCACGATTTCAGTAGGAAATATGCAGCTGATAATTTTGTTCAGTCATTTGATGCAAATGTGTTGTGCGTCATATAAAAAGGTACCCGTTATCATATTGTTTGTCGGCGCGATGGTAGACCAGTATGAAGGTGCAATGGGGCTGTTTTGTCATTTTATATTTACATCCTTCTTACAAAATTGAATATGTTGATACAACAAGATGTCCAGAGACAAATGCTTGGTGGCTTAACGGATGGTGCGGTGTGAAGCCTCCGAGGCCCCATGGCACCTTGAGGATGCGACAGGTGCGCAACTTACACCGCGACTCAGTGGACAACAACACAAGCCCATCGCAATGGATGAAGTCGAGATCTAGACATGTAGAGAACGACAAGGTCGGCATGGACTGCATGAGGATGTTCTAGTCTTCTTCCCACTGGTACAGGCTTCCAGTAGCTACACATGTATACATTGCTACATAGCTTTCAATTGACTACACATGATCCGATTCCTGGCACGGCCACGACCAGGACTTCCATGGACGGATTGATCAGTACACCCTAGGTTGTGTATACCAATGCATGTACCTTTTGTAGTCTGATCACTCTAGGTTGTGTATACCAATGCATGTACCTTTTGTAGTCATCAGAGCCAAGTCCGTACTATTGTTCGGAGTAGGACTGGTATTATCTATGGAGCGTGTAAGAATAAATGGGCGAGATTCAAGAACGTGAACATTTATAGCTAACTACTACTCTAGCTAACGTATATACATGCAAATGGATCGAACATTGTTGATGTCTCCCCATTCCAGGTATCATGTGCGTGTGAAGATGACTTTTTAAGGTGACCTTTTCTACTTCCTTCGTCTCAAATTACTTGCCGTTCAAATGGATGTATCAAACCTTTAAATATAAAACTTCATTGTTTTCCAGCCACACTGGGTAAAGTGAAAATCAGCATAATTTGAAGGCAATAGCTATATGTAAGTCATATGTTTTCACAATCCGGGTTAGTGAATTTTCGAAGAACACAATACGTTGTGCCAAGGCCAAAGACGATGGCGCCAGAGCAAGTGAATGAGGCTTGTGGACGCCTGCGACACCTCGGCTGGGAACGAGCCAAAGTCAGAGACGACTCTGTTCGCCGCGGCATCCCAAGCGAAGGCGAGCCGAAGGGTGACGGTTTGAGTGTGGGGGTGCGGGCTTGCTGGAGAACTCTGGCTCGGGTCGTTTGCTCTTTGTGTTGGCGCACACGCTAGAGGATGAGGAATCAACACCGGAGAAGATGTGGTGGTTGTGGAAAGACAGCCATAGCTTGGCCGATCGAGTGTTATTCCTAGGGTCACCCAATAGCTTCGCCATAGATGCCTCGTGGTTGGGAGACCACGGCGGGTGTCCCTACTTTATCTACTACAACAAAGGTCTTGCCGGGTGACGGCTGGTTCCCTTCCTGGCGACTGGAGGGCGAGTTTGGTTCGATTCTAGATCCACCACAAGCCCATCCCATCCCACCCCCAGCCCGTCCCATCCCAAATCCACCAACAAGCCTAGCATGTCCCGCCCCAGAGCCACCACAGCCTTCCGCGTGCGGTCGAACACCTCAGGTCCTCCTCTGGTTCTCTCACTTGGTTTCGCTCAGTTTCTTTAGGGGGCTGCCATGGACTGAGTGGAGGGATTGCTGAAAAGTCTGAAGCTCTCAGAGTCAGAGAAGAAGGGGAGGAGGATCATCTGGAGTGAAGGCACAAAGGTGGGGGCGGCAGAACCGCAAGCTATTGCCAAGCTCTTGTCTAACAAGCCTGCGATGGCGAAGGCCTTGGCCGGAGCCCTTACTAGGGTCTGGTGCCCATTGAAGGGTCTGGACTGCAAAGATTTGGGAGATAACAAGTTCCTATTCACGTTCCATCAGCAGGTGTGAAAAAGAAAAGCTATGGAGGGCGGTCCTTGGGAATTTTGGAAGTCTCTGTTGGTGGTGGAAGATTTTGTACCATCAAAAATTGTAAAGGAGTATGAATTCAGGTGGATCCCAATATGGGTCGGGATATTTTATCTTCTTCTTGGAATGATGTGTCGGGAGGCTGGAGAGGCAATTGGGAATTTTATGAGGAAGACAATGGAGGTTGAGGTGGGGGCGGATGGTATGGCAGTGGGCCAATTTTTGTGTGTGAAAGTCCATATTGATATCAGAGAGCTCCTGGTGAGGGGATTTACCCGGGATGAGGAAGAAGGGGAGCAATGAGGAAGCGGTATGGAGAAAGGGAAGAAGAACAAGACCGATGAAGAGTTGTGGTGCAGATTTGAGTACAAGTTTCTGCCTGATTTCTGTTTTTGTTGTGGTTTACTTGGTCATATTGATAAGGACTGTAGTATCAAGCTTAGCAAGGGAGAAGTGCCACAATTCGGCTCATGGGTGAAAGCATACATCCCTAGGAGAGGAGGGGAGGCGGGTAGGGGGAGCTGGAACGATGGGAGAAGAAGTTTTAAGGGTCGAACCAATGCATACATTCGGCCTTATAATCTGGGGTCCAACAAAAGCAAATCCGACAGTGACAATGACGATTGGAGGAAAACAAAGCCTGGTGCACCATCTCTACTAATAAATTCGGTGGCATGTGACGAGGAAGTGACTAGCCCGTTGAAGACGCCTATCGAGATGGGGCAAGATGAGGGAGACAGAGAGCAGGCAAACTGAAAGAAGCTAATTTTTGAAGAGAGTGTGAAGCAGGACGGAGATCCTGGTGCTGATAATGGGTCTGGCAAAGGTAAAATGACCGCAGATCTGGTCATGGAGGAGCGACTGCTAATGGAAAATGATATGAGAGGGGGGAGCTCCTAGGAAACAGGAGGGCGCCGGGTGCTGGTGGGGGTAAGGGGAGCAGAAGGGAGGGAAGGGTGGTGGTAAGGGTGGAAGAAATTTGTTAGGAGAGGGAGATAGGGGGTTGTGGGTGTCCAGATGCCTTTGGGAGTGACTGTGGAGGCGAAGAGAGGGTGAGGGGATATGGAGGGAGAGGAGGTGGAAGGAGAGCCCGGTAAGAAGGCAAAGGGAGTAGGGGAGATCACACAATCAAGTGAAGCGGGGTTGTCAGAACAGCCCTGCCATACGCAATGAAGCTTGTCGCCTGGAACTACCGGGGGCTTGGGAACCCATCAGCAGTTTAGAGCCTTCTAGAACTCTAGAGGGAGGAAGAGCCCGACATACTCTTTCTGTCAGAAACAAAAATGACGAAGAGAGAGCTTGAGAGCTTGAGATGGAGGCTGGGGCTGCCTAATATGGTGGCAATGGACTCGGTTGGCCGGAGTGGTGGGATGGCGTTGTTCTGGAGGAGAGGAGTGGATGTTAGTTTGAGGTGGAAGGATCGGTATTACATCGATGTGATTGTGATGGAGGAGAATGGAGTGCAATGGAGGCTGACCGGGGTGTATGGTGAATCTAAGTGGGGGGGGGAAGACAAAACTTGGAGGGCATTGAGTGCACTCCACGGGCAAACAGATTTGCCATGGGTGTGACTTGGGGACTTCAATGAGATCATGTTTGCAAATGAAAAGGAGGGAGGGCCGGCTCGGGCCCAAGGGTGCATGGACGCCTTCCTGGATACTTTGGAGAGTTGCGGGCTCGAGGACCTTGGGTTTGTGGGCGATCCATTTACATGGAGAAATAATTGGCACCAGGTGGATGGGTACACACATGAGCGGCTTGACCGGGTGGTGGCTAATGCAGGGTGGCGTGATTTATTCCCCTATATAAAATAATAAATGAGAACCCCCGTCATTTGGATCACGGGCCTTTAATAGCAGAGCTTAATGGTATGTCAGAATGGCATAAGGAGATGCATGGGCCGAGGGTGTTCCGATTCGAGGCAAGGTGGCTCCAAGAGGAACAATGTGGTCAGATTGTGGAGGATACCTGGAATGAAGCCTTTATGGAGGGTGGCAGGTCGGTGATGGACGGCATAAGGAAGGTCGGGGGGCGCTGTCTAGGTGGGATAAGGAAGTCCTGGGGGAGCTGAAGGGGCGGTCAGGAGGGCAAAAAAGGAGCTTGAGGGGTGCCTAAGAAGCCCACTAAGCCAATATCAAGTGAACAGGGAGCAACTCCTGAAGTATAAGTTGGGGCGCTTGGAGCATCAATATAATATGTATTGGCAACAGAGAGCACATGCAAACTATCTGAGGAACGGCGACCGCAATACTAAATTCTTCCAGGTGTATGCATCAGAGAGGAAGAGGAAGAATGGGATTCGGAGATTAAAAAGAAGAAGATGGAAGTATAGTGGAGGGAGATAAGGAGTTAGGAATTTTTATCACTAATCACTACAAAAGTTTGTTCAAGTCTGTTGCAGGTGACATCAATGACGAGCTACTCTCTCACGTTCCCGTCTCCGTCACACACAAAATGAACTAGAGGCTAACTAGGAGGTTTACCGAGGAGGAGGTTAAAAAGGCTCTAGATGCCATTGGTGATATGAAGGCTCCAGGACCAGACGGAATGCCGGCCCTGTTTTATAAAAAGTTTTGGGACCTTTTGGGGGTGAAGGTGCAGAAGGAAGTTCTTGGTGTGCTAAATGGGTACCCTATGCATATAGCCTGGAATGAGACTACCATAGTGCTGATCCCAAAATGTAAAAATCTAGAGAAGGTTACAGAGTTTCGCCCTATCAGCCTTTGTAACGTCTTGTACAAATTGATCTCCAAGGTGTTGGCAAACCGGCTGAAAGAGGTGCTCCCCGAGATCATTTCGCCATCACAATCAGCCTTCGTACCTGGAAGGATGATCACGGACAATGTGTTTCTGGCATATGAGATCATGGACCTTATGCACAAAAGAAAGGGCGGTCGTGAAGGTTTGGTTGCGGTAAAGTTGGATATGAGTAAGGCCTACGATCGTGTTTAATGGGAAGTTCTGGAGAAGATCATGTGTAGGATGGGCTTTGCTCGGCAATGGATCAACACGATCATGAAATGTGTGTCTACTGTTACATACAGAGTAAAGGTCAGTCGAGGGCTATCGGATCTTTTGGTACTCGAGAGGGGAATGCGCCAAGGGGATCCCTTATCGCCGTACCTCTTTATCATCTGTGCAGAAGGGTTCTCGGCATTGCTACAACATGCAGAGTTAGAGGGCACTATTCAGGGGGTGCAGATTTGCAATGGGGCACCAAAGATCAATCATATTTTCTATGCGGATGACTCACTGATTGTTATGAAGGCAAATGTGCAAGGGGCTGCCTGCAGGCTATTCTGGCACTATATGAAGAGAAGACTAGGCAATGCATTAACAAGAGTAAGTCGTCTGTGACCTTTAGCAAAGGCACGAATACAGAAACAAAAAGCTCAGTATTAGGTGTGCTGGGCATACCGAACGAGTCGCGGTGTAATCGCTACCTTGGGTTGCCGGTGCACGTTGGAGCTTCGAAGAGTAAGGAGTTTGAGTATATAAAATAGAGTATATGGCAGAGAATGCAAGTGTGGGTTGATAGGCTGTTATCACTACCGGGCAAGGAAATTTTGGTCAAAAGAGTGGCTCAGGCGAGCCCAACCTATGTGATGTCCTGTTTCGATCTAACCAGGAAGTTGTGTGATGAGATTGGCACCCTCATTAACCGGTACTGGTGGAGCCAGCATGATAACATGGACCGGTGCCACTGGATAGGATGGGATAAGTTGACAAAATCGAAGAAGGAGGGGGGGCTTGGGTTCCATGACCTGCATATCTTTAACATTGCAATGCTGGCCCGCCAAGGATGGCGCTTAATGCAAGAGCCCGATTCCTTATGTGTGAGGGTCCTAAAGGCCTGGTACTTCCCCAATTGCTCGATCCTTGAGGCTAGGCCGGTGGGTGACATGTCATATACTTGGCGCAGTATTCTGAAGGGCATTGAGCTCCTAAAGCAAGGCATCGTGTGGAGGATCGGGACTCGGGAAAATGTGAAAATCTGGGAGGACCCCTGGATCCCCCGTGGAGACACCCGAAGGTTGCGGACTCATCGCGGGAGTGTGTTGATTGACAAGGTCAGTGATCTGATGGACCCGGTTACGGACACCTGGGATGTGGAGTTAGTGAAGGAGCTATTTTGTGAGGAAGATGCAGTGGAAATCCTTGCTATTCCGGTGAGAACTGGTATGGACGATCATGTGGCCTGGCATTTTGACACAAAGGGGTTTTCTCGGTTAAATCAGCCTATCATTTGAGTGTGAAGCAGCGGACAGTGAAGAGTGGCAGGGATGGTAGTTCCTCTAAAGTGGAGCCTCAAGCTTCCCAGAAATGGAACAGGATTTCGAGCCTCACTTTGCCGCCCAAGATTAGGACATTTGCATGGAGACAGTCATATAACAACCTGCCCCTAAAAATGAATATAAAGAGAAAACACATGGATCTTGATACTTGATGTCCGGTTTGTATGCGTGTTGATGAGGATAGGGGACATCTCTTCCTGAAGTGGAAATGGGTGAAGCAAGTGTGGCGGGAGTTGCAGCTGGAGGATGTACGGCTGAGTATAATACAATGCTCAAACCCGGCTCACATGTTTGATCAGATATGGGCTTTGAAATCGGAACGGAGGGACTTGGTGCTGGTGCTGTTATGGGAATGGTGGACTCGACGGAATAAAGTGAATGCTGGGGAGAAGAGGAAAACATGTGACGAGGTATGCTTCATCATCCGAAAGCATTTGTCTGATTCTGATGTCGAGACGCAAAGCATGCCATCACGAGAGCTTGCGAGGGCTATGCACGCCTGGAGCAAGCCACCGGCAGGTTATGTGAAGATTAATTTTGATGTTGCCTTTCTCGCCGCTTCGGGTGATGGGGCCTGGGTGTGTGTGGCCAGGTCTGACCAGGGCGAGTTCATCGCTGGGTGCGCGGGCAAACTGGAGCATCTCTCCTCTCCGTTGCACGCTGAAGCTACTGCCTGCATCAAGCCCATCGAAGCTGCTAATGTGCTAAGGGTGCATCAGGTTATTCTAGAGTCCGACTCTCTTCAGTTAGTGAATGCTTTGAACTCTCGGGAGTGTGATTTATTTGCGTTGGGTGTGCTTTTCTGCGAGGCTTGAAGCATGTGTGTTGGATCATTCGATGCTTTCAAGTTTGTTTTCTGTAAGCGTGAATGTAATTAATGCTGCTGCCCATAGCCTCGCTGCTTTTTGGGTATAGGGCAGGTGTGGTGTGCAACTGGTGGACGGAGCTTGCTCCAGACTTTGTGTCTGATTTGGTTGCCAGCGATTTAGCTGTGCACAGTTAAGTTTTTGGAACGTGGGTTCCAGTTCAAAAAAACAATAAGGTCTTGCCACACATGAACAGTTTGGTGTGTTCCCGCACAACCTCCGTTGCTGCATGATCGAGTTTCTCGAGCGGTTGCTTCCAGGATGGGAATACAAGAAATGCATGTGGCTTGTCCCCGATCGTGATATTGCTCCAATACAGGCACACAGTAATAATAACCGGAAATTCATCTTTTTTGGACAATACAATAATTCATTAATCTTATCATCGCGTCAAGCAAGGGCAACTGTTGGGTGTTTTACCCACAAACGTTGCATAAGCATCTTATAATGGGTGAAGTGCTAACAACTTTATAGTGGTTTTGCTTTATAGGAAATCACTAAGATGTCACTGATGTGTCAAGAACTTGAGCAACAACAATCGGTTACCTGTATCAGGAGCCTAGTTTCACAGTGTTGGTGCACAACTTATCAAGAACTTTAGCAACAACAATCAGCTGCAACTCTTGTTTTGTAACCATGGAAAAGGGTCACGTGCTAAATTGGTCTACCACAAGAAGACCCAAGCCAATAGAGGTCATCGGCCTCCTAAATATATCAACGGTGCATACCCACAAGGAAGAAGCTCTAGATGCTCTCAATGGATGGTTCTTGGATGGATGCAGCCTCGAGGTTACCTTTGTCAAGGAGGAGCAACAGTGGCGGCGGCATGGCCGTCCACTTGGTTGAAGCTATGATGAAAATTCTTCATTCATAAGTCAAATTTTCATACGGTCCTTGTAAATTTATCAAAATAAATTGATTATATGTTGAATGATAGAAAAACAGAAGGAATTAATTGGGTTTTTTTGTGTGACATGTGGCCAATTGATAAGACAAACTATTGTATTAAAAAAATAGAGGAGGACAGGGGTATGTTATTTTACTAGTCAAGAGACCATGCTTTTCAATGGAAGAGATATCTTTTTGCGAGAAGCACCGGAAAAGATAATTGATGTGTTCACCAAAAATGGTCTCCGCAATGGTAGGCGACAAAGCAAGGAGCTGCGGTCTTCTTGTGGGTCATGCTTGGCCCATGAATCTTGAAATTGGTGGGGTTGGTCATCGTGATGATGAGCATCCAACTCGTGCATTTATTTCGTTTGGGTTTGTCTTCGTTTTAGGGTTGTGGCTCCTCCTCCTTTGGTGGTTGCGCATCAATCTTCGAGGCACGATTGCTTCTACCAGTCTCTCATACGACGGCGTAACCGGATGAAGTACTAATTGGAGTGCATAAATCATGTATCATTACATAATCATGAATGAATGTTTCTTCTTTATCACGGTTTATTATCTTTGATTATTTTAGTGCTCATGTGTCCACGTTTTTTTTTCTAATTAGAGCAAAATAGCATACTCCTTTTTCTACGAACTTGCCCACGATTTCTTTCATTTATAGCTAACCGGCATATAACAAACACGTGCTAATAACCAATGGCCATCGTGAATATTTATGAAAATACTATAACGTCAGATTCGGATCTTTGTTTAAATTTCTCAAACAATACCAACTGCCGAATTTTCTTGGAAACGTGAACAATTTTTAAAATCATGAAACTTTTTGAAAAATGCGAACATTTAAAAAAAAATCTTGTATATGTTTCAAAAAAACATGAACAAATTGAAATGGTAACAATTTTTAAAATTCAGAAAAAATGAAAACATAAACCTTTTATAAAAACACAAACATTGTATGAAAACAGTAACATCTTTTAACATTCATAAAATTGATTTGAAAAATCAATTAATGCAAACAATATTCTGAATGTGTGACTATTTAAACAAATGATTTTTTTCATATATGATTTTTTTATAAAATGCAAAAATTAAAACATCTCGAGCAATTTTGGAAAACACAAATATTTTTTGAAAAAATGGGATCATTTTTTCAATGTTCAGCAAATTTCTAAACAAGGACAAAAAATAATGTTCCGAATATTTTCCAAAATAGGAACAAATTTGGGATTCTAAACATTTTCTTAACCGAACAAAAATAGAAATTCTGAATATTTCTATAAACGTTTAATTTACTAAAATAATAAAGTTGGAAGGAAAAGGAAAAATAAAGATAAAGGAATAGAAAAACAAATATAAACATAACACCGAAAAAAACATGTCAGCCTAGTCTTGGGTGCGCTGTTTGGAGCTTCGTTTATTTGCCACTCTATCTGGCAAATAAGGTTTTCCTGACTCTTTTTTAGAAATATAAGTTTTTTTAGCTGCGTGGGCAGGATAATAAGTGGGCTGCCTTCGCTGGGCCAAAGTGCGCATGGCCCATGTACAAAATTCCGGACAAACATTTTTTTCTAACACGCAGAAGCACAAAATTTTGGTACCATCTCGGATAAAAAAATCTTTTCAGCGGTGAACGGGTCAGAAAAAAAATCAAAGAAAAACATCTTGCTTTATTAATAGGTATAGATATAGATGACTAGCAATGTTGGTACATTATCGATAGATATATCAGTTCCCAAGTTTATTTGCTATCGATACTGATTATTGTTATGTCAACGCGTTTATTTGCACTCGTGGCTACCTTTGAGGCCCAGTGTATTCAAAATCTTGGTTACGCTTCATTATCACTCGTGGCGAACTTAGTTGATGTAATTACCGTATTTTTGTTGTTGTATAGTCTAAGTTTATTCTTATTTAATATCTCATGATTTGTTTATTTTGTGATTTGAAAAGGTCGAAAGATTAGTTAACGGACCAAAACGTTATCTGTCCGTCGGACAGAAACAAAACGCATCGCAAATGGGCCGGTGCCCAACTCACTATAGTAGGGCTGGAATATGGCCCCCGGTCCTCACATGGGCCCATAATCAACACGAGCAATAACCAACCCTAAACATAGTGGGCCGCAAGTAGTTTCGGTCCTTATCATGCCGGTTAAATCTCGGGTCTCAAATGATATCATGGGCTTTTGAACATGCTAAAAAGTAGGTTGGGCATGAGTTGTAACGAAATATTCAAGGGCCTATAAGTACCTTGGCCCTTTGTTGGCCCTTTTACGTGACAGGCTGTTAACATGTTCAAATATGTCTCTGTCTCTGGTTGGACCAATAATATATTGGACATTTAGCAGGCCAAAACAGAGTCAGGCAATAAATGGGCCCAATTTCTCCATGGGCCTTTATTAGGCCGAAAGTCACTTTGGACTAGGAAACGGCCCAAATGTATTATGGGCCATTAGATGGCCCAAGGTCAAGCCAAGTCGACAGCGGCCCATTTGCACCAAGGACCGCCAACATGCCAAAATAAACATCCGGTCAAAATGGGTCAAATGGTGCGATAAGCCTTTAACAGGCCAAAAGACACACCGGGCCTGAATTGATAGAAAACATAGCGGACTTTTAACGGGCCGGATCTTCATATGGACCTTCATTTGGCCCAAAGACATGTTGGATTGATAATGTGCCGGGCCATTAATTTCTGACAAAATCATGAAGGCCTTTGACTGGGCCGACCTTTTCACCTAAATGGGCCATTGGTGGGGGGCCCCTTCCACGTGTCGCCTTTTCATTGGCTAATATCGTCAGTTGGATGGGCGATGTATGTCACAACATAGAGCTAACGTGTGGTTCCTTTGGCAAATGAGAATTTGGCACGTGTTAATTTGGCATTGGTCGGGCATGTTAACGGGTATCGGATCCAAAACCGACACCCGATATTTAACAGTGACCTATTATGGTGGATACCACGCGACAGTTACCCTTGATGAAAACACCTCCATGACACGCAATTTATCGCCAAGAAGTGAACACTTCCTGATGAAAAATGAAATATTTTCATGAATCACTTCTGCGACAGGACAAGTATGACTATCTTCATTCTGTCATAAAATCTTCATGGATGTATTTGCGTGATAGAAAACGTGACCTACCGTGACAAATGTGTATCATCACGGAAATATTTTTGTAGTGTAATGATTGTTAGATGTCACTTTTTTATATTGTCATTTTGATATCGATTAAGTCATCCTTTCCCAATATTCATACGGTAAAGAATTACATGATTATACATGCTAGCCAATATTAAAGTAAAAAATTATATTTTTATCAATTACCTAACCGAGGACAAGTAGGAATTAAGCTTATGGATATTGATATGTCTCTAACGTATCTATAATTTAAATTATTTCATATTATTATATTACTCCCTCCATTCCTAAATATAGGACTTTTTAGAGATTCTAATACGGAGTACATATAGAGCTAAATGAGTAAAAGTACACTGAAAAATACATCTATATACATTCATATTCAGTTCATAGTGAAATCTCTAGAAGGCCTTATATTTAGGAATGGAGGGAGTACCAATCTTATATGCTTTATGTGCTATAGTATATTAATTGGTCTTATCTTCTCTACATTATGTCATCATGCTCTAAGCATTACTCTATTTGTTATGAATCTAACGCCTCCAGATGCATGCTGAATAGCGATCGAGGGTTAGAATAATAATAGTAGATTTAGTAAGAATCACGATCTACTTGTCACAGACGTAGTGTCTATATATGAATTATGACATGAAGAATCACATAAGTATGGGCTATCCTATTAGTTGCCTAACAATAATTTGTTTATCTATCGTATCATGGTTACGAGGAAGATGCCTCTAGTGAATATTATGGTCCTCAGGTCCATGTTTCCTACTAAATACCAAAAACACATTAACCTTTTTGTTTTTTATTTACTTTACTTTTATTTTATCTTTCCTACCAGCTTCAATCCTCGCAATTGGCTGGAACAAGGGGATTGACAACACTTTTGCATTCGTTGAGTGCAAGCATTTGCTTTGTGTGTGTGCAGGTGATGTTGATGCTATCTGTGTGATGTCTCCTACTGGTTTGATAAACCTTAATTCATTACCGAGGGAAATACTATCCGCTGCTATACCGCTTTATCTCATACTCTTCGGGGAAAACCTAACATCTACGCAAAGTAGCACCGACCACCACCCCATCCCCCACTAGCGTTGCGAGGGAGCATTCAATGGAAGCACCACCGAGCGTAGGAGGAGGTACGACGGGAGCATCTGAGAATGGTATTCAGCTCTGTGATTGAGCATCATGCGTAGACTCTTGGATCTTTAATGGAGTGTCGTCGGTGCTGCGACGGTGACTGCGACAAATGGTCGACGGATATGCGATCGAGAATCAAGTGTGGCCTCACGGAGCTTAAATGGAGCGTCGCCGGTGCTGCGACGGTAATCACGACAAATGGCCGGCGAGGGCACTGCAACTCGAGTGATGTTTCTTTCAAACTGTTTGGATCATGATACTTGTGATTTGTGTTGGCTTTTTCGTGAAGAGGAATGGGTTATCGTAGCATAATATGGGTAAGTATTTTCCTCAGTTATGAAACCAAGGTTTATCAAACCAATAGGAATATCAATCATCAACCGTCTTCAGCAGCTGCACAAAAAAGAGCAAACAACTTGCATCCAACGCTCGCAAGACGGTTGTCAATCCCCTTCGTCTCGTTATTTGCAAGCAAGTGAGTTGTGTAGATGATTGTAGATGATTGAAAATTGCAAAATAAAATAAAAGCAAATAAATGGAAGCAATGTAGTAGTAGTGTTTTTAAATATATAATTGAATAGACCCAGGAGGCGTAGTTTTCTATAGTAGCATTTCTCATAAAAATAGCATACGGTGGGTAAACAAATTACTGTTGGGCAATTGATAGAAAAGCAGATAGTTATGCGATTTTCACGACAATGATCATGTGTATATAGGCATCACGTCCATAAACAAATAGGGCGACTCCTGGCTGCACCTATTACTATTACTCCACTCATCGATCGCTATCCAACATGCATATAGAGTATTAAGAAAAACAGAGTAATGCATAAAGAACAATGACATGATGTAGACAAAGTAAACTCAAGCAATATGAATAAACCCCATCATGTTATCCTTAGTAGCAGCAACACAAAGACGCAACTTGTCCCCTATGTCACTGGAATATAGAAACTCGTCAGGTTGAACCTACTACAACGCACCTCTCTCACCAAAGAAATATCAATCTAGTTGGCCAAACTATCTCAATAGATTGGAAAGAATTACGAAGCTATAAAATGATCATGTAATTAAGAATCATAATAATTTCAAAGAAGACTCAGATACTTTCATGAATAATCTGAACATAAACCCACAATTCATCGGATCCCAACAAACACACCATGCAAAGGGATTATATCGGATAGATCAAGACAAAGATGCGACGAACATTGTATTGAAGATCAAGAGATTGTCATCTAGGTACTAGCTACGGATCCGTAGGTCCATGGTGAACTACTCACACATTATCATAAGGGCAGCAAGGTTGATGAAAAGGCCCTCCGTGATCGATCCCCCTCCGGCAGGGTGCCGGAACGGAGCTCCAGATGGGCTCCCGTCGGAATAGACCCGCGGCGACGTAAAAAGTGTTTCGGGACCTTCTCTAGGGTTTTCGGAATATATGAGAATTTATAGGCCAGAGAACAAGGTCGGGAGAGCCACGAGGGGGCCACAAGCCATCAGTGCGCCCCCCCCCCCCTTAGGGCCCTCGTGCGGCTCCTGGCCTCTTTCCGAAGTTTTCATGTCTTCTTTTGGTCTAGAAAAAATGATTAAAAAGTTTCATGACAATTGGACTTTGTTTGGTATTGTAAACCTGAAAAGTTAAAAAACATGAAGAATACAGCAACTGGCACTGGGCACTTGGTCAATAGGTCAGTGCTCAAAAAATATATTTGATAAGTAAGTGTCCAAAACAAATCCTAGAATGATAATATATCAGCATGAAACAATTAAAAATTATAGATACATTGGAGGCATATCAAACCACTGCCGGCGTCGCGATGGAGCAGTGTTGGGCCACCGGAAGCATAGCTGACGCTATAATGGAGCTTCCTCGGATGCTGTCGGTGGTACGTTGCAGCTATACCTGGGCATTGGCAGGGTCGGGCCTAAAATAGCCCATAGCAAAAAACTGAGACCCAGGCCCAGCCCTGGCCTATCGTCAGGCCTACTTTTCAAGCCCAAGCCCGACCCATCTGTTGAAAACCCTATCGGGCCTATGGCCGCGAGCTGGGCCTCTTCCTTAAAATCTCAATATGCCAAGCGCAAGCCCAACCCAACCCTGCTGGCGGTCTCAGAACTCAGGCCCAAGCCTGACCCACAAGCAAACCCGACAGGCCTAGGCCCTGGATTTTCGGGCCGGGCCTGGGCAGGCAGGCCGGGCCGGGCCTGAGATGGACAGGTATAGTTGTAGCTTCCGTCATGCCACGCAGAGCACTATGAGAGCTGCAAAGGAGATTTGACGGGGTGTCATCCGTGCTGCGTTGAAGCTATCCTACGATTCGGTGCAACGTGGAGTTGTTGCAAACGAACAGCCATTCGGTATTTTCTTAAAGATCCGAATCTGACGCTATAGCATTTTCTTAAATTGTCTTTTCTTGGAACGTGCCCACAATTTCTTTCATTTATAGCTAACCAGCATATAACAAACACGCACTACTAACCAATGACCATCGCATATTTAAGATAATACTATGGCGTCAGATTCAGATCTATTTTTAACTTTCACAAACAATATGAACTGCCGAATATTCTTGCAAATGTGAACAATTTCCGAAATACTGATAATTTTTGGAAAAGCAAACCATTTTTTATAAATCCTGTATATTTTTGGAAAAAAGATGAACAAATAGAAACGGTAACAATTCTTAAAATTCACAAAAAATGAAAACATAAACCTTTTATAAAAACACAAACATTGTGTGAAGACGGGAACATCTTTTAACATTAATAAAACTGGCACATATGCCCGTGCGTTGAATTGCGATTGAAAATTAACGTGTCCACCAGTATGGCATGATAGCATCCTCAAGGTACCACATGGCTGGGGAGACGCACAACAAGCTTTTAAAGAAATACATAGCAACAACCCTTAACACCGATGTTAAGGATCAATTAGTTCTTCTTATAAGCCTACCATCTACACGTAGTTAGCTTTATACCTCCTGATTGACCTCGTGCAACACACGTTTGACTTGCAGCAATGACGGTCATCCTTGTCGTGTTCATGTGGTCGGCTTTGCAATGTTGTCCGTGTGACTTGTTATCGTAGCAGCGTTTATGTAATCTGTTTTGCAGCACGGTGGTCCAACTTCTCAATAGAAAAATAATAGCGGCGAATGGTGTTATATTGGCATGCTTTCAGACATATCAAGCGATTGGCCTTCCAACGTTGTGTTCTGCTTTGAGCAACAACAGCGGGGCTAAAATTGTGGTGTGTGTCGTTTGTAGCAGCAATGCTCGATCGAAAGTTTCATGTAGATTAGTGGCAAAAACGCTGAGGAATAAAAACATTCCCTTGCACATTAAAAAGGTTAACATGCCGCCAAAAAATTAAAGCTGGCGATAGGTCGTTTGCTTCTTTTTTCGTTTTTGAGTAGTTTGTTAGCAAGACTCGATTGATCCTATGGAAAGAAGGCAGGAGCATCTCTCGTGTTGGACACATCTCTCGTGTTGGAATCATCACTCACGAGTTATATATACCACTCCAACCAGGTATCTTATATCTTTTGTTAGTTAGATTCAGCCATATCATACGCTCCATGGGATATGCAAGCACATCATGAACCAACAATCCAGCCATACTTCCCTCATTTCCCTCTAGAGCCAACAATTAATTCTTTCGCCACGCTCTATTTCAACAATTTCATTTAATCAAAGCCATCTTAATTCCTTAACTCCCGCACCTTGCCCTTCGTTAGGCTTGATGACTACTCGACAACTCTTCGACATATATAAACTGGTGGATTTTTGTGGATCGAAGCGAGGTCGGATAAATATTCTAGCGAACCCTTTCTATATATTAAAACGTTTGTGCTTTTAAAATTTTCAAAAAATGGTCGTGTATTCATATTTGTACATAAATTAGAAAATGTTCGGAATGGTCTTGTTCTATTTCTCACAACATTGTAAAAATGTCTAGAATTTCAGAAAATGTTCCCATCTACAGAAAATGTTCACAAATTTTAAAAATGTTCATGTTTTCATTCCCACGAGTTTCAAGTAATCTTCCCATTTCCAAAATTGTTCAAAATTATTCGAAAATATAAATTTTCAAATTTCATTTTGGTTTTTCAAATAATTGTTTTGAATGTTTGGAAGAAAATCAGATAGTTTTTAGGAATTTCAAAACAATGTTCCCGTCTCCACAAATTGTTCATTTTTTTAAAAGTTCATGTTTCCATTTTTTTCAGGATTTTGAATTCTTTTATGCTATCCAATTTTGTTCTGGGGTTTCAAAAAGTGTTGGTGTTTCCACATTTATATTTGAATTAAAAAAATGTTACTGTTTGAAAACAATTCTTCAAGATTTTCAGAAAATGTTCTTGTTTTTCAAAAATATTTCATTTTTTAAAATTTGTTTACAAAATTCAAAAGTATTTGTGCTTCACAAGACATTCTGTTTTTTTTAAACAATTGCGCTTGAAATTTTAAAAATATTTGTATCTGTACTCCAGATTGGTTCTGAAGGTTTTGCACTTTTTCATAACCAGTAGAGCTTGGTAGGTGAACCGGTTGCATTGTGATGTTTATAGTATGACATCCTCGCATTGATCCCCATGCTACGGGAGCAACTAATTAGAAAACGCTCTCTCACAAACGTGCCAACGATCACTCCCACGCTCCGCCACTTGATGCGTTCTCAGTCGCCGCCACGTGTCGCGCTTTGAGCGCTCTTTTCGGATTTTTTTTTTACTTTTTCGCATGCGTTTACGCCTTTTTGTAGTGGTTTTTTCCGGATATTTTTGGTGTTCTGATTTTTCACCGGTCTTCCGTACCTATTGGACGAAAAAAAATTCAAAAAAAACAATTCACGAAAAAACGTGTATTCTGTATTATTTTACGCGAAAAACGCGTTTTTTTGTGATAGGCACGGTTTTGCTTTCACGACAGACACGGTTTTACCTTCGCTAGCATGCCTCTCGGAAAGTAAAAAAACATGTTTTCTGTCTTTTTGCGAGAGGCATGGTTTTGCTTTCAAGAAAGGCACGGGTTTGCCTTCGCGAGAGGCCGTGCCTCTTTCGAAAAGAAAAAAATTATGTTTTCTGCTTTTTTTTTCATGAGAGGCACGGTTTTGCCTTCACGAGTGGCACGACCCTTTTTTCTAAAAAAATTTCTATCGCGTGAGGCATGATTTTTTCGTCCGGTTTTTTCGTGAAAAAAAAGTTTGTCAAAACCTATCACCATGGGTTCTAGTTTTGAAGATCTCAACACGAGATAGCCAACGGTGAAAACGGTTCGAGATTTGGACACACAGTTTAGAAGATAAAACGTTTTGAAAATACGGATCTACAAAAAAAAAGGAAAACTCTCAGGTTGCGACAAGTGGCACGCATGCAGTGCGCTATTTAGGTGGGAGTAATCGTGTACTCGCTAACTAGTAATTTCGCCATGCTACGCATGTTTTTTTTTTGAGTCATCCGCCATTGTTAATGGGCCGGCCAGTAATTCGGAAAAAATAACGGACGAACGTTAATATCAATCCCGGCGTTCCATGAAGGACCAAAATTTGCTGGGTCCCATGGAAAATGAAAAAAGGTGGAGAAACGCCTCCCTTTAATATTGGGTAAGATTTATTTGAAAAATCAATTAATGCAAACATTATTTTGAATGTGTGACTATTTAAGAAAAAATGTTATTTTCGTAATGAAACATTTTATAAAATGTAAAAAAATTAAAACATCTTGAGCAATTTTGGCAGACGCAATTTTTTTTTTGAAAAAATGGGATCATTTTTTCTATGTTCAGCAAATTTCTATACAAGGACAAAAAATCAATGTTCCAAACATTTTTCAAAATAGGAACGAAATTTTGGGATTCTAAACATTTCTTAACTGAACAAAAATCAAAATTCGGAGTAATTTCTGTAAACTTCTAATTTACTAAAAATAAAAGGGAATGAACAAAAAAAGAAAAAAAAGATAAAGGAATAGAAAAACAAAAAGAAACAGAACACCGAAAAAATAAATAGGTTGGCCTAGTCTTGGGCGCATTGGTCGGAGCTTCGTTTATTTGCCGTTTTATGCGGCAAATAAAGTTTTCCAAACTCTTTTTCTAGAAGACATAAGTTTTTTCTAGCTGTGTAGGCAGGATAATAACTGGGGTAGCTTGGTTGGGCCAGAGCACGCACGGCCCACGTATAAAATTCCGGACAAACATTTGTTTTCTCGAAGGAAGAAGTACAAAATTTTGGTACCATCTCAGATAGAAAAAAATCTTTTCAGAAGTGAACGGGCCAGAAAAAAATCAAATAAACACATCTTGCTTTATTAGTAGATATAGATATAGATAATTAGCAATGTTGGTACACCATCGATAAACCTATCGCTTCGCGAGTTTATTTCCTGTCGATACTAATTACTATTATGTCGACGCGTTTATTTGCACTCATGGCTACCTTTGAGGCCCAAATATGCCCTAGAGGCAATAATAAATTAGTTATTATCATATTTTCTTGTTCATGATAATTGTTTATTATCCATGCTATAATTGTATTGATCGGAGACTTAGATGCATGTGTGGATACATAGACAAAACCATGTCCCTAGTATGCCTCTAATAGACTAGCTCGTTGATCAAAGATGGTTAAGGTTTTTAGCCATGGACATGAGATGTCATTTGATAACGGGATCACATCATTAGGAGAATGGTGTGATGGACAAGACCCAAACTACAAACGTAGCATATGACCGTGTTAGTTTATTGCTACTGTTTTCTGCATGTCAAGTATTTGTTCCTATGACCATGAGATCATGCAACTCACTGACACCGGAGGAGTGCCTTGTGTGTATCAAACGTCACAACGTAACTGGGTGACTATAAAGGTACTCTACAGGTATCTCCGAGGGTGTCTATTGGGTTGGCATAGATCAAGACTGGGATTTGTTACTCCGTGTGACGGAGAGGTATCTCAGGGCCCACTCGGTAATACAACATCACAACAAGTCTTGCAAGCAATGTGACTAAGTGTTAGTAAAGGTATCTTGTATTACGGAACGAGTAAAGAGACTTGCCGGTAATGAGGTTGAACTACGTATGGAGATACCGACGATCGAATCTCAGGCAAGTAACATACCGAAGAACAAAAGGAACATCATACGGGATTAACTGAATCCTTGAAATAGAGGTTCGACCGATAAAGATCTTTTTAGAATATGTAGGAACCAATATGGGCATCCAGGTCCCGCTATTGGTTATTGACCGTAGAGGTGTCTCGGTCATGTCTACATAGTTATCGAACCCGTAGGGTCTGCACACTTAAGGTTTGGTGACGTTTCAATAGTATAGAGTTATGCATGGTGGTGACCGAAGGTTGTTTGGAGTCCCAGATGAGATCCCAGACATCACGAGGAGCTCCAGCATGGTCCGTAGGTAAAGATTGATATATAGGACGTCCTGTTTTGGTCGCCGAAAAAGTTTCGGGCTCATCGGTAGTGTATCGGGAGTGCCGGTAGTGTACCGGGGGACCATCGGGAGGGGTATTTCGACCCAAGAGGCTACATGGGCTGTGAGAGGATGAATACCAGCCCTTAGTGGGCTGATGGAAGTCCCACAAAGTCCCATGCGGCTGGGAAAGAAACGCCCAAAGAGGAAAGGTGGAAAAAGGCAAAAAAGGCAAAAAGGGAAGGAGTCCTAGTCTTACTAGGATTGGAGGAGGATTCCTCCTCTCCTATCCACTTCGGCCGAAGCCTCCTAGGGCTAGCCCTTTGGCCAAGCCTCCTCCTCTCTTCCTCTTATATATACTAGAGGTTGCACGAGTTTTTCAGCCACGTGCTACCCTCTCCTCTATTGCATAGTTTCTCCTCTAGATCGGTTTTCTGCAGTGCTTAGGCGAAGCCCTGGCGGAATAGCTCCACCACCATCATCGCAATGCCATCGTGCTGCCAGAGAATTCGTCTACCTCTCCGCTCCCTCTTGCTGGATCAAGAAGGCGGAGATCGTCATCGAGTTGTACGTGTGCTGAACGCGGAGGTGTCGTCCGTTCGGCGCTAGATTGGAAGGACCGTGATCAAGATCGCGAGATGGATCGTGATGAGATCGCGGGACGGATCGTGATGAGTTCACGGGACGGATCATGATGAGATCGCGGGACACTCGGGGATTTGGATCGCGAAGATGTTCGACTACACCAACCGCGTTTCTTAGCGCTTCCCGCTTAGCGATCTACAAGGGTATGTAGATCCACTCTCCCTCTCGTAGATGCTCATCACCATGGATAGATCTTGCGTGTGCGTAGGAAAATTTTGTTTCCCATGCAATGTTCCCCAACAGTGGCATCATGAGCTAGGTCTATGTGTAGATGAGATCTCGAGTAGAACACAAAGAGTTTGTGGGCGTTGATGCTTAGGTTGCTTCCTCCCTTGGTCGTGTTTTGGTTCAGCGGGATTGTGGGATGAAGTGGCCCGGGCCAACCTTACTCGTACGCTTACGAGAGACCGGTTCCATCAACTGACATGTAACCTCGTTGCACAAAGATGGCTTGCGGGTGCCTGTTTCTCCTACTTTAGTTGGATCGGATTCGACAAAGGCGATCCTTGAGAAGGTTGAAAAGCAACTTATGTATCACCGTTGTGGTTTATGCGTAGGTGAGAATTGTTCTTGCTAGATACCCATAGCAGCCACGTAAAACATGCAACAACAATTAGAGGACGTCTAACTTGTTTTTGCAGGGTATGTTGTGATGTGATATGGCCAATTACATGATGTGATATATGTGATGTATGAGATGATCATGTGTTGTATAGAATATCATGACTTGCATGTCGATGAGTACGGCAACCGACAGGAGCCATAGGGTTGTCTTTAATTATTGTATGACCTACGTGTCAATCATTAAGCGCTATGTAATGCTTTACTTTATCGCTAAACGGTAGCAATAGTAGTAGAAGCATGGTGGGCGTGACAACCCCGATGGCGACACGTTGATGGAGATCAAGATGATGGAGATCATGGTGTCATGCCGGTGACGATGGAGATCATGCCGGTGCTTTCAAGATGGAGATCAAAAACACAAGTTCATGGCCATATCATGTCACTTATGATTTGCTTGTGATGTTAATCCTTTTATGCACCTTCTTTTGCTTAGGACGATGGTAGCATTATAACTCGTCTACCTCTCCACTCCCTCTTGCTGGATCAAGAAGGCGGAGATCGTCATCGAGCTGTATGTGTGCTGAACGCGGAGGTGCCGTCCGTTCAACGCTAGATCGGAAGGACCGTGTCATGGATTTTTCACGGCAGATGTCCGGGTGAACGGACTTAGGTTCGGGGCGAAGACGCAACTATGTGGCGGCTTGAAGGGGTTGATTGGAATCGAGAGACACGGAGTTTACCCAGGTTCGGCCCCTCCGATGGAGGTAAAAGCCTACGTCCTGCTTGTCTGGTATTGATGATGAAGAAGATCTCTCGGTTACAGGGGTGCCGTTTGCTACCTCTAATCACGAGAGTCTCTAATCTGTCTATCTCTAATCTCTTGTGTTGTCTAAACTTGTGGACTTCTGTCTCTTCCCCTCTAGGGGTGCTCTACCCCTCCTTATATAGGAGGAGAGGGTAGGTTTACAAATAGAGACCTACTAGGAGTAGGATTAGGACTAGTCTCTCTAGAATCATATTTCGGGTCTTGTAACCTTCGGTAGGGAGTCTTTCTCTCTTTGAGCCTTCTCTTGTGAGCCACCTGGCGCCGGATTACACGTCGGGTCTTGGGCCTGGTCGTCCTGTGACCCGCCTGCCGGGTCATTAATAAAATGTCATGTCTTTTCCGGTTCTCCTGTGAGTCGCCAGGCCAGGTCATACCGCGGGGTATATCCCCGACATTAGCCCCCAGATTAGTTTGAATTTGTTCATGCTAAGCTCCTGAAATAAGAATAATAAATATGTTAAGTAGCCGGCTTGCTCCTTTGGCCGGCTTATGAAATGGCTCCTTAGAAATCTGGGTCTTTTCTGCATATGAAATAGTCGTCTTTGATAATCATCTTGCTTGTCAATGTCCTTTGAAAAATATTGAGAATATAAAACCCATATGCCATTGAGTCGGCTTCCAATACTCTTGGCGGGTCATTTTCGCCGGGTCATAATCATTGACGATGCCGGGCCATTATCGTTGGTAATGCCGGGTCAAATAACTAGAATCTAGCTGACTTGATAAAAATATTGGGATGAAAATGCCTCTGATGTAAAACCGGACTTCCATCGTTTATGAAGCAGGGCGGCTTATATAATATCTGGCGGGTTATGCTCTTTTGATAACGCCGCGTTATAAATGTTGGTGACGCTGGGTCTAACAACTGAACTCCATAATTAACATCTTGAAAATTCTCCTCAAAGTTTTTGATATGTCCATATTACCTGTAGCCCTCTAGCTCCAAGATTATCCATGATAACTTGGTGCTTTGCAATAATATTTTGGACTGTGTAGCCCCCAAGTGCCGGGTTGTCCTGCCTGCAGCAACCTGGGACTTATAACTGCCTTATACCTTTATAAATCTTCGGCAGGTGTAGCCCCCAAGGGCCGACTCATCAGAACGTGATGCGCCGGGTCTTCAATTTGAATCTCTTAATCTGTTGGAACAACTGAATACTGTAGCCCCCAAGTACCGGGTCACACGCCTGCAACGACTTGGGACTTTAGAAAATTTGTTCTGAGCGGTGTAATCCCCAAGTGCCGGGTCAGTAAGAATTACTGGGCTGGGACTTTAGAAGAATATAGAAAAGTCGGCTCATCTCCTTGTGATAATATGGTCTTGCTGATAATAGTGATTTGAAAACCGGCTTGCATTAGCCCCCAAGTGTCGTGGTGTGTGCTTGCAGCGACATGGGACTTTGCATATTTGATATAAACTGGACTTTGAATAATGTAGCCCCCAAGTGCCGGGTCGTCTGCTTGCGGCGACTTGGGACTATAATATGACTCACCTCAACTTGTTAAATGAATCCTTGACCGTGGTTGTAATATAACCCGACATGAATATCCTGGAATAATTCCTTCGTCTTTGACATGAAATCTCTGCTCGTGGTTGTGATGTAACCCGGCAAATGTATATTTGGAGAAATCCATGAGTGTTATGGATTACCACAGAGCACAATTGAAGAAATCCGAGAACCGGTTAATTAGATGACACGGCATTATATCTGATAGGGCGGCCCTTTAAAAAATAATGACTTCTCCGAGCTGGCTTGAAAACCCCAATCATTTAGTACTGGTTATGATAAACCATGAAGATCCAGCCAGGTTGGCTATTAAAGATCCATTTGGTCTTGCGGAGTACTTAATGGCGGCTCATCTTTAAGAGATAAAACCTACAAAAATAAACAAGACAGAATATATTCTGTATTGTTGTAATGGCGGCTTGAAAAAGCACAACCCGGAGATGTTATAATATTGCTCCTTCTTTCATAATCTTGCTCTGACCCGGCTTGATAAGCCGGCATGTCATGCGAATATGATACGATGTATGATGCAATGTTGATGCAATGTGTGATGCAATGTTTGACTTGTTAGTATTTTTGGCGCGAACGCCGGTTGTTAGGGTTAGATAAGCTACACCCGCAGGTGAGAAGCCCCCTTTGACAACCGTGGCTAATCGTGTTAGCCGGAGATGGCATAAAGCCGGGCGATAAGGTGTTAGAAGCGATACTCGGAGGTAAGAAGCCACCCTCAGCAATATGGCACGAACGAAGGTTGTTAGGATTAGATAAGCTACACCCGGAGGTGGGAAGCCCCCTTTGACAACCGTGGCTAATCGTGTTAGCCAGAGATGGCATAAAGCCGGCCGATAAGGCGTTAGAAGCAATACCCGAAGGTAAGAAGCCTCCCTCAGCCCGCGGCTAATCGTGTTAGCCGGAGATTTGGCATAAAGCCGGCCGATAAGGCATTAGAAGCGATACCCGAAGGTAAGAAGCCGCCCTCAGCCCGCGGCTAACCGTGTTGGCCGGAGATTTGGCATAAAGCCGGCCGATAAGGCATTAGAAGCGATACCCGAAGGTAAGAAGCCGCCCTCGGCCGCGGCTAATCGTGTTAGCCGGAGATTTGGCATAAAGCCGACCGATAAGGCGTTAGAAGCGATACCCAAAGGTAAGAAGCCGCCCTCAGCCCGCAGCTAATCGTGTTAGCCGGAGATTTGGCATAAAGCCGGCCGATAAGGCGTTAGAAGCAATACCTGAAGGTAAGAAGCCGCCCTCGGCCGCGGCTAATCATGTTAGCCGGAGATTTGGCATAAAGCCGGCCGATAAGGCGTTAGAAGCGATACCCGAAGGTAAGAAGCCGCCCTCAGCCCGCGGCTAATCGTGTTAGCCGGAGATTTGGCATAAAGCCAGCCGATAAGGCGTTAGAAGCGATACCCAAAGGTAAGAAGCCGCCCTCGGCCGCGGCTAATCGTGTTAGCCGGAGATTTGGCATAAAGCCGGCCGATAAGGCGTTAGAAGCAATACCCGAAGGTAAGAAGCCGCCCTCAGCCGTCGTAGTTGACATGTCAACTGGAATATTTGTGAATTCTTCTTGTAAGTCGCCACCTTGCAAGCCGCCATCTTGTATGAAGGAAACGCCAGAAGCTCCAAATAAATTCAGGCACCTATGTTTGAATGGTGCATCCCGGCAGTTCGTCCTCTTGAGCAACTTTTAATCATCCACCAATCATGTAATAGCCCCCAGAATTGGGTTTTCTCTTGCAAAGATCTGGGGTTCTCGTTGAAAAATGACCAAATGTGTCTCGCCATGTCTGTAGCCCCCGAGTCTTAAGTCGACTCGAAGAGGCGGCTTTGAGAGTCTCCACTGATGGTTGAGGTTGACCGTGGTGAGTTGTAGATGATCTCGTATGAATTGTTTGAATGATCCGGTCGATGGTTTCGTCCCGGCTAGTTGTTGAAGTGAACCAAACTATAATGGCGGCGACTTGCGTGCTTGTCTGTTGGGCGGCTCGTACCGACGAGCACTGCACCGATATGTTGATGTAGATCAAACTGTGGGCGGCGGCTTGCGCGCGTCAATCGAGTGGCTCATACTGGTGTATGCGGCCTCTGGCGTGTTGATGTAGACGTCGAAGTTAGCTACGACATGATCGCGAGAGATGACCACGACACTATAAGCCGGTGCGGTCGCGAGGGATGGCCACGGCGTTGTAAGCCGGAGCGGAGGCGAGAGATGGCCACGGCGTTGTAAGCTGGTTTGGCCATGAGAGACGGCCATGGCGTTGTAGGCCAGCACGGACGTGTGAGTTCCCGGTGTTGTTGTAAGCGCAGACGGGAGAATCAGCCATGGGCATTGTAAGCCGGCGCAAACGGATGACTCGGCCGCGGGTATTGTAAGCCGGCGCGGATAGATGACTCAGCCGCGGACGTTGCGAGCCGGCGCGGCCGCGAGCGACGGCTGTGGCGCTGTAAGCCGGTACGGACGCCGGTGCCAAACGACGCTGGTGCGCCTCCATCTCCGCGATATGATGCCACTTTGGTAATGAATAATTTGTCCTGTGTAAAAATATATTATAAAGACGAAGTAATTGTTCTTCGAAGGAATCAAAATGTATAAATAAAATAAAATGGGTGGATAGCACCTGTGACCCGGCGACGCGGGTGGTAGTGCGAACCATGGTGGAGGCGGCTCGTGCGTGAGGAAATCGGTGGCTCACGACAGCAGAAACGGCGGCGGCTCGACAGCGCCGGCCCGCGGTGGAACCGGAACGAGGTGAAGGCGGCTCACGGCGGCAGACGGCGGCAGCTCACATCAGTAGGGGCGGCGGCTCGGTCCTGTCATTTTTGAAATGGCGGGTTGTAGCAACGGGGGAGACCGGCCCCGGGGTGGCTCACATCAGTAGGGGCGGATCTTCTTTATCTGAAAATTTGTGTGCTTCTCGATCCTTGGGAGAGATCCCTTCAAGAACACAAACCAATGTGCGTCCCCCTACCTAGCGTGCTAACTGTCGTGGATTTGTCATGGCAGATGTCCAGGTGAACGGACTTAGGTTCGGGGCGAAGACGCAACTACGTGGTGGCTTGAAGGGGTTGATCGGAACCGAGAGACACGAAGTTTACCCAGGTTCAGCCCCTCCAATGGAGGTAAAAGCCTACGTCCTACTTGTCTGGTATTGATGATGAAGAAGATCTCTCGGTTACAGGGGTGCCGTTTGCTACCTCTAATCACGAGAGCCTCTAATCTGTCTATCTCTAATCTCTTGTGTTGTCTAAACTTGTGGACTTGTGTCTTTTCCCCTCTAGGGGTGCTCTACCCCTCCTGATATAGGAGGATAGGGTAGGTTTACAAATAGAGTCCTACTAGGAGTAGGATTAGGACTAGTCTCTCTAGAATCCTATTCCGGGTCTTGTAACCTTCGGCAGGGAGTCTTTCTCTCTTTGAGCCTTCTCTTGTGAGCCTCCTGGCGCCGGCTTACATGCGGGGTCTTGGGCCTGGTCGTCCTGTGACCTGCCTGCCGGGTCATTAATAAAATGCCATGTCTTTTCCGGGTCTCCCGTGAGTCGCCAGGCCGGGTCATACCGCGGGGTATATCCCCGACAGACCGTGATCAAGATCGCGAGACGGATCGTGATGAGATCGCGAGACGCTCGGCGATTTGGATCGCGAAGACGTTTGACTACATCAACCGCGTTTCTTAACGCTTCCCGCTTAGCGATCTACAAGGATAAATAGATCCACTCTCCCTCTCGTAGATGCTCATCACCATGGATAGACCTTGCGTGTGCGTAGAAAATTTTTGTTTCCCATGCAACGTTCCCCAATAGGTACATCATCGATAAACCTATCGCTTCGCGAGTTTATTTCCTGTCGATACTAATTACTATTATGTCGACGCGTTTATTTGCACTCGTGGCTACCTTTGAGGCCCAATGTATTTAAAATCTTGGTTACGCTTTATTATCACTGTGGCGAACTTCGTGGGTGTAATATACCATATTTTTGTTGTTGTATAGTCTAAGTTTATCCTTATTTAATATGCCTTGATTTGTTTATTCTGTGATGTTGGTTAATTCTTGGTCACTGTATATATGCTATCATCGCTCTTTGAAAAGGCCGATAGCTTTGGTGGTGGTTAACGGGCCAAAAGGTTATTAGTCCGTCGGCGACAAACAAAATGCACCGCAGATGGGCCGGTGCCCAACTCGCTTTAGTAGGGCTGAAACATGCCCCCCCCCCCCCCCCCCTCGGTCCTCACATGGTTCCATAATCATCACGAGCGATAAGCATCCTTAAACATAGTGGATCACAAGTAGTGTCGGTCCTTCATCACGCCGGTTAAATTGCGAGTCTGAGATGATATCATGGGCTTTTGAACAGGCTAAAAAATGGGTTGGTCCTGAGTTGTGACGAAAAGTTCATGGGACTTTATGTACCTCGGCTCTTTGCTAGCCCTTTCGCATGGCACGCTATTAACGGGTCAAAATATGTCTCGGGCCCTGTTTAGACCAATAATATATTGGACATTCAACAAGCCAAAAGAAAGTCAGGCAATAAATGGGCCCAATTTCTCCATGGGCCTTTATTAGGCCGAAGGTCACTTTGGACTAAGAAAGGGCCCAAATGTATTATGAGCAGTTAGATGGACGAAAGTCAAGCCAAGTCGAAAGCGGCCTATTTGCTCCAAGAACCGCCAACATGTCGAAATAAGCATCCGGTCTAAATGGGTCAAACGGTGCGATGAGCCTTTAACATGCCAAAAGAGACAAAGATCACGCAACCAAGAAAACATCACCTGCACACAAATAACAAATATTTGCAATCCGACGCGAAAGAGAGATTGTCAAGCTCTCTACGGTAATAAGATAGATTAGGTAATGATAGTTTTTGGCAAATAGATCTCGCAAAAACACGAAATAGAATAAGTAAACAAAAAGTGCAACAAGGTTTTTTTTTTTGGATTAATAGCTCTGAAAACAAAAGGACAAAATAGTAGATCGAAAAGTAATATGTTAGAAAAGTAGACCCGGGGCCGTAGGTTTCACTAGTGGCTTCTCTCATGAGTATAGAGCACGGTGGGTGAACAAATAACTGTTGCGAAATTGATAGAAGATCAATTAATCATGATGATATCCAAGCAATGATCATTATATAGGCATCATGTCCAAGATAAGTAGACCAAAACGATTCTGCATCTACTTCTATTACTCCACACATTAACCGCTATCCATCATGCATCTAGTGTATCAAGTTCATGGAGAAACGAAGTAATGCGATAAGAACGGTGGCATGATGCAAACAAGATCTATTCATGTAGGAATAGGACCCATCTTGTTATCCTTAATGACAACGATACATGTGTGTCTTGCTGCCCCTTCTGTCACTCGGAAAGAACACCGTAAAATCGAACCCATCACAAAGCACCTCTTCTCATGGAAAGAAAAATCGATCTAGTTGGCCTAACTAAACCAAAGATAGAAGAAGAAACACGAGGCTATAAGCAATCATGCAAATAAGGGATTAAAGAAGACTCAAATCATATTCATGGATAGAAACTGATCATGATCTCAAAATTTATCGGATCTCAACAAAGACACCGCAAAAGTCATTACATCAAATAGATCTTCAAGAGACCATTGTATTGAGAATCATAGAGAGAGAGAGAGAGAGGAAGCCATCTAGCTACAGCCTATGGACCTGCAGGTCTATGGTGGACTACTCACGCATCATCAGAGAGGCACCTATGATGAAGATGAAGCCCTCCATGATGGTGTTAGATTGGATTTCAAGGTTCTAGAACTTGCGGCATCTGGAATTGTGTTCGTCGACTCCTTTAGGGTTTTCCAAAAATATGAGAATTTATAGGCTTGATAATCGGTTGAGGGGGTCCCGAGGTGCGCACCCTCCACCAGGTCACGCCAGGGCCCTCTAGCACGCCCAAGTGGAGGGTGGCCACCCTAGGCCCCCTCTCCTGGCGCTCTTTGGCCCATCCTGGCTCTTCTGGTCCGTAAAAATTGTCCAACAATTACCGTAGCATTTGGGCTCCATTTGGTACTGATTTTGTGCGAAGTAAAAAAACAAGCAAAAACAACAACTGTCACTTTGGCACTATGTCAATAGGTTAGTCTCAAAAAATGATATAAAGTTGCTATAAAATGATTGTAAAACATCCAAGATTGATAATATAGCAACATCTAACAAGGAAAAATGATATATACATTGGAGACATATCAGCTAAAGTTGACTCTTCTTAAGTCTCTTTATCATCAATTTTAACATTAATAGAGCAAACACTAGTCATTTTAAGATCTTCATCATTGTTGCGAAAGTAATCGCTAGAAAACGTTTTTTCTTCTAAAAATTCTCTTTTAGCCCTAAGCATAGCAGTTCTTTTCTTACTTTCATCCATAGAAACATATAAAGCCTTAATTGATTCGTTAATCTTAGGTGGAAAAGAATGCAACTTGACATTTTCTACATCATTGGAAATTCTATCAATGCTTCTAGACATATCATCAATCTTATTCAACTTTTCTTCTATCGTAGTATTCAAAGAATTTTGAGCATTGATAAATTATTTAAAAATGTTCTCAAGATCAGAGGTGTTCCTATTATTATAATAATAATAATTATTATTACCATAGGAATTACCATAATTATTAGAGGAATTTCCAGGAAAAGGCCTAGGATTAAAATTATCTTTATAAGCATTGTTATTGAAGTTGTTTTGCGAGATGAAATTCACATATACAAAATCACTATTTTGCTCAATAAAAGTAGACAAAGACACATCACTAAAATCAATAGGAGCATTCTTACGAGCACCAACTTCATAAGAGCATCAACCTTTTCACTCAAAGTACTAATTTCTTCTACCGAATTAACCTTTTTACTACTAGGTGCTCTTTCAGTATGCCATTGTGAAAATTTTGCTATAATATTATCTACCAATTTAGTAGATACACCCAAAGTAATTTCCATAAAAGTACCACCCGCGACGGAATTTAAAAGATTTCTAGAGACAAAATACAATCCCGCATAAAAATATTGTATGATCATCAAAAGATATAAACCATGAGTAGGACAATTTCTTAGCATCAGTTTCATTCTTTCCCAAGATTTTGCAACATGTTCATTCTCAGGTTGCTTAAAATTCATGATTTGAGTTCTAAGGGAAATAATCTTCGCAGGCAGAAAATACTTAGTAATAAAAGCGTCCTTGCACTTATCCCAAGAATCGATACTATTGCGAGGCAAAGAAGAAAATCAAATTTTTGCATGATCCCGCAAGGAGAAAGGAAACAATTTCAACTTCACAATATCATTGTCCACATCTTTTTTCTTTTTCATATCTCATAATTCCACAAAGTTGTTTAGATGGGACACATCATCCTCATTAGGAGCACTGGAGAATTGATCTTTCATGACAATATTCAACAAAGCGGCATTACTATCACAAGACTCCGCACTAGTGGTGGGAGGAGCAATTGGGATGATAATAAAATCATTATTAATGGTATTGGAAAATTTGCAAAACTTGGTGTTTTCTTGAGTCATCATGACTACGCAAACAAGATTGCAAGCAAACAAGAGATCTGACGAGAAAAAGGCAAACGAAAAAGAGAGGGCGAATAAAACGACAAATTTGTGAAGTGGGGGAGAGGAAAACGAGAGGCAAATGGAAAATAATGTAAATTGCAAGGAGGTGAGATTTGTGATCATGAACCTGGTAGATGAGATTGCTTCCTCCCCGTCAACGCAGCTAGAAATTCCTTTGACGTGGCTTGAGACTGCGTCGGTATTTCCCCTCGGGAGGAAGGGACGATGCAACACAGCGACGGTAAGTATTTCCCTCAGTTATGAAACCAAGGTATCAATCCATAGAGAAAGATCATGCACCCACGTAAACAACACCTGGACACAAATAACAAATACTTGCAACCCGATGCGAAAGAGAGGTGGTCAAGCTCTCTATGGTAATAAGATAGATTAGGTAATGATAGTTTTGGAAAATAGATCTCACAAGAACACGAAATAAAATAAGTAAAAAAATTGTAGCAAGGTATTTTTGGGTTTTGGATTAATAGATCTGAAAACAAAAGGGCAAAATAGTAGATCGGAAAGCAATATGTTGGAAAAGTAGACCCAGGGTCCATAGGTTTCACTAGTGGCTTCTCGCATGAGTATAGCGCACAGTGGGTGAACAAATTACTGTTGGGCAATTGATAGAATATCAAATAATCATGACAATATCTAGGCAATGATCATTATATAGGCATCACGTCCAAGATAAGTAGACCGAAAAAATTCTGAATCTACTTCTATTACTCCACAACCGCTATCCAGCATGCATCTAGTGTATTAAGTTCATGGAGAAACGGAATAATGCAATAAGAACGGTGACATGATGTAGACAAGATCTATTCATGTAGAAATGGACCTCATCTTGTTATCCTTAATGGCAACGATACATGTGTGTCTTGCTGCCCGTTCTGTCACTGGGAAAGAACACCGCAAGATCGAACCCATCACAAAGCACCTCTTCCCATGGAAAGAAAAATCGATCTAGTTGGCCTAACTAAACCAAAGATTCGAAGAAGAAATATGAGGCTATAATTAATCATGCAAATAAGAGATCAAAGAAGACTCAAATCTTATTCATGGATATAAATTGATCATGAACTCAAAATTCATCGGATCCCAACAAACACACCACAAAGGTCATTACATCAAATAGATCGCCAAGATACCAATGTATTGAGAATCATAGAGAGAGAGAGGAAGACATCTAGCTACTGCCTACGGACCTGTGGGTCTATGGTGGACTACTCACGCATCATCAGAGAGGCACCTATGATGAAGATGAACCCCTCCGTGATGGTGTTAGATTGGATCTCGAGGTTCTGGAACTTGCGACGACTGGAATTGCGTTTCGTTGACTCCTTTAGGGTTTTCCAAAAATATGGGAATTTATAGGCTTGATAGTCGGTTGAGGGGGGTCCCGAGGTGGGCACCCTCTACCAGGCCGCGTCAGGGGCCTCTAGCACGCCCTGATGGAGGGTGGCCACCGTGGCCCCCCTCTCCTGGTGCTCTTTGGCCCATCCTGGCTCTTATGGTCCCTAAAAATTCTTCAAAAACTCCCGTAGCGTTTGGGCTCCGTTTGGTACTAAATTTCTGCGAAGTAAAAAATAAGCAAAAACAACAACTGACACTTTGGCACTATGTCAATAGTTTAGTCCCAAAAAATGATATAAAGTTGTTATAAAATGATTGTAAAACATCCAAGATTGATAATATAACAGCATGGAACAAGCACAAATTACAGTTACGTTGGAGACGTATCAGCTTTATGTGCTATTTTATACTGTTTTGTGGACTAAACTAACAACGTAGTGCCTAGTCTTCGATTCTGATTTTACCTATTTCTATGTTTCGTAGAAAAATCATATCAAATCAACTCCAAACACGATAAAATTTACGATGATTTTTCCTGAACCAGGAGAGACCCTAAAAGCTTCAGGATGGCACTAGTGACGTTCGAGGGAGCCACAATCTCACACGACGTGCCCCAAGGGGCATCGGGTGGGCTTGTGGGCCCCTCATGACCCCAACTGACCTAATTCCACCTCTATAAATTCTCTAAAATCCAGAAACCACCAGACCGAGACCCGAAACAATTTTATCACCACCGCAAGCCTCTGTTCTTCCGCAATCCCATATGGAAGCCTTTTTCGGAGTTCTAACAGATGGGGAATCCATCACGGCGACCATCTTCATCAACTTTTGCTGCCTCCATGATGATTTGTGGGTAGTTCCCCATAGTTCCTATGGGTCCATAGTAGTCTCCCTCCCTCTCTCTCTCATCTTTAATACCATGTTCTCTTCGAAGATCTATATGATGTAATTCTCATGGTGCGTTTGTTGGGATCCGATGAATTTCGGGTTTATGCCCAAATAATTCACTAAAAGTAATTATATCTTTTCAGATCTATTATGTGTAATTTGATTGATATGTATGCTTTACTATCTATGAGTTTTTTTCACCAAGTTAATGATTAGATCTTTAGAGGAAGTGATGCATAGTAATGGGTTCAATCTCGAGGTGTCCTTACTCCATGATAGAAGGAGTAGCAAGGCACATATTTATATTGTTGCCACTAAGGATAAAACACAAGATATGAACATATTAATTGTTCTTATCTTCTCTGTATTATGTCATCATGCTCTAAGTATTACTCTGTTTGTTATGAATCTAATGCCTCCAGATGCATGCTGGATAGGGGTCGAGGGTTAGAGTAATAGTAGTAGATTTAGTAAGATTCACGATCTACTTGTCACAGATGTCACTAGTAGAAAACTAGCATTTAGTCCCGGTTCCAGAGGGCCTTTAGTCCCGGTTCTGGAACCGGGACTAAAGGGTCGGGACTAAAGCCTCCACCCTTTAGTCCCGGTTGTGTTACGAACCGGGACTAAAGGCCCTCCACGTGGCAGCTTTCTGGAGCGGGACCTTTAATCCCAGTTCGTGTTACAAACCGGGACTAAAGGTATTTTTTTAATGTTTTTTATTTTTGTTTTCATTTTTTTCTTCTGATTTTCAAATCTGTGAATTATCTAACAATTTAATCTCTAATCACCCCTTCTCACTGCTTTTGAATTATTTGACAATTTAATCTCTAATCACCACTCATTTCAAATCATCTAACTTCCCAGCCGGTCACCCATCCTCTCATTGCTCTAACCCGAGCATGCTTAACTTTCGAGTTCTATCACCCTTTGTTCCCAAGTCTGCACTTGTTGTTTTCTTGACAATAGTAAGCTATCAATCCTATTAACCCTTAGGTCTTGATGTCACATTATTTAATTTTTTGAATTCCAAAAAATTATTAAAATAAACAAAATAAGTAATAATACTATTGAATTTCTATGAAAAAAAATAAGTAATATTATTATTTTATTCATTTTTTGCCATATACTCAATTCATATGGCATAATTAATATTTTAAATCTGTGAATAAAAATTCAACAAATAATAGATCCATTATTATCACAAAAATGTGAGGAATCCAAATATGACATTATTTATTTATTTTTAAATAAAATTATTTTTTTGATTTTGTAGGAAAAAAAACTTCTTTTTGAAAAAACTTTTTTTACTTTTGAAATTTCAAGAATATGAGAAAACTTCACGGGTAAACCCCGGTGAAATCGTGTCCCAATTTTTTGATATATCAAACTTTTTTTGGACGTCGTATGCAAAAGTTATGGCCGTTTTACATTTTTTTTCCATTTTTTTGCAGAAACGGTCAAAATTCATATTTCAAAATTTCTGTACCAACTAGACACTAAAACCTAACTACATCTCAAAGGATTTTATTTTTGAAGATTTTATCATTTTTGTTTATTTTCTGGAAAACTCAAAAAGGCGGTCCACAGGGGGGGGTAGAGTTTGAAAATTTCAAAACCCCTTTAGTCCGGGTTGGTGTCCATCCAATCATACCGTCGACTACATATGCTAGCATCGTCCCAGCCAGAGTCACAACTAAGGTTAACCAAGCCAGAGTTAACCCATTTCTAACTTCATTTGCTATTTTTCATGCATTTAATGATTTTTTTGAGCTAAATGACCTTGAAATTGAAAAGCATTACAAATGAACTCTGAAAAGGTTGAAACTTGGCATGGTATTATCATTTCACCCACAAATCTTGTGCTAAAAAGTTGAGGTTTACGACAAAAACTGGATGCACTTCGTGTACAAACTGGACCATCTCCTTCGAAATATCAAGGTTTTGGACGAAAACCCATCTGTTACAAAGGCATTTCATTTTTATTTATTTATTTCAACTCCAGTCTTTTTGTGCATTCAATATGCACCATCCTACAACATGTTAAAATCTACAAAAAGAACTAACTAACAAAATAAAAAACAACAATTAAATGACTAAAACAACTATATAAGCAAAACAGTAATGTTTTAATTAAAATCCTAATTAAAATTATTCTAAAAATAACCAAATAAATCTTATTGTGACAATAATCTAACACGTGACTAGGATAAAAAAGAATTGAATTAAAAACTTTTTGTAAACTCAAGTTATTCACAATCTAGTGTTTGAAGCAAATTTGAACAAATTCAAATTTAAAAACTAATGGCACAAACATAAATCAGACAAAATTTTGAATCTAATGCAAAAAAAATCACTCAAAAACATCAAATATCCTAAAAGATATAAGCAATTTAAAACAGAAACTAAAAACAGAAAACAAATATAAAAACAAAAAAAACTTTCAAGGACCCCTTTAGTCCCGGTTCGTGTCTCCAACCGGGACTAAAGGTCTAACCTTTAGTCCCGGTTGGAGACACCAACCGGGACTAAAGCCTCAACCCCCTTTAGTCCCGGTTGGCATTTGAACTGGGACTGATACCCTAGCCGCTCGAACCGGGACTAATGTCCCGGTTCGTAATGCAACCGGGACTAATGTGTACATCAAACTGTGATGAAAGCCCTGTATTCTACTAGTGTGTATTGCCTATATATGAATTATGACATGAAGAATCACATAACTATGCGCTTTTCTATTAGTTGCCTAACAATAATTTGTTTATCCGCTGTATCATGCTTTACTAGAGTGATGCCTCTAGTGAACACTATGGCCCTCGGGTACACTTTTCCTATTAAGTACCAAAAACACAATTATCCTTTTGTTTTTATTTACCTTTTATTTTATATTATCTTCGTTACCAGATTAAATCCTCACAATTGGCGGGAACAAGGGGATTGACAACATTCTTGCATTCGTTGGGTACTTGGGTGCGAGCATTTGCCTTGTGTGTGAAGGTGATGTTGATGTTATCTGTGTGATGTCTCCTATTGGTTTGATAAACCTTGATTCATTACGGAGGGAAATACTATCTGCTGCTATACCGCTTTATCTCATACTCTTCGGGAAAACCCAACATCTACGTAAAGTAGCACCCACCACTACCCCACCCCCAAAAACTAGCGTTGTGAGGGAGCATTCAATGGAAGCACCGCCAAGCGTAGGAGGAGCTACAACGAGAGCATCTGAGAATGGCCGTTGGATCTGCGATTGAGCATCACGCGCGGCCTTCTGGATCTTCAATGGAGTGTCGCCGACGCTGCGATGGTGACCGCGACAAATGGTCGACGTATCTGCGATTGAGTATCACGCATGCCCTCATAGAGCTTCAATGGAGCGTCATCGACGCTGCGACGGTAACCACGATAAATGGCCGACAGTTGCAGCGCTGCAACTCCACTAATGTTGCTTTCAAGCTATTTGGAGCACTGCTGACGTCGCGATGGAGCAGCGTCGGGCCACCGAAAGCATAGCTGACGCTGTAATGGAGCTTCCCTAGATGTCGTCGGTGCTAGGTTGCAGCTTATGTCACGCCACATGGGGCACCATAAGAGCTGCAAAGGAGATTTGCCGGGGTGTCATTAGTGCTGCGTTGAAGCTATCATGCGTTCGGTGCTGTGAATGAACGACCACCATCCTGCAGATCGGACGACTGGCTAGGTAGTTCCGGTTGATTGGTTCGTCACAGCCGCCTTATACAAATACCTTAACCGCAAAGAAAAAAGTTTCTCTAAAAAACCATCTGATTGATTTGTAGCAGCCCCTTATGCAATACAAATATCTTATCTGTAAAGTAGAAAGATTATACAGATACCAACACACATTTTCCAAATTTCACACAGAATACAAAAGCGCCGGTCAACACAAATATCTTATCTGCAAAGTAGAAAGATTATATACCAACACACATTTTCCAAATTTCACACAGAATACAAAAGGGGCCGGTCAAACCTCAAAAAGGCCTCAAGCAAGGAACCCAGCAATAAAACTTGAAACCAGGAAACCAAACCCCACCCACGGCCGGCAAAGCTCGAGCCGCGCGTGGCGTGCACCATATGCGCGGCCCGCAAAACCCTAGGCCCCCAAACCCCCACCCCCGGCGAGATCCCGCCCGTCCGCGCCCCCATCCGACGGCGCCCAGCTCGCCGGCCGTCGTACTTAACCCGGCACACCCGGACGGCCACTTCTCTCGCCTCAGCTCACTCGCTGTTTAAAAAAAAGACAGCAGCTTTGCTCTGCTCCGCTCCGCTCTCCTCCTTTCCCCCCACTCCCCTCCCTCAGACCCTCGAGCGCAGCAATGGCCGGCCCATCCATGGCGGAATCTGGTCTCTAGCCCTGCTAAATCCTATCCAGTTCAGTTCTTTTTCTTTTCTTGGGAGCGTTCCGTGCGGTAGCAGCTTCCTTTGGGTGTGGGGGGAGGGATAGGGATGGTGACGGAGATGGCGACGCGGGGGGAGCCGTGGCGGCGGCCGGAGGGGGAGCGGGGGATGGAGGAGGAGATGGAGCTCTTCCGCAGCGGTTCCGCCCCACCGACCGTCGAGGGCTCCGCGGGTGCGCTCCACGGCGCCGACGTCTTCCTGGACGACGACCTCCGGGCCGACCCGGCCTACCACTCCTACTACTACTCCAGCGGCAGCGTCAACCCGCGCCTCCCGCCGCCGCTGCTGTCCCGGGAGGACTGGCGCTCGGCGCAGCGCCTCCGCCCTGGCCCCGGCGGCACCGGCTCCGGTCTCGGCGGGATCGGCGACGGGAGGAGGCCGGCTGGAGGCGGCGGCGCCGGGACGGGGCGGCCCGGAGACGGGCTCATTGGGATACCTGGGCTCGAGATTGGCAGGCAGAGCAGCTTCTCCGGTCTCTTTCAGGTTATGCTTCTCAAGAACATATCCCTGTCTGGGCCCATTTCTTATTATTAAGCTCATGTCAGTGTGTTCTGGATATACATGCCATTGGAGATTGGATTATGTCATGCTAATGTTCTGGTCTACTAGTAAGTCTTGCTAACTGTTAGAGAGATTGCGACGTGTCGTTAGATTTTCAGTTAGTTTGATTGGTTTTGCTGCCTCTTTAACATTCAGTTAAGTGGCTCAGTTCATGTTCATCTGAGGTATGGTCACTATTTGAGCTGGTATTTGGTATATGCTTGTGTTGCTGCTCTTTTTTTTGTTTCTTAGTCGAATTGTTTGGGTGTTACTGACAGTGATATATGCCAGCTGCTCTTTTTGTTTCTGAATCGAATTGTTTGGGTGTTACTGATAGTGATATATGCCACTATGACAGTTTCTCTGTTTGTTTCTGAATCAAATTGTTTGGGTGTTACTGTTTGTTTCTGCCCCGCTGTAGATTTTTTATATGCATGTGGATTGTTTAGAGGATCAAGTTAAGAGAAGGTTAAAGCACTGACTCTTAATTATTTTTGTCAAGTTTTTGGCCTGTTAAGAAAAATATATATCTGGTATGGTCACCCAAAAAGCTTAGTTTTCCAGCTGCGCAAGTTATTGACCAATGGACTATTTAGAGCCAAAAGCATTATGTTCCTGCCTTCATCTTGTTGGATGTTGTTACATAGATGACATGTTGGCTGCTTCCTTTCCTCGTATCGTATGTTGGTCTTAAATCTTAATACAACGCAAACTGGTTGAATGGGAAGTTACTGAACTTAGATTCCATGTGTTCAATAAGATACATCTTAGTAGGAGTTATTTTTAGTATGGTTCCACATAGGCTGCATAATATTATACAAAAGTTTCCGGGCAGTATATTTGTCTATTTTGGGATTTTTTATATCGGGAAAGCTTTCCATTGCTACCTATGAGTGACGTATCTGAAAGTATAAATCTGTGACTAGCTAGTCAATGTTCTGGTGCACTAGAATAATGTGGTATGATAAATGCCTTACCTCTGTGGATTTATACATATAGAATGGATTTGATATGAAGGTCATTGTAATACTTGCTTGGTCATGAGCATATGGCATTGCATTTACACAATACTATTATCTTAAATTGAACATTTAGGTCAGGTTTCTTATGTAAGCATGTGGGTGGCATAATCTTTGTGTAGAGCTCAATCCATCTTTCCTTCAGTTGTCATTTTTCTCAAGGTAACTTGTTTTGCAGGATGACTCGTATCAACACGATGCAAACAGGCAGGGTGCCAACCGGAATAGTACCGACTTGTCGGGTTCTTCTAGAAATCGCTATGGTCTTCATCATGAGTCTGGAGCTATTGGTGGCCTACAATATGATAGCAAAGCACCTCACCTGCCAGGCAATCAGAATAATGAGCCGACACATACATATGCATCAATTATAGGGTCATCACTTTCAAGAAGTGCATCTCCTGACCCTGAGCTCGTGAGGAGAGTTCCTAGTCCTTGCCTTCCCCCGATTGGTGTGAAACTTAGTGCTACCAATAACCAGAACAATGGCGGTTCATCTTCTTTCAGCCGTAACTCTCCCAGCATTGGTGGATCTGATGATCTGGTGGCTGCTTTATCTGGTATGAACCTGTCGTCATCAAGACCAGTCAATGGACATGCTGACCAATCCAAGCTCCATCAGGATGTTGATAGTGTCCGTAAATTTCTCTATGACCAATACATGGACCACAAACATGGTAATGGACAGCACTCCTACATGAAACATTCTGAACAAGGTCATGTCAAGGGACCTCAAGAATATCCTGCAGCTTCTATGAATTCTTCTATTATGAGGAATCAGATCAATGCTGGTGGATTCACATCATTTGACAACTCATCCCTGGGATCTGGCTTTTCTTCCCCAAGGATTGGTTCCCGGTCGCCCGGTGGGAGTTTATCTTCCCGACATAATTTAGCTAACCTTGCAAACTACAGTGGAATTGGAAGTCCAACTGCGACATCTGGTCATCAGTTGCCTGTTGACCCACTTTATGCTCAATTTCTTCGGGCTGCAGAAATTGCTGCTTTTGCAGCCAACTATGAGGACCCATTGATGGAGAGGGGTAACCTGGGAAGTTCTTACGTGGATCTATTTGGTCATCAGAATGATTACCTTGGTCCATTGCTTCAGTCACAGAAGCAGTATGACTACTATGGGAATCTTGGGTCTGGTCTTGGTTATGCTGGGAACTCTTTGACAAGTCCTGTTTTTCCCACTTCGCCAGGTGGACCTGGTAGTCCACTCAGGCATGTGGACCGCAGCATGCGCTTTCAGTCCAGTATGAGAAACTTTGGTGGTTCCTATGGCTCCTGGAATTCAGATTTTGGTGGTAAGATGAATGCCAATTTGGTTCCATCACTTCTGGAAGAATTTAAGAGTAACAAAAGCCGATCATATGAGCTCTGTGAAATTGCTGGCCATGTTGTCGAGTTCAGGTAGATTTTTTGCTCACTGAGTTCTTATATATTGGCAACATACTAAACTACAAATCCAAGATCGGTAATTTCATAGTATTACCTATATTATTGGTCATCCACCTTTCATATTTTATTGAGGATTCATGTGCAATGATCTCTAGTCTCACAGATTTAGGTTATTGGTCTAACCTGTCTATTAAACTCTAACCAGTGCTGATCAATATGGGAGTCGGTTCATACAGCAAAAGCTTGAAACAGCCAACATTGAAGAAAAAGACATGGTTTTTACTGAAATCATGCCTCAAGCTCTCACATTGATGACTGATGTCTTTGGAAATTATGTTGTTCAGAAGGTATGGAACTATTGACAGCAATTATTTGTCCCAGTGCTATAAATATCCTGGCCTCACCATGAATTTTTGAACCAGTTTTTTGAGCATGGGAGCACGGCTCAGATAAAGGAGTTAGCTGATCAGCTAATCGGGCGAGTCTTAGCACTCAGCCTTCAAATGTACGGCTGCCGAGTTATACAGAAGGTATGGAAAATTGAAACCTGTTTATTTTTATCTGTGCTTGAGTCAAAACTAGAAAATATATTAATAAATTCTCATCTCAAAAGTAACACTCTTCTCTGCACCACTGTACTTTCTATGAATATGTCCAGCTGGGCCTCGTCTCGGTGAGGAAAATGTACCATGATATTCAAACATATGATAAATTGATTGCTTTCAGTATGGAACATATGGCACCACCTAGAACAGTTACAATCTACCTAATTGCCTCATTATGTTTTTTCTTTTGCGGAAAGGTGTCTGATCATGTCAACAGAACTCTAGGCACAAAAAGTACCTTGTGTTTAATTATATTCTTAAGTATGCACTCATTTGTTTATGTCTTGACATATGCATGCATTTCTGATTATCTAATGCATATTGGATGGTTGCAGGCATGTTTGATTCTACCCACTTTGCATGCACAAAAGGAAACTCATTACATGTGCATATAAAACATGAAGGGCGTAAATATGCAGAGAATATGTTCTTTAACTTATGTGATTGGTGATGTTTGTGCAGGCCATAGAAGTTGTTGATTTAGATCAGCAGACTAAAATGGTTGCTGAGCTTGATGGGCATGTGATGCGCTGTGTACGTGATCAAAATGGTAACCACGTTATACAGAAATGCATTGAATGCATCCCACAGAATGTCATCGAGTTCATTGTTTCAACCTTCTATGGCCAAGTTGTGGTGCTATCGACTCATCCATATGGATGTCGGGTCATACAGGTATGTTTGTAGTGGTATATTGCAATATACTGTGTTATTTTGCAGTTCCACTCACCTTACCATATATACTGGGTGCAGAGGGTGCTGGAGCACTGTGATGATCCTAAAACTCAGCAAATAATGATGGATGAGGTCCTCCAGTCTGTTTGCTTGCTTGCTACGGACCAGTATGGTAACTACGTTGTCCAGGTTAGTGCCATAAACATTTTCTTAGTGACGGCCGATTTTTTGTTAATTGTATACGGAATAAACATTTGAAATTGGTCCACTTCTCATGAATTATCTTGATAAAAGTACGCTTCTACTTAACGGTTGATTCATGGAAATCGGGTATTAGCTATTTCGTGCAATACACAAGCTAAAGGGCTAAATGGAACTGATGTAAATGTTCGACAATTACATTTAAGGTTCTTGATGTCTTCTAAACTGAAATATATGATCATCTGAGAAACAATTACAAGTAATCATATGGTTTTAGCTGGGATAACATTCCTGCGTGAAAAACATCATTTTAGTTTGGCATTACCCAACTGTGTTTTTCTCTAATTACTTAGCCAAGTCAATATGATTTTCCTTTTCCCTTTACTGGCCCATGTCTATATTTTTTGCATTAAGATCTGCACATGAAGTGAATGTTAAACAAGCTGTGCATACTATGTATGCTTAGTTAGTGATGAAATCTTATTGATAAATAATGTAACCGGGGACTTGGCAGACTTACAGTGACGTGACTATTCTGGAATAACGTCTTTTCCTCAAGAATAAAATACAATCAAGCTCAAGCAAGTAATTTTGATAGTCGTACAACTGAACATGATAAGGCTGAATTTAAATTGGATGATCTTGGGGCCTCACTTCCCCTCTTTCTATGGATGTATTTATTGTACAAAATGTGTTTCGTTCTTGCCAGCATTCTCTCTATCTTTAATAACCAAGCTTACTTCACAGCATGTTATGGAACACGGCAAACCCCATGAGCGATCTGCTATCATTGAGAAGTTGATTGGCCAGATTGTACAAATGAGCCAGCAAAAGTTTGCGTCAAACGTCATTGAGAAGTGTTTATCCTTTGGGAATCCTGTAGAGCGCCAAATCTTGATTGGGGAAATGCTTGGATCCACGGAGGAAAGTGAACATCTTGAGGTCTGTTGCCCTTCAATTTGTAGACATATATGCTTGGTTATTGTTATGCAACATAAAGTTCCTGGTATCTTTTGATGACCAGTTTGTAGTTCATGATGCCTTACTTCACGGCCTTGCTGAAGAATTTTTTGTATTGAACTTTGAAGGTGATGATGAAAGACCAGTTTGCAAACTACGTGGTACAGAAGGTGTTAGAGACCTGCGATGACCAGCAGAGGGAGGCAATCCTCGCGAGGATCAAAGCTCATCTTAACACGCTGAAGAAATACACATATGGGAAGCACATAGTGGCACGTGTGGAGAAGCTCGTCGCAGCGGGAGGTATGTTCTGTTCTATCTTCCATGAGCCCTATATACCCTTAGGTTATCATCTACCCAAGGTTTGTGTCTAACCCAAAGACGCACTCTTCTTCTGTGTGCAGAAAAGCGACTCGGGCTCCAACCACCCCGTGTGTTGCCTGAAGACTAAACCATCTCTAGCTGTACAGCTAACAGTGGCTAGGTTTGCACGCTGGCGTCTCCGTTTTTCCATCTACAAGGCGTCAGGGCTATGCGTGTGCCTTGCCATCGGAAATAAAATGAGTAATAGGAGCCGAGGAGAATGTAGATTCTGTAGCTAGCTGAGTAAAGATGTGGAGAATGAGTAATTACAGGCTTGTTGTTACTCTGCTGTAGAAATTTAGAACTAGAGGGAGAGAGGGAAAAGAGAAAGCTGTTAGCTGTAACCTACTCGAGACTGAAAGCCGTTAGCCCTTTTTATTTTCTGTCCTGTGGCAGATGTAATGGCATGTTGTTGTAACATAACATATACAAATGGTGATGGTGGTACTTAAACTGTTTCTCTGCAAAGCTGGAGCTATTTATCTAAGCTTTGCCTTTTATTCTGTTTGATGATCATTTGTGCTCTTTTAATAACAATATGATTAATTATGCATGGTCGTAGTTATATAGAAAATTTCAGATATATATGAAATTAAGACTAATGTTCCGTCTTTAGAGAAAATTAGCCTGTTAAACTCCAGAAATAAGAGATTCAAATTGTTCTCTCGCTTTACTAGAATGTATGTTGGTTCTAAAATATCCTATGTAACCTCTACAAAGAGCCTTGAAAATATATTCTACAAAAGATAAAATATATACTTTGTGCATGAATTAAAAATCCAAGTAAAAATATCTTACTAGAAAGGGGAAAATACCTATGGTACTTACAAAATGAATCGAGAACCTTGTTTATAGTATCGGTTTTCTGTCAAGTTGTTTGAATATTCTGAATTTTCCAAATTTTAGACTTCCCCTTAATTATTAGTTTGTTTTTAACAATATATGTTTTCACACAAGTTTGAAATTTTAGCAAAATATTTTTTCATAGTTCTCCATATTTTTTCAGTTCATAGATTTGCTTACTAGTTTTGTGTTCCCATGAGAGAATTTTCAAGATGATTTCTCTTGAAAGTACATCCTCTTCTCCCGCACCATATTTTTTGTTGGCTAGGTTACCATGTGTGCAAAGTCACAGTTACGTTATCCCTAAAATCATTTTGAATCATGACAAGGACCAAACCTAGACCGTTTTCGTCGTTGAGGAACAAACTATGGTGTAGACATGGGACACCAAATTTAGACTTCCATAATAGTTAAGAGATCAAAATTGCTTCTTTTTCGTTAGGGTTTCTCTTTCTCTCTCCCGCTTGCGGTTGCTAGGGCACTCATCATCTTAAAGTTTATTTTGACCCTGAAAATAGCAGGAGAGGCTCCTATTGCATATATTACTCACCAAACCATTACACTGTCCAAAGTTTTATTTAGAAACTCACCCACTTTGTGGGTTGGGATGGAGGTCAAAACAAAGGTGAAAACTATAAATGAGAAACAGAATAAAGGTCACTAAAAGTGTCCAAGGAGAGGGCCTATGATGGTGGTAAGGAGTATAGGAAGGAGTAAATGAAATATTTTATGTTCTCCTTGACTCTATATTGCAGCAAGGGGAAATCTTATTTATATCATTGAAGCCAAGCTCTATGTGTGGGTGGCACACTTATGAAGTCCTTGTTATTTCTTTCTTTCTAGATGCTCCAACAAGCTTGTAAGAACATTGGTATGTCTCAACCGACCTTAGCCAGGTCGACCCAGTCACATGTTGAGTTGGTCGTGCTCCATGTACTGCCCAACTTGCGCCAACAAGTCTTGCTAAAGAGCATTGTAAGATCTTGTAATCAATAGTTTCTTCAATGTGTTGATTACAAAGGCCGTTGCGATCATCTCCAATGTTGGAATGCCGCCTTTTGAACATGTTCCCCGTGTTAAGACGATCTAATAGAAGAAGCAAACCAAAAACTTTAATCTTCATCGATGCATTTGGGTTTCACAACCAACCAAACGCTTTATGAGCTTTGTCATATATGAATAGGAATTTGCAGTACTTGTAGGCGGTATAGTCTTTAGATCCCCAAGTATATGCCTAGATGTATTTCTCGTCTGAGCCAACATTGTGTCCAAAGTGAGCCGTAATATGCTGGAGTTGCCAGACCTTAGTTAGAGCTTCAACGGATAGGGGTACATGGAACGCCTCTTCCAGTGTCCTGATGGCAAAGAAATCCTTAACCGAGATGTCTTCATTACATACAAAAGAGAAGGCTCTCGGGTGGGACTCAGCTAGAATTCCATCGCCCAGATATCTTTCCACATAAGCACATTTTCTCAGTTGTTAGCCACAACATTGGAAATGCCACATAAGAGAGGAGAGAGCTTGAGGACATCACGACACCAGAATGATCCACATGTGGTGAAGAGTGTGAGATTTTCGAGGTGTAGTATGTTGTCCAAAGAAGTTCCATCCAGGGTAGATCAAGTCTATTGTATAACTTGTGGAGATACTTGAGAAGTAACACATCACTTTGGTGTTTGAAGTTAAGAATGCCGAGTTCATCACAATTTTTAGGAGGACAAATCACGTCCCATGCGACCAGGAAGTTGCATCCCCCCTTGCTCAGTTTTCTTCATCTAAAGGCACTTTCTTCAAAGTTTTTACAAAAGCTCAATGATCTATGGTGGAATCTTTAGGGTGCAAAGCATGAAGATGATCAAATAAGTAATCACCATGTTAAGGAGAGAATTTTGGCACCATAGGAGATCATGGACAGAGTGGAGGACAATCTTCTGACTACATTGCAAACTAAGGGCATCAAGTCTTGCACTGTTGGTCTACTAGATCCCTAGGTATGTAAAATGTCATGGAGAAAATTTTGCATCCAAAAATAGATGCCAGGTTATTGCTTTTTGAAGTGTCACAGTTGATTGGGATTAAAGTAGACTTGTCGAAATTGATTTTGAGACCAATGGAGGTGGCATAGTCCGAGAGGATCTGCCCAGAGCAGCAACCATCAACAAGATGGTGTTGTACGCGTATTGAATGACAAGATATGCAACTTCATTAGCATGCGGGCAAGATAGGATTATCTTTTGTTGTTGGAAGGCATCATTAATTGCCGCATGAAGGAGATCAGCCACGAGAACAAAGATTAGATGGGACATGGGGTTCCCTTGCCGTACCCCTTGCTTAAAATGAAAACTTTTCCTAGGAACACCATTCAAGAGCACCGAGGATTTCCTAATGATAATATGCTTTTAATCCATCCAAGCCATTTTACATTAAATCCCATATGTTTCATGAGCTCAATCATCGCCTCATTTCTGTTGTGGTGAATGCTTACGCAAAATCTAGTTTAAGTAGCACCATTTCTTTCTTGGATGCTTGATATTGAAGATATACTCGAATGCCCATGCCAAACAATGTTGTATTCAATGCCCTTTGATGAATCCATATTTGTTATGATGTATGATCTTAAGGATGAGTTTTTGAAGTCGTTTGGCAAGAAGATTTGCCATTACCTTGAGGCACCAATTTAATAGTGATAGGAAGATAGTCATTTATCGTGGCAGGGGAGAGCATCTTAGGTATTAGAGTAATAAGACCATCATTTATGCTTTCAACATTTATGCCACCTTCAAAAATTGATCACATGGCTTGTAGAGATCCTCTTTAACTATGTGCCAACAAGTTTTCAGGAAAACCTCCGTAAAACCATCCGACCCAGGTGCTCTTTTTGCCGACATCTCCTAGACAACTGGATGAATTTACTTATGTGTGAAAGGAGTGGTAAGTTGATCCAGGAGACTGAACTTCATCTGTGAGTGTGAGAAGTGCCAAGATGTTTTTTGAAGGCTTAGAAAATGACCGAATATTTGCTTGCATGATCATCCCCGATGATGCCATCCCCAGTTTCAATGTATGCAATATGGTTCCTTAGATATTGTTTAGAGGCCATTGCTTCAAAGAACATTGGGTACTCAACACCAAAGCGCACCCATCTGACGGTACAATGTTTCCTCCAATATGCAAGCTAATAGGAGAGTAGACGTAATATGTGTTGTTCTAAGATCTTCCTTAAATTGAATTCAGGGATGGTCAAAGTTCGTTTGTTCTTAATTGTATCCAATTCAGCTAGTGCTTTAATATAAACATCAATTGCCACTGAGTGTTTAGGGATGTTTTTTCAGTTTAAACTTGAGTGTTTTGAATTTTTAAAGAACATGGTGTCACAATTTGCAGTGTTAACATGTTGGTTCCAATTGTGACCACACATGGTACATGATCCGAGACTGGTTTACCCAATGCTTTTTAGCTGTGGTGTTTGGGTAAGAACTGGTCCAGTTTGTAGTGGTTAGTAACCAGTCTAACTATTCAAGCAGTGGGTCCACCTGCATGTTGCTCCAAGTGTATGAGCAGCCTTTGACATGAAGTTCAACTAATTCCAGGTTACAGATGAAATCATTAAAATTATCATCTCCTTAAAGTTGCCTCTTAGTTTATTCCGATTACCAGGGCCAAGGACACTAGTGCAGAAAAGCCTAGCTATGGCATGACAAAAATGGCCTTGTTGGCGTGCACACCCGAAGCCGCCAATATGACGCCGCATTTAAAAAATAGTGATTGCATTGAAGCCCACGCCAATAGTATTCGAGATACCTATTGCGTTGATTATATCTCCACGATGACAATATCATACATATCTATGCCATGCATGTTTCCCAACGCCAGAAATAAGAGGGATCATTACGGGCATCGTACATTGTCCGCACGTCATTACTATTTTTTGAAAAGAAAAAAAATGCTACCACGGTAGCGGAAAAATGCTGACACGGTAATGCACTTTTGTATCTAGACAATTCCCTACAAAAAGAAACATAGGACGAGACAATTCGCAAGAACACTCAATGCATTGTTGTATTGGCTCTAACATGCCACACACCTAAATATATGTAACACACACACACACACTGCGCACACACGCACGCACGCGCGCGTGCACACACACACATGCGCACACACACACGCGCGCACACACACATGCACGCACACACACACACACACGAGCGCACACACACGCGCGCACACGCACACACACACACACGCACACACACACACAAAGCGTTTCATCCATTCACAAATACACATATAATGCATTTCATCAATTGATAGTAGTTCACATATAATGCATTTCACAAATTGGTAGAGGAAGTTTGGTACCATCTGGATTTAGAGGGGGGCTCTGTGAGGAGGGCGCAAGAGGAGGGGGACCACCCATGAAGACAACACGATGGGGTGGGGGTGGGGGTGGGCTAGGGGTGGGGCTGGCGGGGCGGCCGGACATGACGACATAGGGAGAGAGTGACCGGACATGACGAGGGCGATCTCGTCGGCCAGAGAGGCTCTTCGATGAGCTCGGTCACTGGGTGTTGGACGACTGAGCAGAGCAGGGACACGACTTGCGTAGGGTGGGGGCACGGCTGGGAGGGGAACGATGCGGCGCGTGGAAGAACTGTTGGGGAACGTCGCATGGGAAACAAAAATTTTCCTACGCACACGCAAACCTATCCATGGTGATGAGCATCTACGAGAGGGAGAGTGGATCTACATACCCTTGTAGATCGCTAAGCGGGAAGCGTTAAGAAACGCGGTTGGTGTAGTCGAACATCTTCGCGATCCAAATCGCCGAGCGTCCCGCGATCTCATCACGATCCGTCCCGCGATCCAATCACGATCCGTCTCACGATCTTGATCACGATCTGTCCTACGAACTCATCACGATCCGTTCCGCGATCTCATCACGAACCGTCTCGCGATCTCGATCACGGTCCTTCCGATCTAGCGCCGAACGGACGGCACCTCCGCGTTCAGCACACGTGCAGCTTGATGACGATCTCCACCATCTTGATCCAGCAAGAGGAGGTGGAGAGGAGAGAGAGTTCACCGGCAGCGTGACGGCGCTCCGGTGATGGTGGTGGAGTGATTCCGGCAGGGCTTCGCCTAAGCGCTGCGGAAAACCGATCTAGAGGAGAAACTGTGCACCGGTGAAACGGGTAGCACGTGGCCGGAAATTCTGTCCAAAAACCACCCAATCCACTAGTATATATAGGAGGAGAGGAGAGGAGAGGCAGCCAAGGCCTTTGGGTCGGCCGAAATAGGAGGTGGGAAGAAATCCTACTTCACCTCCAATCCTAGTTGGAGTAGGATTGCCTCCTATTGGCTGATTTTCCACTTTTTGCTTTAGGACTTTCTCTCCTGCGCCATGGGCCTTTGTGGCTGTTTTCCCAGCCCAATAAGGGCTGGTTATTATTCTCCCACAGCCCATGGACCTCTTGGGGTCGAAGTACCCCTCCCGGAGGTCCTCCGGTACACTACCGGCACTCCCGGTACAATACCGATACTCCCGGTACACTACCGATGAGCCCGAAACTTTTCCGGAAACCAAACTGGGACTTCCTATATATGAATCTTTACCTCCGGACCATTCCGGAGCTCCTCGTGACGTCCGGGATCTCATCCGGGACTCCGAACAACCTTCGGTCACCACCATACATAACTCTACACTACCGAAACGTCACCGAACCTTAAGTGTGCAGACCCTGCGGGTTCGAGAACTATGTAGACATGACCGAGACACCTCTACGGTCAATAACCAATGGAGGGACCTGGACGTCCACATTGGTTCCTACATATTCTACGAAGATCTTTATCGGTCGAACCTCTATGTCAAGGATTCAGTTAATCCCGTATATCGTTCCCTTTGTTCTTCGGTATGTTACTTGCCCGAGATTCGATCGTCGGTATCTCCATACCTAGTTCAACCTCGTTACTGGCAAGTCTCTTTAATCGTTCCGTAATACAAGATCCCGTGACTAACACTTAGCCACATTGCTTGCAAGGCTTGTTGTGATGTTGTATTACCGAGTGGGCCCTGAGATACCTCTCCGTCACACGGAGTAACAAATCCCAGTCTCGATCCATGCCAACTCAACAAACACCATCGGAGATACCTGTAGAGCACCTTTATAGTCACCCAGTTACGTTGCGACGTTTGATACACACAAGGCACTCCTCCGATATCCGTGATTTGCATGATCTCATGGTCATAGGAACATATACTTGACATGCAGAAAACAGTAGCAATAAACTGACACGATCATATGCTATGTTTGTAGTTTGGGTCTTATCCATCACATCATTCTCCTAATGATGTGATCCCGTTATCAAATGACATCTCATGTCCATGGCTAGGAAACCTTAACCATCCTTTGATCAACGAGCTAGTCCATTAGAGGCATACTAGGGACATGGTTTTGTCTATGTATCCACACATGCATTTAAGTCTCCGATCAATACAGTTATAGCATGGATAATAAACGATTATCATGAACAAGGAAATATGATAATAACTAATTTATTATTGCCTCTAGGGCATATTTCCAACAGTCTCCCACTTGCACTAGAGTCAATAATCTAGTTCACATCACCATGTGATTCGCATTGTTATGAATCTAACACCCAATGAGTTTTGGGGCTCGATCATGCTTTGCATGTGAGAGAGGTCTTATAGTCAACGGGTCTGCGATATTCAGATCCGTGTGTACTTTGCAAATCTCTATGTCAAACCGTAATCACTGCTACCACACTCCACTTGGTACTATTTCCAAATGGCTGCTCCACTATACGTATCCAGATTGCTACTACTAGTCATCCGGATAGGTGTTAAAGCTTGCATCGACGTAACTCTTTACGACGAACTCTTTATCACCTCCATAATCAAGAAACATTTCCTTAGTCCTCTGGTTACTAAGGATAATTCCGACCGCTGTCCAGTGATCCACTCCTGGACCACTCTTGTACCCCTTGACAGACTCGTGGCAAGGCACACATAGGTGCGGTACACAGCATGGCATAATATAGAGCCTATGGCTAAGGCATAGGGGACGACATTCATCCTTTCTCTTTCTTCTGCCGTTGTCGAGCTTTGAGTCTCACTCAACTTCACACCTTACAAATCAGACGAGAACTATTTCTCTGGCTGATCCATTTTGAACTCTTTCAAAATCTTGTCAAGGTATGCACTCATTGAAAGTCTCATCAAGCATCTTGATCTATCTCTATAGATTTTTATGCTCAACAATTAGGTAGCTTTATCCAGGTCTTCCTTAGAAAAACACTTTTCAAACAACCTTTTATGCCTTCCAGAAATTCTACATTATTTCCGATCAACAATATGTCAACCACATATACTTATCAGAAACTCTATAGTGCTCCCACTCACTTTATTGCAAATACAAGTTTCTCGTAAACTTTGTATAAACATCAAAAACTTTGATCACCTCATCAAAGTGTATATTCCAACTCCGAGATGCTTGCTTCAGTCCATGGAAGGATCACCAAAGCTTGCACACCTTTTAGCATCCTTAGGGCTGACAAAACCTTCTGGTTGTATCACATACAACCTTTCCTCAAGTAAACCGTTAAGGAAATGATGTTTTGACATCCATCTGTCAGATTTCATAATTGAAAACGCAGCAACTGCTAACATAATTCCAACAGACTTTAGCACCACTACGAGTGAGAAAATCTCATCGTAGTCAACTCCTTGAACTTGTCACAAACAACTTTGCAACAAGTCGAGCTTTACAAATGGTGATATTTACCATCAGCGTCTGTCTTCATTTTTAAAGATCCATTTGTACTCAACGACCTGCCGTCCAACGAGCAAGTCTACCAAAGTCTGTACTTGGTTTTCATACATGGATCCTATCTCGGATTTCATGGTCTCATCCATTTGTCGGAATCCGGGCCCATCATCGCTTCTCCATAGCTCGTAGGTTCATCGTTGTCCAACAACATGACCTTTAAGACAGGGTTGTTGTACCACTCAAGAGCAGTACACGTCCTTGTCGACCTACGAGGTTCGATAGTAACTTGATCCGAAGCTTCATGATCATCATCATTAACTTCTTTCTTCAACTAACATAGGCTTCACAGAAACAACTTTCTGCGCTGCGCTACTCTGATTGAAACAAGGTTCAATAACCTCATCAAGTTCTATCTTCCTCCCACTCAATTCTTTCGAGGGAAACCTTTTCTCAGGAAAGGATCCATTCCAGCAACAAACACTTTGCACTCGGATCTGAGATAGAAGGTATACCCAACTGTTCTTGGCGTATTCTATGAAGATGCATTTGTCCGCTTTGGGTTTGAGCTCATTAGGTGAAAACATTTTCCACACAAGCTTCGCAGCCCCAAACATCAAGAAATGACAGCTTTAGGTTTCTATCAAACCATAATTCACACGGTGTCATCTCAACGGATTTAGATGGTGCCCTATTTTAAAGTGAATGCGGTTGTCTCTAATGCATAACCCTAAAACGATAGTATTAAAACGATAAGAGACATCATAGTATGTGCTATATCAAATAAGGCATGACTACGACGTTCGGACACACCATCACACTATGGTGTTCCAGGTGGCGTGAGTTGTGAAACAACTTTCACATTGTCTAAATTTGTATGCCAAACTCGTAACCCAGATATTCACCTCCACGATCATATCGCAGAAATTTTTATCTTCTTGTCACGATGATCTTTAAACTTCACTCTGAACTTTGCTTTGAACCTTTCAAACAATTCAGACTTGTGTTTCATTAAGTAAATATACACTATATCTACTCAAATCATCAGTGAAGGTAAGAAAACAATGATATTCACTGCAAGCTATAAACACTCATTGGATCGTATACATCAACATGCATTGTTTCCAATAAGTCACTTGCCCGTTTCATCAAGCCAGAAAACGGGGTTTAGTCATCTTACCAAAAGGCATGGTCCGCATGTCTCAACCGATTCAAAATCGAATGAGTCCAAAGATCCATCAACATGGAGTTTCTTCATGCGCTTTATACCAATATGACATTTAGCGGCAGTGCCACAAGTATGTGGTACTATCATTATTAACTTTGCATCTTTTGGCATCATTGTTATGAACATGTGTATTACTATGATCAAGATTCAATGAACCACACTTACTAGGTGCATGACCATTGAAGGTATTTATTCATGTAAGCAGAATAACCATTATTCTCTAACTTGAATGAATAACCGTGTTGCAATAAACATGATCTAATCACGTTCATGCTTCAATGCAAAACACCAAATAAAATTTAGGTTCGTCACTAATCCCGAAGGTAGAGAGAGCGTGCGATGTTTGATCATATCAACCTTGGAAACATTTCCAACACACATCGTCACCTCACACTTAGCTAGTTCTCCATTTATTCCGTAGCTTTTATTTCGAGCAACCGAACCGGTATCCAATACCCAGGTGCTACTAGGAGTACTAGCAAGGTACACATCAATAACATGCATATCAAATATACTTCTGTCGACTTAGCCAGCCTTCTTATCTACCATGTATCCAGGGTTGTTCCGCTTCAGTGACCGTTCTCCTCATAATGGAAGCACTCAGTCTCGGGTTTAGGTTCAACTTTGGGCTGCTTCACTGGAGCAGCAACTGACTTGCCATCCATGAAGTTTCCCTACTTGCCCTTGCCCTTCTCGAAACTAGTGGTTTTTACTAACCATCAACACTTTGATGCTCCTTTTTGACTTCTACCTTCGCGGTGTCAAAACATCGCGAGAAGCTCAGGAATCATTTCTATCCCTGGCAATTTATAGTTCATCACCAAGTTCTAGTAGCTTAGTGATAGTGACTTGGAGAACTATATCAATCACTATCTTATCTGGAAGATCAACTCCCACTCGATTCAAGCGATTGTGGCACCTAGACAATCTAAGCACATGCTCAACTATTGAGCTATTCTCTTTCGTCTTGCAAGCAAAGAATCTTTGTTTGAGATCTCATATCTCATAACACGGGCACGAGCCTGAGATCACAATCTCAGCTCTTAGAACATCTCGTATGTTCCGTGACGTTCAAAACGTCTTGGAGCCTCAATTCTAAGTCGTAATGCATGACGCACTAAACTATCAAGTAGTCATCAGAACGTGCCTGTCAGATGTTCACAACATCTACAGACGACGCTAGAGGGGGTGGCGTACCGAACGGTGCATTAAGGACATAAGCCTTCTGTGCAGCAATGAGGACAATCCTCATATCACGGACCCAGTCCGCAATATTGCTACCATCATCTTTCAACTCTATTTCTCTAGGAACATATAAAAACACACGGGAGCTACAGTGCGAGCTAGTAATCTACAACATAATTTGCAAAGACACTACTGACTATGTTCATGATAATGAGTTCAATTAATCATATTACTTAAGAACTCCCACTCAAATTGACATCCCTCAGGTCATCTGAGTGTCACATGATCCAAATTCACCAACTCGAGTCCGATCATCACGTGAGTTGAGGTGGCTTCAATGGTGAACATCATTATGTTGATCATATCTACTATATGACTCATGCTCGACCTTTCGGTCTCTTGTGTTCCGAGGCCATGTCTGTACATGCTAGGCTCGTCAAGTTTAACCCGAGTGTTCCGCATGTGCAAATCTGTCTTGCACCCGTTGTATGTGAACGTAGAGTCTATCACACCCGATCATCACGTGGTGTCTCAACACGACGAACTTTCGCAACGGTGCACACTTGGGGAGAACACAATTTATCTTGAAATTAAGTGAGGGATCACCTTATAATGCTACCGTCGTCCTAAGCAAAACAAGGTGCATAAAAGGATTAACATCTCATGCAATTCATAAGTGACATGATATGGCCATCAACTTGTGTTTAAGATCTCCATCTTCGAAACACCGGCATGATCTCCATCGTCACCGGCACGACACCATGATCTCCATCAACGTGTCGCCATCGGGGTTGTCACGCCCTGCATGCTTCTACTACTATTGCTACCGTAGCGATAAAGTAAAGCATTACATAGCGCTTTAATGATTGACACGCAGGTCATACAATAATTAAAGACAACCCTATGGCTCCTGCCGGTTGCCGTAATCACCGACATGCAAGTCGTGATAATCTATACATCACATGATCATCTCATACATCACATATATCTCATCATGTAATTGGCCATATCATATCACAACATACCCTGCAAAAACAAGTTAGACGTCCTCTAATTGTTGTTGCATGTTTTACGTGGCTGCTACGGGTATCTAGCAAGAACAATTCTCACCTACGCAAAACCACAACGGTGATACACTAGTTTGCTTTTCAACCTTCTCAAGGACCGCCTTTGTCGGATCCGATCCAACTAGAGTAAGAGAAACTGTCACCCGCAAGCCAGCTAAGCAACAAGTTGCATCGCAGGAACCGGTCTCTCGTAAGCGTACGAGTAATGTTGGTCCGGGCCGCTTCATCTCACAATACCGCTGAACCAAAATCCGACCAAGGGAGGAAGCAATCTAAGCATCAACGCCCACAAACCTTTTGTGTTCTACTCGAGATCTCATCGAACCATCAACCTCGCTCATGATGCCACTGTTGGGGAACGTCGCATGGGAAACAAAAATTTTCCTACGCACACGCAAACCTATCCATGGTGATGAGCATCTACGAGAGGGAGAGTGGATCTACATACCCTTGTAGATCGCTAAGCGGGAAGCGTTAAGAAACGCGGTTGGTGTAGTCGAACATCTTCGCGATCCAAATCGCCGAGCGTCCCGCGATCTCATCACGATCCGTCCCGCGATCCAATCACGATCCGTCTCACGATCTTGATCACGATCTGTCCTACGAACTCATCACGATCCGTTCCGCGATCTCATCACGAACCGTCTCGCGATCTCGATCACGGTCCTTCCGATCTAGCGCCGAACGGACGGCACCTCCGCGTTCAGCACACGTGCAGCTTGATGACGATCTCCACCATCTTGATCCAGCAAGAGGAGGTGGAGAGGAGAGAGAGTTCACCGGCAGCGTGACGGCGCTCCGGTGATGGTGGTGGAGTGATTCCGGCAAGGCTTCGCCTAAGCGCTGCGGAAAACCGATCTAGAGGAGAAACTGTGCACCGGTGAAACGGGTAGCACGTGGCCGGAAATTCTGTCCAAAAACCACCCAATCCACTAGTATATATAGGAGGAGAGGAGAGGAGAGGCAGCCAAGGCCTTTGGGTCGGCCGAAATAGGAGGTGGGAAGAAATCCTACTTCACCTCCAATCCTAGTTGGAGTAGGATTGCCTCCTATTGGCTGATTTTCCACTTTTTGCTTTAGGACTTTCTCTCCTGCGCCATGGGCCTTTGTGGCTGTTTTCCCAGCCCAATAAGGGCTGGTTATTATTCTCCCACAGCCCATGGACCTCTTGGGGTCGAAGTACCCCTCCCGGAGGTCCTCCGGTACACTACCGGCACTCCCGGTACAATACCGATACTCCCGGTACACTACCGATGAGCCCGAAACTTTTCCGGAAACCAAACTGGGACTTCCTATATATGAATCTTTACCTCCGGACCATTCCGGAGCTCCTCGTGACGTCCGGGATCTCATCCGGGACTCCGAACAACCTTCGGTCACCACCATACATAACTCTACACTACCGAAACGTCACCGAACCTTAAGTGTGCAGACCCTGCGGGTTCGAGAACTATGTAGACATGACCGAGACACCTCTACGGTCAATAACCAATGGAGGGACCTGGACGTCCACATTGGTTCCTACATATTCTACGAAGATCTTTATCGGTCGAACCTCTATGTCAAGGATTCAGTTAATCCCGTATATCGTTCCCTTTGTTCTTCGGTATGTTACTTGCCCGAGATTCGATCGTCGGTATCTCCATACCTAGTTCAACCTCGTTACTGGCAAGTCTCTTTAATCGTTCCGTAATACAAGATCCCGTGACTAACACTTAGCCACATTGCTTGCAAGGCTTGTTGTGATGTTGTATTACCGAGTGGGCCCTGAGATACCTCTCCGTCACACGGAGTAACAAATCCCAGTCTCGATCCATGCCAACTCAACAAACACCATCGGAGATACCTGTAGAGCACCTTTATAGTCACCCAGTTACGTTGCGACGTTTGATACACACAAGGCACTCCTCCGATATCCGTGATTTGCATGATCTCATGGTCATAGGAACATATACTTGACATGCAGAAAACAGTAGCAATAAACTGACACGATCATATGCTATGTTTGTAGTTTGGGTCTTATCCATCACATCATTCTCCTAATGATGTGATCCCGTTATCAAATGACATCTCATGTCCATGGCTAGGAAACCTTAACCATCCTTTGATCAACGAGCTAGTCCATTAGAGGCATACTAGGGACATGGTTTTGTCTATGTATCCACACATGCATTTAAGTCTCCGATCAATACAGTTATAGCATGGATAATAAACGATTATCATGAACAAGGAAATATGATAATAACTAATTTATTATTGCCTCTAGGGCATATTTCCAACAAGAACAATGTCCAGCGGCAGCGCGGGAAGGGGGAGGCTGAGGCTCAAAATGAGTTCTTCGTTTCCACAAAAAGCTAAGTGTTTGTTAGTTGTTAGTGGCGACGCCAATGAGTCTGCTGCGAAGGAGTGACTATGTATATTCCTGATGTGTCATAGTACGTGATGCTAGTGTTATGTGGGCCCCAAAGTGGACCGACAGAAATGCACCCACAAAATATAGTGTTAGTGTACGACAGAAAGCAACGCCCTAGCTATAGGAAGTATTGCTGGTGTGGTGTAAATCTTCTATGCCAACAATAAGTTACACATGCACACAACATTGGAGCCCGCATACAAGTAACGTTCCATGAAAGTTCAACACCAACACTAAGTTAGTAGCTATTTGAAAAACATAGTGCTCATGTCGGTTGGAAACGGCGCGCCACCAACAAAGTTGTGGCCAGCCATTTCTCCACTAGTGAGATATAGTTGAAATTGCCACAAAAAGCCAATCATCATTCATAGGGATATTTAAATTCATTAGCCAATTGTTATAAGTCAAACATCAGTCTCATTGGCACGACCCTTAAAATTCACAAGTGTCTAGGCTCGGGTAGAGTTGGTGGATTGAAACTGAATCACAAGTGCAAAATCTTTTGAAACAATGACTGTTTGACATAATATAGAGCTATTCCATATTGTGGCTATACCACCAGAAGCTCCCCAAGATGGCACAAAAGCATATTTGACAAATCTCCTAGGACAGCAGGATTTAATTAACACATTATCAATATTGGGCCTTTTAGTTTCTTAGAGACAAATAATAGCACATCCTCTAGAGAAAATAGCATTTGAGAAAGCTAGAAGTTTCTCATCAGAGTTTATGCCAGGGGTGTTCCAACATAAAACATTCCAGTTTAGCAAAAGTGTCACAGTAAAGATAGACAAAAAGGCTAACTAATTGAGCATAGGAAGAAGATCATTCTCCCTTTGCAGTAAAGAGAACCTCATTAGAAAGTTCTTTCGCGGGGATGATGCATTTCCTGGTACCCACTTGTTTGACCACTTCAAGAGGAGTTCAGGGGGTGTGATCTCATCATTTTGATTTTAGTTATCCCCATAGGACAGGTGACATTAGGAACCAAACGTGGCTTCATCTCTTGGACATAATTTTCTTTCTATCAGAGATTGGAGAAACTTTAAAGCCATCATACTTGTTTGCTCTAGTGCTTCTACATACACTATTCACACATGAAGTGCCTTGTCTTTGCCTCTACGGCCCATAGTCATAGAGGAGCCCATAGAAAGAGCCAATGAGCTAGGCTGATCTAAAAGCGATAGATGATTAGGTGGCCCTGGTGTAAGTCCAACAAACAGTTGAGAGGGAACTACATTGGTCACTGCAACATCAATTTGGGGTGCAACAACATAGCTATCGAAAGATAGGTCCATGTCAAATGAAGTCAATGGAAGACCGGGAAGATCTGTGTGAGATGTGTGGATAAACGATGAGCTGAATATGAGTGTTATGGCGCTAGTACGTTCAGTTTGGGAAGTGATAACATTAACCAGAAATTCTTCCTTACCACATGAAATCACCAACTTGATTTCCAGACTAGCAGGGCGTATGTCATATCCATTAGCCTAAAGCCCAAAAGTGCCAAGTGTGGGCATAATAGCATGAGACAAAAAGCTGTTGACTTGCATAACAGGTATGAAAATCGTTGAAGCTTAGTGATGAGATGATATCACCATTATCAATCTTACTAAATTGCATACCTACATTTGAAGCAGATATCTCAATATGAGTTCTGTTCACTGGCTGAGTTGGAGGAACAGAGTTCAGAGAGTTTCCAGACTTCAGGGCATGAAAGAGATTAATAGGAATAAGCATCAAACCATTTGAACTAGTGCTAGATCCACAACTTCCGTGTAAAGATGTTGAATCATTCCATGAAAGAGTTGGATTATCCTCTGAATTGTTTGCTGGCCATCCTGGACCCACGACCCCTCATTTACCAGCCAATCTTGGAAGTTATATAGTGCAGGGGTAGAAGGAGGAGTGGGGCAGGCCAAGCTCCCCATCCATGCTAAAAATCCAGGTCATCTCCATTATCAACTAGAACGTGGTCGTCATTGGCCGGTGAAACATTACCATTACCCATCACCATTTTGTGCTAGCCAGTTATGTAACTGCATCAGGCAGTCATAGCCTTGCCATGGAGGGAACGAGGGTTTCCATATGCAGGTTGAGGATCTTCTTCGGCAAGTGGAACCTCTGGAAGGTGAGCATTCCAATCACTGCTTCGCAAAATTGTCAAAGAAATTGTCCAGGAGTGCCTGGCTCCTCCTAACTAATGCATGCAAAGCTTTTTGGAATCAAACACATATGTATGACACTAACCTTAATCAAAACAATCTTGTGGTCACCACGTGGATTGTGCCACTTTAGAAGAGTACCAAATGTAGCAATGGATCTGTGCAAATAGTGGTGTGTTTGATAGTCATACGGGAAACCAACATAAAGCAACCAAATCTCATGGCCATAGGAAATAGTGCGCATATCCAGAGCCGCATCATGTCATACAAAAGAAAAAACTGTGTTCACGCCTTATTCATCATCACGCTCAAAAGTAGTATCCAGTACCCACAATAACATCTCTAACCGAGGGGTCTACAAACCCATAGATAGCTATGACCAGCGGATGATCATCCACTTCAGTTTGGATAAAGTGTGATTCACTGAGCACACATGCGAAAACTTTATGCAACACATCCTTTTGATGGAATGGAACATGATGATCCACCTCAGTGATAGAGATGAATTCGTGGTTGAGAGGAGCACTAGTGGAAAACTGCCCATTTGTCCCGGTTCCAGAGGCACACTAGCCCCGGTTCTGGAACCAGGACTAAAGGGTCAGGACTAAAGCCCAAAATCTTTGGTCCCGGTTCGCTTACGAACCGGGACAGAAGGGGCTCCATGTGGCCGTTGTGGGGAGCCCAGGTAGGAGGACCTTTAGTCTTGGTTGGTAACACCAACCTGGACCAAAAGGCATCCACGTGCCAGCATCTGGCAGGAGCTGGGTTTTGTTTGAGGGGGGGCGGGGTTAGGGGTTTTTGGAGGGTTAATTTAGGGGTTTCATATTGTGTTAGCTAGCTAATAGAGAGAAGTGTCCTCTGTTTCTCCGTGCTTGGTCGACGCTAGCTACTATAGATGAACTCGACACGCTAGCTAGTAAGCAAATGAAGGAACCATTAAGTATACAAGATCGTCATGAACATATACAGAGAGAAGTGATCGACCTCTCTTTCTTCGAGAGATTGGTCGAACAACAAGTTTTCCTATATCTATCCGATGCTACTAGGTACATATATACAATATAAGATATCTTACAATCCCTAAGATCCAATCATAAATCTGCATGGTATTCTCCGTCTTTAGATATGATGTGGTCAGAAAGAATCCCGTCAATTCCTCTTGAATTGCTGTATGCGATCATGTGGTAGGAGTTCATCCCGCATCTGCCATATCTAATTTAAAAAAGGGGGTCAATACATGCATATATATGAATAAAACTCAACACAATTGATGGTAATACATAAAATAAAATTGTAAATATTATTTACGTACTTCAAATTGTTTGTCAGAGAAGCCCCACTCAGAGGTCGAGTGGCGAATGAACTCGCATACGTAGTATCCACATAAAACAGTCCCTTCTTTCTGGTACAAGCACTTTACGATAATATAGTTCAATCAAACTGATAAGCAAGCATGGTAATGATATATTGGTGAAATTTTTAATCAATTAGAGATGCGCGGAACTAGCCAGTACTACTTACTTTGGGGGTGCATAAATTGCAACTCTTTGTTTAGACTGGAAACCTTCCGGGTGAACTTCTTCCAAACCCTTCCAGGCAAAGAAAATGATTACTTGATATCAGGAAATTAACGAAAGTTGCATGCCAATATGGTCCCGGTGTTGACTAAACTTACTTCTTAAGCAATGCAGTCATGTGCGCATAATTCTCGAGATCTTTACGTCTCGAGTCTAAGACAGTTACTAATGCCCCGTCAAGCTTAATGGATAACAGAATAAAGTGGTAAGTGCGCACACATATATAACTCATCAATTACGTTACTTAACCTCGAGTAAGCGAAACCGAGTATACTGAGAAGACAACAACACTCACTTGAAGTTGTAAGGAAAGAGTATTTCCCTTTTGTTTTGATGTATAAGGAACGACTTTAGCAAGTTCTCCTCGGTCTCTTTGATTTCATTTCATATGAAACCCTCGACTAGAAACCCAACCAGCTTGTTGGGCCAGGATTCGGCCCGCAGAAGGCCCAATAGGCCCACATGCAGTGAGAGGTTAGGCCCGGAAGACTGCAGTTGAGAGGAGCTCGAGAGGGTGTGCGAAGCAGCGCTTATAAACCACTCTCGAGCTCTCTCACCTAGCGAGGTGGGACTAAAAATTTGGCTCCGGGCAGCACCACCCTTTGGTCTTGGTTCGTGGCACCAACCGGGACCAATGCGCCCTTTTAGTCCTGGTTGGTGCCACCAAACGGGACCAAAGGTCCCTGTTTCCCGCCCTTTGGGCTGCTGAAAACTGACCTTTGGTCCCGGTTGGTGGCATCAATGCTCTGGATATATAAGCCAATACTTGTGAATTTTCAGTATTCTCTCTAACGACGCCGAAACGCCCCCGCCCCCAATGACGTCGACGACATCGACGCCGCTAGGCTGCCATGACGTCACCTGCTACCCCCGCCATCGCCGCCACCCGTCACCCCCGTCGTCGCCCGCCGCCCCCATCATCGCCGCCGCTCCCGCCCGTCGCCCGTGCCGCCGTCATTGCCCCCGTCCGTCGCCCGCGCCGCCGTCGTCGCCCCCGCCCGTTGCCCGCGCCCCCGCCGTCGCCACCGCCCCCGTCCGTTGCCGTGGCCGCCGCCGTCGCCCGTAGCCCCCTCCCGCCGTTGTCGCCCCATCCCGTTGCCGTCGCCGCCCCCGCCGCCGCCCGCCCACGCCGTTGCCGCCGCCCCCGTCGCCCCTGCCCGTTGCTGCTGCCCCTTTCGCCCCCGCCCATCGCCGTCGCTGCCCCCGCCGTTGCCGCCACCCCCGTCGCCTCGGCCCGTTGTCGTCGCCGCCCCCGCCCTTGCCGCCCCCGTCGCCCCCGCCCACGCCGTCGCCGCCGCCCGCCGCCCCCGTCGTCGCCCGCCGCCCCCGTCATCGCCGTCGCCCCCACCATCGTCGTCGCCCCCGTTGCCATTCCCTACGACCCCGCTGTGAGCCCCTGCCACCTCCCCTTTCCTTCTCATCGCCGTCCCCGCACGCCACCCATAAGTTGATGATGATGATGTATGGATGGATGATGATGATGATGATGATATGATGATATATGTATATGAAAACGTGGTCAATATTTTTTGTTCATACAATATTTTTTTGTTCATAGAAATTAGTTAAAATGAGGGTGGACGTCGGACATGACATGAGGGGGGATGTTGGATGTGAGACATGAGGGGCGAGCGTCGTTGTCGTCTACCCCCTCCCTGATAACTTCGACATGAGGGGGGACGTCGGACGTCGGACATGAGGGGTGAGAATCGTTGTCATCTACCCCCTCCCTGATAACTTCAACATGAGGGGGGACGTCAGACGTCGGACATGAGGGGTGAGTGTCGTTGTCATCTACTCATCTACCCCCTCCTCGATAACTTCAACATGAGGGAGGATGTCGGACGTCGGACATGAGGGGTGAGTGTCGTTGTCGTCTACCCCCTCCCCAATAACTTTGACATGAGGGGGACTTCGGACATCGTACATGAGGGGTGAGCGTCGTTGTCGTCTACCCCCTCCTCGATAACTTCGACATTAGGGGGGACGTCAGACGTTGGACATGAGGGGTGAGCATCGTTGTCGTCTACCCCCTGCCCGATAACTTCGACATGAGGGGGGACATGGGACGTCGGACATGAGGGGTGAGCGTTGTTGTCGTCTACCCCCTCCCCGATAACTTCGACATGAGGGGGGACATCAGACGTCGGACATGAGGGGTGAGCGTTGTTGTCGTCTACCCCCTCCCCGATAACTTTGACATGAGGGGGGACGTACATTTATCTAGAATGCCCCCATTATGGATGTGCACAAGTTGATCCAATTTTTTCTGATCTCATATATATATATATATTCTTCTATATGTCATGTTGTCTGTTAAAGTATTGAAGAAATCCATGGATTCATCATTAGCCGGAAGGCGTATGATGCTACGAAGCTCTTCAAAGTTGTTTTGGAACGGAGTTCCGGATAGAATAATTTGCTTTTTGGTACGAATTTCAGCAAAGGCCTTCCAAATAGCGATATTCGGAAGGCTCTTGCTGAACTTCGTACCAAAAAGCTAATTGTTCTATCCGGGAGTCCGTTCCAAAACAATTTTGGAGAGCTTTATACCATTATGCGCCTGTTACTTCCGGCTAATGATGAATCCATGGTTTTCTTGAATCCTTTGACACTAGACAACGTGACATATAGAAGGGTAGATGAGATCAGGAAAAATATGGACCATTTTCTGCACATCCAGAATGGCGCCATTTTGTTAAATCCCTTAAAGGTTAAGAGAATCCCTTGTTTGACATTCATGAGAGAGGCGGTCCGGACGTCGGACATTCATGTTTGTATATTAATTGCCATGTTGTAAAATTTGCATAAACTATGGATCAAAGAGACTTGGAACAAGAAGAGTTGTTGGGGGAGATAATCCTCGCCGGACGTGATGTCTTGTCATTTCTCAACGACACCGATGGTCTGGCAGGAGAGGATGATAGCTCCGGTGATCAAACAATGGAGGAGGAAGGACACGATCATGATGGCTCTGGTGACCGAATGCCGGAGGAAGAACGAGACCATGGTGACGGCTCCGGACTCCGGTGACCGAACGGAGGGGGGAGCTGTTGCAAAGTCTGGCGAGGTATATATATTAATTAAGCCTATGCTGACTAGCTAATTGATGCATTAATTGTTTTGGAATGTATATATGTTAACTCTTCTTTATTATTTTATAGCCCCCCAGATTGAGCCAAACTTTGGTAACGAGACGAGGCCCGAAGAGAAGGTTCGTAAGGATGAAAGGTTCACGATCACAACACTCGCGGACGATGGCCTACCGATTGAACCAAAGCGGACCAAGGACGCATTTGCTGCTCAGTGCGGAGCTATTGTTAGGGACAGCATCCTGATCAACATCAAGCAATGGAATAAGCCTAAGGACGATGACCCTGAAGTTTCTTATGTCACTGATAGACAGAAAGATGATCTTTGGACCTCGTTGAAGGAAAATTTCACCCTACCGCCAGAGGAGGATCCGAATAACCCAGTTATAGAGCCACTGGTCAAGGCGCGTGCTCTTAAGAATATGGCATATCTATTCAGGAGGTGGAAGAATGAATTGAAACCAAAGTTTGTCGATAAAGGGAAGACTCCAGAATTCATCGGCCGATTTGAGAAGATAAGAGATCATTGGCCCGCATTTGTGGCCTACAAGACATCAGACAAGAGTAAGAAAATGTCCGAGACAAACAAGAAAAATGCTGCAAAGAAGCAGTATCACCATCACACAGGGTAAGGTGGCTACCTCAAAGCTCGTTGGTTGTGGGACAAAGCTGAGAATGACCTAATTGCTAAAGGGGTCGAACCACATACGTTGAACTGACCAGACCGTTCAAGGACTTGGTTCTTCGGGGTTGGGGAAACTTTGGACCCTGAAATAGGGAAGTGCCGTTGGACGAACGAGCAACTTGGAATACCCATCAAGAAGCTTCAGAAGTATATCAGCGCAGCGCAGGAAGGGACGTTCATTCCCGGCAGAGAGAAGGACGAGCTGCCTGAGGCCCTCGGGAATCCTGAGCACCCTGGACGAACACGAGGCACACCAGGCTCCGTTCCGTGGAAGGTTTGGTTTCTCGACGTAGGCAGTTACAGAAGCCGGCAGAGAAAGAGGGAAGAAGAGCTGAGTGACATGCGGAAGCTTAATGCAACACTAGAAAAGTTAGAGGAACTTGAGAGCCAGTGAGATGCCGGCCAACCTTCTTAGCGGCACGAAGCTACCCCAGAAGCTACCCCGTCATCTCAGTGGAGAAGCAGCGTGGCTTCCACTGAGCTCGTTCAGCCTGACTTCACGGCTCCTAGCTACCCCATGGATACTATCACGGAGGCTCAACATTGCGAGCTTATGATGAAATTCTGGAGCCTCACTTTCAAGGCGGATGTCGGCTCTGTTGCACCTCCTCAACCCATCGGAACTTTTCACTGTCTTCCGATTCCACATGGATATGCTGTTGTGGCAGTGGATGAAGTAATGGAGGGATTTGAGGAGCTCGAGCTTGACCACTCTAGAGGTGAAGGGGCGGATCAGCTGGATCATGCTCTGAGGAGTACATGTCTACGGCGTAAGGAGTACATCAAGTTTCCAAACTAGACGCCTCCGCCTCCTCCTCCTCCTCCGGCGAGTCAGGGCACTCCGCCTCCTCCTCCTCCTCCTCCGATGAATGATCAGGGCACTCCGCCTCCTTCTATGGCTCCTCCGACACGTGTGGGGACTCTGCCTCCTCCTTCGCCTACTCCGGCGTGTCGGAGCAGTCCGCCTCCTCCGGCGCGTGAGGCCAGTCCGCCTCCTCCGGCCTATCAGACCACTCCTCCTCCTCCTCCTCCTCTGGCGTGTCAGGACACTCTGCCTCCTCCGACGCGTCAGCCATGACGGAAGAGAGACGCCGCCGCCGCTTCGGCGGCTAGCAGTACAATAGGCGGGAAGAAATTCAAATTCTTCCAAAGTTACCATACGAGAGGATTGACGAAGAAAACGATGATATCAGTAAAGCGGAAGTGAAGGCCCATTTTGCACAGAAACATCCACCTCTGAAGAATACGGTATATCCGGTGAAAGCGAAGCGCACTCTGGATGCCCTGAAGCGACCATCACCGCCTCCGCTGCCATCAAACTATGACTGCTGTATTATAAAGACATATAATGAAGCGCAGCGGTCGGTAAGTACTTCTAGTGCTGCAAGAGTCAAAGAACGAAGAAGTGGGAAAACAATTCCCTAGCTCGGCGAACAAGAGAAGCAATCGTGCCCCCCCCCCGCTCAAGGTGTCTAGCGATATTGCTAATCATCCGGTGCTACTACCCGGTACCAATCTTTAGACATGTATGTCTTGCCCTCCAATCCCACGATGTCTCTTTTTCCTGAAAGAACTATATGGCGCTTTGGCTCATCGTATGATATATTCGCTTCCTTATCTTTTCTTTTTCTCGATTTCTTAGACATGTCCTTCACATAGAAAACCTGCGCCATATCATTGGCTAGGACGCATGGTTCGTCGGTGTACCCAAGATTGTTCAGATCCACTGTTGTCATTCTGTACTGTGGGTCTACCTGTACCCCGCCTCCTGACAGATTGACCCATTTGCACTGAAACAAAGGGACCTTGAAATCATGTCCATAGTCAAGTTCCCATATGTCCACTATGTAACCATAATATGTGTCATTTTCCCTGTTGGTTGCTGCATCAAAGCAGACACCACTATTTTAGTTGGTGCTCTTTTGATCTTGGGCGATCATGTAAAATGTATTCCCATTTATCTCGTACCCTTTGTAAGTCAATACAGTCGAAGATGGTCCCCTGGCCAACGAGTACAACTCATAAAAAACAGTGTTGTCACCAATGAGACATGTTTGCAACCAACTGTCGAAAGTCCTGATGTGTTCATATGTAATCCAGTCGTCACACTGCTCAGGGTGTTTGGAGCGCAGAATATTCTTATGTTCGTCGACATAAGGGGTCACCAAGGTAGAATTCTGTAAAACTGTGTAGTGTGCTTGAGACCAAGAATGCCCGCCCCTATATATTATTGAGTCTGCTCCTAGCGTGCCTTTTTCAGTCAGTCTCCTCTCATACCACGATTGAGGGAGACCAATCTTCTTAACATCAGGAATGAAGTCAAAACAAAACCCAATGACATCCTCTACTTGATGGCCCATGGAGATGCTTCCTTCTGGCCTAGCGCGGTTACTAACATATTTCTTTAAGACTCCCATGAACCTCTCAAAGGGGAACATATTGTGTAGAAATACAGGGCCCAGAATGACAATCTCGTCGACTAGATGAACTAGGACTTGTGTCATGATATTGAAGAAGGGTGGTGGGAACACCAACTCGAAACTAACAAGACATTGCACCAAATCACTCCTTAACCTTGGCAGGATTTCTAGATCGATCACCTTCTGAGAGGTTGCATTGAGTAATGCACATAGCTTCACAATGGCTAATCAAACGTTTTCCGGTAGAAGCCCCCTCAATGCCATCGGAAGCAGTTGCGTCATAATCACGTGGCAGTCATGAGACTTTAGGTTCTGAAACTTTTTATCTGCCATATTTATTATTCCCTTTATATTCAACGAGAAACCAGACGGGACCTTCATACTAAGCAAACATTCAAAGAAGATTTCCTTCTCTTCTTTGGTAAAAGCGTAGCTGGCAAGACCTTCATACTGCTTTGGATGCATGTCGTCTTTTTCATGCACACGTTGCTATTCCTCCCGCGCCTCCGGTGTATCTTTTGTCTTCCCATACACTCCCAAGAAGCCTAGCAGGTTCACGCAAAGATTCTTCGTCACGTGCATCACCTCGATTGCAAAGCGGACCTCTAGGTCTTTCCAATAGGGTAGGTCCCAAAATATAGATTTCTTCTTCCACATGGGTGCGCGTCCTGCATCGTCAGTCGGAACAGATAGTCCGCCAGGACCCTTTCCAAAGAATACTTGTAAATCATTGACCATATCAAGTATGTGATCACCAGTACGGAGGGCGGGCTTCTTCCGGTGATCTGCCTCACCTTTGAAATGCTTTCCTTTCTTTCGACATTGATGGTTGGTCGGAAGAAATCGACGATGCCCCAGGTACACATTCTTCCTGCATTTGTCCAAATATATACTGTCGGTGTCATCTAAGCAGTGTGTGCATGCGTGGTATCCCTTGTTTGTCTGTCCTGAAAGGTTACTGAGAGCAGGCCAATCGTTGATGGTTACAAACAGCAACGCGTGTAGTTCAAATTTCTCCTCTTTATTCTCATCCCACACACGTACACCTCTTCCATTCCATAGTTGTAAAAGTTCATCAACTAATGGCCTTAGATACACATCAATGTCATTGCCGGGTTGCTTAGGGCCTTGGATGAGCACTGACATCATAATGAATTTCTGCTTCATGCACAACCAAGGAGGAAGGTTATACATACATAGAGTCACATGCCATGTGCTATGCTTGTTGCTCTGCTCCCCAAAAGGATTAACGCCATCTGCACTTAAACCAAACCATACATTCCTTGGGTCACCTGTAAAGTCGCTCCACTTTCTCTCGATCTTTCTCCACTGCGACCCGTCAACGGATCCCAGTAACTATGCTGGAAATTAATGCCCTAAAAATGTCATTTCTCAACCGAATGAGCAACATTGACTGGTGATTGGAAGCTTCCAAAAAATACCCTTAATGGGTGGGAACTGCCTGGATGGAGCGAGGAGCAAAGCTTCTGAAAACCAGAGTAGACTGAGATGAACAATCTGAAAGAGTCAAATAATCATCACCCAAATTAACCTTGGTAGCAGGACAATCAGGAGGGTGATCCAATATCATATTCATATTCCCTTGGAGATGATATTTAGCTATCTCAAAGGACAAATTAGGACTAGCATGAGTATTATGACGTAGAAAATTCAAATTTGACTTGGTAGCCCTCGATGAACCAATAGAAATATGAGTAAGCTCAGTGTCAAAGTGCCAATGTGAAACTATTAAAGTACAAACCCAGGCAAATTGGCGGTACGAATTAAAGTGGAAAATAAAATCCGGCCAAAATCTATCTTCAAGTCCATAGATGAAATGTCTAACTCGATTTGAAGCCACTGAGAATCGGTATCGTCTCCCAGTAAGATGTTTAACATGAAAACCATTTGGGAAACCACCAATGCAAAATTGAAGAGAAATACCCACCTATTCAACCGTGAGAGGAAAAGAAGCCGAAGAAAAGGAGACAACCAAAAATAATTCCTTGGTTGATCCATGATGGGGGATGTGAACCATGGAGCCAAACCTTACACACACATGATCTGCAACCGTGAGTCTGGGAGATAAATCCTAGTGTAGGAGGCCCTTCATTGGGCTAGATCAGAGGACGCCATGATGGGGTTGAGAGGTGGAGGTGGACGAAGCCATCGATAGCGAGTCGGGACGATCAATTTTTCTGTTTATATCCCCTTAAAGTTTCACCAAAAGTCCGTGGATCCACCTCCCTCCCCCTATCGATCATGCGACTAGTGGCATCACGGGTTTCCGGTGCCACAACTAGATCTGATAATTTAGGTTAGTTTTTTTCTTCCAGAGGTGGTGTTGAGGGTGATGCTTAGTCTTCGAGTTAATCTTCTGAGGTCCGATCCTCCTTCAGTTCGTCAACTAGGACGATGTCAACGAAGCTTCGATGTAGACTCCTCGCTTGCTTGGGCGGTGAGGTTATGATTTCTCTCCGTGCGTGCACGCCGATGAGATTTAATATCAGGTGCTTTAGATCGATTCAACGGTTCAATGACGACGATTACGGTGGGGCACTAGTCCTTAAGGATACGTGCACGTAGATTTGTAATCAACAAGGTCAAGCCGATTCAATAGAGAAGCGGCGACAACAGAGGGTCAACAGCTCGTTTTAGGTGTTAGTGGTGGTTCAATGATGTAGAGTCCTTGATGTGATGTTTATGATGTTTAGGGTGCTTTATACTTATCTTATGAGCCTTTATAATAGAACTGAGTCCTTTTTCGCATAAAGAAGTTGTTTCTCTTTCTCCTTACGGGCCTTTTTGCATTTTACTCCACACAAGTAAATTTCAGTTGAGTAGAACCTCCGAAGGAAATTACTGAAAATTGGAGATGATTTGCTTAAAAAAAGGATAATAATATTACAAGATGGTAAATTGTCATATTCAAAGAGCGAAAAGGTGTGATATGTCCCGGGAGTACCGACCCTGGTACTCCCCTCCTTATCTTATCTGTTGAGTCCCGCTGAGATTCGTGATATAATCTGTCATATCGGAGAGTATTGGACGTGAATGAATGAGAAACGTGCAAAAAAAGATAGAAACGGAGAGAGAATAGGCGTACATACGTTGGATATGATTGGGCATCGACTTGGCAACCTAGAAAACATACTTACGTATGTTTGACCTAACAAATCACTTCAGAATGGATGTCACTTTAGAATGGCTGTGCACCCAAACGATCGAGCTAAAACAACCCGAGAAGGACATTCAACTATGTGCCCTCAGAGAGAAGTGTGGCACACTTCTCATCAGCGATAACAACAACATGTCTGTTTACACTTCCGACCTTGAAACCAGGACAATGGAGGATGTGGTGGAGTGGCATCAAGGGCCGTCCGTCCCCTCCGATGCCATGCCCTTGGAGATTGATTGGCTCAATATCTTCGTTTCTCAGCTAACCAGGTAGTAATAGCTGGCAGTTATGATATACATATATACCACAATATTTTTGTTCTTTCGAAAAGTATGGTCGGTAAATTTTCGTGCTAGGTATGGAATTAATGAACCATCATACTAGTTGATTTTCAATCTGGTTGCATACTCAATGCCTGGGTGTCGATAGAGTTTTCTATTTTGGTTAGGAACTCGCAATGTCATAATAGTGAGACAGCTCCAAAGGGAAAGACGTGACAAACGGAAAGAGGCAGCAACTGGGGTAAGGGTTGCGCCGACACATCGAAGAAGGCAAAGCACGGTATGGCGACATAAGGAACTGGATTCGTCAAAGGAAAAGCACAAGCAACTCAAGAGTGTCTAAATATATTTTGTTAATATTTCTCGTTACCTAGTTTTCCTTTGTACAATAAGTTCTGACAAAAGGCCATATAATATATAAACATAGAAATTTCTACTGCCTTTCTTCCTAGCACTACTATATACTTGGGATATTTCATATCAATGCTTGGTATTTGTACATATTACTGTTCAATCTTGTTTGTCGAACTGAGAATCCTCACGAGCACAAATATTTTCTTGAAAATTAAAAAATGTACTCCCTCCATCCCACAATATAAGATCTTTTTTCAAGCAATTCAAGCTAGCATTGTTTGAAAAACGATCTTATATTGCGGAACGAAAGGAGTAATTTTGAAGGGTACCAGACAACTAGGCAGGAAAATCATTTGGTATAATGAAAGAAAATCAAGAACTACTGGGATTATGTTGGCATATGTTAGATCGCGTGTCTACCCTCTCATCATATAAGAGGCATGGAATACAAGTGTCCTATTAGAACACAACTCTTACTTTATCTAGACATAGCACAACTCTGAGTCCAACTGTAACCTACCTTGTACACTACATTTGACACAATTCCAGCATTTAATTTTCAATCTGGTTACATATTCAATGTCTGGGTGTTGATAGAGTTTTCTATTTTGGTTAGGAACTCCCAACGTCATAATGGCAAGACATCTCCAAAGGGGAAGAAGTGACACATGGACTCCCTGTTTATTACTTAGCAGATAGATGAACCTTAAGGCTGTGACCCTGTAGGTGAAATGAAGTGTAAACATGACCGAAACTCTTTCTGTTCAATGATCAACAGTGAAACCATGGACATCCATATTGATTCCTATACCGACACGAATGAATATTCGAGTGAACCTGTAATTACGGAATGTTGTTGTTGTTACTTGCCGATATGTTACAAATCCCCGGTGAAGAGGTCCATGTCATTCCAATCATGCTGAACGGGTCGGTTACAGCTCTCATCGTCGCCAAATGCAGCTTGTCTCGGTGATGGTTGTAGCTTGTGTGTGTCGCCTGGTGCAGCCCACCACGTCGCCATCTCCCCCGGCAACTCACATGAGGTCGTGCCCATGGGGCCGATTGCAGCATCAGGAGCAAGTATATCCAAGTGAACTTACTATAGTCATCAGCAGGTCGTGCCCTAGCATGACCACATACATCAATGGAATAAGTTCTAAAGGAGCATGCGAAACACTATTTGATTTAGGATAGGATAATTATTGACTCTTGGCACATTGACAAGCATCACATACAAACTATTTTGAAACTGTGAGGGTTTACTACCTTTTCATGAACTTCATGGAGATAGTAGCAAAAGTTCTTCTTGAGAAATCAGCAGAAGAACCCGGACTCACCAAAAGGAGACGACCATGTGATTGACAACCAATCCGTCCATGACAAGAGCACGTACTCGAAATCAATCAGGATCACTATCCAACCTAGTTTTGTTTGTTCTATGACTACACATGACCTAATCGTCCATTCACTTCCATTTAATCTCAATTTACTCTAACGAAAACTATACAAGTCCACTCCAAAAAATTTACAAGAAGTAAAGGAAAATATAAGAAAGGCGGTCACACCCATAGTCCTAAGTGTAAGTTGCGCATATTCCACGCGGATCGCACACGCTACACAGGTGTGTGTCTATGGTATGTACAACCATCCTTGTAAAGAAAGAGTATAAAACAAATGGAAAATGTGTGATATGCTATGAATAGTTCCGTGGAAGAAAGTCTAATTTTCTTATGTATAGAACTTTTTTTAACCATTAGTCATTTCTATTAGAAATTCTGAAGTGGCATGGCTCTTTCTTACAATACAAGAGTTTCTTACAGGAGTGAAACAAAACTAAAGAAAAATATTAAAGAATAAGAAAAATATTAAAGAATAACGTTTGACAAAATAATTAATGCAGAACGATCAATTAAAAAAATAATTGATACAACAATTTGATTACTTAATCAATTAGTAGTATCGTATCCCTAGAGTCCACTCCTTCCCCATACTACTAGTGAAAGAGAAAATGTAAAGACTACCATTAAAGCAGCCCAAGCGAGACCCTGCATCTTTTTTAAAGATTCATCCAATGGAATCCCAACTCCCTTTCTTTTGGATTTCCATTCTATTTAGATATGGTGTATGTAGATCTAATTCTTATATAAAGAAAACTTCATCGTTTCACTTTGTCTCGCTTTCTCTAGAATCTCTATAAAAAAAGAATAGCTCCATCCTTTATTTAATATTATTAATAATAAGAGACTATTAAATAAAAATGAGAATACTACTAATTAGAACAATTAGAACCTAATTAAGATAGTAGGACTAATCTATGCAGTATAATGAGATGTAATACTATAAAAATAAAAATAAAGAACTCTATTTTAGAACTATGAGACGGAATATTCTGTTTTCTTATTTACTCTTTACTTTATTTTTTCTATTTAAAGTGGATCAATAATGTATCTATAAACAAAGTAATAAATATACTTAAAACAAAATAGGAATTCGCAAAATGGATAAAATCATTGCAGTGGGTCTACTGCATAATGTACATATTATATATATAATATAGAGAGAGATAGAGAGAGACATTATGTATAGATTGTATATGTATATATCGATATCTTGAGAGCTCAAAATAAAATTAAGAAAAAAACATACCCAATTCTTGGTTCATGGTTTTCCGTTTTCAAAGGCTTGTAAAATAGGCAGATTCTGGAACCCCAATGGCTCCGAAACATAATTACTTTTTTTTCTATAGGTAAGCTATATGTTATTCAAGGCGTAAATAGAAAACCCCATTTTTGTAGGTTCTACTTATTTTCCTTGGCTTTGAAATAATAGATTAATTCGGAATATCAGCCAAAATCTTGGAAAAATCTAAGTTTATGATCAATACGTTTGGATAAATAATTTACGAAGGATATTCTCATATTGACACAATACAAGGACAAGTATATGTGAAATTTATCCTTTCATAATTCGTAATCAATCCTTGTCTTGTTTGTTGGATTAGGTCTAACTTTTTTGACCAAACTACGAGTGTGGAACTTTATGAGATGAAATAGGGAAAGACAGAAGATAGAATAGAACTTAAAAGGATAATTGAAGTGACTCGTCTTTGAATCTACTTTGGTTGGAGTTCTAAAAAGGAATAAAAATAAAGTAAATTCAAGGAAAAGTTTTCTTACAGACCCTGGAGAGGTCATGGAATGCTTTTCTTCTCCTCTTATTCCATATGGAATACAATCAGTTAAAATTAAAATAAGAAGGAATAGGGGAATATTCGTTCGTTCAGTCCAAAAAGAGGGTCCTATAGAAAAAGAAATTATCCAAAATAGAAAGAAGTTTTTTTTCCAAATTCAATTGTTTATTTATCTCTTATTCCAAAATTTCCCTGAAAATCCAATTTCATTTTTTCATTCAATGGGGTTATATGATCTAGTTCTTAATATTATTACTTTACTCAATTAAAAAATTCCATAACAAATCTCTTGATTCAGAATTAGGGACTCATGTGCCCTTCCTAGAATGTGGTATTATCTGTCCCGATAAATAGATAATTCCAGGAGTAATAAATAGGAGTAAATTGAAAAAAGTATTGTTATAATTGGAATTGCGGAAGCAAATACCAATTTACTAAAAAAGAAAAAAAGTATCTAATCGAAAAGGAAAGAACTTTTTTAGGACTAAACAAAAGGGTTCACAACTAAAAGCGTTATTTGCTTACAAAAAGGAGAGTAACAAAAGGAATAAAAAATCTTCCTATTCCCGCTTCTTCTATTCAGGACATCATTCCCGTACTCTTTCTTTCTTAAGGATCTTGAGTACTATTCAAAATTCAGAAGATTTGCATTGAGGGACCATTGAGCAACTCGAAAGAGCTCGGATTTGATTATAGAAAGTCAAACTAGAAGCGGATGAGTATCGAATGAATGGATACTCTGACATAGAACGAGAAAAAGCAAATTTGATTAATGCTACTTCTATTAGTTTGGAACAATTAGAAAAGTCTAAAAACGAAACCCTTTATTCTGAAAAACAAAGGGCAACGAATCAGGTCCGACAGCGGGCTTTCCAACAGTTAATTCACGGTTTTTTTAATTCCCCTGTGAGATACACACGAAATACATGCAGGATCATCATTAAAAGCATCATACTGTCTGACCATCGATTAACTGGTCGGATTAACCAACCAAAGTTGGCCTCGGTCATTATGTATTGAACCAAGGAAAAAGCCTCTGTAACCGTTGGTCGGTAGTAAAAAGTCATAGCAAAACCGGTAGCGACTTGACGAATCGAATCTTCTTATGGTTCTATTTAAGAACGGGTATGCCATACACCATGCGGGGATTGTAGTTCAATTGGTCAAAGCACCGCCCTGTCAAGGAGGAAGCTGCGGGTTTGAGCCCCGTCAGTCCCGAACTAGGGTTCAATGAATGGAGAAATTCATATTTCCTTTTTCCATGAAAAAAGGGGCAAGGATCAAGATCAAATACCCATGGGGCACCCTTACTCACTTTTTTATTTTGCATCTCTCATTAAAGAGGGAGGGAAGGAGTATAGGAATTTTTTTCAGTACTCCCAATCGATAAAGATAAAGAAAGACACACATACGATATGTGGATTAGTAGAATTTAGGATATTACTCTATCTTTCTTTATGATGATACCATCCTCATCTTAATTTCCTATTCCACTTTTATGGAATGGAGTACCGGTATTTTACCGGAATCCATACATAAACTGTATTCCCTTTTTATTTGAGACCTCTTTTCCCCATCTCACTTCTACTGCTTATTTGGACGTCTATGTGACCCATAGAAATTTGCGAAAGAATCTTTGGACCCATAAAAAGCGGGATTTGCGGTTGTGGCAATTCTCGAGTGAGCGGAGCTGAAAACGAAGATGAAAGATTTTGCCAAAAATGCGGGGTAGAATTTGGTTTGGGCTAACAAAAACCTACCTAATGGAGAAGCCGTTGGCGAAGTCACAAGGCCCTCTACTTTTCATTATAAAACTGATAAACCAGAAAAATATGGATTGTTTTGAGAAAGAATCTTTGGACCCATAAAAAGCAGGATTTGCAGTTGTGTCAATTCTCGAGCGAGCGGAGCTGAAAACGAAGACGAAAGATTTTGCCAAAAATGCGGGGTAGAATTTGTGGATTCTAGGATACGAAGATATCAAATGGGATACATCAAACTCGCATGTCCCGTGACCCATGCGGGAGGTGGGGGGTCCTCTTTAGTGTTGCTCATCTCATTCTTTGTAGAGAGGTGGTACTAAATTCCCTCCACTCCTAGGGATATGACCAATGGATGCATGCACGCACTAGTAGAATGTCGATCAGTAGTCCCGGTCGGGATGTGCCTTTAGTACCGGTGCCCCAACCGGTACTAAAGGGGTCGGGACTAAAGGTCCAGACCTTTAGTACCGGTTGGACCACAGACCGGTACTAAAGGCCCACCACGTGGCTGCCTGCGTGGGCTGGTGGTGGAGGACCTTTAGTACCGGTTGGTGATACCAATCGGTACTAAGTGTTCTATTTTTTGTTTTCGCTTTTCACTAGGTTTTAGTTTTCCTCCCGGTGCTAAGTGTTCTGTTTTTTTGTTTTTGATTTTAATTAGGTTTTAGTTTTCCTCTCTATTTATTGTGTTTTCAATTCATTTCAAATTTATTTTATGGTGCTACATACTGTAAACATTAATTACACAAGTTGATGCATATATATATGTAATATAATATACAATATCTCATACACAATATATATACAAATGGAATTACACATCCATATATATTCTGGACTTATAACTTAAGGCCCAAAACCCGACCGGGACTAGCTAGCTAGTGCTCCGGATGAAATCTCATTTTTCTACTACTGATTTGCTGGCATTACTGAGGCGGCAGTAAGTAATAGTGCTCTTCGTTTACATCAATGACATGTTGAAGAAGAAATGCCGCAAATTCCTCTTGAAGTGTTACAAAGCGTTTCTCAGGTGAGAGCTTCGACATCATCTGCCAAACCTGGAGTTGTCTTTCACGTGCTCCTCTGCGACATATACGGCCTTCGGTCTGGATGCGAATGTTCTCGGAGAGGAAGTATCCACATAAATTTGTCCCCTGTGGCTGCTTCGCGCACTTTGCAAAAGAATAGAATTCAATAAGATAATTAATAATCAAGCATGATAATGGTATTGAAACTAGAATTAAAGAGATGCACGGACCTAGTAGTACTACTTAATTACCTGCATCTTTTTCCACTTCAGCTTCGGTTTCCATTGACGACCGTGATGGTTTTTTTCTATCATCTTTTTCCAAACACTACGCGACAAAGAAAAAAAATGAAAGAGTTATTATAATTACTTTTGATATCAGGAAATAATGAAAGAAAGCGAGGCCGATAAAGATTGAAATTACCGTTCTATCATAAAATAGAAGTCCACGTATGATTGTTCTAGTGTATCTAGTGAGTCGTACACTTGAACAAGTCCATCCGCGAGGATAATATTTAGGAGGATATAGTAGTCTCTGCGTAGAAGTTTATATAATTAAGAAGGCATGCATATAACTCATCAACTACACTTGACAACGAGCTAGTAAGCAAAAATAGAATTTGTAGTATACAAGAGAGTAAACACTCACCCCATGTTGTAAGGAAATATTATAGTAGATTTGATATTCATTACTGCTTCAATCAACTCATCTGATGCATGCTTCAGACTAGCCAGTGCAATAATCTTCCCTGTTGCTGGGTCCAACTTTCCCCATTCGCAAAAAACCAATTCCTGCACCTCCGGGGCCAGTTGATGGTTACTGGAGTGATCCCTTCAGCATGCATCTTATTCTGTAATGCATCCTACGTAGGAATGGCTGAATTGTATCCACCTGTCCCTAGTTTATGATGATACCTTTTTTTCTCCGCATTTATCTTATTCTTTTCCGACTTCTCCATAGTAGCTTCCGATGTCTTGTACTTGATAAATGCGTCCCAGTGATTCCTTACCTTCTCGTATATTCCTCTGAATTCGGGCGCCTTCTGGCCTCTAGCGTTGTACTCGGTCCATAATCTTTTTTTCCAAGTCTGGAACGGGCCGACCATCTTATGGAGAGCAAACTCCTTGACTTTGTCCTTTTGGCCCTCCGAGAGAGAATCTGGTAGGATGAAATGCTCCATGAGATCTTACCAAAGGGCATCTTTAATTCTTGTATTGACATAATTCACTCCTGGTTTTGGGTTGTTTGGTTGAATCCATTCTTGCATTGTGATCGGGACTCCATCCCTAACAACCACTCTGCATTGACGCACAAATGTCTTGGCATTGGCTTCAGGGTGAGTCAGTGCGCCATCATGTTTGAAAGCATCAAGATTGAGCTTTACGTTGTCGTCCAATATTTTGGCATCGCCTCGTACCTTTCTACTAGATTGGCTCGATCCGGAGGGATGATAATTAAAAGAAAACAGATTTGTTAATATATATATATATATATATATATATATACAAATCAATTAATACACATGTAATGATCATCAGAGGCTAATATGTGTATATACCTCGCCGGACATTGTTAGTTGTTCTGGATTTTGGAACATAAGTTCTTCTTCCTTGGCCTCACATCCATCACCATAATCGTTCAGATATTGTGAGCCGTCATCATCATGTGATTCACCCAGAAGGTCCGCTGGGTTTTCGGAGGAGCGTATCATGTCGAAGATGTCCTCTTCATGAGCTCTACCGGTATTGTCCATAGCTTAAAAACTAATCCATAATAATATAGATAAAACAAATTAGTATTCAAATTAGCATGCATTCAAGAAGCAAAATAACTGATAGTTAATTAATAATGCATCATCGAATACATATATAGTAGTTCTTAGAAAAGATCTCATCTCATAATCTCGGATAATTGTTAATCCATCGGCTAATCCATCGATCTAGCTAATACATCATAATAATACATATATAGTAGCTAATATATCGATCTAGCTAGAACCCTAGCGCCCGGAGGATATCGGGGCGGGCGATGGACACCCAAAGAGAAGGAACCATCACAGGAACATAGATCCAATGAGATCCCTGAAGAATCTGCCAGGTATTGTCGGACTTGGCCTCCAAAGCTGCCACGTAGCGACGGACGTGATCGTTCTCCTTGCTGACATGGTACTGTACCACCTCCGCGGGGGACTCACGCCTTCGAATCGTCCGTGGCCCATGCGGCCGCCACCACAGAACCTCCGGGTCGACGACGGCTGGCTCCTCACCAAGCTGCGCCGCCCGGAAGGCAGCACCTCCCAGTACCAGCCCAGCGGAGCCCAGTCCCTGACAGGGCCCCTCGCCTCAAGCAAGTAACCTCCTCCACCGACTCGACGACGAGGATGCGGGATCGGCATCGTCGACGTCGAGAAGAAACACTTAATTATGAAAACAAATTAAATAAAACTTAGCAAAATTAACACTTAGCATCTAACAAATTAAATATCACTTAACAAATTAAATAACACTTAGCATCTAACAAAATTAACACATACCCTAATAACCTAAGAACCTAACTAACTAACTAACTAAACTAACTAAACTAACCTGATAACCTAACTAACTAACTAACTAACTAAACTAACCTAACTAACTAAAATAACGTAAGAACCTAACTAACTAACTAACTAAACTAACCTAACTAATTAACTAATTAACTAACCTAACTAATTAATCTAAACTAACCTAAACTAACCTAATAAACTAACCTAAACTAACCCAAGAACCTAACTAATTAACCTAAACTAACCTAACTAACCTAATAAACTAACCTAAACTAACCTAATTAACTAATAAACTAACCTAAACTAACCTAATTAACCTAATTAACTAAAAACAGGATATAATTAAGGTGGGGGCGGCCGGGCACTCATCGGAGACGGAGTTGGGTGGGGGCTATCGGGGCGGCGTTGGGGCAGTAGGGTCGGGGCGGCAGGCTCAGGGCGACGCGCGACGGTGACGGCGGATTCCGGCAGCCTGGCGGCGCAATATAAGCTTCTCCCGGTGCGTGGCTCGCACCGGGACGAGGCCTCCACTATTTATACGTGGGTCCACCCCAAAAAATGCGCGGGGCGGTGGACCTTTAGTATCGGTGCGTGGCTCGCACCGGTACTAAAGGTTTTTTAATTCATTATTAATTTTTATTTTCAGAAAGGCCCCTAAACATTAGAAAATCATAGAAAAAAATCTATGACTCCAATGGAAATAAATAATATATGAAAAAATATCAGAAAATATAAAGAATCTGCTTATGGAATTTCCATGCATGTTTGAACCACTTAAGCTGCTATATAAGACAATTTGATAAAATGGTATTTGAAATGTCATATCTCGAATTTGAAAAGCAGTACAAATGAACTCTGAAAAGGTTGTAACTTGCATGACATCATAATTTCACCGACATAGCAACTTCTAAAAAGTTGAGAGGTTTACGGCAAAAACTGGATGCACTTCGTGTACAAATTGGACAATCTCTTTCGAAGTATGAGGGTTTCGGACGAAAACTCATCTATTACAAAGGGACTTCATTTTTAATAACTTATTTTATTTCCATACTTTTTGTGTGTTCAATATGCACCATTCAAAGGCACATCATCAATTTTCAACCCTTTCTGACTTCATTTGATATTTTTCATGCATTTAATGATTTATTTTGAGCTAAATGACCCTAAATTTGAAAAGTAGTACAAATGAACTCTGAAAAGGGTATAACTTGGCATGACATTATAATTTCACCCACATAGCAACTTCTAAAGAGTTGAGAGGGTTACGACAAAAACTGGATGCACTTCGTGTATAAATTGGACAATCTCTTTCGAAGTATGAGGGTTTCGGACGAAAACTCATCTATTACAAAGAGATTTCATTTTTACTAACTTATTTTAACTCCATAATTTTTGTGTGTTCAATATGCAGCATTCAAAGGAACATCATCAATTTTCAACCCTTTCTGACTTCATTTGATATTTTTCATGCATTTAATGATTTATTTTGAGCTAAATCACCCTAAATTTGAAAAGCAGTACAAATGAACTCTGAAAAGGGTGTAACTTGGCATGACATCATAATTTCACCCACATAGCAACTTTTAAAGAGTTTAAAGGGTTACGACAAAAACTGGATACACTTCGTGTACAAATTGGACAATCTCTTTCAAAGTATGAGGGTTTCGGACGAAAACTCATCTATTACAAAGGGATTTCATTTTAATAACCTATTTTAACTCCATACTTTTTGTGTGTTCAATATGCACCATTCAAAGGCACATCATCAATTTTCAACCCTTTCTGACTTCATTTGATATTTTTCATGCATTTAATGATTTATTTTGAGCTAAATGACCCTAAATTTGAAAAGCAGTACAAATGAACTCTGAAAAGGTTGTAACTTGGCATGACATCATAATTTCACCCACATAGCAACTTGTAAAGAGTTGAGAGGGTTTTGGCAAAAACTGGATGCACTTCGTGTACAAACTGTTACAAAGATACCATGCTAGAAAATGCATGCATGTCCTTCACATAGAAAGTGATGATGGTGAAGCCGGTCACATCCCAGAGTGGAATCTCGCGGTGTAAGACTTTTTTTGCATGTTTTTCCTTGGCTTATGATTGCGCCGTAACCATGGAGAATCTTCATCATTTAACAGGATGCTTGGGTCAGTCTTCACTCTGAAGGGAGGTATTTCATGAAACTTTTCATAATCTTCTGACATGTCTGTCTTGTCCTCCACTCCCACAATGTTTCTTTCCCTAAAAGAACTATGTGGCGCTTTGGCTCATCGTATGATGTATTCACTTCCTTATCTTTTTTTCTCCTCGGTTTGCTAGACATGTCCTTCACATAGAAAACCCGAGCCACATCATTGGCTAGGACGAATGAGTCGTCTGTGTACCCAAGATTGTTGAGATCCACTTTTGTCATTACGTACTGCGGGTCTACCTGTACCCTGCCTCTAGTATATTTGACCCATTTGCACCGAAACAAAGGGACCTTAAGATCAGGTCCATAGTCAAGTTCCCATATCTCCTCTATGTAACCATAATATGTGTCTTGAAAGTTGGTTGCATCATAGAGGACACCACTGTTTTGGTTGGTGCTCTTTTTATCTTGGGTGATCGTGTAAAATGTATTCCCATTTATCTCGTACCCTTTGAAAGTCGTTACAGTCGAACTTGGTGTCTTGGCCAACCAGTACCGTTCATCTGGAACATCATTGTCATTGATGAGCTTTGTTTGCAACCAACCGACAAAAGTCTCCATTTGTTTACGTTCAATCCAGGGGTCAAACTGCTCCGGGTTCTTGGACCGTACAATATCCTTGTGTTCCTCGATATATGGAGTCACCAAGGTGGAATTTTGTAGAACCGTGTAGTGTGCTTGGGTGAAAGAATGCCCGTCCATATTTATTGCTTCTTTCTTTCCTAGTGTGCCATTTCCACCCAGTCTCCCCTCATGCCGCGATTCAGGAAGACCAATCGGCTTAATGTCAGGAACAAAGTCAACACAAAACTCAATAACCTCCTCTGTTCCATATCTCTTGGCGATGCTTCCTTCTGGCCTAGCATGGTTATGAACATATTTCTTTAAGACTCCCATGAACCTCTCGAAGGGGAACATATTGTGTAGAAATACAGGACCCAAAATGTTAATCTCTTCGACTAGGTGCACTAGAACGTGCGTCATAATATTGAAGAAGGATGGAGGGAACACCAACTCGAAACTGACAAGACAATAGACCAGGTCATTCTGTAACCTTGGTAGGATTTCTAGATCGATTACCTTCTGAGAAAATGGAATTGAGGAATGCGCATAGCTTCACAATGGCTAATCGAACATTTTCTGGTAGAAGCCCCCTAAGTGCAACCGGAAGTAATTGCGTTATAATCACGTGGCAGTCATGAGACTTTAGATTTTGAAATTTTTTCTCTGCCATATTTATTATTCCCTTTATATTCGACGAGAAGCCATACGGGACCTTGATACTGAGCAGGTATTCAAAAAAGATTTCTTTCTCTTCTTTCGTATGAGCGTAGTTGGCAGGACCTTGATACTGCTTTGGAGGCATGCCGTCTTTTTCGTTAATTCTTTGCTTGTCCTCCCGTGCCTCCAGTGTATCTTTTGTCTTTCCATACACGCCCAAGAAGCCTAGCAGGTGCACACAAAGATTCTTCGTCACGTGCATCACGTCGATTGCATTACGGACCTCTAGGGCTTTCCAATATTCAAGTTCCCAAAATATAGATTTCTTCTTCCACATGGGTGCGTGTTTGTCCGCCAGGACCCTTTCCAAAGATTATCTGTAAATCCTTGACCATATAAAATATATATTCACCAGTACGGAGGCCAGGCTTCTTCCGGTTATCTGGCTCACCTTTTAAATGGTTGCCTGCCTTTCTTAAGATACGCTTGATCGGTAGAAATCGACGATGTCCCAGGTACACATTCTTCTTACATTTATCCAAATATATACTTTCAGTATCATCTAAACGGTGCATGCATGCATTGTATCCCTTGTTTGTATGTCCTGAAAGGTTACTAAGAGCAGGCCAATCATTGATGGTTACAAACGGCAACACTCGCAGGTCAATTTCCTTCTGTGTGTGCGCATCCCACACACGTACACCTGGTTTTTTCCACAACTGTAGAAGTTCATCAACTAGTGGCCTTAGGTAGACATCAATGTTGTTGCCAGGTTGCTTAGGGCCTTGGATGAGCACTGGCATCATAATGAACTTCCGCTTCATGCACAACCAAGAAGGAAGGTTGTAGATACATAGAGTCATGGGCAGGTGCTGTGACTGGAGCTCTGCTCCCCAAAAGGATTCGTGCCGTCTGTACTAAGACCAAACCATAAGTTCGTTGCATCAGCTACAAAGTCCTCGAACTCCCTCTCAAATTTTCTCCACTGTGACCCATCAGCGGGTGCTCTCAACATCCCGTCTTTCTTACGTTCTTCTTTGTGCCATCGCAACAACTTGGCATGCTCTTTGTTTTGGAACAAACGTTTCAACCGTGGTATTATAGGAGCATACCACATCACCTTGGCAGGAACCCTCTTCCTATGGCGTTTGCCCTCCTCATCACCAGGGTCATCGTGGGGGATTTTATAGCGCAGTGCACCGCGTACCGGGCATGCATCCAAATTCTCGTACTCCTCACCGCGGTAGAGGATGCAGTCATTAGGGCATGCATGTATCTTCTGCACCTCTAATCCTAGAGGGTAGACAACCTTCTTTGCTTCGTACATACTTTCACGCAATTCGTTATCCTTTGGAAGCATCTTCTTTATCATTATCAGGAATTCTTGAAATCCCTTGTTAGTTACACCATTCTTCGCCTTCCATTGGAGCAATTCCAGCGTGGTACCCAGCTTTTTCTGGTCATCTTCACAATTTGGATACAATAATTTCTTGTGATCCTCTAACATGCGTTTCAATTTCAACCTCTCCTTGTCACGTTTGCAGTTTCTCTTTGCATCAGCAATGACCCGACCCAAATCATCAGCGGGCTCATCTGATGCCTCTTCTTCAGCTTCCCCCATTGATGCCTCTTCTTCAGCTTCCCCCATTGTTGTATCGGCAAAAGGATAGTTGTCATCATCCTCTTTTTCTTCATTGTCTTCCATTATAACCCCTCTTTCTCCGTGCTTGGTCCAACAGCTATAGCCGGACATGAAACCGGGCTTCAGCAGGTGGTAGTGAAGGTTTTCTAAGGTAGAGTAATTCCTATCATTCTTACAGTCACGACATGGACAACACATGAAATCATTCTTCTTGTTTGCCTTAGCCACACGAATAAAATCATGCAGGCCATTAAGAAACCCTAGACTTAGTCGGTCATCGTACATCCATTGCCGGCTCATGTTCACTACACAACATCGAAGTGACCAAATTAATACAACTTCATCATCACATTACAACCAAAGTAGAGCTAGCAGTGACCAAATGTTATTACTGCAAATAATAGATACTTATAGTTCATACATACATCTCATAAAACAACATACAACTATCTAAAATATGTAAATGCAACAGCAAATGCGATCATAATCACAACTAAGGTAACAATTGAGCCAATGGCATAATGATACCAAGCCTCTTTATCAATGCCATATTTTCTAATCTTTCTAAGCTTCAAGCACATTCCAACCATCTTGTTCTTGTGATCATTGACGATATCGGCAACATGCAACTCCAATCCCATCTTCTCATTTTCAGTTCTTTTCAATTTTTCTTTCAAATGATCAATTTCTTTTTCAGCTTGTGTTAATTTCTCGAGCAGAATTGCATAGTCGGTTGGAATTTCTAGTTCAACTACTTCCTATAGATAAACATCTACGTCAATTTGGTGGCATAATTAATTGTCATTGATGTGTGAAATAGTTATAAAAGATAACGACATACCACATATGAATCATAGACTGGAGGTGGGCCGACGTGGGCGGATACCATAACCATGACACTATAGAATAACTAACAATAATACAAGTAAGTAAATTGTACACACAGCTATCTAAATCATACAAGTAATTTTTTTAACAAAAAGGTTTTAAGAAGAACAAGAGGCTCACCAAGGTGGCCGGTGCTGCGACGAGACGGTGCGGACGATTGACGGTGGTTAGGACGGGGATGGGAAGGCACCAAATAAGCTACACCTACACATATGCAACCTAACAAGTTAATTTGAGCTCAAATTGCATATAAATCAAATAAACTCCCACATAATGATCACTCCTCCAAAACCTAGCTAAAACCCACAAATCACATATCTTTGAGCATACCACAAGCTAATCTAGCAATGAGAGATGAAGGAGCAAAGTTGCTAACCTTTATGAACACTTGGATAGACGGGGTGCCTTTAAATCTTCACAAATTGTTGGCAAAATGGAGGATGAGCTTCGAGCAAGAAGAAGAACAGGGGAGAAAACAAAGAAATGAGAGCCCCTTCGATCGGCTACGGACGAAGCGTATATGTAGGAAATCTTTAGTGCCGACTGGTGACACCAACCGGTACTAAAGGTTGCCCTTTAGTACCGGTTGGTGTCACCAACCGGTACTAAAGATGCACGCGGGGCCCAAGTCTGACCAAAAGCCTACCATGCCCCCTTTAGTACCGGCTCGTGACACGAACCGGTACTAAAGATTGCTCACGAGCTGATACTAAAGGTCACCCTGCTCCTAGCCGTTGGAGCCGGCACGAACCGGGACTAATACCATCTTTAGTACCGGCTCATAACCAGACTGGGACTAATGCTTGGGACGAAAGGTCTTCTTTCTACTAGTGATGCATGCTAGCCGGTAGTACATCTTAGAGCAAGTACAATAATGCTAAGTCAGTGGGCTATAAGAAATAAACTAGTATATTTTTGCTTAGTTGGAGAAAAGAGAAGAGAAGAGAGAAGGTAAGCAGGCTTTTGGTGAAGAGTCTGCTTTAACACGTGCTCCTAGACACTTTATGAGAGTGAAAGGTGGGTCATATAATAAAAAATGTTGGGAGACGTAGTAGTAAATCAAAATTTTCCTACGTTCACCAAGATCTATCTATGGAGAAACCAGCAACGAGAGGGGAGAGATTGCATCTTCATACCTTTGAAGATCGCTAAGCGGAAGCGTTACAAGAACGCGGTTGATGGAGTCGTACTCGCAGCGATTCAGATCGCGGTAGATCCGATCAAGTGCCGAACGGACGACACCTCCGCGTTCAACACACGTGCAGCCCGGTGACGTCTCCAACACCTTGATCCAGCAAGGAGGAAGGAGAGGTTGGGGAAGGGCTCCAACAGCAGCACGACGGCGTGGTGGTGGTGGAGTAGCAAGGTATTCCGACAGGGCTTCGCCTAAGCGCTGCGGAGGAGGAAGAAGAGAGGTAGGGCTTCGCCGTGAGAGAGAGAGATCAAATCCTGTCTCAAAACATCCAAAACCTCAAGTATATATAGGAGGAGGGACGTGGAGGGCTGGCTTGGCCTCTACTCCAAAGAGGAGATGGCCGGCTGAATTAAAGGGAGAGTCCACCTCCCACAAGGGAGGTGGATCTCCTCCTTTTAAATCCTTTTTGCCTTATCTCCTTATCTCCAGCCGCATGGGCCTTTAGCAAAAGTCTTGCCCAGCCCAATAAGGGCTGGCACACTTTATCTAACAGCCCATGTGGTCCTTTGGTCGTCACACCCCTCCCGGGGGTCCTCCGGCACCCTCCCGGCACTCCCGGTACATTACCGATGAGCCCGAAAACTTTCCGGTGACCAAAACTGGACTTCCTATATATCAATCTTTACCTCCGGACCATTCCGGAGCTCCTCGTGACGTCCGGGATCTCATCCGGGACTCCGAACAACCTTCGGTAATCACGTATACCTTTTCCCTATAACCCTAGCGTCATCGAACCTTAAGTGTGTAGACCCTACGGGTTCGGGAGACACGTAGACATGACCGAGACACCTCTCCGGCCAATAACCAACAGCGGGATCTGGATACCCATGTTGGCTCCCACGTACTCCACGATGATCTCATCGGATGAACCACGATGTCAGGGATTCAATCAATCCCGTATACAATTCCCTTTGTCTATCGGTATGGTACTTGCCCGAGATTCGATCGTCGGTATCGCCATACCTTGTTCAATCTCGTTACCGGCAAGTCTCTTTACTCGTTCCGTAACACATCATCCCGTGGCTAACTCCTTAGTCACATTGAGCTCATTATGATGATGTCTTACCGAGTGGGCCCAGAGATACCTCTCCGTCACACGGAGTGACAAATCCCAGTCTTGATTCGTGTCAACCCAACAGACACTTTCGGAGATACCCGTAGCGTACCTTTATAGCCACCCAGTTACGTTGTGACGTTTGGCACACCCAAAGCATTCCTACGGTATCCGGGAGTTACACAATCTCATGGTCTAAGGAAATGATACTTGACATTGAAAAGCTTTAGCATACGAACTACACGATCGTGTGCTATGCTTAGGATTGGGTCTTGTCCATCACATCATTCTCCTAATGATGTGATCCCGTTATCAACGACATCCAATGTCCATGGTCATGAAACCGTGACCATCTATTGATCAACGAGCTAGCCAACTAGAGGCTCACTAGGGACATGCGATGTTCTATGTATTCACACATGTATTACGGTTTCTGTTTAACACAATTGTAGCATGAATAATAGACAATTATCATGAACTAGGAAATACAATAATAACCATTTTATTATTGCCTCTAGGGCATATTTTCAACAGTCTCCCACTTGCACTAGAGTCAATAATCTAGTTACATTGTGATGAATCGAACACCCATAGCGTTCTGGTGTTGATCATGTTTTGCTCGTGAGAGAGGTTTAGTCAACGGATCTGCGACATTCAGATCCGTATGCACTTTACAAATATCTATGTCTCCCTCCTGAATGTAATCACGGATGGAGTTGAAGCGGCGCTTGATGTGTCTTGTCTTCTTGTGAAACCTGGGCTCCTTCGCAAGGGCAATAGCTCCAGTGTTGTCACAGAGTAGAGTCATCGGGCCCGACGCATTTGGAATCACTCCTAGGTCGGTGATGAACTCCTTCATCCAGACTCCCTCCTTTGCTGCTTCCGAAGCAGCTATGTACTCCGCTTCACATGTAGATGCCGCCACGACGCTTTGCTTGCTGCTACTCCAGCTGACTGCCCCTCCATTCAAAATATACACGTATCCGGTTTGCAACTTAGAGTCGTCCGGATCTGTGTCGAAGCTAGCGTCGACGTAACCCTTTACGACGAGCTCTTCGGCACCTCCATATATGAGAAACATGTCCTTTGTCCTTTTCAGGTACTTCAGGATATTCTTGACCGCTGTCCAGTGTTCCGCTCCGGGATCACTTTGGTACCTCCCTACCAAACTTATGGCAAGGTTCACATCAGGTCTGGTACACAGCATGGCATACATGATAGAGCCTGTGGCTGAAGCATAGGGGATGACACTCATCTCTTCTCTATCCTTTGCCGTGGTCGGGCATTGAGTCGTACTCAATCTCACACCTTGCAACACAGGCAAGAACCCCTTCTTGGACTGATGTATATTGAACTTCTTCAATATCTTTTCAAGGTATGTGCTTTGTGAAAGACCAATGAGGCGTTTCGATCTATCTCTATAGATCTTAATACCTAATATGTAAGCAGCTTCTCCAAGGTCCTTCATTGAAAAACACTTATTCAAGTAGGCCTTGATACTTTCCAAGAGTTCTATATTATTTCCCATTATCAGCATGTCATCCACATACAGTATAAGAAATGATATAGAGCTCCCACTCACTTTCTTGTAAATACAAGGTTCTCCATAAACCTGTACAAACCCAAACGCTTTAATCACCTCATTAAAGCGAATGTTCCAACTCCGAGATGCTTGCACCAGCCCATAGATGGAGCGCTGGAGCTTGCATACCTTGTTAGCATCTTTAGGATCGACAAAACCTTCCGGCTGCATCATATACAGTTCTTCCTTGAGGAAGCCATTAAGGAATGCCGTTTTGACGTCCATTTGCCAGATCTCATAATCATAAAATGCGGCAACTGCTAACATGATTCGGACTGACTTTAGCATCGCTACGGGTGAGAAAGTCTCATCGTAGTCAACTCCTTGAACTTGTCGATAACCCTTAGCGACAAGCCGAGCTTTATAGGCGGTGACATTACCGTCCGCGTCAGTCTTCTTCTTAAAGATCCATTTGTTTTCAATGGCTCGCTTATCATTAGGCAAGTCCACCAAAGTCCATACTTTGTTCTCATACATGGATCCTATCTCGGATTTCATGGCCTCAAGCCATTTGTTGGAATCCGGGCCCGCCATCGCTTCTTCATAGTTCGAAGGTTCACCGTTGTCCAACAACATGATCTCTAGGACAGGATTGCCGTACCACTCTGGTGCGGAACGTGTCCTGGTGGACCTTCGAATAGCAACTTGATCTGAAGTTTCATGATCATCATCATTAACTTCCTCTCTAGCCGGTGTAGGCTCCACAGAAACAACTTCCTGTGCTGCGCTACTCTCCGGTTCGAGTGGAGGTACAATTTCCTCATCAAGTTCTATTTTCCTCCCACTTACTTCTTTCGAGAGAAACTCTTTCTCGAGAAAGGATCCATTCTTGGCAACAAAGACTTTGCCTTCGGATCGTAGGTAGAAGGTATACCCAATAGTTTCCTTGGGATATCCTATGAAGACGCACTTTTCCGCTTTGGGTTCGAGCTTCTCAAGTTGAAGTTTCTTCACATAAGCATCGCATCCCCAAACTTTTAGAAACGACAGCTTAGGTTTCTTTCCAAACCACAATTCATACGGTGTCGTCTCAACGGATTTAGACGGTGCCCTATTTAAAGCGAATGCGGCAGTCTCTAATGCATATCCCCAAAATGATAGCGGTAAGTCGGTAAGAGACATCATAGATCGCACCATATCCAATAGAGTGCGATTACGACGTTCAGACACACCATTTCGCTGGGGTGTGCCGGGCGGCGTGAGTTGTGAAACAATTCCACATTTCCTAAGGTGCGTGCCAAACTCGTGACTTAAATATTCTCCGCCACGATCAGATGGTAGGCATTTTATTTTCCTGTCACGTTGATTCTCGACCTCACTCTGAAATTCCTTGAACCTTTCAAAAGTTTCAGACTTGTGTTTCATTAAGTAGACATAACCATATCTACTCAAGTCATCAGTGAGGGTGAGAACATAACGGTAGCCACCGCGAGCCTCGACGCTCATTGGACCACATACATCGGTATGTATTATTTCCAACAAGTCAGTTGCTCGCTCCATTGTTCCGGAGAACGGAGTCTTGGTCATCTTGCCCATGAGGCATGGTTCGCATGTGTCAAATGATTCGAAATCAAGTGACTCCAAAATTCCATCAGCATGGAGCTTCTTCATGCGTTTGACACCAATATGGCCAAGACGGCAGTGCCACATGTAAGTGGGACTATCGTTATCAACTTTACACTTTTTGGTACTCACACTATGGACATGTATAACATCACGTTCGAGATTCATCAAAAATAAACCATTGACCAGCGGGGCATGAGCATAAAACATTTCTCTCATATAAATAGAACAACCATTATTCTCGGATTTAAATGAGTAGCCATCTCGCATCAAGCGAGATCCAGATACAATGTTCATGCTCAAAGCTGGTACTAAATAACAATTATTAAGGTTTAAAACTAATCCCGAAGGTAGATGTAGAGGTAACGTGCCGACGGCGATCACATCGACCTTGGAACCATTCTCGACACGCATCGTCACCTCATCCTTGGCCAGCCTCCGCTTATTCCGCAGCTCCTGCTTGGAGTTACAAATGTGAGCAACTGCACCGGTATCAAATACCCAGGAGCTACTACGAGCGCTGGTCAAGTACACATCAATAACAAGTATATCACATATACCTTTAATGTTGCCGTCCTTCTTATCCGCTAAATACTTGGGGCAGTTCCGCTTCCAGTGACCGGTACCCTTGCAATAAAAGCACTCAGTCTCAGGCTTGGGTCCATTTTTCTTCTTCTTCCCGGCAACTTGCTTACCGGGCGCGGCAACAGCTTTGCCGTCCTTCTTGAAGTTCTTCTTACCCTTGCCTTTCTTGAAACTAGTGGTCTTATTCACCATCAACACTTGATGCTCCTTTTTGATCTCGACCTCCGCTGATTTCAGCATCGAGTACAACTCAGGAATGGACTTCTCCATACCTTGCATGTTGTAGTTCATCACAAAGCTCTTGAAGCTAGGTGGAAGCGACTGGAGGATTCTGTCAATGACCGAGTCATCCGGGATATTAACCCCCAGCTGAGTCAAGCGGCTGTGTAGCCCAGACATCTTGAGGATGTGCTCACTGACAGAACTATGCTCCTCCATCTTACAGCTGAAGAACTTGTCGGAGACATCATATCTCTCGACCCGGGCATGAGCTTGAAAAACCAGTTTCAGCTCCTGGAACATCTCATATGCTCCGTGTTGCTCAAAACGCTTTTGGAGCCCCGGTTCTAGACTGTAAAGCATGCCGCATTGAACAAGGGAGTAATCATCGCAGCGTGATTGCCAAGTGTTCATAACATCTTGTTCCGCTGGGAGAACGGGTGCGTCACCTAGCGGTGCATCTAGGACATACAATCTCTTGGAAGCTATGAGGATGATCCTCAAGCTACGGACCCAGTCCGCATAGTTGCTTCCATCATCTTTCAGCTTGGTTTTCTCTAGGAACGCGTTGAAATTGAGGGTGACATTCGCGTTGGCCATTGGATCTACATCATAGATTGTAAAGACAATTTTAGACTAAGTTCATGATAATTAAGTTCATTTAATCAAATTAATGAACTCCCACTTAGACAGACATCTCTCTAGTCTTCCAAGTGATACATGATCCATGTCAACTAGCCCGTGTCCGATCATCACGTGAGACGGACTAGTCATCCATGGTGAACATCTTCATGTTGATCGTATCTTCTATACGACTCATGTTCGACCTTTCGGTCTTCCGTGTTCCGAGGCCATGTCTGTACATGCTAGGCTCGTCAAGTCAACCTAAGTGTTTCGCGTGTGTAAATCTGGCTTACACCCGTTGTATGCGAACGTTAGAACCTATCACACCCGATCATCACGTGGTGCTTCGGAACAACGATCCTTAGCAACGGTGCACAGTTAGGGTGAACACTTCTCTTGAAATTTTATTGAGAGATCATCTTATTTACTACCGTCGTTCTAAGCAAATAAGATGTAAACATGATAAACATCACATGCAATCAATATAGTGACATGATATGGCCAATATCATTTTGCTCCTATGATCTCCATCTTCGGGGCACCATGATCATCACTGTCACCGGCACGACACCATGATCTCCATCATCATGATCTCCATCATTGTGTCTTCATGAAGTTGTCTCGCCAACTATTACTTCTACTACTATGGCTAACGCTTAGCAATAAAGTAAAGTAATTACATGGCGTTTATGATTGACACGCAGGTCATACAATAAATAAGACAACTCCTATGGCTCCTGCCGGTTGTCATAATCATCGACATGCAAGTCGTGAATCCTATTACAAGAACATGATCAATTCATACATCACAATGCATCACATCACATCCTTTGGCCATATCACATCACAAGGCACATGCTGCAAAAACAAGTTAGACGTCCTCTAATTTGTAGTTGCAAGTTTTTACGTGGCTGCTATAGGTTACTAGCAAGAACGTTTCTTACCTACGTCAACACCACAACGTGATTTGCCAATTGCTATTTACCCTTCATAAGGACCCTTTTCATCGAATCCGATCCGACTAAGGTAGGAGAGACAGACACCCGCTAGCCACCTTATGCATCTAGTGCATGTCAGGCGGTGGAACCGGTCTCACGTAAGCGTACGTGTAAAGTTGGTCCGGGCCGCTTCATCCCACAATACCGCCGAATCAAGATAAGACTAGTAGCGGCAAGCAAATTAACAAACTCGACGCCCACAACTGCTTTGTGTTCTACTCGTGCATAGATTCTACGCATAGACCTAGCTCATGATGCCACTGTTGGGAGACGTAGTAGTAAATCAAAATTTTCCTACGTTCACCAAGATCTATCTATGGAGAAACCAGCAACGAGAGGGGAGAGATTGCATCTTCATACCTTTGAAGATCGCTAAGCGGAAGCGTTACAAGAACGCGGTTGATGGAGTCGTACTCGCAGCGATTCAGATCGCGGTAGATCCGATCAAGTGCCGAACGGACGGCACCTCCGCGTTCAACACACGTGCAGCCCGGTGACGTCTCCAACACCTTGATCCAGCAAGGAGGAAGGAGAGGTTGGGGAAGGGCTCCAACAGCAGCACGACGGCGTGGTGGTGGTGGAGTAGCAAGGTATTCCGACAGGGCTTCGCCTAAGCGCTGCGGAGGAGGAAGAAGAGAGGTAGGGCTTCGCCGTGAGAGAGAGAGATCAAATCCTGTCTCAAAACATCCAAAACCTCAAGTATATATAGGAGGAGGGACGTGGAGGGCTGGCTTGGCCTCTACTCCAAAGAGGAGATGGCCGGCTGAATTAAAGGGAGAGTCCACCTCCCACAAGGGAGGTGGATCTCCTCCTTTTAAATCCTTTTTGCCTTATCTCCTTATCTCCAGCCGCATGGGCCTTTAGCAAAAGTCTTGCCCAGCCCAATAAGGGCTGGCACACTTTATCTAACAGCCCATGTGGTCCTTTGGTCGTCACACCCCTCCCGAGGGTCCTCCGGCACCCTCCCAGCACTCCCGGTACATTACCGATGAGCCCGAAAACTTTCCGGTGACCAAAACTGGACTTCCTATATATCAATCTTTACCTCCGGACCATTCCGGAGCTCCTCGTGACGTCCGGGATCTCATCCGGGACTCCGAACAACCTTCGGTAATCACGTATACCTTTTCCCTATAACCCTAGCGTCATCGAACCTTAAGTGTGTAGACCCTACGGGTTCGGGAGACACGTAGACATGACCGAGACACCTCTCCGGCCAATAACCAACAGCGGGATCTGGATACCCATGTTGGCTCCCACATACTCCACGATGATCTCATCGGATGAACCACGATGTCAGGGATTCAATCAATCCCGTATACAATTCCCTTTGTCTATCGGTATGGTACTTGCCCGAGATTCGATCGTCGGTATCGCCATACCTTGTTCAATCTCGTTACCGGCAAGTCTCTTTACTCGTTCCGTAACACATCATCCCGTGGCTAACTCCTTAGTCACATTGAGCTCATTATGATGATGTCTTACCGAGTGGGCCCAGAGATACCTCTCCGTCACACGGAGTGACAAATCCCAGTCTTGATTCGTGTCAACCCAACAGACACTTTCGGAGATACCCGTAGCGTACCTTTATAGCCACCCAGTTATGTTGTGACGTTTGGCACACCCAAAGCATTCCTACGGTATCCGGGAGTTACACAATCTCATGGTCTAAGGAAATGATACTTGACATTGAAAAGCTTTAGCATACGAACTACACGATCTTGTGCTATGCTTAGGATTGGGTCTTGTCCATCACATCATTCTCCTAATGATGTGATCCCGTTATCAACGACATACAATGTCCATGGTCATGAAACCGTGACCATCTATTGATCAACGAGCTAGCCAACTAGAGGCTCACTAGGGACATGCGATGTTCTATGTATTCACACATGTATTACGGTTTCTGTTTAACACAATTGTAGCATGAATAATAGACAATTATCATGAACTAGGAAATACAATAATAACCATTTTATTATTGCCTCTAGGGCATATTTCCAACAAAAAAGTAATACACTCTTTTAATAAACTATTGTACATGTTGGCTATAAGATGAATGATAGATGACATGGCAATGGTTTATAGGCTATATTATTATCCAAGCTCTTAGTGCTAGTAGGGGAGGGCCATCGTGACACGAGAACGGGACCATCATTATTGGTATGCTGCTATAGTAATGGGTGTGCCATGAGATATAAATGAAGCCCGAGTGGATATATAATCATGGGTGCACTTCTTCCAGATGTCACAATAGTTAATTAATCAGGAAGCTCACACTAACTCACTTTGCCATAGGGTTTGAAATTTGACAAAGAAGTAATTAACTGCATTAGAAATCATCCATCAGTTTTATTTCTTGAGAAAATGGACATCTTTTTCATTGATGCCAAACTTACAATACACACACAAAAAAGGCCATGGGTATGTGCTCGCCACGTTACAAGCCATACTTACAACAACAAGCCGTTTGTTTGTGAGCCCACTTGTGTGAGGCGGCTTGCATAACCTACAAAGTAATGGACACGTCTAGCGAGCGGCCAGGCGCCCTGGGACGGTTAGGGAGCGGCCCGCTCAAAAAGGAAACCACCTGGTCCCCCCTGACAGAAAAGGAAACCACCTGGTCCCCCCACGATAACGCCACAAAAAACACCCTGAAACCTCCCACACGCGCGATAGCTGGCCACGGTATCACGTGACCTTCGACCGAACCACCCTCCCCCTACTTTTGCCGTCTTGGGTTGGGCCCAACTGTCCCCGGGCCATCTACTTCTTCCCCACGAAAGAAGAATCTGCCCAGGGCGAAATCCTTCATCGCCAGGAAGAAGAACATGGTGGCTACCAAGATCCAAGAAAGAAGGAAAAGAGAAGAGAGGACTTAGAAATCAGAAGGCAAATCAGAAGGCAAAAAGCCAGGAAAACGCAGATCAAAGAGAGGAGGAGGGCAGAGAGGAAGAACTTACGTGAAGGAAAAGAGAAGAATCAAGAGGTGTGGATCCTCCCTTCAGCTGATTTGTATTCAACTTCTTGTTTCCTATTGTATACTTGCTCTTCTACTGATATTCTTGCATACATCCTGGATTCATGTATTTGATTGTCAGAAATCAAATAATTTTGCATACTATGCTTCCAGAGAAAATGTGCAACCAGTATGTTGCTTTCGTGCAACTGAAGGACTACTGTGTGCCAAAAAACATGAAATTGTGTGCAAGCAATGAGATTGCGCAAGTATTAAACTACTTTGTGGAAGTATACCAGTTGTAGCTACCAACTATAGCCACAAACTGTGCAAACAAAAAAAAGTATCAAACAAAAAAACTTGGAAAATCTGGAAGAAAACATCTTCTACGATATCATGCCTTCTGCATAAGTTCTTCTACGACATCTTTTACGATAAGTTCTGGTAAAAAGCAATAACACACTGCATAATGGTAGTTCACTTATGTTGGTCTACCAACTATTACAATCTGTAACACAATGCCAACCAACTATTGCTCTAACTATGCAATCTAACCGATATGTTCACTTTTGTTAGTCTGCGACGATATCATGCCTTCCGCTTCTTGTCAGTCCTGCACATTGTAGATACAAAAAACAGAATTAATGCCTGAATATTATTATTATGCAACTAGTTGGTGTTTCCGTGCAACTGGAAATGATGTTTTGTGCAACTTGAATGCTATTTGTGTGCAACTTGTATCCTACATTTTCTGTCCAACTTGTATGGAACTGTTGTGCAATTTGTGTGGCAATTTTGTGCAACTTTATGCTACCTTACTACAACTAGAATCAAAAAATATATTGGCTAAAAAAAATGAATGAGCAGTAAGCTAAATATATGTGCAAAATTCTTGTTCCTGGATGCAAAAAAGTGACTACTTGCGGTTTACAAAACAGAAAAGTGACTGTAATTATGTTAATTCCATGCTTCAGTTGGCTTGCCACAATGCGCCAATACATCTTGTTGATGACTTTGTTTAACATTTCCTTTGTTGAAAAATAATCCAGGTTCGACGAGCTTTCAAAGATGATAGACCTCAATGAGCTGCCTCCCGATCTAAATGCGTTGCCTAATGATGATGTTGAGTTTGTACAATCAACTGTTTTCACACAGCCAAATACATGACATGGTTTGATTGTTGATGTTGATGTTAACATGCAATCAGAAAGTCTTACACTTGAGGAAACAAACACAACAGTTGTTGGACCTATTGAAACAGAACTAAGGGTAGGGGCAGTTGGCGGTGATCAAAATGCTGTGGAGGAAGATGAGGCTGGTTCTCAGCCAATGGAGCCATTTGTTGGGATGAGATTTGATAGTCTAAAAGGTGCTTACGATCATTACAATGATTATGCCCTAAGGTTAGGTTTCTCTATTAAGATGAACACTTCAAGGAGGAATACTAGAACAAACATATTGGAGAAATAGCAGTTTGCATGTAACAAGTTTAGGAAGCCAAAATAGGATGATGTAGGAGTTGAGTTACCACGTGTGCTAGATCCTATACTAGACCCCAAACCTTTGTGTGAAGAAGTTGAAATGGAAGAAGTGCCAATATTCCAAGGAGAAGAGAGTGAACAAAAGAAGAAGAAGAAGAAGAAGAAAAGAGAAAGAATAAAGCAAACAGAATGTAAGGAAAAATGTTGGTTAAATTGAAGGATGGGCGGTGGGAAGTAACCCGCTTTGTCCGTGATCATACACATCCTTTGGTTGCCAAACCTTTGCTATCCAAATACTTGCGATCTCACTAGGGGATACCGCCAGAGGAGAAGAGGTTCTTAGAAATACTACACAACTGCAACCTGACTTCAGGTGTGTTCTCATTCAAATCCCTAGAGTGAACATGATTTTTTTATTTTTGCTCTGTTATGTGTGCAACTAGCAATAGTGAGTTGTGCAAGCACATCCTATAATTTGTGCAACCAGGGTTGAGTATTTGTCCAAAATTAACCCCAGGAAAAACAAATTGTCCAATTGCTTGCTTCTTGCAAAAGATATATTATGCAACTACATATTGTTCATCATGCAAGTAGTGCTCCTTTAAATGCAGGTAAACCTTCTTTTGTGCAACTAGTGTGCAAAACTGATTTGTTTTAAAACATGATGATAGATGTGCAAGTATTGTTAATTAGTCTGCAACTGTTATGACTACATAGTGCAATTAACTGAATCGTTTCACATATGATAAGTAGTACAAAACAGAAATGAGAAAACAAAGAAATTATTTGGAAACTGCAGGTTGATTGTTGTGCAAATATTGTTGTTAATTCTGCAACTTTGCAACTATCTAACAATCTCCATCACTTAACTTTCTTCTTCGCGCATATGATGCATATCATGTCAGAGTTTTCTGGCTCAGAGCTAAATGTACTGTATGGTCCAAAGGCAATAACAAACTTGTGTGCTGGCTTCCGCAAGGACTCAAAAAAGAGGGGGACATTATTGAGACAATTGCACGTTTCGAAGACTTGCAAAAAGATGATCCATATTTTTTCTATAAGATAAAATATGATCTTGAAGGGAGAGCAGAAAACATTTTTTGGGTGGATGGCTTGGCACGGAAAGCATATGCGGAGGTGTATCATGATTGTGTCTCCTTTGACACAACCTGCATGACCAATATGTACAACATGCCATTTGCTCCGTTCATTGGGATCAACCGTCATGGGCAGTCTTTTATGTTGGTGTGCGCATTTGTGAGGCAAGAAATGGAGACCAGCTTTGATTGGGTTTTTGAAACTTTCCTAGAGGCTAGGAATGGAAGGGCACCGGATAACATCATTACTGATCAGGATGTTGCAATGAAAGAGTCCATAAAGAACATATTTCCCACAACTGTGCACCGATGTTGTCAATGGCACATCATGAAAAAAGCTCAAGAGAAAGTTGGGTGGCTGCTAGGCCGGAACCTGGGATTGTCTGAAGATTTCAATCTTTGCGTTGATTTCAGTTTCACACCAGATCAGTTTGAACAGAATTGGGCTGCGTTTATGTTGAAATATGAGGCAATTACACACACACATTTTGAGAAGCTTTATGAATATAGGAACACTTGGGTGCCATGTTACTTCAAGCACAGATTTTCCCCTTCTTACAGTCTACACAAAGAAGTGAGGGTTTTAATGCAGTCTTGAAGCAGTATGTGAATCCTCACAAGTCTATTCTGAACTTTGTGAAGCAGTACCACAAAATACAGACGCACATCCTTGTCAAGGAAGGCTCCAATGACTATAGGACAGAACATCTCGATGTTGACATGTGGTCGCCGTTTCCACAGGCGTACAAGACATACACTAGAGACCTTTACTGCAAGTTCCGTGACGAGTTTGAGATGATTGGACGGTACAATGCATTCCAAGTTGGTTCGGTCATGTTTGAGCTGAGACCAAACACAAATTGGGTTTTGAAGTATGGCTCCAGGAACTACTTAGTGATGGCAAAAATAACCGAGGGACAATATTCTTGTGAGTGTTGCAAGATGGAGAGGGATGGCATCCTTTGTTGCCACATACTCAAAGTGTTCACACAATATGGGCTTGATGTCATCCCGGAGCAGTACATGTTGAAGCGTTGGACACCAATTGTTGTCCCAAGTGTGCCAAGTGCCACTAGCCAGCTCTCTGATGTAATGCCTCCTCAATCTTTATAGGAAATTAGGCATGCAAACATGACTGTAGATTTCCAGAAACTGGCAAAGTTTGCTAGTGGTTCTGATGCATCAAAAGGCATTGTTGATAAGCACATGTGTGCGGCATGGACAGAGATTGTGCAACTGAACAAGTCTAGATAGAAAAAGAGGGCTCCAAGAGAGGTAGGCCCGTCCGCTGGTGATAATAACCAAGATCCTCCTGTATCGCCTACATCTATAGGGCCTAATGCAGCGCCTGCCCCTACTGGTCATGCTCCACCGCTTCCTCCCATGGGCCGTGGTGGACCACCTCCTTCCATGGGCCATGGTGGTCGTGGTAGACCACCTCCTTCCACGGGTCGTGGTGGTCATGGTAGTCCACATGCGAGTGTGGGTAATGCTTCAACAACTCTTCCTATGGATAACACAACACAAGGCCATCCTATGGGTCATGCTCAGCAGATGTCACCTACGAGCAACAACAATGATGATGCAATTCCTAGGGATCTACCAAAGTCAGCATGGCCAGGGAGGTCAAGGAGTAGACACTATCATTCAGCTATTGAGCTGCACCCAAAAAGGAAAAACAAGTGCAGCTTATGCAACTCAGATAAGCACAATGCCACTAGTTGCTCTACGAAATTGGCGTGACAACTTGGTGAGATACAAGCAAGAGAGAAATGGTGGAAACTAGGGAAATTTTCTTTTGTGCACTGCTAGGGCAGGATGGAGCTATGAAGATGCAGCAACAGACAAGTGCTTTGCAGACTTCAATCTTTGTGTTCTTTAAGTTTATTGTTCAAACTATCTTGTGTATTCATGTTAAAAATGACACACACAAAAGATTACTATTATCTGGCTATGTGTGAGACTACCTATTTATGCCTCTGTTGGCAAATTTGCACATTTATGCATGTTCCCCTTTGTGGTTGAGTTTTGGATGGTCTACCAGAAGCAAAAGAAATGTGCAAGTTAAATAGAACCAGTGTGCAAGTATTTCCCCTGTATGTGAAACTGTAACATCTCCAGGTACTATGACATTTAAAAAGAAAAGAAAAAAGAGTAAAATTGTGCCACTCTGAAAAAAATACTGCAACCTGGGCAAGAAAGACTAGGTCAAAATTGTGCAACTGAATTGGTATTAGGTGTGCAACTGAATAGGTATCATTGTGCAACTATCCATGTCCAACCAAGAGGAAGAAAAAAAAGACAGCAAAATACAAGACTTACTCTTTGTACTTTAGAATATCCTTCCACGGGGCTTTGTTGTGATCACTGTCAACCATCCTTTGGGTCATTATCCTTCTCATACTTAAGCTCTCTTTTGGGTCATAATTCGGTAGTTGTCTCCCATTCTAGGTGCTAGTGTTGAACACCATAAACATGCCACGTTCATTGTTGCGCAAAAAAAGGAACACATTGTTATTCAACGTGGGCTAGAGACATGCTCGTCCAACTAAAAAACAAACTACGTATCAAATGTAAAAGAATTGCAACTAGTAGACTTGCTGATGCAAACCATGTTCTCCGTCATGCAACTTCCCCTGAACAGCTGTTGTTGCAAAATACAAGAACAAACAAGTGGACAAGCAAAAATTATACACTATATCATCTCCATCATGCAAGTTGCCTTAAATGTGCAACTACATTGGTCTTGTGTGCAACTGTTTGAAGACTTTGTGCAACTAGGTGGTAAGCTTGGTGCAAAAACAAAATCTGAGCATCGTGCACCCTAGTGGACTTTTTCTTGATCGGAAGCGAACTATTAAAAAAATAAAGATGAACATGTTATAGAGCCAAATCAAAAAAATGTCGTCTGCATGACTTACTTCCCGATTTGTTTGGGTACATCAATGTCAATGACCTCATAGTGGCTAATATTGTTCTTTGGGTAATGCTGCTTCCATAAACACCTCACTGCCCCCGCTATGGTTGAAGCACAGTCCATTAAGTAAGGGTTGTTGAGCATCCTCCAAGAATCTAGCACCTCAAAACGTTGATCCCTTAGATTGATGTTAAACAACCAGTAGTGCCTGCCACCACTTGAATCATTGGGATCAGCAAACTCGATCGCATGGAGCATCACCTGCACATATGGACATTACAAAAAAAGGAAAACTAGAAAATTATGAGTTGTGTGGAAAACTCTCCAATGAAAAACAAGAATGATGCAACAAACAAAATTGAAAAATAGAAGATCGTGTGGCCAGAAAAGGGTACCATATCTTGACGGTCTAGCCGTTTAGTCTTCTCAAATCTAGCATGTATCTCAGCAACATTGTATATACCTTGCTGCAACCGTGCCTGCATTGAAAAGATGGGTCTCAATAACACACTATGAAAAAATAAAAAGAAAGTTGTGTGAAACAAAAACAGAAGTTCTCATCGAACTTACGGCAACCCTCAATGGCATGATGATCTTCTTTGAGTCACTAGGTAGTGTTTTTTTAATATGGATAAGTGCATCTTCAACAACAGTGTTTGATAGCCATCTGGTTGGCCTCATTGAATCAGCTAGCTCTTTTAGAGTGACAAAATACCCATCATAGTCAATGATGTCAGGGCTGTTCACAAAAAAATAAGGAATATTGTTTAAGGTGTCTAGGACAATATGTGCAGCTGCATTGCTATTGTTGTGCAAATATTGTTTCATGAAACTGCAACTATAAACAATGATTTGACAACTAAAAAAACTGATTCAATTGTTCTTCTCTATGTAGTAGTTTACCTAGTTTTTGAATTGTTTGCTCTAGATGTATTCCGGACATAGTAGGGAACTAACACATAAAGCTTGTTGAATTGTTCACCACAAGTGAATGTCTTTTTGTTGTTTTGGTCGATGTAAGGAGGCCTTTGGATAGCAGTTGGCTTGATTATCCCCTGCCGCGTTTTTGAACTGGTGGGCCAGATGTGGTACTGCGAGACCCACTTGCACCTCCTGTAGTAGCTGTGACATTTGGTGTGTGAAACCCATCTGGAGAAGGCGAAGGGGATGTCTGAATTGATGCCTTCCCCCTGACAGCCATATCTGCAGTAGTGCAAACCTCTCTCATAGTTACCGAATCCCAATCATCATCCTCAATGTTTGTAGATAACTCTGCCTCCTGTGGTGTCATTTGTGATTTGTTAAGGTCGTGAGCTACGGCAACTTGGGAGTCATTGTCCAAACCCAAGTCAAATGGTGGAGCGTCGCAGTACCCATCGCCGTGATATGATATTGCTGACGATGCTCTACGAATGGGATGCACACTGTTCTTAGCTCCTTGGAGATCATTGGGTGCATCACCCGCTGACTTGGTTCGTGCAATTATGCTTGGCGGTAGTCTCGGCGGTATACACTTGGAAATAAGGTTGTACACTTCCTCTTGTGTAAGGGTTTGCTGTTGACCAATAGCATGAAATATAGGCAATTGTGGTTGCTGAGTCTGCACAACATTGCACATATCTGGTAACAGGTGTGCTGGGGTTGGCACACTTGAAGCTGGAGTTGGCACAGTCACTTCTTGGGTTGGCAAGGTGGCTTTTGGGATTGGCACACTAACAACTGGGGCGGCCATGTTGACCGATAGGGGTTGGACAGATGCCTCATTTCCTCTTGCTGTTTGCACAATGGTTGCTGGACTTTCCTTAATCGTCGTTGTACCCTACGCCATAGATGTTGCAGTTGGCATATCTGGAGAAGCAGTTGGCACACTTGAAGCTAGAGTTGGCACAGTCACTACTTGGGTTGGCTAGGTGGCTACTGGGATTGGCACACTAACAGCTGGGACGGCCATGTTGACCGATAGGGGTTGGATAGATGCCTCACTTCCTCTTGTTGTTTGCATAATGGTTGCTGGACTTTCCTTAATCGCCGATGTACCTTGCGCCATAGATGTTGAAGTTGGCATATCTGGACCAGCAGTTGGCTCACTTGAAGCTGTAGTTGGCACAAAAGTTGTTGGTGTTGCTGACTTGCTACAGGGCATTCTGACAGACTCCTTTTGACTGTTTGATGCAAAGTTTTTGCATGGCTTGGCACCTTTGTTCCCATTTCTCCAAAATTTGTATCCTTGGTCAAAGAAACTGTTTTCTTGCATTTTTTTTATCAGGGAGCTTGAGCATTGTAGAGGGGAGCTTAGCATTTACATGCCCGACAGTTGTCTCCTGTAGAACAACACTTGCATTCTTGGGCTCTGCAGTTGGCACCTCCTTCCCCTTTGATTTACTTCCGTTCTTGGAAATTTTCTCTGCCATTCAAGGGATCTTATCTTTTGGATCACCCAACAACAGGTTCTTGCTTAATGTCACGAGCTTCTTGCACTTTGGGACTGGGCGTTGGCACAGTGGGGATGCTGCTATCCTCTTGCTACAAAAGGACATTGAACCATCTTCAAATGCAGCACTTTCCTTCATGATCTTCTCAACCATTGATTTTGAACCAATCCAGTCCAAAACCTTTCCCGCCTCTTATGTTTCTTCCAGAGTGCTTTTTGCCCCGCCTTTGATTATTTCTTCAAAGGCAGTATCCTTCTCTTCCATGTCAATGATTTCATGAGTTTCAAGCAATGGTATTTCAAAACTGTGGTTACTGGCTCTAATCTACACAAGTCAGTAAGGGAGAAACTATCATCTAACACAACTGATTTGGTCCCAACTGATTTGTGATCTAAACATTTGCGATATATGTCCTTTTTGATGAAAAATTGTAGAGTTACACTACCCTCAGTTGAGCTGCTACTGCTGCTCCCTCCATTTGCACCATTGTTCGCCCTCTTTGAACTACTGCCGCCACCGCCACCCATGCCATCGTCATCCTCCCCGCCGCCACCTATGCCATCATCAAAGCCCCCCTGTCATCATCCTATGTCTCCTCGCTGTCATCATCACTGTCAGGGTTCTTTCCTTGATCAGCATGATCAACCTTGTCACCTTTCTCAGCTGCACCCTTCTCTGTTACATCACCCTCCTCTTCCTCTTCTTCATCATCAATCCCGGTATCACCTTTGTTTTCAAAGTTTTCTTCATCATCTTCGTCATTGTCGTCATCTTCTTCATCAATCCTTGCCTCTTCATCCTCATCCTCTTCCTCAGACTCACCACTTTCTTCAGCATCATTACCAGCTCCAGGGTCAACATCTTCTTCCTCCGACTCAGTTTTGTCCTGAAATTCATCTTCTTCACTTTCCTCCACCTCTTCTGTTTGCTTGGCAGGAGCTTGACGTTTCTGTCACCCAGTGTGTGAGCTTTGAGTCTTTGTTCGACCACTTGATGGCCCCCTGAGAGGTGACAATTCTGGTTCCTCTTCATCAAGCTTCGCAAATCCTTTGATGAAGTTGGAAAGATTGCCAGATATTCCTTTGCATAGATCATGGACCATGCTTGCTAGCTTGAACTTCTTCTGTAAAACAGTAAAAAACAAAAAACAAATTTAAGTTTGAAGCAACTGAAGCATAAGCTTGCTGCTAGCAAGAAAAATGATAGGTGCAACTGAAGCATAAGTTTGGTGCAAAATATAATAGGTAAGATAATAACAATGTGCAACTGAACCTTATGTTTGGTTCAACTAAGGTAAAAGGTGCTTGGTGCAACTGTAACATAACTTTGGTGCAAGTAAAAAAGATAATTTGCAACTGAGTTAAGAACTCTGTGCAACTAACATCATAAGTGTGATTTTAGGTAAGAAAAAGGGTGACTAGTGCAACTAAGACAAATAAATGGTGCAAGTAAAGATAGGATAGTTTGCAACTGATATAATAACTCTGTGCAATTGAAGCATACATTGGGTGCAAAGTAAAAAAAAGTGAGTTGTGCAACCAAGAAATAAGAAATTCCAACATATGTTTCAATATGTAAAAACACAAAAAATTAAGCTAGAGAACAAACGGGTGAGCAAAAGGATAACTAACATGTGGATTGTAGCTCATTGGAACTTTTGACATCACAAATGCTTCTGACTGCAACATTCCTCCAAAAATTGATGATTCGTCTCTACTTCTGAACTGTTCTTTGAGCTAATGCACAAAAGAACATCAAATTAGCTACAAAACTTCATGCTAGATAAAACAAGAAAAATACTTAAATCACTTATTATGTGCGCCTATAAAGAAATAGCACAACATGTGAACAACTACCATATGACTAGCAGCAAAAAAAACAGTTGAAATTACTATGTGAAGACCCAAAAAAACAATGAAAGTGTTATGGGTAAAAATATTGTAAAGAAGCATATGTGCAACTATCATAAGTCTGTGTGCCAACTATCAAAATGGGCTTGTGCAAGTACCCCTCAAAAGTCAGACATATGTGCAACTACATAAGAATAGTTATATAGATAAACCCTAAAACATAAACATATTATGAAACTGACACATTAATATATGCAAGAAGTATCATTTGACATTGAAAAAAATGTCCAACTCACTTGAAGTTTGCCAAAGACGCCAGGTGAAATCAAATCCTTTTTTATAATCTTGCTGATCAGGTTCTTATCAAATGCATTGGCTCGAACAGCGCATACGCTTACTCTCTCATCAACATGAAGCGCATCAATGTAAATAATCCGTTCACGTACCATCCCAATAAACAAAAAAAAGGGAAAAGCAGCATGTGAGCACATTGGTCAGACAAAGCACAACCTGCAGAAAAATACATCTAACAAGAACATAATTTAATTTCAACTTACCATTAAATGATATAGACAAAAACAGACTGTTTGCTTCTCCTCACCCATGTTGCGGAAAGCTTCATTTATGTGCTCAGCAACAAATAAGCACACATTGCTCTTCAACAGCAATTCAGGTTCCAGGACAGCACCGTAGCAGCGTGGGATCAGGGACAGGCTTGTTTTAGGAGCTAAAATGGTGCTGAAAGCAAGTGCAAGCCAGCTAGTGAGGAACTTGTTATCAGCAGCTCCCTTCATATCTTTCAATGTCTTGCTGAAAACGGTGACCATGGGGTGTTTGGGCGGCCCGAAGTAGTTGAACATCTCATTGAATCTCTTCACAGCTTCCTTTTCAACAACATATTTTAGACGTGGCCCTCTGTTGGGTAACCCAAAATTCCTGTGTACACTAGCAGTATCTATTGGAATTGTACCCCTGCCTAGGAATACCAATGTTGAACTGCCTGGGTCGTAAGCCTGGACTAGGAACTTGGTCAAGTCCGAAGGAACTGTGTCGGCTAGGTTTACCAAGCCTCCTAACATCTTCTCATACAGGAAAGACCTTTGAACAGGTGCCAATCCCTTGTTCACCTTCACAAACCTCCCTGGTGAGGCCCTAATCCTTCCAGCTTGTGAACATCACCCAGGAACATCTCCTTCATTTCCTTCAACTCCAACTTCAGAACCCTGAGACAACAACAGAGGTGGAACTGAATACACAACAATAGAGGTGCAACTAGTGAACTTATGTGTGCAACTGATCATAGATAAATAACTAAATTATTTAACATCAGGGGGAAAAGGGAGGAAAAGTAAACAGAAAATGTATGGCATTGACATGTTGAAAGTTGTGCAACTATTATCCCAAAACAATGCAACTGTTATGTATACAATGTGCAACTAAAGACTGTCAATTGTATACATGTTTTGCTGCAACTGTTTGTGACAAATGGGTGCCAACTGTAAATACAACAGTTATCTCAGCACATGAAAAACTTAGATGAAAAGTATAACACTTGTACACACAAACAGAATAAAGTGCCAATTAAATAGAATTCAAGTGCAACACTAAACAGCAGAGGTGTCAACAGTTACCAACATATTGTGCAGCTGTATAAAAAATGTATAATAGGTACCTCAGCAGCTTGTGCAGACGTCACACCACCCCCATCAGAACATTTGGCTTTGCCTTTCCCTCTGGCATGCTTTACAACACGGAACTGATCATCATCCTTGGACTACAAAAAAAAGGATGCCACACATGAAAATTCATGAAAAAGAGAAAACAAAAAGAAAATGCTATAGATACTCAAAATTGCACATTGCATTTCAAAAAAGACAAAAAAAGTGTTGAAGCTTGGGCTAAAAACTTACCCCTACTTCCTCATCATCATCGGGAATACGGCGGCTGCAAACGCCCCGCTCAGCAGCCCTTTTCTTGTTCCGCCGTTTACGCAGTGGTGCAATTCTCTACATGGGCCAAAAGAAAAGAACCAAAAATGAAAAAAAGAAACATGAGAAAAATAACACATATATTGGATCATGTTTGCTCCTTTTTGGGCACGAAAAAATAAACCTCTTCTTCGCTTCCATCGGGGTCTCCGTCTTCAAACATTGTCACTGCAAAAATAAAGGCTCAACATGAAAAATAAGGACAAACAATAGTAATTGCACGCTAAAAAAAGTTCTAGTTGAGAAGAGGACAAGTAACAACAAGCAGCATGAAAACAATCAACATGTCATGGCACAACAAAAGCAATATCAGTAACCAGGGTTGACTATAATTTTGCAGGTCAGTTATCTCATGGGATGAACAAATGCATTAAAACCATGAACAATGCCAACTATTGGACTGGATCTGCCAACTAGGGACATAGCAATGGCGAATATAATGCACACAACCAAAATCACATTAGTGTGCAACCATTGGGCTTGGATCTACCAACTAGGGGCAGAGCAATGTCAAGTACAAAATGCACACAACCCACGTCACATTAGTGTGCAACCATTAGGGCTGGATCTGTGAACCAGTGAAAGCCCAATGTCAAGTACAAAATCACATTAGTGTGTGACTATATCACAGTAGTGTGCAACCAATATCACAGTAGTGTGCAACTATTTAGCCTGAAACTGCCAACAGACAGGAATATAGCAAATATAAAATCCACAGAACCAAAATCGCATTAGTGTGCAACTATTGCGCCTCCATCTATCAACTGTGGACAAGAAAATGTCAAGTACGGACGAGAACACTACGGGTGCGACCTCACCCTGCTACGTGCACGGCGAGAACACCACGGGTGCGCCCTCTCCTGGTACGGGCACGGCTAGAGCAGTACGGGGTGGGCCTCTCTCGCTACGGGCATGACGAGATAGTACGGGCGCGGGCCTCTGCCGCTACGGGAATGGCGAGATGAACTACGGCGCGCGGGCATGTCCCACGACGGACACAGCGAGAGCACTACGGCGTGCGGGCCTCTCCTTCTACAGCCGCGGTCCTCTCCGCTACGGGAACGGCCTCCACCACCGCCCGCGGCCTCCACACAACATCCGCGGCGGGGGCAACGCGGACGCGGCAGCAACAACTGAGCGCATGACCCTATAGACAGCTACCGGTGACGCACGTAAGCAGGAGAGGAGCAGCGGCTGCCTCACCGCTACGGCCGCGGAGAGGAGAAAAGGAGGGGAGCGGCCTGGATGGGAGGAGGGATGAAGGGGCCCGATGACCGTACCTGAGCCGGCGAGGAGCAGTGGATGCCTCCCCCCGCTACGCCTTCGCCTCCTCTGCAAGCTTCAAGGAGGCTTCAATAGCGGATGTGGCGGCGAATCTGGAGGAGGAAATGGAGAGGAGCCTGGAGGGGAGAGGATGAACTGCACGAAATTCGAAACTGCCCACCGTCGCCCGCGCACTAATTCGCTACGTGCACAAAACGGAAACCGCTATCGGTCTATGACATGCGGGCCCACGGTGGGGGATGCGCGCGGTGCGACACGGCTCGACCGGACCAGGTGAGAGCGATGGGTGGCCTACGCGGAAACGGACAGCACGGCACCTGGCGACGCGCGCCGTTCGATTTGGACGAATCGAACGGTCCGCGGCCGGCCGCTCGGAACGGACAGGGAACACGTCGTGCACTATCATGTATTCCCGCATAGTAATACGATTTCTCAAGAGGCCTTCTTAATTCTGAACCTTTTATCTTTCAAATGGCCAGTCGACGCAACTCGCGTGAGTACCGGTGCTTCCCTACTACTGATTTAGAGTTCGATCAGAGGTGTTATCAAGATTTTTCTTTTTGCAACGACATGAGGAGGACAATGGCTATTTCTTTGCAAAAAAGGAAAGCATTTCATAGTTTTCCTATCCTGCAATCTAAATGGCAAATGTTTTCAATTCCACCTCAAAATTCCCCACAAAAAAAATTCCATCTCAATTCATGTAGTTTTTTTTCTCCTATACTTGGGTTTTTCCTATCTTGCATTCGAAATGGGGCCTTAAACTTAACTCCCCGAACGAACTAGACTGGACATGGAAGTCTCTCTCCCTTATCGTCCTTCGTCTTCCTTCCTCCTTCCTTTCATGTGCCCCATGACAATTTCAAGGCAGATGATGTTCAGGAGATAACTAGGGCACAGGGTAGATGACCTGCAAAAGCAATTTGATATCGTCATCGTGCGAGGAAGGACTCAAGAGAGTCGACAAAATTCATACTCCATTGGCCATGGTTTGGGTAATTCTTCGTCTGAATGGGTGCTTCTCTTCATTCTCCTTGTGGTTAGATTGTGTCGTGCGGGACGCAAAGATTTTTCCAAATCCGGAATGGCGGCTGATAGCCATGTACATTCTCCTATGTATGTGCTTCCATGTAGGTTGGTGTGTACTTGATGTTGTGCATGTGGTGCTGCTCCGTCCATGGCCAATAAGAGACGATTATTTAGCTTATAAATTAATAAGGATAATAAACAAGGTGGTAATTAGACGTGACAGAACAGGAAACGGAGATGGATTAGGCGTACTTACGTACATTGGATTGGACACCGAGTCGGCAACCTATGTAATATCTTTTATATTTAAACGAACTATGTATGTTTCGTAACCTAACTAATCCCCTGATCCCCTGATCGATCAATGGAAAAAGAGGAGTCCGTCTCGATCCCCAACGACGACGTCCTCCACGAGATCCTCGTCCGCGTGAAGGACGTTGCCGCTCTCTTCCGATGTGCAACGGTGTGCAAGCACTGGCACACTCTCATCACCGAACCCTCCTTCCTCCGGCGTCGCTGGCCAGCGGATGCCTGCAGCGCCTTGATCGGCCTCTTTATCCGGGAAGATCGATCCTCCTGGGACGAAGTAGAGTACTGTATGTCTATAATATGATGATAATAATGTATGTTTTGTATGATCTGATGAAATTACTGTATAGATCTTGTATAAATACATCACAAATACGTAGAGGGTGTAAACCTGTGAAAACAGGAATACTAGCAGTAGCGCTGAAAATCATCTAATAGCAACGCTGGGTTAGTAGCAATGCTTTGTTTGTCCGAGCGCTACAGATAGTTAGCAGTAGCGTTGGCCTGACAAGCGCTACTGTTAACAGCACATAGTAGTAGCGCTTGTCAGGCCAACGCTACTGTTAAAACTTAGGTGTAGCGCAATAGTAGTAGCGCTAGACCCAATGAATTAGCGGTATGCATATTTCGAACGCTACTAATAGGATTTTCTCTAGTAGTAAATTGACGATATGCAACTTCCTAGACGGCAGTTGCGACGTGCTCCCTCCTCTAAAGTCCAGCTCGACCTTCGCCTGTTGCAACACGAACGGCTATGCTGTTCTAACAGGTGCAGACTGTGGCTCCAAAGATGTGTCCTCTTTCTTCAAAGTGGTAATCATCGGCTGCGAACGACATCACTTTATGTACAGTCTTCATGTGTTCGCTTCCGACAAAACAACCTGGAGCGTGCACACTCATTGCTTCGGACATGATGCGCAATCGCTCAGCTACGGCAAGTTTACGGATGCCGTTGTCTGCCATGGCATGGTACACTGGGTATACCGTCATTTTACAGAACTATACTTTTACATCGTTAATCTGTACCCGCAAACAGGACACATCTCCTGGACGAAGCTCCCTTCCGAAATGTATTGCCAAATCGAGAGTTACCCATGCCTCTCTTTATCCGTAGATGGGGCGCTATCACCAGCGTGGATGCAAAGTTCAGGTCCCCGACTAGCGATCTGGGAACAACAAGAAAACAAACAAAACATGAATACTACTTCACAATGGGTTTGCACTCGGACAATCGAGCTAAAACAATCTGAGAAGGAGACTCCCGGAAGAGAACTATGTATCTTGAGGGAAAAGTCCGGCACCCTGCTCATCAGCGATAGAGATTACCGTGTTTACACTGTCGACCTCGAAACCGGGATGAAGGAGGAGGTGGTGGATTGGCACCATGGCCACGACTTCCTCCGCTCGGATGTCATGCCCTTGGAGATTGATTGGCCCACGATCTTCGTTTCTCGGCTAACCAGGTGGTAATACTTGGAAATTCCAATACATATGTATATATCTTTTTTGTGTTTTTTGCAAATTATGATGGATAACTGTCATGCTACGTATGGGACTCATGATACACTGCTGTTGTTGTTCAACTTGTTCCCACATTTACTGTCTATCTGGGTATTAATAGTGTTCACTATATTTGTTAGGGACTCTATACATTCCATATCACCACTTAATGTCAAGGCAACTCCAAAGGGGAAGAGGCAAGAAAGGGAAGGATATAGCAGGAAGGGCAACGGTTTTCCACGGCACATCGAAGGAGGCGAAGTACAACGTGGCCGCATATGGAGCTGGACTTATCATAGGAAAGTGAAAATCAAGTCTCTATATCGGAAATAAATTGGGCAATTGTTTTTACATCAACTAGGAAACTTGTCGTGTGTGACAACAGGAGAAACAAAGAAGGGTTGTTAGGGTGTTAGCTGGTCGTTTATTGTTGCTAATTACTGTAGGTATAAAGAATCTAAAATTAAATTTATTTCACCATCAACTTGTTTGTATGTAATTACTACTCCTCCCGTTTCTAAATATAAGTCTTTTTAGAGATTTTATTATGACTACATATGAAGTAAGACGAGTGAATCTATACTCTAAAGTGTGTCTATATACATCCGTATGCAGTACCTAATGGAATTTCAAAAAGACTTATATTTAGAAACGAAGAAAGTATGAATGTATTTAAGTCATTTTAGCCTTAATCATATGGATTAAAAGGAGACAACAGTTAGGTTACTGTAGCTTCTCTAACATTCATTCTTTATGTTAGAGGATCCAGTTCCCATCGGACAGAGCTTGGTAGTGGTTTTGGCTTCTATTGATCCCTACGTTATTGTTAGCGTCTGATCTTACTGGAACTCCTAGCGCTGAAGGGTGGAGCCTGTCATCAGCTGTTGTGTGCTCGTCTCAGGGTAAAAACGGCGTGCACTAGGCCGAGGGTGCCAGTAGCACCATCATGGCAACCCTTGTTTCTCGGGGAGGGCAACAAGATGGTTCAGAGAGGTAGAAGGTGCCGGAGATGCCATTGCTGTGGACCAGCGGGCTCCCCAATGGCAAGAGGATTGTAGGCTTGCTGTACGAGTACAGTAAATTTGATGAGGTGAGGATTTTGTGTATGTGCCATCATAGCCTCCTAACTTCGGCGGAGTTTGTGGAGCATGCGGTAGGCGGCCAAGTCGCCAACCCGCTGAGGAGCATCCTCGTCAAGGCCCCGCCTTGGCTTTAGACTGGCGCCACCCAAAGGAAATGGAGTAAATTGTAAAAAAAACACCACAACTGGAGACCCTAGTTTAGAAAACCAACATCATTCAGTTTTTTTGTCAAAAACCCATCACCATTGTGTTGACAGTTTTCAAAACACACACTGATCGATTGATTAGGATTGTTCGACACCGAATCTGATGGGTAGGTCTGATTGTCGAGTCAACGTGGCATGTGTCAAACAAAGTGAGGAGAGGGACGTTAGGAACTCTAGAGTAATTTCATCAAACAAATAGCAGACATGTCGTCGACCGCCAACCTCGCCTGTGGCAGGAGCACAACACCGGTGGCGGCAGTGCAGGAATGCCCCGCAGGCGACCGAGTGTGAGGTGGCACGGCCGTGGACAAAGAGGCGGCGCCAGACCAGGGAGCCCACGGGGTAGTTGTGGCGCGCCCATGCTCTAGAGCAGGCGGTAGCTCGTGCGGCGCGCCTGTGCTCTAGAGAAGGTGTGGTCATGGCCACTACAGCTGCTCGTGATCTTGTGTGGCTGCTTGCGCCCGCGTGCCTGGCCGAGGCCGCCGCTATTGCTCGCGGCCCCTTGCATGGCCATGGTGTGAGTGTCAAAACCGACGGATCTCGGGTAGGAGATCCTGAGCTGTGAGATTAGGATCGATGGTAACAGGGCACGAAGGAGACGATGTTTACCCAGGTTCGGGCCCTCTTATGAAGGTTAAACCCTACGTCATGCTTGATTATATTGATGGTATAAAGGTTACAGGTTGATCTACCGCGAGATCGAATAGCTAAACCCTATACGAGTTTCTTTGCCCTACAATCTAAAACCCTCCGGCTTATATAGATGCCGAGGGTACCTAGGGTTTACACATGGTCGGTTGCACATCGAAGGAAAAAACATGCCTATCTGCTATTAAAAACTTGGAGGGCACGCCACGACTCCTGAAGCTTCCTCCCTGGTGACGGGGCCTTTGTTCAATCCAATTCTCAGCAAGTGGGCCACATAGTCCGGCTCATGAGAAACAGGTTGGGCATCCGAGGATCCCTTAAACCAGGACTCCCTCACATGGCCGCTGTTGCTTTTGCTCGCATGCTCAAGCAGAGAGAGGGGGGGGGGGGGAGATCACGGAGGCGGAGGCTCGCGAGCCGACCGACGGCTAAATCCGATGGTGCGCCAGTCAGATGCAGACGCGAGATTTCTTTTTTGTTCCTGCCAGTGCCCTGGTGGAGAAGGAAGAAGTGTGGAGGCTGGCGTGTGGGTCCCTTGTGCAGCTTATTGTACAAGCCAAACACCGTGAGATTTCGGTGCCATGTCAACACATATAGGGGGCCGTCCATTAGAAACTTTGTTAACATGTGTTTAGTAACCTATCAGTGTTTTTTGAAAACTGTTAACACAATAGTGATGGGTTATTGAAGAAAAAAAAATGAATGAGGATGATTTTCTGAATTAGGGTCCCTAATTATTGTGATTTTTTGCAATTTACTAAGAGAAATGAGAAGCATCCTACCTTTTGGAGGTATCATAGATTGCATTTCAGACGAAGTGGCTGATATTGCTATTCTAGACAAGCCCAAGCGTTTAAATTGGCACCACCATGGACGAAGATGGAAAAATAACTTCATACGAGTCATAGGTGTGATTCGCACAAATTACCTAGCATATTGTGAAAAAAGTAAAGAAAAAATGGACAAGTGATTACCTGATGCCTCGGACATGCGAACACTTCGGTTACCAGAATTTATTGCCACAAGGTAACATCCTGAATATGTGCAGTCAAATGTTTCACCTTTGTTATGTAAACAGCGTTATCTCTGTTCATTATGCCTCATTTACCTCATGAAGCAGGACCAAAGCATAGATGATTCATATTCATAATCTATGTCCATGCATGCCCACATGTAGTACGCCATTTAGATATAAGATCAACATAGTTGTGGAGCCTTTTTTTTTAATCTGCTGACCTCGCGAACATAGTCATGATTGCTTTATATAATGTTGAATTTAATTATAATCTTAGAGTGATACTAATAAAATGGAATTTCTGCACCAATAATTATCTAAGCAGGCATTTTATTGAGATAGGCAAAATTTATTGAGATAGGCAAGCTTAAGTGGAAGCAAAATTTATCTCACCGACCTAGTCATGGTGCGAATCCAAAATTTATTGAGATAGGCAAGCTTTTTTTTTCTTGAAAAGGAGGAACGAAGCCCCCGGCCTCTACATCAATCGATGCATACAACCATTTTATTAGATAAGTTCGAAACAAAATAACATAGTCCACAAAGCGTCCAGGCGCTTAAGCAAAAACAAAGAGAAGTATAAATCGAGCTGTCACATTTGACGCTTTGTAACAATAGACTACGATGCCTACACACCTAGCCTATTATTAACACGTCATCCAAACCGGTTGAAGATAACCCGTGCGACCATCTCCCACCGGTTACACCCAATATACATACGCTCTCTGGAGTCCGCATGGCTGAGTAACGACCACGTACGGATCCAAGACGTTGCTCTGAAGATAACCTGCAAAAAGTTGTTGAAATTCTTGTCATTAAAAATCATGTCATTCATGGTGTTCCATATAGCCCAGAATAAAACACATATTCCAACCCTGATGAGATGCGCTATTGTAACGTCCACTCCATTGAGTCATGTTCCAAACAATGAACTTATACATGTAGGTGGATTTAAATTAAAAGCTATATGAAGTGTTCGACATAATAGTTTCGCTAGGGGACAATCGAGAAAGAGGTGTCTTATTGTCTCATTCTGGTCACAAAAACAACAATTAGGCCTTCCTCCCCATCTTTTTTTACCAGATTGTCTTTGGTTAATACCACTCCCTTGTGTGTGAACCATATGAAAATTTTAATCTTAAGGGGCACTTTAATTTTCCAAATATGTAAAGATCTCGAGAGCGATCCAGTGTTTATCAGATCGTTGTATAGAGACTTTACCGAGAAAACCCCACTCGCCAGTAAAGTCCATCAAATCCTATCAATCTGGGCAGCAAGTTGCACTTGCATCAATCTCCTAACCAGATGTAACCATGCATTCCGTCGCGCTCCCACTAAAGCTCGTCTGAATTGCATGTTAAGAGGAACCGATTGTAATACCGTCGACACATACTCTTCTTTACGTTGCGCAATGTTGTATAACGAAGGATATTGAAGTGCTAATAGCATATCCCCAAGCCAAGTGTCTTTCCAGAATCTTGTTGAGGTACCATTACCAACTACAAACCTCACCCTCTGAAAAAAGGTTGCCTTTATTTTCATTAACCCCTTCCAAAAAGGTGAATCATTTTGTCTAGTTGTAACCTGAGCTAGAGTTTTGGAGTGTAGGTATTTGTTCTTCAATAACTAAACCCACATCCCGTCAGACTCAGTGGATATCATGTAAAGCCATTTGCTAAGCAGGCATCTGTTCTTCACCTCTAAATTCTCAATACTAAGACCTCCTTGGTCTTTTGGTCTGCAAATAATATCCCATCGAGTCAGTCTATATTTCTTCTAAGCCTCATCACTTTGCCAGAAAAAATGAGATCTGTAAAAGTCTAGTCTTTTTCGTACCCCTACCGGTACTTCAAAGAAGGACAAAAGAAACATCGGTAAGCTTGTTAGTTAGTACTGAATTTATTAGTACTAGCCTTCTCCCATATGACATAAGCTAGCCCTTCCAGCAGCCTAGTTTTTTTTCAGAGATGGGCCAGCTTAAGTGGAAGCAGCTCCAGAATGATGAGATGGCTTTCACAAAATGTCCATCGGAAGATGGTGGGTAAGTGTTATAGCGACCTTCTTGACCTTGAGTTCAAATATCGTAGTAGTTTAGGCAGTCTTGAAGTGGTGGAGAAGATTCAAACGAAGTGTCAGAATCTGAGAGCGCTTCAATTTGTCTACGAAGGTTCACTCTGGATGTGATCATGCAGATCCCTATTCCATGAGTGAGTTCCCGTCTTTACCAAATACTTTCTTGCATCTTCTTATTTCCTACTCCCTCTGTTTGTACATATAAGGCTTTTTAGATATTTCAATATGGACTACATACGGAGCAAAATGAATGAACTTACACCCTAAAGTATGTAGCATGCCTTGAAATATCTAAAAAAGTCTTATATTTAGAAACAGAGGGAGTATTTATTTTTTATTTTTACTCAAAATATCAGTTTGAAATATATGTATAATATGTCTAAGATAACGAAGGTTGTTTCTGTTTAGCCCTTTTATTTAGAAAAATGAGCTTACTAATCTTGTCACAACCTGAACACAAGCTACTTAATCAGTCATGGGAAGCATTTACAATGCTAGATCATAGGAATCGCATGATATATTCTGTATATTCAAGATACATCTACCATTTTCTTATTAGTACTTCCTAGTGAAGCAATGTATTTCCCAACAGCTACTATAAAGTATTCAACAACCTGAGGCCCTTCAAGTTTTTGCTATTAATACTTACTAGTGAAGCTGATATCTATATAAAATGTATTCAAAAATTTTGAAGCTGCATTTTTTCCGTCCAGAAGAACACCAAAGTCATTTATTTGTGAGACTTTAGGCCCTTCCCAGTGCTCCATGGTGGACGAGTGCTAAGCATGTCACATAAGAGAAAAAATGACATGGTGTAGCAGTTAAGGAGGAAAGAGAGCATTTTGGTGCCCCAGAAAGAACCAACACGTGAACCTAGTCAAACCACTTAAATGGAAGAAGATGACCAATGCATGGGAGAGTTTAGGTGCTAAATCATTAAATATAGTGAGCTTAGCAACAACAAGTTAAGAAACTATGCATTAAGGAGTTGAGTTACTAAGCTCTTTAATGCTCTTAGCACCACATCTAAGCACCTTTGCATTGGAAGCAACCTTATACGTAAGTAGAACACCGAGGCCCACAATATTCTTGTCCAAATTTTCTCCATGGATTTTTTTTTGAGATATTTATTGATCTAGTCAGGAATAATGACCGACAGTGCTACGGAGCACATGAAGGTCATTAGGGAAAAACATATTTGATTAGTTGCGCCTTCCATCACAGGATAAAAAAAATGGAGGACTCGTCGGTCTTCTTTCTACTGTTTGACAATTGGGGTGAAACTCTCAATTTTGGGTCTGGATGCGTCGAGAGCAAGTTCAAGGTAAGTTAAAGGCCTTTTCAAGACCCCTAGGGAATGATCCTTTTCGACACCCCAAGATATTAATAAGCTTTTGAATTCGAACATCGGATAAATTACAGGGACCAACAATATTTTGTAGTTAATATTTAGTACATTATGAGCAGCAAAATGTCGAATGAGTTTTATGAGATAATAAGAATTGTGTCATCAGCATACCAAATTACATGGAAATCTGGACATGATTTAAGAGGTAAATCTACTAGTGGTACCTGAAGTTGCATAGCATATGCCCTGTGGTGAAAGTTGAAAAATACGGAAAACGGCGTCAGAACTTGTCCCAGCAAGCATGCATGGTTCAATTCTAGTGATGTTCATGTCGCGTGAAAACATGGCACCGGACACACTATCAATGATTGGGCTTCGCCAAAGCATCTTTTTTCGCACAAAAACCCTAAGGTGATACCAAATCTCGTAAAAAGCGCCTGAAACACCATGATGCATCTATGTGACCAGTGAATCTCACTTGTCAACCAATAGTACAAAGGGATAATTCATATGAAAAGTGGTGCACTTGAGCGGTCAAACCCACCCGATCCCATTTGATATATGTAAAAGATGAATATGCTTAATATTGTTCATCTGTTAGGTTTTTCAATTATAAAGTTTTGCAAAAGTTATTCATATTCATATATTTCATATAAACTATTAACATAATATTTTCTACATATATAATTAAAATATACATGTATTATCTTTAAATGTATTCAGAAAACAAAAATAATATTTACGAATTGTTAAAAAGTTAGTATAATTTAATATAATATTTAAGAATATTTGTTTGAGACACTGTAGTTACAGGACTTACTAGGATCAAATATATTTCTCCATACTTATTTTTCTATATGTATTTGTTTTTTTCAATATAGCCAAATACTTTTTGAAATGCACAGAAAATTTACGAAACATGTATTTTTTAAAATTCTATTTTTTTCATATAGTAAAAATATATTTTAGTGTAAATATAAACATTTCTAAAATTATATGAACATCTATTCAATTATATATTTTGCTGAAGGTTATTATATTTATTTATGAAATAATTGTATTCCTTTTGAAATTATAAAACTATTATTGGATGATTGTTTTTTACAAAATCGATGAACTTTTTTCATTTATAATTTTTTTTCGAAATTGGTGGATGTTTTTCAAATCTGTGATTTCTTTTCCAAATTTGATCATTTGTTTTACAAATTTGATGACCTTTTTTCCAATTCGTGAACTTTTTCCCAAAATATTAAATTTTCCAAATTCGCGATTTTTTGGCAAAATAAGTTTTTTTGAATTCATGACATTTTTCCATATTCATGATACTGTTGCATTCTCGTCAAAAAAATTCAATTTATATGAACCTTTTTTCAATATTTATAAGAATTATTTTTCAAATTTATACTGTGGTTTGTAATAATTTATACTTGTTATATAATAGATGGTAAAAAGGAAGGGTCAAATGGCGTTGGTTCCTGATTGTGTTAAACCAAATAAGATCGACCTAGTGGTTATCAACGCTCATGAGTGGAGTTTGAATCCCCCTTCGCCCATAATTTAGCGACATGAATAACCTGTTTTATTTATTTATTCTTTGATTTTCTATGCTTGAGAGCAGGTTGATTGGACCGGCTGAAGCTCTCGATGAGCTGGCCCAGGAGCACAGCGCGTGAGCGCAGGGTGCAATAAGTGGCGTTGAAGGCGCTGTACAAGAGCTCCCTTGTTATCCCACAGCTTGCCCGTTAGCATTAGGTCATAGGGTGGACCCATCCAACATAGAGGCACATTATTCATATCATATATCCATTGTGGGGTTTCAGGGATTTTTCATGAGATTTATTATTAATTTCAAGGGTTTTCTAAAAAAAACATCGACGCTCCTGCCTTGCCTACATGTTGTTACATAGCCGCATCATGTGTCAGGAACAACAGATACCATTTGTTGTTAACAACTACTCCCACTACAGTACGGTGTTCGAAACGTTTTTATATTATAAGACAATAGCAAAGAGCTGCACCTATTCCCAGCATACCGACCCACCATGTGTAAGAAATAGCACACACCATAACGCCCATGGAACTGAGTTTTCGCCGCCGAGTTTTCCTAAACCTCGGCCGCCATAAGTAACTGCACATTATCGCTGCACAAATCACGGTGTCATTAAAAACATACTACTGTGTTTACCGAACAGGTTATTATCACAACAGTTTGTAACCTGTGTAATACAGGGTGAGGTGGAGACGAGGATTGCTGAATGGTGATGATATGAAGAAAGCCTTGGGACTGGAATGGTCAGGAAGAGCGTGACAGATCAGCAGACTAGTACAGATCAAGGAAAAAGATAGCGTGCTACAACAAAATAGCGTTGACCTTAAAATACGATATTAACATGTTATACCGCTCTATAGCATGCTATTAACGAGAAGTTATATACTGATATATTTAACAAGACATTTCTTCATAAGCTATTACGTGTTATTAGCCACACTATATCATGCTATTTTTTCCAGTGGTTCATATACCTGCCTTTTTCTCCTCCTCTCGTTGCCTAGAGCGGTCTCTGGAGTACTCTGATTCTGATGAGTGATGAGTACCACATGTCCCGGTCTCTCTCAGCCTGTCCGTCACCGCCCCACTTGCATGCGCTCATATGGCCCTATCACTGTCGAATTTGCCCGCAATCTTAATCTACGATTCCAGAGCAGCTACTGGTAGTACTAGAAGACCTCAAGCTGTAAGGGAAGACCTCAAGACTGACCTCCCGCGTCGCCCCCGTCGCCCCCGCAGGCGACGGGGAGGAACCTAACCGACGCCGAGCGCCACCCCTCCTCTCCCCTGCCGTCGCCAGAGGGCGTAACCGGGCAAAGCCCGGCCAGCGCCGGCGGCGACAGGGATCTCTGCCCCCTTGCGCGTTGGATCCGGTGCGGGCCGGAGTTGATGGGCCAGGACGTTGCGATCTGGAGTCTCGCGGCGGCGCATCTCGACCCCTGGCAGATCCTTCTGGTGGCGGGCTATGCGGTGAATCTCTGCAGGTGGCGCGTGTCTTTTGTTCACGGCGGCGGTGACCTGGCCCAGATCCGCCGTTTGCTGGCAACGGGCGGCGAGGGCTGCGCACGGCATGGTTCGGCGGCTGGTGTCGTCCTTTGGGCGGTGGTGGCCGGCGGCAAAGGTGGCCGGGGACTGAACTTGAGCCGTGATGACGGCTCACTGGAGATCCTCGGAGATTCGGCGGTTCCTTACGTCTTCTCGGCGTGACACCGACCGGTTCCAATCAGCTACAGGTCGGGGTGATACAACCGCCGATGAAATCGCGCCGACTTCGGTCTTGGTGGACGATGGCGGCGTCTTTGACGTCGTTTCCTTGTCAAGGCATCGTCGTTGCGATCTGCGTCACATCGATCGGGCTGCTCCGGGGGAAACCCTAGATCTGGGTCTCCCGGATCGGACAATAACGAAGTCTTCGATGATGTTCTCCCTCCTGAGGGCATTGTTTTGGAGCAGGGGCTGACTGGAGGGGCTATGAGGTGGTGCGGTGTGGCACTTACCGCATCAATGGCGGCGGGTCTCGGCGGCGTGGCGCAGCGGGGTATCGGCGACAGATGCGTGACTGGACACGCGCAGGGAGGTGGCACTGTTTGGCGTCGTGGCGGCGTCGACGGCAGGCCTGGCAAGGTAGATGTGTCAGTACCTACTTTGAAGATGGATCGGTGAAAGACGGCGGCGGCGGCCTCTCAGAGTACGCCAGACCGGTGTGTGCCCAATCCCGGTATGTGGCTGGGCTGGACATCCGGCTTTAGATGTTAGACTTTGGTGCGATGTCTGTTTGGTATTCGGTTCGGACATTCGGCACCCCTTCATCAAGGGAATAAGAGTAGCGACAGGTGTTGCCTAGCTGGTGGCTTCAGACTTACTGATGTACTATTTTGTAAGGTCTTTGTCAATAATTAATAAAATGACTGCATGCATCGTGCTGATGCAGAGACCGGGGGTATATCCTCATTTTCTAAAAAAACTGCTAGTATTAGGAGTAGCGTGCGCATTTGCTTCCTATGCACACCGCTGAATGCCCGGATGAATGAATGGTCTGCGGTAATTTCGTCTTTATCGTCGTCGTGGCTTCAGCACCAAGCAAACCCGGAGCTGGAACATGTGCCCAGCCAGGTTAGGACACAGATCACAGTCAGCCCCAAGTCTGAATTTCAGATCAAAACTTTACAGCAGCAGCAGCACATATTATGTAGAAAAATTACAGCAGCTGCGGCGTCGCTTGAGCACGCAGCAAGCTAGATGAGCTGGAAGTGGAAGGACCTTCTTCTTCTTCTTCTTGTCGGGGAAAGGATGAGCGCAACAACCTGCTGAGGTGGGGATATGTATGTGCTTAGATTTGGACGTACGTAGATGACAGTCACCTCCCTGTCTGAATTATGCCAAAATGGTTGGTTGGGCAGGATGTGCTTACACCAGCCGGTTTATTTGCTTAATATGGGAGAAATGTCACAATCTAACCGTTCCGAGATCGTTCCTTGTCTGATCCAAAGATGGTCATAAAAGTGATGATGTTCAGTCAACAAACAAATAGGGGCGTGCTATCACGACGTTATAGTGTAGTCGGAGCGTACCTGGAAGGGTCACACTATGTTTTAGCTAATTTCCTAGCGCTACTTCAACGCTAAACGAAATGACGTTGTATCATTTTCATGGGCAAATCAGCCCATCGGGCATCGGATCTTTGTCCCAACTTACTCTCACTCTTAAACGCAATACATACAACAACCCATATAACTTAACCTAGCCAACTCATCACCAGTTTGCCACCATCAGGCAGTAGACTTGGGATCATTGCTGGCAAAAATGATGTGGCAAAAGAAAATTATTGCTTGCCACATCACTTTGCGAGTGGGCATTGACCAGAACTCTGCAGCCGTTGACCACGATGGTAGCCCATATGTTTCTATTACCACCGCTTACTCCGGTAAGAAAAAGAGCAGATCTGATATATACAATACTTTTTATATAAACAGAGGTCAAATCTGGTTAAAGTTTTTGTCGAAAGATCAAAACAGTGATTTTTGTCCCGTCAGCTACATACTAGAGCGCCCTGCCACCCCATTTGCGGAGCCATATGGTCATATCTTTTTGGATTCTGTCCCCATCTTTATCCAGGATTCCACACCAGCTAGTACCAGAAGTAGTGTACGCATTTGCTTCCTATGCACAACGCTGAATGAACGGAAATTTCGTCGTCATCGTCGTCGCTTCAGCACGAGTCAGGTTAGGACAGAGATCGCAGTCAGCCCCAAGTCTGAATTTCAAGCCCCAAATTTACAGCAGCAGCGGCACATACTCAGTAATAAAAATTACAGCAGTTGCGGCATCGCTTCAGCATATGCAGCAAGCTAGAGCTGGAAGGCTCTTCTTCTTGTCCGGGAAAGGATAGTCGCAACAACATGCTGAGGTGGGAAACTGGGAGTGTGCAAGCTAGATTAGGACAGAGATCACACTCAGCTCCCAGTTGGTTCCCTGTCTGAATTTCAGATCCCAAAATGGTTGGTTGGGCTGGATGCGCATACAGCAGCCGGTTTATGTGCTTAATTAAAATGGGACACGGGTCACATTCGACGGTTCCGAGTTTGGTTCCGAGTTTCTTCCTCGCCTGATCCTAAAATGGTCATCAGAATATGACATTCAGTACAAAATCACATTCCTAAGGTTGTCTGTGACTCTGTGGTGGCGGTGGAGGAAGTGCACCGTGGCGGCGGGCCAATAAAGTTATTTGGTCCACCGGTTCACTTGTTTGACTTCCTCTAAAAGAATAGCTTTTAAAATAGTTTTTCATCTTGTTATATAAATAAAGCCATATGGCCAATAAGCACTACACAATACCACAATCTTATTGTCGGGCACACAAAACAGATCAAAGAAAACCAAACGACGAAAACCATACGGCATGCAACACACACGGTATGCACTACACAACAAAGCGATCTCCGCCACCGCCACCGTCAATGGGGAACGAACCCGCCCCTCGAGAAGGAAACCATCGGACCCCACCGCATAGCCCTAGCTCAACTGTCGTCAGGGTGGGCCTCTCACCCTCTCGCTCCGGGTTGAGTAGCTTTGATTCTGCCTACAAGAAGCTCGGGCGGAGGACAACGACGGTGCAATCACGTGTAACAGGAAGGAGACCTAGGAGACCGCCTTGCGATTTTTTAAATATATATTTTACAAATTTGAAAAATGTGTACCTCATTAAAAGAAAATTGAAAACTATGACCCCCGTCGGCCTCCCTTAGGCCAAAAAGAAACTCTTGGGTCTACCTAAGGCCGAGGACAACTCTTCGGTCGGCCTCCCTTAGGACAAAAAGAAACTCTTGAGTCTACCTAAGGCCGAGGACAACTCTTCGGTGTACTCTTCACTCTTTGATTTTCTCCAGGCCGAAGATTACCCGGGGCACAAAACGCAATTAAGATGGCTTCAGATGAAAAGGTTATCAACATGAAAAAAAAAATCACGTCGAAACGGTTGATTTAATTCGAGGTTGTATGCAAGCTTTGGAGCCAAACCAAGATCGAGGGCAGAAGCTATAGAGTCAATTTGGACAGACTGAGTGAATTTGACTCGATAAGACCGTATGGATGTTAGAAAATTTGTCACGAGACACCGATGCACTCTGTGAGACCACCACATTCAAAGCCATCCCTACCCCACCGCCGCATGCCGAGAGCCGCCTGAGTGTAAGGAGGTCGCTGGCGTGCCACCCTGGGAGAGATAAATGCTGGTATTTCTTTTTGTATTGTCATATATTAGAAATACCATATCTTCAAATCTCACATTTCACTAAAATTGCAATTAAAATTTCGATTTATGTGTTGTATCTGTATTGGAAATAAGTCTAAAGGCTTGGTACCGGAGTCTTCAATAAGAACATCTCCAATAGTTGCGTAAAAATATCAAGCGCTAAACTAGTTTTACAGCATCACTATAGCACCTTTAGCGCGTCACGGCCAACATTGGTTTTCCTGATGCCCAGAACGCGCATCTCAAAAAAACACGCAATGCAAATTGTGAAACGCATGCGGTCCAACGTCTAAAATTTGCAGCGTGTGATAATAATTTTTTACGCACGCACTATTTTGCTGCATTTGTTGGAGCGTCTCTAGCGCCTAAAAATGACGGTTTTTAGGGTACGAACAATTTTTGGAAGTCTAAGAGCAACTCCAACGCGGCGACCCATTTCCTCCAAACGCGTCCGTTTGTGTCTACGCAGACAGGAAAGTCGGCCTAATGCGCAAAGTCAAACGGATGCGCATCCGCTTCTCGTCCGCTTGCCGACCCATTACCGGCCCAATTTTTGAGCCGGATTTACGTCGGCGCGGACACGAGACGGACGAGCGTGCACACCCGCCTACTCCTCCCCTGTCTCGCTGGTCGGTGGCACATTGACCATCCTCTCCTATTCCAACAGTAAACCCTCTGAAAGTGCAATCATGCCCTTAATCTTATTTTGATGTTGATGACAACATGCATATAGTGGACTAATCATGTATATCAAGTATATCTCAGGATTAAGTCTCAAGGACCGTGTGTGGATCATGACTACGGATAAATGTATATCACTCAAGAGCGGAGATACAAGACAATAGCTTTGGCTCTTTTTCGGTTTGTTCTTGAGTATAGGGATCCCACACTATTAAGAGGGGATCATCGGATTTCATGAAAGACTTGCTCAAAACCCACAAAGTATCCTCTCACAACATCTCTGTTTCATCTCTAGTACTCCCACTTATTAGTGCACAAAATCTGTTGTGTAGCTGAGCCAGTGTGCTCTATTGTCACCGGACGTCCAAAAATCTACGAATGTCCGATCTCTCACTGCCTACCGAGCGTTCGGCACTCTCCAGATGTCCGGTCCATCTTAACAGAACAAAATTAGCGGATTTCTGGTCCACTCCGGACGACCGGACACCGGACGTCTGTTTCTCTCCAGAAATCCGGTACATTCTCAACAGAACACTTTTAGCGGATTTCCGGTCCTCACCCGACGAACGGTCACCGGACGACCGACACGCTCTGGACGTCCGGTGGCTGTGTGTCTCATGCTGCTCCCAGGCCTGAATGAATTCCCAGTTACCGGACAACCGGCGGCTTGTTCGGACGTCCGGTCCTAGTTGTGCCATCGGATGTCCGGTATTATCCGGTCGTCCGTCAACTGCAGTACGTTAAGTGTTTCAACGGTCAGTTTTTTACACTATACTATATATAGTCTTCTTCCTCCATGGGATAAGATTGACCATTCACATAGAGCACACACAAGAACACACTTTACCCTCTCTCTCTCTCAACCTCACACACCAAATCCAAGATCCCAAGGGGATTTGAGAGACTTTGAGAGAAGTTGTCCGATCAAGTGATAGATCCACTCCTTCCCCTTCTTCTCACCAAAGTAATTTGTGATTTGAGCAAGTCTTGAGATTTTCCCTTTGATCTTGTTACTCTTGGAGGTTGGAGACTCCTAGGCGGAGGGAGTTCTTCGGTGAGGAATCAAACCATTGTGATTACCCCCCGGAAAGTTTGTAAGGGTTTGGAGATCACCCAAGGTCTACCACTAGTGGTTGGGAATCACCTTCGTGGTGATATCTCAAGGAGAGAATAGGGTGAGCCTTCGCGGCGTTGGTGTGCCTTCGTGGTAACATCCACCTCTCTAAACGGTGATGTAGCTTCCCTCCAAGGAAGTGAACATCGGCATACATCCTCGTCTCTCGGAGTTGCGGTTATTCCTAACCCAAACTCCCTACTTGTGGTTATTTGTCTCTTAGTCTTTACTTATATCTTATTGTGTTTGCTTACTCATATACTTGTGGTACTTGTTTGCTTGGTGTAACTCTTAGCATCTTACTTGCAATTGTTTAGGCTTACTTTCATATTCCACATTATTGCCTAAAAATTGCTAAGTAACAATTAAAATTTGTAATTGTACCTATTCACCCCCCCTCTAGGTCCATCTCGATCCTCTCAATTGGTATCAGAGCCTCGTGCTCTATTCGTGTGGCTTAACCGCTCTAGAGCGAGATGAACCCCGATGGGACTCCCCTTGTTGCGGATCCGAAGGATAAGGGCACGACTTCCACGGAAGTCAAGTCTTTTACTTCTGAGGATCTGGAATTGGCCCTTGCTAAGCAAAAGGAGGAGCATGATGCTTCTCTTGAGGCCTTGGTCCCAATGAGATTAGCCACATTAACCACGATGCTTGCACCACTTTTTGGTGGTGCGGCCTCGAGGCCAACTATGTCTACTCCTTCACTTGGCCAACAACCTCCTAGCAATGATCACTCTAGTGTTCCATGGCTTTATGTAAGACCTCAAGTTGAGAAACCTAAATATAATCCTAGAGGAAAACCTCCTTTGCTTGATAATAGTTCCGATTTTGCTTTGTGGAGAGTTGGTATGCAGGACCATCTTAGGTACGCCAATGATGAAATGTTGGAAATCTTGGAGCACTACAGGAATCAGGCACTTTGCCGTCAGCCATCCCGGACGGCAAAGGCATGTATCCCGGACGGCAAAGTCTTTGCCGTCCACCAACAGACGGCCAACCGTCCGGCTGAATAAGCCATGGTAAAAGGCGCTTTGCTGTCTGCTGGCGGACGGCAAAGACCTTTGAATCTTTGTCGTCTGCCAACGGACGGCAAAGGGCCTGGATGGCACACGTGGCACCTTAGCTCCATTAAGGGCTTAATAGCGTGCTTTGCCGTCCACTGGCAGACGGCAAAGCCCTTAGTTCTTTGTCGTCTGCCAGCGGACGACAAAGCACCTGTTTCTTTTCTAGCCTAGGTGGGTTCTTTGTCGTTCGCTGGCAGACAGCAAAGACCTCTGCCAGTAGACGGCAAAGAACCCACCTAGGCCAGCCCCAGGTTGCACACGCAGCTGCCACGTGGCATCTTTGCCGTCTGCCGGTTGATGGCAAAGCTCTTTGCGGTCCGCCAGCAAACGGCAAAGTGGCTATATAGCCCATGTTTTTCTGTTTTTTTCTTAAAATCATTCAATTTGACAGAATATCACATATATATCCAACATATCAACAATACAAGTTTCCAACAAACATACCAACAATAAGTTTCAACAAGCATACCAACAATAAGTTCCAACAAGCATACCAACAATAAGTTCCAACAAGCATACCAACAATAAGTTCCAACAACATATCCAACATATACAAGTTTGGAACAACATATCCAAAACAAGTTTCCATAACTAAAAAGGAAGCAGAAGTAGAAGAGTACACTCCATCAGTGCAAGCTTCCTCATCTATAGCAAATCTGCAAAGTAGGAAAGATGAAAGTTAGAAGAAGAAGACTAGCTAGAAGGAAAAGAAGAAAAAGAAGAAGAAAAAGAACAAGAAGAATTTATCTTCTCTTTCTTTTTCTCCTCTCCTCTCCTCTTCTCCAAGGTAGTAATGCCATTTTCTAGCTAACTAAGCATATCAAGTCATTTTGGAGGAAAAAAATGCTAAGTATAGGTCATTTTTTAGCTATCCTAGGTAGAATATATCATTTTGGAGGTAAGTAAGGTTATTATGTAATTTTTGAAGAAAATAAGCTAAGTATAGGTCATTTTGGAGCTAAACCAAGGTTATTATGCCATTTTAACCTAAGTGAGCTAATTATTTCATAAATGAACTAGCTAAGCTAATTATAGATCATTATTAAGCTATCCTAGGTAGTTATGCCATTTTGTACCTAAGTGAGCTAATTATGTCATAGATGAACTAGCTAAGCTACCTATAGATCATTATTGAGCTATACTAGGTAGTAATGCCATTTACTAGCTAACTAAGCATATCAAGTCATTTTGGAGGAAAAAATGCTAACTATAGGTCATTTTATAGCTATCCTTGCCAGAATATACCATTTTCTAGATAACTAAGCATATCAAGTCATTTTTGAGGAAAATAAGCTAAGTATAGGTCATTTTGGAGCTAAGTAGGTCATTTCTTAAGCTAAGTATGCATTTGTTAATGAAAACACTTGGGAAAACTTACCATCAACACGGAAGTGAAGGATCGGTAGGGTTTGCGCCAAGGTGAGACGTAGAAGGACCGGTCGGGGTTGCGGCAGACGCAGAAGGATCGGTCGATGCTTGTCAGGAGGCACGCTGCACCAAAGATCGTTTGCAATGTCTCCTTAGCATGATGCAACTCAAATGTGAATACTAGTAACTAATGACCATTTAAATGAAACTCGCCGTGGGTGCTATAGCAACATGGGGCATCGACGGAGGGGTCTGACCATTGTTCTGGCACACGGTCTGCACATTTTGTTTTCACGAGTCATTCATATTAGTTAGTGATGAAACGAACATTACGTGCATGATTTGACTAATATGCAGGAGAAACTTACCATGAGGAGCTCGCATAGGGCCCGGTGAGATGCGTCATTTGGCATCGTCTGCCTGTTTGCCTTCGCCAGAAGCTCCTGGGCCCTATCCTCAATGGCGAGCTCCATTGTTTGTGGACGAGGCCTTATCTCAGGATTAGAGCTCGTCTGGCGCTTCTTGATCTCCGGGAGAGTTCTAGGGCAACGTATCGGTCCATCCCCAATGGCTATCGAGCCATGGGGCCTCCCGCCACCATATATCATCACGAGCTCTGGATCAAAAGGACTCTGGCTCGGGTTGAAGTCCTCCCCTTTCCTCGCCTTCACCTCATCCCTATACCTCACGAGCTTGTTATGGGAGGAGATGTTGCTGAAGCTCTATGGATGATCAAGGTCATCCTCAGAGAATACCTTGGCCTTCTTGTACGAGGCAGTATGGGGCATGACATAGAGGTCGAATAGAGGTGGCACCTCCTTCTTGTTGTGTCGTGCCTAAAAGAGAGGAACAAAATATTAGTTAAGGGCTCAAGCTAGCATGAAGAATGAAATTGCATGAATCATGAAGCAAACCACATACCCAGTTATCCCCAAACTAAAACAGGTTGGAGCTCCCTTGATGGTGTGGCACACCTCTCATTTGGGCATGCTTATTCTTGGCCTTGTTGTGTTCGGCTAGCCATTCGGGAGAGCACCACTCGTCCACCAATGCCTCCCAACAGTCCATCCTATCCGCACACCATCTCGGGGGCACCTAAGTTAGACAAGAGAAATTTCAGCGCTACGCATAGAAATCAAATCAAAGAAACTAAGTATAAGGCGTTAGGAATAGATAATTACCTTCATTAACTTCTCCTTACTTAGATAATTCTTGCGACACTTCTTCTTGGCCCTCTTAATGTTACTCGAGGCATAGTAGTCTCGAATAGCCTGCACCCAAGCCTCGTGCCGTAAGTTCTGAAGTAGGCGCTTGCACTCGGCTTCAAGAACAACAGCCGCTTTCGCCTCGTCTTCCTAAAGACACCTGTAGATGGTCTGCAATCAAACAAGACAACACTGATTAGTACAATCACTAGGTGTTGTTGATTTTTAATTCTGTAAAGGAGAAATTAGTACAATGTCAGCCACCGTCTCGCACAAGACACCGTCGACCATCTCCTCTGGCGGGGCCGGGGCAGCCTTGTACAGCTCCCAGGTCAGTGCTACCTGTGGAGACTCACCCTCACCGGGCAACTGGACCTTCCCCAGGAAGTGGTGCCGGAGAAGCACACCAAGGACCTGGTTGGGCCTGCAGACACCACGCTTGTATTTCCAACCCCTGCAGTAGCACAAGGCCAACAGATTAGATATTAATTTGAAGAAACATGAAGGCAAAAGGTTAAAAAAGAGTAAATGCACTTACTTCTCCGCATTAGGTGCAATCAACCACCTTTGCTCACGGGTTGTTGGCACGGGCGGCAGCTTGGTACAACCACGTTGGTAGACCTTCTTGCCCTCCTCAACCAGCTCGCCCTCGCTAGGTGTCCTCAGACAAGTTGTCCTCGCCACCATCAGACAAGTTGTCCTCGCCACCATCAGACAAGTTGTCCTCGCCACCATCATCATGGCCACTAGCCTCCGGAGTCACATGGGACGAAGACTCTAGGACCCGAGTCTCCTGGGACGAAGATTCTAGGACCGGAGTCTCCTGGGACGAAGGCTCGGTGACCCGAGGCTCGTCGACCCGAGGCTCGTGGACCGGAGTCCGAGACGGGTCCAAGTCAGACGGGTTCACCTGAGACGAAGCACTCCTATGGTCAGGAGAATCAGCTGGGGGTGGCGGCGGGGAAGGCACAACAGCCTTCCTACCTCTAGCACCTCTCTTCGGCTTCGCCCGAGCTCTCCCGGTCGAAGAAGAAGCGCCCGCCGGTGTCTGCATGCTGTGTACCAGCGCTCTCCGGAGATTTTGGGGTGGAATAATAGCACCCCTCCCAGCACGCGCCGAGGAAGGAGGCTCAGAGCGCTCTCGACCCCCGCCCACCATCTGTTAACACCTGCAATGACAAAGAGTGAACGAAATTAGTTCAACAGAAAAAAATTGGATACCTAATAACATGAACTAATTAATAATATATATGTACATAATAATAATTGAACGCCTCACATTACTAATATTAATCTTCATCATCTATATATGCTCCGGGATCAATAAATGCATAATCATCATCACTATCAGTAATGACGTGCTCATCAGCATCATCAATAAATGCGTCAACATGTGGAAGGCCTCTATGTAATTGGTCAAGCATTGTCAGGTCATCCGCAGCTGTAACCTCTTCTTCTTCCGTATCTTCTTGTTCCTGCTCAGGGGTGAAGTCGGGTTCACTGTCGCTGTCGACCTCAATGTTCTGGGGTGAAGTAGAGCGGTTCTTGAAACATTTTTTGGAAACACGTGTTTCTTGGAAGAATTCTCCTTCATATGTGTTTGGGTTAATGTGAGGTTCATAATCATCTTCATTGAGGGGAGGTGGTCTAAAATGTGGCGGCACATCATAAACGACATCCCAACCTTTCAAATTTGGATCCGTTTGGTAGGCCCACGGTAGATAGAAAACTTGGGTCGCGTGTTGAGCCGTAATATAGACATCGGGAACATCTAATTGGGTGCTTTGTTTGATTTCGACTAGCCCTATATGTTCATGAGTCCTTCTAGTCTCCTTCGGCTGGAACCAATAACATTTGAAGACTACGGCGTTTGGTGGGTTTTCACCAAAGAATGCAAGTTCATAAATTGCTTCAACTCTTCCATGTACTCGATCCCTCCTTCGCCGAAAGCGGAGACACAACAATTTGTAGACTTTCGGTCGGCCATAGATAGCTCTTTGCCAAAAGTATGAAAGCGATACCCGTTGATGCCGTATTTGTCAAATGAACGGACCTTAAAGTCAAAACCATTAGCGACTTGTCTCAATTCGGAGTCCATAGACTCTACATTAGCCTACAAGTTTAATATGAAAGGATTGTTGCATTAGGCGCAAACTAGGCGAAGAAATGAAATCGTCTAATTAATGGAAATTACCGTTTGCTTGAACCAAGAGATGAAATCGGGATAGCCGCCTCCATGCTTTGCCAGAAGCTCATACTCTTCGATGGAATCCTTTTGGATCACCGCTCCATCCGAGAATTTGGCGACGTATCGACTGTATCACATATCCGGGAATAAAAGCATTTCAAAGGAATTAGAAGTTGCAAAACAATGTACCGAGAACTTACTCGATGTACGGCCGCACTTCTGTTAGGTTGTTGAAGATATACAACGAAATGGTTCGCCATTTTTCGACATCCAACCCTATTAATTTCGAAGCACCGGCTGGTGCGAGCTTCCCTTTGAATAGGCTGAGGTTGGATCGACCTTTTTCACGGTCGCCATCATTGTACCGAGGCTTCGGATTATGCAAATGACGATTCTTGGCTTTGTAGTGTGCTGTCATGAAGTTTGTCGCCTCCTCAGTAATGAATGCCTCGGCCATCGATGCTTCAACTCTACGTTTATTTTTAAATTTTGCTCGAAGCGTCTTCTGCATCCTCTCAGTTGTGAAGCACCAACAATTTTGCACGGGCCCCCAATCTTGCCTCGGTCGGGAGATGCAAAATCAAATGCTGCATTGGATTAAAGAAGCCCGGTGGAAAGATCTTTTCTAACTTGCAGATCAACTCCGGCGCCAACTCTTCCAGTTCGTCTAGCATGTCAGGCAATAGTTCTTTCGAACAAAGAGCATGGAAGAAATAGCTCAGCTCTGCCAGTACTAGCCATTCATCCTCAGGGATAAAGCCACGCAACATCACCGGCATTACCCGCTCAAGCCATATGTGCCAATCATGACTCTTGAGACCAAATATTTTCAATTTTTCAAGACTCGCTCCCCTCTTTAGATTCGCTACATACCCATCGGGGAACATCAACTGCATTTTCACCCACAAGATCATTTCCCTCATAACTGGCCTTCCAAGATTGAACCATGCCTTTGGCTTCCTCCAGTTCTTCTTTCCTTTCGGTTGTCCAATGTTTTGTAACGGTCTATCACATAGAGCCTCCTGGTCGACTCTAGCCTTAGGATTATCCTTCAACTTCCCCTGTATGCCGAACAATGTACCAAAAAGGGCCTCCGCGATATTCTTTTCAGTGTGCATCACGTCGATGTTGTGTGGGCAAATGAGGTCTTTAAAGTAAGGCAAATCCCAAACATATCTTGTGAGTCCAGGCGTGTTCCGTATTATACCCTTTGAAATACCCTGGACAATCTGGATCCGGCTCGAGAGTGTTTATCTGATTGAGGATCTGTTGGCCTGTCAACGCAGGTGGTACAGTGTTTTGGACAACTCTACCTTCGATGAAATTCTTCTTGTCTTTTATGAACTTATGGTCAGGATCCAGGAACTGTCTATGCATGTCAAAGCAAGAAAACTTGCGACCCGTCTCTAGCCAACGGAACTGAAGAGCTGCCTTGCATGTGGGGCACGGAAACCTTCCATGCACACACCAGCCAACGAATAGCGCATACGCCGGCAAGTCATGCATCGAGTACATGTACCACACATGCATTTTGAAGTTCTTTTTTGTAGCGGTGTCGTATGTCTTGATCCCATTATCCCAGGCTTCTTGCAATTCATCCTTAAGCGGTTGCATGTACACATTCATATTCTTCCCCGGATATTTGGGCCCTGGAATTATCAATGTCGAGAAAATGTTCTTTCTTTTCATAATCTCTCCGGGGGGAGATTGAGTGAATGACAAATACAGGCCAACAACTGTATTGTGCTGCCGTCATACCATACACATTGAACCCATCCGTGTTGATGGCAACTCGAGGATGCCTTGGATCTGCCGCTTTATCCTTATGTAATGCATCAAAAGCGTCTGAAGTGCGTCCCATTATCGGATTCCCATCTGCATCTAGTTCTGTTCTTTTGCCCAATTTATGCCACGTCATCTGTCTAGCCGTCTCTTCGACCATGAAAATACGTTGAAGTCTTGGTATGATTGGCAGATACTGAAGAACATTAATGGGGATTTTGGTCTGACTCTTCTCACCCATACCATTGTCTACCAGAACATACCTGGAAGCATTGCAAATGGGGTAATAGCTCAAGCCTGCATACTCAAGCCTAAATAAGGCACATCCATTCTCACAGGCATCTATCTTCTCATAGGGCATCTTAAGCAGACGTAAGATTTTGTCCGACTGGTAGAGGTTTGGTGGCAATACATGGCCTTTGGGTAGAAAGCGTCCAAATATCGTCATCATCGCGTCATAGCATTCTCTGCCCAAGTTGAACTGAGCCTTTAGAGCCATTACTTGCGCGATGGCATCCAACAGACAAAGCTTAGTGTGCTCGTGGAGAGGACGTATTGAAGACTCCAACATTTCATAAAAGGCCTTTGCAGATTCCTCCATCTCATCTTCTGAATCCCGAGCATCATCAAAGTCTTGCACCATGTCTTCGATCCCGGTACCATGCTCGTCGGTGCGACGACGAACCACCTCAGCTCTGGCACGTTGGGCAGACTCACCATGAAATGTCCAGACCGTATAATTAGGCATAAAACCCCACTTCTGCAAGTGTTTGGTCATTTCAAACTCTGACTTCTTCTTACAGTTGTCGCAATCGACACAAGGGCACCAGGTTGTTTTCTATCCATTTGCAAATGCGACTCTCACAAACTCCTTGGTTTTTGTTAACCATTCACGGGTCATGTCTTTCTGACTAGTGTGACCAGTGTACATCCACCCACGATCACTCATCTTGCCTAGCTACTGGACACACACAAAATATATACATAATTCAGCAAACCATATTCATCAGTTAATAGAGTTTGTCAGTTTCATTACATCGATGCAACCTAGACGCTAGTAGGTAAAGATAGGTCCTAATCCCACCCGAGTATGTGTAGATTGGGTTCGTTTTCCCATGCTCTGCTCTGGATCCGACGCACAATTTCGGCAACACCTCCCCGCTGTTCTCCTGATACACGTCTTGGCAATAAGCAGAGAGGATGTGTACCTGGAGAATAATAGGGAGGCACTGACGGAATTCTACATCAGATCCGGAGCAGAGCATATGGGAAAACGAACCCAATCTACACATACTCGGGCTGTCCATAGATAACGTTGGACAATTCAAAAGAATCACGGTTATAAATATGCTAATGAATGCATATTTATAGATGTAACCCTTTCGAACGGGAGAAACATAGTGGTCACGCATACTGATGATTGAAGACACCTATAGCTAGCAAGTTTCGTCGGCACGAAGACCGAAATAGAGGAAATGAAGGGGGCAGGAGGAGATGTCATTTGTGCTCACCCATGAATGCAGGGGTGGAGCTCGTCGAACGCATGGGGAGGTCATCGAACACCAGACCCTCGCAGCGACGAAACAACTGCACATTTAAATCCACCTGATCAACATAAATATGATGTTCTGTATAAAAAATCGAAAAATATATGACCTAACTCATAATTCACAAATATATGACCCGTGTCGTGTTGGGGCCAGGGTGTCGGGGGTGTCATCTCGGGGTCAGGGTGTCGGGGGTGTCGTGTCGGGGTCGGGGTGTCGGGGCTGTCGTGTCGGGGTCAGGGTGTCGGGGGTGTCGTGTCGGGGTTGGGGTGTCGGGGGTGTCGTGTCGGGGTAGGGGTGTCGGGGATGTCGTGTCGGGGTAGGGGTGATGTGCCGTGGTCGGGGGTGCCGTGTCGGGGTGTCGAGGTGTCATGTCGGGGTCGGGGTGTAGGGGATGTCGTGTCGGGGGTGGGGTGTCGGGGGTGCTGTGTCGGGGTCGGGGTGTCGGGGGTGCCGTGTCGGGGTCGGGGTGTCGGGGGTGCCGTGTCGGGGTCGGGATGTCGGGGATGCCGTGTCGGGGTCGGGGTGTCGGGGTGTCGTGTCGGGGTCGGGGTGTCGAGGGTGTCATGTCGGGGTCCGGGGTGCCGTGTCGGGGTGTCGGGGTGTCGTGTCGGGGTCGGGGTGTCGGTGGTGTCGTGTCGGTGATCCTCGACCCGGTGGCGCGGTGGGGGCGGTGGCGGTGGGGTGTCGGGGCCGCCGGGGAGGGATAGAGGGGCGGGGTGGCGGTGGCATTGGGGGTGGTGGGCACAGGCGGGGGCGCGCGGCGGCGGGGGCGACGGGGAGGCAGTGGGCGCGGGCGGCGGGGTCATGGGGCGACGGGGAGGAGAGAGGGACAGAAAGAGAGAGAGAGAGGCGGGCCGGGGGGCGTTAGCCGTTAGTTAACCCCCCTCTTTGCCGTCTGCTAGCGGACGGCAAAGGAGGTTTGCCGTCCGCTAGCGGATGACAAAGAGGGGGCCGTTAGGTCAAGTTATGGGCTGGGTCATCAGTGGGCCCCCTCCCTCTTTGCCGCCTGCTAGCGGACGACAAACCTCCTTTGTCATCCGCTAGCAGACGGCAAAGAAGTGGTTGCTGGAAAAGCCACCCTTTGCCGTCTGCACCTCTTTGCTGTCTGCTTTCTGCTAGCTGATGGCAAAGCCACTCTTTGTCGTCCGCTAGTAGACGACAAAGAGGTGGCAGACGGCAAATCTTCTGATTCCAGTAGTGGAGCATGGCTATAACCCTGTCGACCCAAAGAATCTCACTCCAAGAGAGACATATGACAAGCATCTCAACAATCATGTGCATAAGAAAAGGATGAATGATAAACAAAGGAGACCCTACATACATACTAGAAGTGCCAAGGAATTATGGGACAGCATTGTAAGGACCAAGACCGGTACCTCCACTCTCCGTCTTGCTCAGTATGAAATTGCCAAGGGTCAATTGCAAAAATTTTGTATGGAGAAAGATGAATCCCCCAAGAAGCTCCTTGAGCGTCTCATGACTCTCTCCGTTGACATTGAGTCATGTGATTGTGACCAGACACAAGATGGTTTCAACTTGACCAAGCGGTTTCTCGTGGACAAACTACTAAATGCTCTTGCCCCATATCATTACCAAATTGTGTGGGACATAAGACAACATCATGGATTCAAGGAAATGACTCCGGATGACATAATATCCACTTTCCAATTATTTGAAGAGTCAAAGGAAAATGCTACAAAACATCTTGCCATGCATGGTATCTCAGCATCAAAGATCAATCTTGCTTTGAAGGCCAAGCATGTATGTGAGGAAGAGCAAAGTGAAGAAGAAGAAGAAGATGATGATGATGATGAAGATGGTGATGAGACTGACTCTGATGAGGGCCCTTCATATGAAGAAATTGCCCTCTTTGTCAAGAGGTTAAGCACGGGAAAATTCAAGGGAAGATTCCAGAAGAAGAAAGTGAGAAAATGCTACAACTGTGAAGAAACCAACCACTTCTGCAATGATTGCCCTTATGAGAAGAGAGAAGATAACCAAGGTTTTTCAAGACCTTTCCTAAGAATAAGTTGCCAAATCCTATGAACTTCAAGCTCAAGAAAAGAGATGGGGAAGCAATGGTTTCTCATGAAGAATCCGATCCAAATCATGTTGGTGGTGTAGTCGGAGTAGCTCAAGATTCTCAAAACACCTTGAGGCTAGTCAACAAGAGTGGTGAGGTTGTAACCTATAACTATATGAAAGACTACAAGGGCAACGCTCACAAGTGCTTAATGGCAAAGGTCGTGATAGAAGATGGAGAGGACCAAAACTCTCCTGACAAGGTCAAGGTAACCCCACGCTCAAATCCTCCTCTTTTCACTCCGTCTACTTCTTGTGATGAGGATTTTGATGTGGAGGATAATGATGATAATGATATAGATGATCCTATGCTTGCTAAACTAAATAAGGTCATGTGCTCCCTTAAAGGAAAGAACCTCACTATGTTTCGTATGGTTATGGAGATGGTGAGTAAGCACATCGCTACCATTAAGGAACTCGAAACCCTCATCACCGAGGAAAAGGAAAAGTATGAAATCCTTGAGCAGAAAGTCCAATATGAGGAAGCAGGAAATGATGAACTATGCTTAAAAATTGGTGCAAACATTGATGATCATGCTAAAAAACTTGCCTCCTTGAAAAAGGCCAAGAACTCTTGCAAGGAGTTGATGAATGATAAAAGTAAGCTTGTGGAATCTCATTTTTCTCTCTCTAAGGATTGTGAGCTTCTATATGTGTCCCTCAAGACTAAGGAAGAGGAGCTCACTCTTCTTACGAAGAGATTTGAGACACTCAAACTTACTTATCTTGAAACTCTAGCCAAGGTTTACTCTTCACCTATTATCAACGTTGATGCTTGTACTACTAACTCTAGTGGTGACCTAGCACCTATTTTTGAGGAAAACTATTTTCTAAAGGCACAACTCGAAAAGGGACTCATGACATGTGCTCAAGGACAAAAGAACCTTAATGAGGTGTTGAGACAACACAATGAGGTGTTTGCCAAGGAAGGGCTCGGGTTTGACCCAACCATAAGCAAGAACATGAAACCTCCTCATAAGTGCTCCACCCCTCTCAAAGAGACATTTGTACGTGAAGGGCACAAGGAGAAAGGTAAGGTTGTGAGTGGGAAGGCCACTAGGGGCATGCCCACTTTCAACAAGCCAAAAGAGTTCATGCCTCCATCCTATGTACTTTGTAAAACAAAGTATGGAGAAGTTTATGCAAAATTTGTTGGTCCTCGCAATGCATTCCGGTTTTTATGCTATTTGGGTCCCTAAGACCCTTGTGACTAACTTGAGAGGTCCCACTGCAAAATGGGTGCCTCTAACCAAGTCATAAAATTGTGTGTTGGGTGCTTTCTCTGGTGGTGTCAAATGGGTGATCGATAGTGGATGTACCAACCATATGACCGGAGATAGCAGACCGCGTTTTGACTTCATGGAAGCTATTCAACCATTTATGAGGATTGTGTTTGGTGGAGGATCAAAAGGACAGGTACTCGGGTTGGGCAAGGTGGCTATCACAAATGACATGTGTCTTGCAAATGTCATGCTTGTCCAATCCCTTAAATACCATTTGCTTTCCGTTCGCCAATTGGCTTCAGTTGGTTATGATACACTATTTGGACTAACGGATGTGAAAGTCTTTAAGAGAGATACTCTCGAAGTGGCATTTGTTGGAAATTTGGATGGCGATCTTTACACGGTTGATTTCTCGAAAGAGAGCACATTCCATGCAACTTGTCTAATGGCCAAGGCCGACAAGGGCTGACTATGGCATCACCGGCTAGCCCATGTCGGCATGAGAAATCTTCAAAATATCTTAAAGGGTAATCACATCCTTGGACTAACCAATGTCTCTTTTGAGAAATATCGTGTGTGTAGTGCATGCATAGTTGGGAAGCAACATCAATCCAAGCACCCACCCAAGAATACTGTATCTACTTCAAGGCTTTTAGAGCTCCTTCATGTGGATCTTTTTGGGCATCCGTCATGGGACAGTCTTGGTGGGAAAAGGTATGGACTTGTCATTGTTGATGATTACTCAAGATATACATGGGTGTTTTTCGTCAAGTCCAAGGACGAGCTGAAGATCACCTTCATTGATTTTGCCAAGCAAGCCCAACGCAAGTTTTACAAAGAAATCTTGGCAATAAGAAGTGATAATGGCTCTGAGTTTAAGAACTACACCTTGGAAGAATTTCTTAGTGGTGAAGGGATTGAGCATCAATATTCTGCACCCTACACTCCTCAACAAAATGGTGTAGCCGAGAGAAAGAACCGTACACTTGTGGAAATGGCCAGGTCCATGTTGGATGAATACAAGTCACCACATAGTTTTTGGGCTGAGGCTGTCAACACCGCATGCCATGCATCTAATCGTCTCTTCCTCCACACGATATTGAAGAAGACTCCATATGAGCTCCTGACCGGGAACAAGCCAAATGTCAAGTACTTTCATGTATTTGAGTGCAATTCATCCTCAACAAAAGAGAACGGTTAGGAAAATTTCAATCCAAAACAACTGAGGGGATATTTGTTGGTTATGGATCAAACTCTCACGCCTATAGAGTCTACAACAAATCCAATGGATGTGTTGTAGAAACTTGTGACGTGGTGTTTGATGAATTTAATGGCTCCCATGGGGAGCAAGTTGATCTAAGTGATGTAGGTGGAGAAGATCCCTCTCAAGATATGTTGTCCATGGGTGTTGGTGCTCTTCTTCCAATGGAACAAGAATCTCATGATGATGATGAAGAAGATGAAAGTTTCTCTCATCCTCAAGCCACTCCAACACCCATACCTCCACAAGATCCTATTGCTCAAACTATGCCCATTGTTCAAAATTAAGAAGGAGAACAAGTCCCTCACCATGATCACATTCAAGAACAAGATCATCACCAAGAGAAAGAACAAGAAAGTGCAATCTTTGATGATGAACCTCAACAAATGCAACATGAAGAAGAAGAACTTCCACCACACATTAATGATCCATATGTTGAGGATGTGGATGATGGAAATGAAGTTGAACCTCGTGAAACCCTAACCTCCATCATGCCAAGAGTGGCCGGTCGTGTTGATGTTGATCAAATTCTAAATGGCATATCGGAAGGTAGATTCACTCATAAACAATTGACAAACTTTTGTGCTCACTTTTCGTTTGTCTCTAGTGTTGAGCCACTCAAGGTACAAGATGCATTGATGGACAATGATTGGATCGTTGCTATGAAAGAAGAGTTGCACAGTTTTGAACGCAACAAAGTATGGTCATTATTCAAGAGACCAACTAAGGAACACAATGTCATTGGAACAAAATGGAATTTCAAGAACAAGAAAGATGAGAATGGGGTAATCATCCGCAACAAGGCAAGGTTAGTGGCACAAGGGTACTCACAAGTTGAAGGTTTGGACTTTGATCAGACCTTTGCTCCCGTTGCCCGTCTTGAATCTATTCGTATCTTACTTGCGTATGCTGCTTTCAATGGTTTTACATTGCATTAAATGGATGTTCAGAGTGCTTTCCTTAACGGTCCTCTACAAGAAGAAGTATATGTATCACAACCACCTGGGTTTGTTGATCCCGATCACAAAGACTATGTGTATAAACTTCACAAGGCTTTGTATGGCCTCAAACAAGCACCTCATGCTTGGTATGATCATCTTAAGAAGTTTCTAATCGATGATGGATTTGTGAGAGGGGTGATCAATCTCAGTCTTTCTACTAAGAGGGGAAAAGCTGATTTGATCTTAGGCCAAATCTATGTAGATGACATAATTTTTGGTTCTCCTAACATTCATTTGCGCAAGAAGTTTGTGGCTTCCATGATCAAGACCTTTGAGATGTCACTCAATGTGGACTTGAAGTTCTTTCTCGGATTTCAAATACAACAATTTCAAGAAGGAATTTTCTTGTCTCAAAAAAATACATCAAGGAAATTCTAGAGAAGTTTGATATGAAAAATGCTAACCCTTGTAACACACCCATGCCTACAAAACTTGTTCTCATTGAAGACACCAACGGTATTCCTTTTGAACCATCTATATACCACTCTATGATTGGTTCATTGCTTTATGTTTGTGCATCTAGACCAGACATCATGTTAAGTGTAGGCATATGTGCAAGATTTCAAGCTTCCCCAGGGAAAGTCATCATAAGGTGGTTAAGCATATTCTTAGATACCTTGTTGACACCCCAAAGTTGGGTCTATGGTACCCCAAGGATGCCAAGTTTGATCTCATTGGGTGCACGGATGCGTATTGGGCCGGAGACAAAGTGGGAAGGAAGTCTACTTCTGGGGCATGTCAATTTCTTGGACGCTCCTTGGTAAGTTGGTCCTAGAAGAAGAAAAATTGTGTCTCCCTCTCAACCGTTGAAGCCGAATATATTGCAATCGCAAGTTGTGCAACACAACTGCTATGAATGAGGCAAACTTTGAAGGATTATTGTATCACCTATAGACATGTGCCTCTTCTATGCGATAATGAAAGTGCCATCGAGATTGCTGAGAACCCTATTGATCACCCTCGCGGAAAACACATCGATATCAGATATCACTTCTTGAGAGATCATTTGCAAAAGGGGGACATTTATCTTGATCATACTGGCACAGATATGCAACTTGCAAACATTTTCACCAAACGATTGGATGAAGCAAGATTTTGTCAACTTAGGCGTGAACTTGGTATCTTGGAGCTTGATAACATTATGTGAAATCTTGTACATCTACATACACTTACTTCATGTCTTGTCTAGGTGTAGGCATGTATTTAGGGGGAGACATTCAATTCATGAGTTCTCTCACCCTATATGATGCGCAAATAGAACAAACACCCTCAAAGTTACTATAGTATTTCAACTACAGTGCTTTAAATGATGGAGTAGTAACTATGCACCCAAAGTTCAAATCTTCGCGGTGTCATGTCACATATACTCAAGCATGGTAGCGTCGGCCACCGCTCTTCTAGGATAGAACATTATTTGAGGGTACACAGTGCTTAATATTCTGTCTTTCTCAATTCTTCATCTGAAATCATCATTGTCATTGGCACCAAATATTCCTTGGTCTTGGGAAAACCATTTCTGAGTGTTTTCGGTCGTCCGGTACTTTCTGGACGTCCGTAAAATTTCCTCTGACCTCCTCGCAATGGACGTCCGGTAGACACCGGTCTTCCATAAATTCGGCTCTCACGTCCTTGCAACAGTCGTCTGGTACCTTCCGTACGTCCATAACGCTCTGGTCGTCAGGTAAGTTCCGTACGTCCGTAACATTCCGGTCGTCCGGTCATTCACTAGCCCGTATATATAGGACCGGGTGCATTCTGGGCTATTAAACCTAACTCATCCCCCCGATTCCCTTTTCGACCTCCGCCACCACCGCACTCCCTAACTACCGCCACCTCTCGTCGCTGCTTCTCATCGCTGCTATAGCGCGCCGGCCGTGCCCCTCGTTGTTGCCGCGCCGCCTGGGTCACCCCAGTCACCGTCTCGCCTCCGGCGCCACCCCGGCCGTCTCCCTCCACCTCGCTCTCTTCCTCCAAGTTAGCGCCCACCCTTATCCTCCTTTCATTCCTTCGATTCTTCTTCAATCTATGAAGGTGGGGTGTTGATTTGGGTCTCCCTCCTCCCCTAGGCAGGGATGCCGAAGATCAAGCACACTGCGCGCAAGGAGGATCCCAGTGGGTTCTCTCGTGTGTCGCGTCGTGGTGGTTCCAATGATTCTCAAGATCGGTCTCGTCCTCGAAAGCGCGTTGCCAAGCCTCGCAGCCATGACAGCGACTCCTCAACAGAGAAATCCGACTACGAGGATGAGCTGGAGCATATGGAACGGGCCGAGTATGTTGCTACTCGCACCACTGCACCAAAGCCGGGCACTCGGAGGCCCTCTTTCATGCCTCCTCCTCCTCCGGTGCAACCTCAAGGTGATGCCCGTCGCATCTCTCTTAAACCTCCTCTTCCCCTCATCCGCACCATCCAACGGTTCAATGAGGTTAAGAAAAATGCCTATCTTAAGTTTCGTTGTGACATTGACCAATTTTTGGTTGCTAGCGACTCCAAGGATGATCGCTTTCGCACTAATGTCCAGGCATACATTTTTACCACTTTTATCATTCCTAAGGGCGTGTCTCTGCATGTGTACATTGACTTAGAGCATATTCGTGCTCATCCGATGAAATATCCGGGGGCTATTGAGCTCATCGAGTCGTCTGGTCTTGCTGCTCCCTTTGCATTTCAGCGCGATTTTCACCATGCTGCCATTCATCAGTTCTATGCCACATGTTTCTTTGGTACAAATAACACTGTGACTTGGGTGACCTCTGACACCGTGCTTACGACTTCTTATTCCCAATTTGTCACCGCCCTTGGTTTTCCTGACACATGGTTCAAAATTCATAAGGCTGACCCCAACCATCAGCCCAAGGGCATTGAGGCATGTGGCGATCTTCTCATACCTGTAGCTCAATTGGATAATGTGGAGAAAGGGAAGGATCTGAACCAAGTCTCCATTTGGCACTCTCCTTTCTTCATTATCTATCAATGTGTCATTCACACAATTTATCCCAAGATGGGTCACAAGGGGTCTTGCAACAGCTACTGCATCGATCTCATGCATCGCCTCTATGCATTTCCCAAAGGGAAGATTAATGTCCCTCACTTTCTGTGGCATCAGATCCGTCTCGCTAGTCTTCAGCACAAGCGGGCCTTTCCTCATGTTCCCTTCCTTTAGGCATTCATTGAGAGTGTGGCCCGGTTTCCCATTGTCCGCACGCACTTGCATGAGCGGTGGGTCATTCCAGCTCACATGGCGGATGATTAGGTCCCCAAGGGCTCTTCCTCTTCTGCTAATGCTCGCCGATCTACTGCTCGCGTTCCTCCTACTGCTCCTTCCGGATCCACACCATTTGGGCGCGTTGCTCGCTTTCTTGGGAAGGCTCACTCTGCCATGATGAAGGCAATTTCCTTTAAGTGCAACCAAAATCACGATGTTGTCACTCACATGGTCACTTCCAAGAATGCTCTGAAGGCTCGTTTGAGAGACTCCGGAGTGTTCGATGTGAGTGATGATGAGTGTTTTCCTGAGGCTCCTCCTTCTGACTTTGGCTTTCCCTCGGGTCCTGAGTGGTATGATTTCTTTGACGAGGCTGGTGGCAGTGGTGCTCATGATGATGATGATGATAATGCTATTTTATGATGTTCTGGCTGCTCCTCTTTGCCCCTTTTGGGTACTTGATGCCAAGGGGTGGTAAGCACTTATCTTTTATGTAGTAATGTGATATTAGCTTGTATCGAACCATGTTATGTTTATTGTCGTTTGATGTACTATGCTATGAGTAATGAACCTTCACTAGTAGAAAATAGGGCAGTGGTTTGGGCCTCCTAATCCCATTAATCCCGGTTCGCTCACGAACCGGGACACCAAAGGTGGCAACCGTCTCGGTTCGTGAGCCCAGGGGGCCGGCCGGGCCACGTGGGCCATTGGTCCCGGTTCATCTGGCACCTTTGGTCCCGGTTCCAGGCACGAACCGGGACCAATGCGCCTCGCTCCTGGCCCACATCCATGCGCCTCGCTTCATGGATGGAACCGGTACCAAAGGGAGACATGTTGTCTCGGTTCCAGCCACAAACCGGGACCAACGGTCTGCCTATATAAACCCTCGCCTGCCGCTAGTAGAGCCGTGGAGTGCTCTGTTTTTCCACGACAGCAGTGTTAGAGCTTTGTGGTGCTCTAGTTCACCTCCTATGCACATGAGGTGTTCGATGAAATGCCCGAGCCACACTTAAGCTTTCTCCTCTCGAAGCTCCTTATCCAAAATCCATTTTCGTCAAGATTTGTCTAGGTTTGGCAGTCCGTCCTGTCCCGTCCCCGTCCTGAAACCGCCATCGATCTCCAACGCGTGGTGAGCCTCTTGATCTTATCTTCTTTCTAAAAGAAAATATACTTACTCGCATGATTTTCTTACTTTATTATTGTTTGTTATTATATAGTGCCATGGTTATGGTATCCTCCCATGTCGTCCCTCGTCCAGTCTATGATTCAGATGTGGTATATTATCTTTTATAACTATTTCACACATCTAATATCTATGACAATTAATTATGCCACCAACTTGACGTACATGTTTTTATCTATAGGAAGTAGTTGAACCAGAAATGGATACCGACTATGCAATTCTGCTCGACAAGTTAACTAAAGCTGAAAAAGAAATCGATCATTTGAAAGAAAAATTGAAAAGAACTGAAGATCAGAAGATGGGATTGGAGTTGCATGTTGTCGATATCGTCGATAATCACACGACCAAGATGGCTGCACTGCGCTTGAAGCTTAGAAATATTAGAAAATATGCCATTGATAAAGAGGCTTGGTATCATTATGCCGTTAGATCAATTGTTACCGGAGTTCTGATTATGATCGCATTTGTCGTTGCATTGAAATGTTTTAAATAGTTTCAATGTATGGTTTAATTAGATGCTCTGGAGAGCTATATGTTGGTCAACAGAACTATGTATCTACTTTGGTTTTAATGTGATGATGAACTTCTATTAATTTGGTCACTTCTATATTCCTGATGTTTTGTAATGGTTTTTGACACACTTAATTATATATAATGCACGCAGATGAACCGGCAATGGATGTACGGTAACAGACGCACCGATGAGTACATTAAGGGGGTGCATCATTTTCTCGAAGTGGCCGACGCAAACAAGCAGAATGGTTTTATGTGTTGTCCATGCCCTACATGTGGGAATCTGAAGTCTTACTCTGACTAGAAAATCCTTCACAGACACCTGTTTGTGAAGGGTTTCATGCCACACTATAATGTTTGGACCAAGCACGGAGAAATAGGGGTTATGATGGAAGACGGCGAAGAAGAAGAGGATGATGACAACTATGTGCCCCCTGAATACGGTGATGCTGCAATCAGGAAGCTGGAGATCAAGAGGAACCAGACGATGTGCCCGATGATGATCTTCGCCGGGTCATTGTTGATGCAAAGAGACAGTGCGAAAGTGAAAAGGAGAAGCTGAAGTTTGATCGCATGTTAGAGGATCACAAAAAGGGTTGTACCCCAATTGCGAAGATGGCAACACAAAGCTCGGTACCAATTAAAATTTTGCGTGCTTACTTATATCTTATTGTGCTTACTTACTCATATACTTGTGGTACTTGTTTTCTTGGTGTAACTCTTAGCATCTTACTTGGAATTATTTAGGCTTACTTTCATATTCCGCATTATTGCCTAAAAATTTCTAAGTACTACCTCTGTTCATAAATATAAGACGCTTTGGCAGTTCAATCTAAACTGCTAAAACGTCTTATATTTATAAACAGAGGGAGTAACAATTAAAATTTGTAATTGTACCTATTCACCCCCCCCTCTAGGTCCATCTCGATCCTTTCACCCTCGCCCGCCTCCTTTGTTGCCGATGCCGCCACCCATTTTTCCGGTGCCTCTGCAAGTTGCCGGTGCCGCCACCAGCAACACCGCCACCTCCCACATCGCCCGCTACCGTCGTCTTGCCGCCAGGGAACCGAAAGCTTCCCAGCCCCACTCCCCTACACAACCACGACCGCAACCAAGAAGCCGCCTCGCCGCCCCGGCCAAATTCTTCATCCTGACACCGACACGCTCGTCGGACGCCGCCAGGGTAGCTAGCTGGTCCGAGGGCGGCGCGACTCCCTTCATCGGCCGGCTCCTTCGTCGATGCCCGCAAGCTGTTCGACAGTTTGCCAAGGTACAAAATGGACTCCGCCAACGAGTTCTTTTTCACAATTTTCTTGCCGACTCTGACGATTCCTCATCGGATGATGAGGATGAGATCTTGGCTGTCGTGTTGGTCCATCACCACCTCAATAGCCAGCGGCCGTTGTTCCATGGCTCCATTCGAGGGCACCTTCCGGCGTTGAATCGCAACCGAGAGAGCGGGCATTTCCTTGTTTGGAAGGACTACTTTGACACAACGAACTCGTTGTTCAAACATCAGAAATTCCGCCGCGGTTTCGGTATGAGTAGGCATCTTTTCAACCGTATTAGAGAGGGGGTGGTTGGCTACAATGACTATTTCGAGTGCAAAGAGGATGCCGTTGGAAAGATTGGCTTCTCCTCTTATTAGAAATGCACTGCACCATCCAAATGCTTGCATACAGATTGTCCAGTGATCTCATTAACGAGTATGTCCGTATGAGCGAGTCTACGTGCCTAGACTCCCTATATAAGTTCTGCAAGGCTGTTATTTGTTGTGTTTGGCCCTGAGTACTTGAGAGAGCCGACTCCTCAAGATACAACCCGTTTGTTGGCGATGAATGTCAGCAGGGGCTTCCCAGTGATGCTTGGCAGCATAGACTGCATACATTGGGAGTGGAAGAACTGCCTATCTGCTTGGCAAGGGCAGTATAAGGGCCATGTCAGGGCTTGCATTGTAATACTTGAGGTCGTGGCATCTCAAGATCTCTGGACTGTCACTCTTTCTTTGGCATGGCCGGATCACACAATGATATCAACGTGCTTCAGCGTTCGCCGGTGTTTTCTAGGCTTGCCGAAGGCAACAGCCCACCGAATAATTTTACCATCAACGGCCACAACTACGACAAATGATACTACCTGGGTGACGGTATCTATCCTCAGTGGACTACTATTGTGAAGACAATCCCCAATCCTATCGGAGAGAAGAGCAAAAGATTTGCCCAAGAGCAAGAGAGTGCTAGGAAAAACGTCGAGCGTGTCTTTGGTGTTTTGCAATCTCGATGGTGCACCCCTCTCTATCCTGTTAAGACTTGTAGCACGAAGAAACTGTGAGAGGTGATGACTGCTTGTGTGAGCATGCACAATATGATCGTAGAAGATGAGCGCTCGGAACATCTCTACGATCAAGGGTTTCAGTTTCAGGGTGAGAATGTTGTGCCTGGGCATGGAGGAGCGGCAACGTTTGAACAGTTCATCCGATTTCATCATGACATGCGTGATTGAGAAACTCACATGCAACTGCAAAAATGATTTGGTTGAGCATGTGGGCTCATGTTGGCAACCAATAGATATATCTTTTTTATTCGACTTGCAAAACTATGTGAGACTGATTTATTTTTATTTGGTTTGTAAAACTATGCTATTTATATTTTGTTGAAACTATGCTATTTATTTGGTTGTGGTCAATATGGTTGCTTGTGAAATAATGTGTTGAAAAAGGACGGCCAGATGGTCAATATGGGTCCATGTGTTGGACGCACTGCCGACCCAAATCTCAAACAGGACGAATCCCAAGCGGGCGACCGATCCCAACGGACAAAATTCGGACAAAAGAGCCGTCCGGTATAGTTCAAACACAAGTGATGATGCGAGCTTGGCACGGCAGTGGATAACGCACGGGCTGGAGACACACAAACACAAATACATACGTGCACTTTTCTCCTCCTCTCGTCAGCTACAGCTACAGATGAGCGCAACAGGTCCCGGTCTCTGTCAGCCACCCCACTTGCAGGACCATATGGCCATATCTTTCTCGATTTCGTCCCAATCTTTATCCACGACGCCAGACCAGCTGTGGAACCAGACCACGATGTCGGAATCTATATCACTCAACGGATCACAAAATTTCAAATTCCTCAAACAACTGCTGCTGCTGTATTTGCAACCCCATTTTGGGAACCAAGATTTGGTCAGGAAGAAAATAAGCTGTTGGGCGTCGCTTGAGAGAGCAGCAAGCTGGGATGATCTTCTTCTTTGTCTAGGATTGTTGAGGCGCAACAACCGTGTGAAAATGTATGTGCCTAAATCTGGACAAAGATGGCAGTCGGTTCCTTGCCCGAATTTCGGACCCTGAAATTGTAGGTTGGTCAGGACATGGCAAAATTCGGTACGAGATCACAGTCCTAATTTCCTTTGTTGGGGGTTCAGACTGGGACTTTGTCCTTCGCTGCCCAAAATGGGAGCAGGCAGCCAGAGCCAGGATGTGCAGTTGGGTACAGCTTCTCCGTGACTTCCAAAGATGAGCTCAGATTAGTGCAAAGGTCACAGCCAGTTCCAAACTCCTTCCTTGTCTGAACATCACCAGCCCCTCCAGATGGTTGGTTGGGCAAGATGTGCTTATCACCAACAGGTTCATGTGCTTAAATCATGACAAAGATCACAGTCGAAGAACGGTTCCCAGTCCGTTTCGATGTCTTAATTTCAGATCCCAAAATGGTCATCGGATTCATCACTACTACATCACAATCGCAATTTCCTTGTTATTAGGATCTTGACATGTCATGCCCAAAAATGTGCAGTTCCAGCAGCAGCAAGGTACATGCTTAACTTAGGACAGAGATCACCGTCACTCCCAGTTCTGCTGTTCAGACCCCAAAATGGCACAATCAGGAGCACAAGATCACAATCCTAATTCCCTTGTTGGGCTTCATGTTTATGATCTTGCCTCTGCCCAAAATGGGGGCAGGCCAAGATTTTGCAGTTACAGCAGCAGTTGTATCACATACATACATACATACATACATAAACAGAGCACACACTCTGCAACTCTGTTCTTAACTTCTTATTGCTAATCTTCTTCCAGCTCCCCTTGTTAATCTTCTTCTTCTTAACAATTATGCCCAGCCTTTGCAGCTGTGAACTGATTGACTGATCGGCACACGCACACACCTAGACTACACTGATGATGGATCATGGACTGACTGACCGACTGATTACAGGTTACAATTACAACATCTGTTGACTGACTGATGAGCAGGAGCAAGCACACACAAGCAGAGAGAGCAGAGCATGTCGATCGATCTTTATCTTCACCTACTGGTCGCCGTGGTGGTAGTGCGGGTAGGAGGAGACGCCGCCGCCGTGTCCGTGGCCGCCATACCCGTTGTAGACGGCGTGGCCGCTGTGCTGCTGCTGGTAGTAGCCGCCGTGGCCGGCGGCAACGCCGCCCATCGGGGCCGGGTGGTGGTGGTACATGGCGGGGGCCATGGCGGCGGCGTGCGGCACGGGCACCTGCGGCTCGCGCAGGCTGTGCGGCACCGGCGTGGAGGCGAAGATGTGGTCGGAGGCGGAGGGGCCCTCGTTGGAGAGGCCCTGCATCCGCTTGACGTAGAGGCGGTACTTCTGGAGGTGACTGGCGACGTTCTCGCGGGTGAGCCCCTCCACGTTCATCAGCTGCATGATGGTCTTGGGCACGGCGCTCTTGATCCCCAGGTGCGCCACCACCTCCACGAACCGCTTGTGCAGCTGCGGCGTCCACACCAGCCGTGCCCGCTTCGTCGCCGCCGCCTTCTCCCCGGCCGACTCGGCCGAGTTGTTGTTGTTGTCCTCCCCGGCCGCCGCCGCCGCCGCCTTGCCGGGGAAGGACGGGAAGGAGCCGCCGGTGGCGGGGGCGTTGGCGGAGGAGGGGGACGAGGAGGTGGAGCGGAGGCGGGACACGGTGGAGGAGGACGCGCGGTGCACGTCCAGCAGCGTGCGCCCCGGCTCCGGCGGGATGCGGAACGCGGCGGCCAGCCCCGGCGGCACCAGCGGCTGCGACAGCGGGGTCAGCTCGTCGCACCCCGGCAGCCCCGTCTCCCACTCCGTCACCCTCCCGTCGTACCCTCCGTAGCCCCCTCCCCCTCCCCCGAACTCAAAATCGTAGCCGCCGGCCTCCTCCCCCATGGCGGCTTTGATTGGATTGGATCCCCAACCCAATCAGCGACCGAGAAAAAATCAACCTAACCAATCCAGCACCGGACTAACGAATCACCCGATGAGAAGACTTACCCTCGCCATCTCCGTATCATCTAATTATCGCCTGCCGGTGTAGCTGACTCCCGCGGCTCTGGCGGCCGGCGGTGGGTGGAGGGGAGGGGGGAGCTGAGGTAGCCGGAGGGAGGAAAGAAGATATTTTTGTGGGGCGGGGCGAGATGAGGTGGGAGGGGGCGGGGATAATTTAATGGCCGGAAAAGGGAATAAAGCGCAGATCGGGATGGCCACGTGGACCGGTCACCGCGATATTTTCGATACGCTTTTTCCCATCGCCACCGTCCGTTCCCAATGGCGCGATCGTAATTTCCCGTGCGCTTTCCGGCCGACGTGGACCGGCGGTGTTGCCTCAAGATCCGTGCGCGGCCAGATCGGACGGCCACGTCGAGGACACCCTACGCTTTTTCTACGCGACGAGATTCCGTGCGTCGCTCTCGGGCGGCCCATTTTTATTTCGGAGGGGAGACTTTTGCTTGGCCCGTTCAAGCTCTGGCCAGCGGCCTCATCCCACATCTAGCAAAAAAAAAAGTTGCTTTCCCGTTTGCTGATTGGAATAGAAAATTCTTGCACATGGTGGATAGATTCTGGCTTGCTTGTGTGCAATAATGCCCAATATTCTTCAGGCCTTTCTTGTAAAGCTCCGGCGATAGATATTTTCGTTATGATATTTTCTCTCTGGTATTTAATTTGCGCATTAACAATCATTTGTTTGTTTGTTTTGCGATGAATATTAGAAATGGTGCGGTGTGGTACCAAAACTAGTTTTGTATGGAGCGAGAGAAATAATTTAAACCGTGTATTGATTGAGGAGGCGTGTGAGAAACAATTGTGTTTCATTTTGTTATTTTTTCCCTATCTTAGCCAATGCGTTTTCAGACTTTTCTAACCTTATTTAAGGTAGTATAGACCAGTCCGATGGTGGTTAGATATTTCTTTGAGATTTATGTACAACTGGATCACACAGACGACAAGAGCCTACACCTTTACATATGATTCTATTCTGTTATGGTGTCCCTCTCGGCCCATTTTGGAGCACAACCTTTTGCTTGTTCCAACTCGCTAGCAAAATTTTTTTTGATTGACAGGATTTTCGGTGACTCAATCGTATCAAGGGCTTACAATGGCAAACAATGGCTCTTGAAACAAGACACTAGATGTGCTAGATAGAAGGATCTTTTTATATGAAATATTCTAGTTGTCTTACTTTCAAATATTCACTTGTAACACGAAAGGACTAAGCTGAATGAATCACTTCGTAGAGGACCAAACCCCAAATTCCAAATTACCCTCTCATGAAACGACTCTGTTGTAGTGAAAGGTCCTTCCACTCTATTTTGTGATCCTTGGGATCAACATCCATCTAAATGAATGATATGTATAATTTATTTTGTGCAGACTACCTTTAAATCTCGAGGCTTTTTTATGAGCTTCCATAGATATTTTCGTGTGCGGTCATGGACATAGAAAATGTTTCACATCATGGCTTGATTCATCTCATTTGCTTTAAGATTTTTTTCCTTGGAATAATTTTTTGTTTACTAATGACAGGGTTTTCCTTACATCATCCAACTTATTTTCACCACCAGCTCCACTCATTGCCCTTTTACTTTGCCACTTTCCACACTCATGGCATGATCGTAATACACACACGCTTTCTATGTGGTCTCGATTTTGATGTGAACCCCGAATATTTCCTTGAGATTCGTGCTCCGCCTGATCATGCGTCCATGTGTTGCATATTTTTTCTTATGAGATTCTGTGGTGTTCAGTGTCCCTCTCGGCCAACCCATTTTTATTTTGGTGGGGAGACTTTTGCTTGCATATATCCTACAACTAGCAAATTAAAAGTGCTTTGTCTTTTTTCTTATTAGAACCAAAATTCTTGCTGCTGGCGGATAGATTCGAACATGTGCACGTTAATGTCAAATATTCTTTAGGGCTTTTTTGAATAAATTTGCCATGATATTTGTCCTAAGATATTTTCTCTCCGAATTTTAATTTGTCAGTTAAGGATCAAATTTTATTGGTTATCAATATAGATTTATGTATATATTCCATAGGAAATGTTTTGAAGTGCATATTGGAAATGTGATTGAACCAAAACTCTTTTTATAGAGCTAAATAAATAATTCATATTTTCACTTCGAGATATATTTTTCATGGAATAATTTTTTGTTTACGAATGATAGTGTTTAGTTTTACATTATACTACACACCCCAACACGCGCGCACATGCACACACACACACACACACACACACCTATAAAGCAATGTAGGATATTTTAGTGTTTCTATGTTAACATTGGATACTTTTTTTATGTGAATACATAGTAGAAAAACATATTGTAAAAGTATAACTCCCAAGTCCGTTAGGGCATATGTTTCCTTTAGTGGTTTTGGTGATCGATGACAATGCGTTTTGCGGACTAACCACGTGCATTGAGTATTTTGGAGATTATACTAGATGACATGAAACGGTTTATTTCCCCTCGGTGACTAAGAGTGAAGACGGCCCGACGATCTCCTTTTGGTGGATTTTAGTCATCGGAAAACCGTAGTATTAATAGGGGGTCCGCAATGAAAAGGTTGGGATGGAATCAACACGTGAACATTTCATTTTGCACCCTCTTTCCCTTCCCAGCAATATGGAGTTCCTCCCTGTTCTTTGCTTGGGCTTTCTTGAGGTGCCCAAGCGGTAGTACCGCCCTTGGGAGTGGTAGTACTACCTCAGCCCAGGACCGTTGTATCACCGCTTGGTTTTGTATTGTTGTTCCCCTCCCCGTTTTCACGGTGGTAGGGCGGTGGTTGATATGTCTCCAACGTGTCTATAATTTCTGATTGTTCCATGCTATTATATTATAATTGTAAGATACTTTTTGGGTGTTTATTTACCAATTAATATTATTTTTGAGCACTAACCTATTAACCTAGTGCCCAATATCAATTGTTGTTTTCTGCATGTTTTTGGCTTTTTAGGTTTACAGTACCAAACGAAGTCCAATTGCCCTGAAACTTTTGAGAGAGAGACACACATGAATCCTGAATTTACTAGAATACTCTATGTGCTTCACTTGTATCTTTTGATCTAGGCAATTTTGCTCTAGTGCTTCAGTTATATCTTTTTAGAGCATGGTGGTGTTTTATTTTATAGAAATAACTGAACTCCCGTACCTCACTTATATTATTTTGAGATTCTTTAAACAACATGGTCATTGGTTTAGGTTATGAATTTAGTCCTAATATAATGGGCATCCAAGAGCAATATAATAATTTTTTTCATATAAAGTGCATTGAATACTATGAGAAGTTTGATTCCTTGCATAAAGTTTTGAGATATAAAGATGGTGATATTAGAGTCATGCTTGTGAGTAATTGTGAATTGGTAAAAATACTTGTGTTAAAGGTTTGTTATTCCCGTAGCATGCACGTATGGTGAACCGTTATGTAACGAAGTAGGAGCATGATTTGTTTATTGATTGTCATCCTTTGTGTGACGGTCGGGAGCGCGTGATGGTTAACTCCTACCAACCTCTCCCCTAGGAGCATGCGTGTAATACTTTGCTTCAATAACTAATAGACTTTTGCAATAAGTATGTGAGTTCTTTATGTCTAATGTGAGTCCTTGGATTATACGGACTATGACCCTTGCATCTTTGCTAGCCTCTCTAATACCGCGCAACTTTGGCCGGTGCATTAAACCCACAATATACCCTTCCTCAAAACAGCCACCATACCTACCTATTATGACATTTCCATAGCCATTCTAAGATATATTTCCATGCAATTTCCACCGTTCCGTTTATTATGACACGCACCATCATTTTCATATTGCTTTGCATGATCGTAAGATAGCTAGCATGATGTTTTCATGGCTTGTCCGTTTTTTGATGCCATTTGCTATGCTAGATCATTGCACATCCCGGTACACCACCGGAGGCATTCATATAGAGTCATGTTTTGTTCTAGGTATCGAGTTGTAAATCTTGACTTGTAAGTGAATAAAAATGTGATGATCATCGTTATTAGAGAATTGTCCCATGTGAGGAAAGGATGATGGAAGCTATGATTCCCTCACAAGTTGGGATGAGACTCCGGACTAGAAAATAAAAGAGGCCAACGAAGCCCAAATAAAAAAAGAGGCCCAAGATGCCCACCAAAAAATAAAATAAAAAATGAGAGAAAATAGAGAAGGGGCAATGCTACTATCTTTTTTCCACACTTGTGCTTCAAAGTAGAACCATGATCTTCATGATAGAGAGTCTCCTATTTTGTCACTTTCATATACTAGTGGGAATTTTTCATTATATAACTTGGCTTGTATATTCCAACGACGATCTTCCTCAAAATGCCCTAGGTCTTCATGAGCAAGCAGGTTGGATGCACACCCACTTAGTTTCTTTTTGAGCTTTCATACACTTATGGCTCTAGTGCATCCATTGCATGGCAATCCATACTCATTCACATTGATATCTATTAATGGGCATCTCCATAGCCCGTTGATACACCTAGTTTATGTGACACTAGTAGAAAACAAGTCTTCCGTTTGTACCTTTAGTCATGGTTTGGCTTTGAACCGGGACTAATGTTGCCATTAGTCCTGGTTCTAATGGCTAGTAGCGGTCAGGACATTAATCCCGGTTCATCTGGGACCTATAGTCCCGGTTTGTATCACAAACTGGGACTAAAGGGGTGGTGGCAGGCTGGTGGCAGTCTGGGGCCCCACGAGCCCTTTTAATCCCGGATGAGATTTATTTGAAATGCCAATATTTTGAAATACTATCGTCGTGATACAAATTGGGACTATAGATGGACCTTTAGTCCCGGTTTGTTTAACCAACCGGGACTTTCCCTATATAAACCCTTCATCTAGCCCGACTTCATTTCTCTGTTTTCTCCATTCGAACTCCCCTCTCTGTTTCTTCCCCTAGCTCGAGCTCATCCCTCCATTTTTGCCAAGATTTGTCAGGATTTGAGGCACCCAATCCATCCAAGTGTTCACAAAGGTTAGCAACTTTGTCCTTTCATCTCTTATTGCTAGGTCAGCTCATGCAATGCTTTACAAGTATAGTGATTTGTGGGTTTTAGTTTGGATGTAATTATGTCATAGTTTTTTTGACTTATATGCAATTTGATCACAAATTAACTCTGTAGTTTGCATATGTGTAGGTGTGGTTTACTTAGTGTGCCTTCCCGTCCCCGTCCTAACCACCGTCGATCGACCGCACCGTCCCATCGCCGGCACCACCTTGGTGAGCCTCTTCTTGTGTTCTTATCATTTTTATAAATAAAATCGTATTTGTATGATTTAGGTAGTTACTTGCAAAGTTTTCTTACTTGTATGATTGTTGGTATATATAGTGCCATGGTTATGATATCCGTGCCCGTCGGCCCTCGTCTGGTTTACGATTCAGATGTGGTATATTCTCTTTTATAACTAGTTGTTGCATTTTGTGTTGATGACAATTATGCCCATCAAGTTGACATAGATATTTTTATCTAGAAGGTAGTTGAACCGGAAATGCCAACTCACCCTATTGTCGAGAAGTTAAATTTAGTTGAAAAATAACACTAGTAGAAAACAGGGCTTTGGTCTAGGCCGGGCCAGCCCATTAGTCCCGGTCCAGTCACGAACCGGGACCAATGGGGGCAAAGGTCCCGGTTCGTGAGGCCAGGGGGCCGGCCGGACCACGTGGAGCATTGGTCCCGGTTTGTCTGGACCCTTTGGTCCCGGTTCCAGACATGAACCGGTAACAGTGTGCCTCGCTCCTGGCCCACAACCATCGGTCCCGGTTCATGGCTGGAACTGGTACCAAAGGGGGTCCTTTAGTCCCGGTTCCAGTCACGAACCGGGACAAATGAGATGCCTATATATACCCCGTTGCCAGCGAGCAGAGCACTCCACACTGCTCTGTTTTTCTGGCCGGCGAGGGAAGACTTTCGTGGTGCTCTAGCTCACCTCCTATGCACATGAGGTGTTCGATGAAATGCCCAAGCCACACTTAAGATTTCTCCTCTTGAAGCTCCTTGTCCAAGCTCCATTATCCTCAAGATTTGTCTAGGTTTGGCGGTCCGTCCTGTCCCGTCCCTGTCCTCACCGCCGTCGATCACCCGCGCTCATCTCGGTGCCGGCACCACCGTGGTTAGCCTCTTCTTCTTATCTTCTTTCTAAAAGAAAAAAGTTTTTTACTTGTATGCTTTAGATAGATACTTGTGTAATTTTCTAACTTTTATTTTTTTTGTTATTATATAGTGCGATGGTTTTCGTATCCGCCTCCGTCGGCCCTCGTCCTGTCTATGATTCGGATGTGGTATATATTATCTTTTATAACTATTTGTTTTATTTAGTGTTTATTATGATTATGCCGACCGACGTGACATAGATTTTTTAATCTAGGAGGAGGTTGTTGAACCGGAGATTCCAACCCACATAGCAACTCTTGTCGAGAAGTTAAATTTGGTTGAAAAAGAAAACAATGACTTGAAAGAAAAATTACAAAGAGTTGAAGAGGAGAAGATGAAGTTGGAGTTGCATGTTGCCGATGTCGTCGAAGATCACAAGACCAAGATGGATGCAATGCGGTTGAAGATTAGAAAGATTAGAAAATGCGCCATTCATACTGAGGCTTGGTATCATTATGCCGTTGGATCAATTGGTACCTTAGTAGCGGTTATGATCGCATTTGTCATTGCATTTAAATTTTTTACATAGTTTCGATGTATGTTTTAATTAGATGCTCTAGATAGCTATATGTTGTTCAATAATGAGAACTATGTATGAACTGTATGTATTTATTTTGGTAACTATTGTACTTTGGCTTTAGTGTGATGATGAATTTCTATTAATTTGGTCACTTCTGTATTCATGATATGTTGTAGTGGTTTTTAATACACTTTATTATATAACGCACGCAGATGAACCGGCAATGGATGTACGGTGACTGACGCACCTCCGAGTATATTAAGGGCCTGCATAATTTTCTCGAAGCGGCTGAGGCAAACAAGCAGAATGGTTTTATTCATTGTCCATGTACTGTCTGTGAGAATACGAACGCTCTATCCAACTCTGAAACCCTTCACTTCCACCTGCTTGAGAAGGGTTTTATGCCACACTATAATGTTTGGACCAAGCACGGAGAAAGAGGGGTTATGATGGAAGACAACGAAGAAGAAGAGGATGATGACAACTATGTGCCTCCTGAATACGGTGATGCTGCAACGGGGGACGATGAAGATCAAGAGGAACCAGACGATGTGTCGATGATGATCTTCGCCGGGTCATTGTTGATGCAAAGAGACAATGCGAAAGTGAAAAGGAGAAGTTGAAGTTCAATCGCATGCTAGAGGATCACAAAAAAGGGTTGTACCCCAATTGCAAAGATGGCAGCACAAAGCTCAGTACCATACTGGAATTGCTGTAGTGGAAGGCAAAGAATGGTGTACCTGACAAAGGATTTGAGAAGCTACTGAAAATATTGAAGAACAAGCTTCCAAAGGATAAAGAATTGCCCGACAGTACGTATGCAACAAAGAAGGTTGTATGCCCTCTAGGATTGGAGGTGCAGAAGATACATGCATGCCCTAATGACTGCATCCTCTACCACGGTGCGTACGAGGATTTGAACGCATGCTCGGTATGCGGTGCATTGCGGTATAAGATCAGACGAGATGCCCCTGGTGATGTTGACGGCGAGCGCCCCAGGAAAAGGGTTCCTGCCAAAGTGATGTGGTATGCTCCTATAATACCATGGTTGAAACGTCTCTTCAGAAACAAAGAGCATGCCAAGTCGAGGCGATGGCACAAAGAGGACCATAAGAAAGACGGGAAGTTGAGAGCACCCGCTGACAGGTCGCAGTGGAGAAAGATTGAGAGAAAGTGGAGCGAATTTACAGGTGACCTAAGGAACGTATGGTTTGGTTTAAGTGCAGATGGCATTAATCCTTTTGGGGATCAGAGCAGCAAGCATAGCACATGGCCTGTGACTCTATGTATGTATAACCTTCCTCCTTGGTTGTGCATGAAGCGGAAGTTCATTATGATGCCAGTGCTCATCCAAGGCCCTAAGCAACCCGACAATGACATTGATGTGTACATAAGGCCATTAGTTGATGAACTTTTACAACTATGGAATGGAAGAGGTGTACGTGTGTGGGACGAGAACGAACATGAGGAATTTGACCTACATGCATTGCTGTTTGTAACCATCAACGATTGGCCTGCTCTCAGTAACCTTTCAGGACAGACAAACAAGGGGTACCGCGCATGCACAGACTGTTTAGATGACACCGATAGTATATATTTGGACAAGTGCAAGAAGAATGTGTACTTGGGGCATCATCGATTTCTTCCGACCAACCATCAATGTCGAAAGAAAGGAAACCATTTCAAAGGTGAGGCAGATCACCGAAAGAAGCCCACCCTCCATACTGGTGATCACATACTTTCTATGGTCAATGATTTACAAGTAAACTTTGGAAAGGGTCCCGGCGGACTATCTGTTCCGAGTGACGTTGAGGGACGCGCACCCATGTGGAAGAAGAAATCTATATTTTGGGACCTACCCTATTCGAAAGACCTAGAGGTCCGCTCTGCGATCGACGTGATGTACATGACGAAGAATCTTTGCGTGAACCTGCTAGACTTCTTGGGAGTGTATGGTAAGAGAAAAGATACACTGGAGCCATGCAAGGAACAACAACGTGTGCATGAAAAAGATGGCATGCATCCAGAGCAGTATGAAGGTCCTGCCAGCTATGCTCTTACCAAAGAAGAGAAGGAAATCTTCTTTGAATGCATGCTCAGTATGAAGGTCCCATCTGGCTTCTCGTCGAATATAAAGGGAATAATAAATATGACAGAGAAAAAGTTCCAGAACCTAAAGTCTCATGACTGTCACGTGATTATGACCCAAATGCTTCCGATTGCATTGAGGGGGCTTCTACCAAAAAACGTTCAATTAGCCATTGTGAAGCTATGTGCATTCCCCAATGCAATCTCTCAAAAGGTGATCGATCCAGAAATCCTGCCAAGGTTAAAGAGTGATTTGGTGCAATGTCTTGTTAGTTTCGAGCTGGTGTTCCCACCGTCCTTCTTCAATATCATGACGCACGTCCTAGTTCATCTAGTCTACAAGATTGTCGTTCTGGGCCCTGTATTTCTACACAATATGTTCCTCTTTGAGAGGTTCATGGGAGTCTTAAAGAAATATGTTCGTAACCGTGCTAGGCCAGAAGGAAGCATCTCCATGGGCCATCAAATAGAGGATGTCATTGGGTTTTGTGTTGACTTCATTCCTGCCTTAAGAAGATTCGTCTCCCTCAATCATGGTATGAGGGGAGACTGACTGGAAAAGGCACGCTAGGAGCAAACTCAATAATATGTAGGGATGGGCATTCTTGGTCTCAAGCACACTACACATTTCTACAGAATTCTACCTTGGTGACCCCTTATGTCGATGAACTCAAGAATATTCTGTGCTCCAAACACCAGGAGCAGTGTGACGACTGGATTACATGTGAACACATCAGGACTTTCGGAAGTTGGTTGCAAACACGTCTCATGCGTGACAACACTATTTCTGATGAGCTGTACTCATTGGCCAGGGGACCATCTTCGACTGTAATGACTTACAAAGGGTACGAGATAAATGTGAATACATTTTACATGATCGCCCAGGATCAAAAGAGCACCAACCAAAACAGCGGTGTCCGCTTTGATGCAGCAACTAAGAGGGGAAAGGACACATATTATGGTTACATAGTGGACATATGGGAACTTGACTATGGACATGATTTGAAGGACCCTTTGTTTCAGTGCAAATGGGTCAATCTGTCAAGAGGTGGGGTACATGAAGATCCACAGTACAGGATGACAACAGTGGATCTGAACAATCTTGGGTACACAGACGAACCATTCGTCCTAGCCAATGATGTGGTGCAGGTTTTCTATGTGAGGACATGTATACCAAACCGAGAAAAATAAAATATAAGGAAGCGAGTCCATCATTCGATGATCCAAAGCGCCACATAGTTCTTTCAGGAAAAAGAGACATCGTGGGATTGGAGGGCAAGACAGACATGTCTGAAGATTATGAAAAGTTTCATGAATCCTCCTTTCAAAGTCAAGGCTGACCCAAGCACCCTGTTAAATGATGAAGACTATCCATGGTTACGGCGCAATAAGCAAAGGACACAAGCGAAGAAAACGTGAACACTTTCTCTCCACAACTATATCATTGCAGTTACATGTGAAGAAATGAAATGCCTTTCGTAACACATGAGTTTTCATCCGAAACCTTTATACTTAGAAAGAGATTGTCCGTTTTGTACATGAAGTGCATCTAGTTTTTACCATAACCCTCTCAACCTTTTATAACATGCTATGTGGGTGAAATGATGATACCATGCCAACTTTCAACCTTTTTCAGAGTTCATTTGAAGTGCTTTTCAATTTCAGGGTTATTTAGCTCAAAAAAATCAGTAAGTGCATGAAAAATACAAAATGAAGTTAGAAAGGGTTGAAAATTGATGATGTGGCTTTGAATGGTGCATTTTAAACACACACAAAATATGGAGTTCAAATAAGTTCAAAAAAATGAAATCCCTTTTGCAGCAGATGAGTTTTCGTCTGAAACCGTAATACTTCGAAAGAGATTGTCCATTTTGTACACGAAGTGCATCCAGTTTTTGCCGTAACCCTCTCAACTTTTTAGCACATGCTATGTGGGTAAAATGATAATACCATGCCAACTTTCAACCTTTTTAGAGTTCATTTGAAGTGCTTTTCAATTTAGGGTCATTTTAGCTTAAAATAAATGATGAAATGCATGAAAAATAGCAAATGAAGTCAGGAAAGTGTTGAAAAGGGATGATGTGGCTTCAAATGATGCATATTTAATGCAGAAAAACTTGAGTGCAAATATGTTTAAAAAATTGAAATCCTTTTGTAACAGATGTGTTTTCGTCCGATAAAAGTTATATAAGTAAATTTGATATTATATAAAATTTATGCAACTAAAATTATCAAAGTTTTTTTCTTAAAAACTTTAATAGCAAAAAGAATATTCATAGAGTATTTTTTGTTAAGAACTTTTAATATGCAAAAAATAACATAAAAATAGCAAAAGTGAACATAGATGCGCTTATAGAGAAAATTCAACCTAAAATCAAAGTGCTAATTAGGTGCCTAACTAGCATTTTAAATTTAGGTCAAATTTCCTGTATAAGGGCATCTATTTTCAATTTGAGAGGAGCTCAACGTAGAAGCCGCGGCGGGGCTTATAAACAGGTTCGGGAAACCTTCACTTGGCGAGGTGGGACTAAACTCCCACCACACCGCTGTGCAAGGCCATTGGTCCCGGTTGATGCCACTAACCGGGACCAATGCAACCCTTTCGTCCCGGTTGGTGCCACAAACCGGGACCAAAGGTCTCTACTTCCCGCCCTTTGGGCTGACAAAAAGGGACCTTTGGTCCCAGTTTGTGGAACAAACCGGGACCATGTTTCCCACCCTTTGGGCTGCTGAAAAGAGACCTTTGGTATTGGTTGGTGCACCAACCGGGACTAAAGATGGGCAATGGTCCCGGTTGGTGCCACGAACCAGGACCAATGCTTCTTCTATATAAGAAGCACTTAGGAAATTTCGCAGTTTTCATCGCCACTTCGCCGAGCCCGCCGTTCTCATCCTCGTCGCCGCTTGCTGCCCCGAGCCCGCCATCATCGTCCCCGTCCCTGTCCCCGCCCCCGCCATCGTTGTCCCCGTCCCCGTCGCCGCCCCCGTCGTCGCCCCGTCCCCATCGCCTCCCCCGTCGCTCCCGTCACCACCCACGCCGCCCCCGTCACTGCCCCTCCCCCGCCGCCCCTGTCGCCGCCCCATCCCCGTCGCCTCCCCATCGCTGCCCCGTCCCCGTCACCACCCCCACTATGAGCCGCCGCCGCCCCATCGCCTCCCCGTCGCCGCCCCTGCTGTGAGCCCCCTTCGCCCCAGCTCTATGCAATTTTTTATATGTATGTTCATTTTTTTATATGATGAATGTTTTTGTTCATATATAATGTATATATGTATGTGGCTACATACAATATATAATGTATATATGTATGTGGTTATATGTTTTGCCAGATTAGTTGATTTTGTTTATGATGCTTTTTATGTTTTAGTTGTTTTATGTTTTATTTAATTATTGGGAGTCGTAGGAAAAATTAGTATGTGTATGTTAGATTACAGAAAAATTCTTGGTTTTTGGAAAAATTAGTGATTAAACGATAAGGAGACGTTCTCATAGGAATTTGTCTCGACGTCGACGATGCCCGGCCCGCATCCTCGTCGTCGAGTGGTCCGCGAGAGCCTGCTTGATAGGTGCTTCCGGGATTGGGCTCCGCCGGGCTGGCACTGGGAGGTGCTACCTTGCCGGGCTCGGAGCTTGGTGAGGAATCCTGGTCTCATCGTCGACCCGGAGCTTCTGTGGTAGCGGTCACGTGGGCCATGTTTGGCGCGGAGGGAGCAGGCCCCCACGGAGGTTGTATGTCGCCGTGTCAAGGAGGAGCACGAGCACGTCCATTGCTACATGGCGGCGTTGGACACCAGGTTCAATAGTACCTAGCAGATTTTTCAGGGATCTCACCCGAGTTATGATCCCGTGATGGTTCCTTATCTTTGGGTGTCCATTGCCGGCGAATCTGAGACTGCTAGTGAACCGAGTTCACCGTCCTCCACTTTGGATTCTAGGATATTCGATCTGTATTAGTGATCTTATATGATAATATTCGAGATGTATTAGTTAATATTTGATGATGCATTAACTGGATTATTCGGGATGATGTATTCGGGATGATGATGCATTAATATTGAGTGCTTGTGATTTGCCAGTCATTCCAGCAAAACATAGGGAATTTTTTCTATGTCATTGCTCGATATATGGAATGGGTTGACTTTAGGTCTGTTTCGGCTCCTTGTGTGCCTTTCAGTGAGGGAGAGTGTCTACCATATATATATATGAGAGAGGAAGAATCCCGATTGTTGTCGTGGGGGTCGCTTCTCCTTCTTTTCCTTGTGCTAGATATTTGTAATGCACTAGGGAAAGCAGGAGTAGCGACCATCACCGATGGTCGAAATATGAGAGAGGAAGAATCCCGACTGTTGTCGTGGGGGTCACTTCTCCTTCGTTCCCGTGTGATAGACATTTTGGTGTAATGCACTCGGGGACGAATGGAGGAGCCACCATCATCGACAGTAGCAATATCATAGGGAGTGCCAACCGTATACGTGAGATGAGAGTTTAGGAAGGAAATACTCGACAGACCTAAAGTCAACCCGTTGCATATTGAGTAATAGTGATCTGTGTGTTGATCAGTTTCCTGGTAGTTTCATTCGATCGATTTTAAATATTTTAAATCGATCGAAGGAAATATTAGTGATCTTATATGATAATATTCGAGATGTATTAGTTAATATTTGATGATGCATTAATAACTGGATTATTCGAGATGATGTATTAGTGATATTATATTCGAGTTCATTATAAATGTATTAGTGATATTTTATCGGTATAATGCGTGTGTGACTTTCGGTCTGTCGTTGCTCCTTGTGTGACTTTCATGTGTGTTCTGGATGGAGGAATCTCTACTGTTGTTGTGGGGGGGCTCCTCCTCTTTTTTCTCTTCTTTGCAATATACTCATCGGTAGAATGCACAAGAAGAGAAGAGGGGGATGTCCATCACCGGCGGTCGAACTATTACTGTGAGAGAGTGCCCACCAACATATATACACCACCATATCAGTGTGAGAGAGTGCGCACCAACACACCATGAGATATGAGAGTTATTTAAGGAAAGCCTCGACGGATCAAAAGTCACACACGCATTAGGATCCAAAGCGTGCCGTAATTCTTGAATTTAAACACAGGAAATGTCATCGTCATTTGACGGCGATAGGATCCAAGCGTGTGAATTATGCGGTGAAGATAAGGGTCTTTGTGACCAGCCTGGGCTGCAAGGACGCAACGATGATAACTATTTTCCGTAATTAAGCATGACTTCTATTTCTTTCCTTCAACGCGTAATTTCTGTTTTATACAATTCGACTAGTTCGTCCCCTGTCATGCAAGACGATATTTCTTGGAGAGGCTCGGTTTCGAAGAGCACGAGAGTTTCGAGACGAGGACAGCCAACCTGAGGACTAAACATGGTCACACATTTCTTGTGAAAGTAATGAATGCACTTAATAACACAGAATCAGGGTGCTCAAATTTGGAAGATCTTTGCAAGGCATATGGATTTCAGGAGGATATGGAAATAACCTTCGATCTTCGTCCTGAAGATCATATTGAAGGAAACATCGACATTTGGGTGGATGTCGATATGCTTCCTGTTTTACCTCCATGTGAGTTTGTTAGCCATGCATATTTTTCAAGTAATTTGCATTCTATATACATAAATATTTGGTGTTCATCCATACTAAATTCGTTAATTTTTAATTTACAACTTATTTCATTTCTTCGAGTGAAATACAGAACATAATCGACATGACACACTACACTTATGGATCACATCTAACTTGGGAGGAGAAAGATGATCTTATCTACTTTGTTATTGGTGTCATAGCTGGTAGGGACATCTTCCCGTATAATTTGGGAACTGGCCCAAATTATACATTGTACATGACACTAGTTCATAGGTTGAGGGCGGATGACATTCGCCAAAATATCTTGGTAAGAGTTGCTAATTAAGTATACCAGTACTGTTGTGTAAATGGTATTGATTACATTGCTAACTAGGCTACCATTAAATTCTTGAACAGAAATTTCCAAATGAAGTTGTGCCACCGTTGATGCAACCCGAAGGTAATATAAAAATAAAAGCCCCTCCCATCCCGAGTTATCTTTTGCATACTCGACTGAGTGCAAACCACCAAGAAGGCTCCAAATTGAAGCATGGGGACAAATAAAGAAGGATCGCAAGCCACAAGTTGGAGACCATTGGATCTCTTTGCTTCATCATGGAGACATAGGTGTTATTCTTTTTTATCTCATTTTACCTAGGAGGAAGGAGTAGGTCCTATGAGGGAGGTGTTGGAAATATGCCCTAGAGGCAATAATAAATTGGTTATTATCATATGTCCTTGTTCATGATAATTGTTTATTATCCATGCTATAATTATATTGATTGGAAACTAAATACATGTGTGGCTATATAGACAACACTGTGTCCCTAGTATGCCTCTAGTAAACTAGCTCGTTGATCAAAGATGGTCAAGGTTTCCTACCAATTGACATGAGATGCTATTCATAACGGGATCACATCATTAGGAGAAAGGATCCATGTATGAAAACCAAGTGTAAACTTTGGTAGAATTGCTCGTTGGACGGCAGGTCGTCGAGTACAAATGGACCATTGAGATGAAGACTGACGCTGATGGTAAATGTCGCCATTTATAAAGCTCGACTTGTCGCAAAGAAGTTTCCAAACAGTTCAAGGATTTGACTGCGATGAGACTTTCTCACTCGTAGCAATGCTGAAGTCTGTTGGAATTGTGTTAGCAGTACCTACATTTTTCAATTATGAAATCTGGCAGATGGATGTCAAAACATCGTTTCCTTCCTTAAGGAAAGGTTGTATGAGATACAACGAGAAGGTTTTGTCTGTCCTAAGGATGCTAAAAGATGTGCAAGCTTCAGTGATCCTTCTATGGACTGAAGCAAGCATCTCGGAGTTGGAATATACACTTTTGATGAGGTGATCAAAGTTTTTGAGTCTATACAAAGTTTATGAGAAACTTGTATTTACAATGAAGTGAGTGGGAGCACTATAGAGTTTCTGATAAGCATATGTGGTTGACATATTGATGATCTGAAATGGTGTAGAATTCCTGGAAAGCATAAAGGGTTGTTTGAAAAGAGTTTTTCAAAGGAAGACTTGGATAAAGCTACCTAATTGTTGAGCATCAAGATCTATAGAGATGGATGAAGATGCTTGATGAGACTTTCAATGACTACATACCTTGACAAGATTTTGAAAGAGTTCAAAATGGATTAGTCAGGGAAAGAGTTCTTGCCTGATTTGTAAGGTGTGAAGTTGAGTAAGACTCAATGCTCGACCACGATAGAAGAAAGAGAAAGGACGAAGGTCGTCCCCTATGCTTTAGTGAAAGACTCTATATAGTATGCCATGTTGTGTACCGCACATGTGTGTGCCTTGCCATGAGTCCGTCAAGGGGTACAAGAGTGATCCAAGAGTGGATCACTAGACAGCGGTCAAGATTATCCTTAGTAACTAAAAGACTAAGGAAATGTTTCTCGATTATGGAGGTGCTAAAGAGTTCATCGTAAAGAGTTACGTCGATACGAGCTTTAACACCAATCCGAATAACTCTTAATAGCAATTCAGATACATATAGTGGAGCAGCCATTTCGAATAGCTCCAAGTGTAGTGTGGTAGCAGTGTCTACAGTAAGACATAGAGATTTGCAAAGTACACACGGATCTGAATATCACGTACCCGTTGACTAAAAGACCTCTCTCACATGAAAAGCATGATCGAGCCCCAGAACTCATTGGGTGTTAGATTCATAACAATGCGAATCATATGCTCATTTGAACTAGATTATTGACTCTAGTGCAAGTGGGAGACTATTGGAAATATGCCCTAGAGGCAATAATAAATTGGTTATTATCATATTTCCTTGTTAATGATAATTGTTTATTATCCATGCTATAATTGTATTGATTGGAAACTAAATACATGTGTGGATATATAGACAACACTGTGTCCCTAGTATGCCTCTAGTAAACTAGCTCGTTGATCAAAGATGGTCAAGGTTGGCTAGCCATTGACATGAGATGTCATTTGAGAATGGGATCACATCATTAGGACAATGATGTGATGGACAAGACCCAAACTATAAACGTAGCATATGATCATGTCAGTTTATTGCTACAGTTTTCTGCATGTCAAGTATCTGTTCCTATGACCATGAGATCATGCAACTCACTAACACCGGAGGAGTACCTTGTGTGTATAAAACGTCGCAACGTAACTGGGTGACTATAAAGGTGCTCTACAGGTATCTTCGAGGGTGTCTGTTGCATTGGCATGGATCAAGACTGGGATTTTTTACTCCGTGTGACGGAGAGGTATCTCAGGGCCCACTCGGTAATACAACATCACAACAAGCCTTGAAAGCAATGCGACTAAAGTGTTAGCCACAAGATCTTGTATTACGAAACAAGTAAAGATACTTGCCAGTAACGAGGTTGAACTAGGTATACAGATACTGATGATCGAATCTCGGGCAAGTAACATATCGAAGAACAAAGGGAGCAACATAAGGGATTAACTGAATCCTTGACATAAAGGTTAGACCGATAAAGATCTTCATAGAATATGTAGGAACCAATATGGGCATCCAGGTCCCGCTATTGGTTATTGACCGTAGAGGTGTCTCGGTCATGTCTACATAGTTCTCGAACCCACAGGGTCTGGACACTTATGGTTCAGTGATGTTTTGGTAGTATAGAGTTATGTACCGAAGGTTATCTGGAGTCCTGGATGAGATCCCTCACGTCACGAGGAGCTCCGGAATGGTCTGGAGGTAAAGATTGATATATGGGATAATAATGTTTGGTCTCCGGAAGGGTTCCGGAATTCACCAGAAATAGTTTCGGATGTTTCCCGAAATGTTCGGGGTACAAGGACACTTTATTTGGGCCAAGGGTTAAAGCCCATGAGGCTTTAGGAAGGTGCAAAAGGTGTTTTGCGGAGGCTAGGGGCCAGACGCCAGGGACCATGGCATCTGGGGCCAGACGCCGAGGACCTTGGCGTCTGGTCCTGGAGTCCGAGAAAGACTCTTGCCTTGCGGGCAAACTGGCCTTGAGGAGGAGTTTTCTCCAAGTATCGACCCTGAGGCTCACCATATAAATTAAGGGGTAGGGCTAGCACTTGGAACACATCAAGAAACCCTAAGCCACGTGCTGCCTCTCCTCTAGTTTGTAGTTTCTCCTCTAGATCGGTTTCAGCGGTGCTTAGGCGAAGCCCAGCTGGAATTGCTCCACCTCCATCGCCGCAACGCTGTCACGCTGCTGGAGAACTCATCTACCTCTCCGCTCCCTCATGTTGGATCAAGAAGGCAGAGATCGTCATTGAGCTGTACATGTGCTGAGCATGGAGGTGCCATCCGTTTGGCGCTAGATCGGAAGGACCGTGATCAATATCACGAGACGATTCGTGATTGGATCGCGGGACGGATCGTGATGAGATTGCGGGACAGATCATGATTGGATCGCGGGACGGATCATGATGGGATCGCGGGACGCTCGGCGATTTGGATCGCGAAGACGTTCGACTACATCAACCGCGTTTTTTTAACGCTTCCTGCTTAGCGATCTACAAGGGTATGTAGATCCACTCTCCCTCTCGAAGATGCTCATCACCATGGATAGATCTTGCGTGTGCGTAGGAAATTTTTTGTTTCCCATGCAACGTTCCCCAACAGGAGGACTATGTCATTTTATATATTTTTTTGTTTTATGAGACTTTAACTTTGTATGATTAAGATGATGATGATGATGAGTTGTTAGATCTTGTGTAATTAATGGTTTCCTTCATTTGCTTATTAGGTAGCGTCGAGTTCTCTCTATCTGTATAGTAGCTAGCAGCGTCGACCAAGAACGGAGAACGAGAGGACACTTATCTCTATTAATTAGCTAGCTAATACAATACGAAACCCCTAAATTAACACTTCAAAACCCCCTAAATCCCCCTTTTCAAAAAAACCCAGCAAATTTTGGTCTAACACCAACCGGGACTAAAGGTCCTCCTTCCTGGGCTCCCCGTAGAGGCCACGTGGAGCCCCTTCTGTCCCGGTTTGTAAGTGAACAGGGACTAAAGGTTTAGGGCTTTAGTCCCGACCATTTAGTCCTGATTCTAGAAACGGGACTAATGAGCCTCTGGAACCGGCACAAATGGGCCGTTTTCTACTAGTTGAAAACGAGGATTTGAAAGGAAAATTGAAAAGACTTGAAGAAGAGAAGATGATATTGGAGTTGTATGTTGCCGATGTCGTCGATGATCACAAGATCAAGATGGATGCAATGCGCTTGAAGATTAGAAAGATTAGAAAATATGTCATTAATAAAGAGGCTTGGTGTCATTATGCTGTTGGATCAATTTTTACCTTAGTTGCGATTTTGATCGCATTTGTTGTTGCATTTAAAATGTTTTAGCTAGATAGATTTATGTTGTTTTATGAGAATAAGTGTGTATGAACTTGTATTAATTTGGTCTTCTGAGTGTTGTGTAATGAAGATGAACCGACAATGGATGTACGTTGACCGACGCTCTCCCCAGTTCATTAATGGCGTGCAGAGTTTTTTGCGTGCAGCTAAGGCAAACAAGTGGGATGGTTTTATGTGTTGTCCATGTGGTGTGTGTAAGAATGATAAGACTTACTCTAGCTCAAAACAGATTCATGTCCACCTGTTTACGTCCGGTTTCATGTCCGGCTATAATTCTTGGACCAAGCATGGAGAAAGAGGGGTTCTAATGGAAGAGAATTAAGAAGAAGAGGATGACGACAACTATCGTGGGTGTCCTGAATATGATGGTAGTACAATGGGGGAAGAGAATGAAGAAGAAGAAGCTGAGGCATCAGATGAGCCTGTTGATGTTCTTGGTTGGGCCATTGCTGATGCAAAGAGAAACTGCAAAAATGAAAAGGAGAAGTTGAAGTTGCAGCGCATGTTAGATGGTCACAAAAAAGGGTTGTACCCAAATTGCGAAGATGACAGCACAAAGCTCGGTACCACACTCGAGTTGCTGCAATGGAAGGTAGAGAATGGTGTAGCTGACAAGGCATTTGAAAATTTGCTGAAAATAATGAAGAATAAGCTTCCAAAGGACAACGAATTGCCCGACAGTACATACAAAGCAAAGAAGGTTGTCTGCTCTCTACAATTGGAGGTACAGAAGATACATGCATTGTTGGGGAACGTTGTATGGGAAACAGAAAAATTCCTACGCACACGCAAGATATATCCATGGTGATGAGCATATATGAGAGGGAGAGTGGATCTGCTTACCCTTGTAGATAGATAAGCGGGAAGCATTAAGAAATGTGGTTGATTTAGTCAAACGTCTTCGCAATCCAAATCGCTGAGTGTCGAGCGTCCTGCGATCCATTCACGATCCATCCCGGTCTAGCGTCAAACGGACGACACCTCCACGTTCATCACACGTATAGCTTGATGACGATCTCCGCCTTCTTGATCCAGAAAGAGGGAGCGGGGAGGTAGATGAGTTCTCCGGCAGCGCGACGACATGGCGGTGAGATGGTGGTGGAACTATTCCAGAAGGCCTTCGCCTAAGCACCGCTGAAACGATCTAGAGGAGAAACTACGATCTAGAGGACATGGTAGCACGTGGCTGATTTGTGTTATGAAAAACCCTCAAGACCTCTAGTATATATAGGAGGAAGGAGGGAGGAGACTTGGCCCCCAAGGGTCCAACCCTTGGTTCGGCTGAAGTGGGGAGAGGAGGAGTCCTCCTCCAATCCTAGTAGGATTAGGACTCCTTCCCTCCCACTTGGAAACCTCCTTTCCACCTTGGGTTTCTCCTCCCATGCACATGGGACTCTTGTGGGGCTTTGGACAGCCCACTAAGGGCTGGTATACCACCTCCCACAGCCCATGTAGCCTCTTGAATCGAAACACCCCTCCCGATGGTCCCCCAGAACCCTCCTGGCACTCCCGGTACACTAACGATGAGCCCAAAACTTTTTCTGTAACCAAGACAGGACTTCCTATATATCAAGCTTCACCTCCGGACCATTCCAGAACCTCCTTGTGACATCCAGGATCTCATCCGGGACTCCAAACAACCTTTTGTCACCACCATACATAACTCTATACTACCGAAACGTCACCGAACCTTAAGTGTGCAGACCCTGCGGGTTCGAGAACTATCTAGACATGACCGAGACACCTATACGGTCAATAACAAATAGCAGGACCTGGATGCCCATATTGGTTCCTACATATTATACGAAGAACTTTATCAGTTGAACCTCTATGTCAAGGATTCACTTAATCCCGTACGCTATTCCCTTTGTTCTTCGGTATGTTACTTGCCCAAGATTCAATCATCGGTATGTCTATACCTAGTTCAATCTTGTTACTGGCAAGTCTCTTTACTTGTTCCGTAATACAAGATCCCGTGGACAACACTTAGTCACATTGCTTGCAAGGCTTATTGTGATGTTGTATTACCGAGTGGGCCTTGAGGTACCTCTCCGTCACACGGAGTAACAAATCCCAGTCTTGATCCATACCCACTCAACAGAAACTCTCGGAGACACCTATAGAGCACCTTTATAGTCACCCAGTTACGCTGTGACGTTTGATACACACAAGGCACTCCTCTAGTGTTAGTGAGTTGCATGATCTCATGGTCATAAGAACAGATTCTTGACATGCAGAAAAACTATAGCAATAAACTGACACGATCATATGCTATGTTTATAGTTTGGGTCTTGTCCATCACATCATTCTCCCATTGATATGATCCCGTTATCAAATGACATCTCATGTCAATGGCTAGGAAACCTTGACCATCTTTGATCAACGAGCTAGTCTACTAGAGGCATACTAGGGACAAAATGTTGTTTATGTATCCACACATGCAATGTGTTTCCTGTCAATACAATTATAGCATGGATAATAAACAATTATCATGAACAAGGAAATATAATGATAAATTTTTTATTATTGTCTCTAGGGCATATTTCCAATAGTATCCCACTTGCACTAGAGTCAATAATCTAGCTCACATCACTATGTGATTTACATTGTAATGAATTGAACACCCATACAGTTCTGGTGTTGATCATGTTTAGCCCGTGGAAGAGGGTCATGTCTAGAGTCAATAATCTGCAACATTCAGATCAGTGTGCACTTTGCAAATATTTATGTCCTCCTACTTGATGTACTCGCGGATGGAATTGAAGCGTCACTTTATGTGTCTGGTCCTCTTGTGAAACCTTGGTTCCTTGGCCAGGGCAATGGCACCAGTGTTATCACAAAACAGATATACTAGATTCAGTGCACTGGGCACTGCTCCAAGATCTGTCATGAACTCCTTCATCTAGACACCTTCCTTCGCTGCCTCCGAGGTTGCGATGTACTCCGCTTCGCATGTAGAATCGGCTACCACGCTCTGCTTGGAACTACACCATCTTACCGCTCCCCCATTAAGAATAGATACGTATCTGGTTTGCGACTTAGAGTCATTCAGATCAGTGTCAAAGCTTGCATCAATGTAACCCTTTACGACAAGTTCTTGATCACCTCCATAAACGAGAAACATTTCCTTAGTCCTTTTTAGGTACTTCAGGATATTCTTAACCGCCGTCCAGTGCTCCATTCCTAGATCACTTTGAAACCTCCCATTCATACTTATGGCAAGGCTGAGATCGGGTCTTGTGCACATCATTGCATACATGATAGAGCCTATGGCTGAAGCATAGGGGATGGCACTCATCTTGTCTCTATCTTCTGTAGTCAATGGGCATTGAATCTTACTCAACATCACACCTTGTAACACAGGCAAGAACCCCTTCTTGGACAGATCCATTTTGAACTTCTTCAAAACTTTATCAAGGTATGTGGTTTGTGAAAGTCCTATTAAGCTTCTCGATCTATCTCTATAGATCTTATTGCCTAATATGAAAGCCGCTTCTCCTAGGTCCTTCATTGAAAAACTCTTGTTCAAATATTCCTTCATACTTTCCAGCATTTCTATATTGTTTCCAGTCAGCAATATGTCATCCACATATAATATTAGAAACGCTATAGTGCTCCCACTCACTTTCTTATAAATACAAGCTACTCCATAAACTTGTATAAACACGAACGCTTTGATCACCTCATCGAAGCGCAGATTCCAACTCTGAGATGCTTTCACCAATCCATAAATGGATTGCAGGAGTTTGCAAACTTTGTCAGCATTCTCTAGATGGACAAAACCTTCCGGTTGTATCATATACAACTCTTCCTTAGGGAAACTATTAAGGAACGTTGTTTTGACATCCATCTGCCAAGTTTCATAGTCGAAATATACAGCTATTGCTAACATGACTCTGACGGACTTAAGCATCGCTACGAGTGAGAAGGTCTCATCGTAGTCAACTCCTTGAACTTGTGAAAAACCCTTTGCCACAAGTCGAGCTTTATAGACTGTGACATTACCTTCCGCGTCCGTCTTCCTCTTAAAGATCCATTTGTTCTGACTGGACTTTCGGCCTTCAGGTAATACTTCCAAAGTCCATACTTTGTTTTCATACATGGATCCCATCTCAGATTTCATGGCCCCTAACCATTTCTTGGAATTCGGTCCCATCATCGCTTCTCCATAGCATGTAGGTTCATCATTGTCTAACAACATTACCTCCAAGACAGGGTCGTCGTACCAATCAGGAGCAGCACGTGCCCTTGTTGACCTACGAGGTTCAATATTAACTTGATCCGAAGCTTCATGATCATCATCATTAACTTCATCTTCAACTGCCGTAGGCTCCACAGAAACATCTTTCTGTACTGCGCTACTCTCTGGTTGAAACAAAGATTCAACAACCTCATCAAGTTCTATTTCCCTCCCACTCAATTCTTTCGAGAGAAACTCTTTCTCAAGAAATGTTCCGTTCTTAGCGATAACCACTTTGCCTTCGGATCTGAGATAGAAGGTATACCAAACTATCTCTTTTGGGTATCCTATGAAGACGCATTTCTCCACTTTGGGTTCCAGCTTTTCAGGCTGAAGCTTTTGGACATAAGCATCACATCCCCAAACTCTAAGAAACGACAACTTTGGCTTCTTGTCAAACCACAGTTCATATGGTGTCATCTCAACAGAGTTCGATGGTGCCCTATTTAAAGTGAATGCAGCTGTCTCTAATGCATATCCCAAAAATGATTGTGGCAAATTGGCAAGAGACATCATAGAACGCACCATATCTAATAAGGTTGGATTACGACATTTGGACACACCATTACGCTGTGGTGTTCCAGGCGGTGTCAATTGTGAAACAATTCCATACTGTCTTAAGTGACTGCCAAACTCATAACTCAGATATAATGTTCATGCTTAACACAGGCACTAAATAATAATTATTTAGGTTCATCACTAATCCCGATGGTAATGGAAGAGAGAGTGTGCCGACGGCGGTCACATCAACCTTGGAACCATTTCCCATGCACATCGTCACTTCGTCCTTCGCCAGCCTTCGTCTATTTCGTAGTTCCTGTTTTGAGTTTTAAATGTGAGCAATCGAACCGGTATCAAATACCCATGCACTACAATGAGAGTTGGTAAGGTACACATCAATAACATGTATATCATATATACCTTGTTTGTTTTGGCCACCTTCTGGTCAGCCAGATACTTGGGGCAGTTCCGCTTCCAGTGACCAGTTCCCTTGTAATGAAAGCACTCATTTTCTGGCTTGGGGCCATCCTTTGGTTTTTTCACGGGAGGGGCAACTGCTTTGCCACTCTTCTTAGAGTTACCCTTCTTTCCCTTGCCATTCTTATTGAAACTAGTGGTTTTATTGACCATCAACACTTGATGCTCCTTCTGAATCTTAGACTCAACGAGTTTTAACATCGCAAACAGCTCGATGACTGACTTGTTCATCCCATGCATGTTATAGTTCAACACGAAGCTCTTGTATCTAGGTGGAAATGATTAAAGAACTCAGCGATCGCCTCTGTCGGAAGGGGCATCCTCAATTCGGCCCGACGGGTAGAATACCCAGACATTCTGAGTATGTGTTCACTGACAGACCCGTTCTCCTCCATTTTGCAAGCATAGAACTTATCGGAGGTCTCATACCTCTCGATCCGGGCATTCTTCTAAAAGATAAACTTCAACTCCTGGAATATATCATGTGATCCAAGTCATTCAAAACGTCTTTGAATTCCCTATTCTAATACAAAAAACATTGCACATTAAACTATTGAGTAATCATCAGAACGTGTCAGCCAGGCATTCGCAATGTCTGCCGTCTCACCTGGAGCGGGTGGATCACCAAGGGGTGCATCAAGGACATAAGCCTTCTGGGAAGCCGTGAGGATAATCCTCAGATAATGGGCCCAGTCCAAAAAGTTACTTCCATCATCTTTCAACTTAGCTTTCTCTAGGAATGCATTAAAATTCAGGGGTGCTACTGCGCGAGCTATTGATCTACAACATAAATATGCAAAGGTTACTAAGACTATTGTTCAAGATAATGAGTTTAGTTAATCAAATTACTAAAGGTCCCACTCAAATTGACATCCCTGAAGTCATCTGAGTGATACATGATCCAAATTCACCAACTCAAGTCCGATCATCACATGAGTTGAGGTGGTTTCAATGGTTAACATCATCATGTTGATCATATCTACTATATGACTCATGTTCGACCTTTCGGTCTCTTGTGTTCCGAGGCCATGTCTGTACATGCTAGGATCGTCAAGTTTAACCCGGGTGTTCCGCATGTGCAACACTGGCTTGCACCTGTTGTATGTGAACGTAGAGTCTATCACACCCGATCATCACGTGGTGTCTCGACACGACGAACTTTCGCAACGGTGCAAACTCAGGGAGAACACAATTCATCTTGAAATTTAAGTGACGGATCACCTTATAATGCTACCCTCATCCTAAGCAAAACAAGGTGCATAACAGGATTAACATCATATGCAAATCATAAGTGACATGATATGACCATGAACTTGTGCTTTTGATCTCCATCTTCAAAGCATCGGCATGATCTCCATCATCACAGGCATGACACCATGATCTTCATCATCTTCGTCTCCATCAACGTGTCGCCATCGGGGTTGTCGCCCAAACTGCTGCTTCCATGACTATTGCTCACTCATAGCGATAAAGTAAAGCAAAACGGCGAAAATAATTAAAGACAACCCTATGGCTCCTACCGTTTGCCGTACTCATCGACATGCAAGTCGTGATATTCTATACAAAAATGATCATCTCATACATCACATATATCTCATCACGTAATTGGCCATATCGCATCACAACATACCCTGCAAAAACAAGTTAGACCTCCTCTAATTGTTGTTGCAAGTTTTACATGGATGCTACGGGTATCTAACAAGAATAATTCTCACCTACGCATAAACCACAACAGTGATACTCAAATTGCTTTTCAAACTTATCAAGGACCGCCTTCGTCGAATCCGATCCAACTAGAGTAGGAGAGACAGACACCCGCCAGCCATCTTTGTGCAACGAAGTTACACGTCAGTCGATGGAATCGGTCTCTCGTAAGCGTACGAGTAAGGTCGGTCTGGGCCACTTCATCCCACAATACCGCTGAACCAAAACACGACCAAGGGACTAAGCAATATAAGTATCAACACCCACAAACTCCTTTGTGTTCTACTCATGTTCTCATCTACACATAGACCTGGCTCATGATGCCACTGTTGGGGAACGTTGCATGGGAAACAAAAATTTTCCTATGCACACGCAAGCTCTATCCATGGTGATGAGCATCTACGAGAGGGAAAGTGGATCTACATACCCTTGTAGATCGCTAAGAGGGAAGCGTTAAGAAACGCGGTTGATGTAGTTGAACGCCTTCGCTATCCAAATCGTCAAACGTCCCACAATCCAATCATGATCAGTCCCGATCTAGCGCCGAACTGATGGCACCTCTGCGTTTAGCAAACGTAAATCTTGATGATGATCTCCACCTTCTTGATCAAGCAAGAGGGAGCAGAGAGGTAGATGAGTTCTCCGATAGCGCGATGGCATGGCGGCGATGGTGGTGGAACTATTCTAGTAGGGCTTCGCCTAAGCATCGCTGAAACGATCTAGAGAAGAAACAACGATCTAGAGGACAGGGTAGCACGTGGCTGATTTCTGTTTTGAAAACCCCTCAATACCTCTAGTATATATAGGAGGAGGGAGGGAGGAGACTTGGCCCCCAAGGGGCCAACCCTTGGTTCGGCCGAAGTGGGGAGAGGAGGACTCCTCCTCCAATCCTAGTAGGATTAGGACTCCTTCCCTCCCACTTGGAAACCTCCTTTCCACCTTGGGTTTCTCCTCCCACCCACATGGGCCTCTTGTGGGGCTTTGGAAAGCCCATTAAGGTCTGGTATACCACCTCCCACAGCCCATGTAGCCTCTTGGGTCGAAACACCCCTCCCGATGGTCCCCCGGAACCCTCCCGACACTCCTGGTACACTATCGATGAGTCCGAAACTTTTCTGGTGACCAAACAAGGACTTCCAATATATCAATCTTTACCTCTAGACCATTCCGGAGCTCCTTGTGACGTCCGGGATCTCATCCAGGACTCCGAACAACCTTCGGCCACCACCATACATAATTCTATACTACCGAAACGTCACCGAACCCTAAGTGTGCAGACCCTGCGGGTTCGAGAACTATGTAGACGTGACCGAGTAACCTCTACGGTCAATAAACAATAGAGGGACCTGGATGCCCATGTCAAGGATTTATCGGTTGAACCTCTATGTCAAGGATTTAGTTAATCCCGTACACTATTCCCTTTGTTCTTTTGTATGTTACTTGCCCGAGATTCGATCGTTGGTATCTCTATACCTAGTTCAATCTCGTTACTGACAAGTCTCTTTACTCGTTCCGTAATACAATATCCCGTGGCTAACACTTAGTCACTTTGGTTTCAAGGTTTATTGTGATGTTGTATTACCGAGTGGGCCCTGAGTTACCTCTCTGTCACACAGAGTAACAAATCCCAGTCTTGATCCATACCCACTCAACAGACACTCTTGGAGATACCTGTAGAGCACCTTTATAGTCACCCAGTTACGTTGTGCTGTTTGATACACAGAAGGCACTGCTCCAGTGTCAATGAGTTGCATGATCTCATGGTCATAGGAACAAATACTTGACATGCGGAAAAACTATAGCAATAAACTGACATGATCATATGCTATGTTTATAGTTTGGGTCTTGTCCATCACAACATTCTCCCAATGATATGATTCCGTTATCAAATGACATCTTGTGTCAATGGCTAGAAATCCTTGACCATCTTTGATCAACGACCTAGTCTACTAGAGGCATACTAGGGACAAAATGTTTTCTATGTATCCACACATGCGATGTGTTTCCTATCAATACAATTATAGTATGGATATTAAACAATTATCATGAACAAGGAAATATAATAATAACCATTTTATTATTGCCTCTACGGCATATTTCCAACATGCATGCCCTAATGACTGCATCCTCTACTGCGGTGAGTGCGAGAATTTGGATGCATGCCCGGTATGCAATGCATTGTGATATAAGATCGGTCGCGATGACCCTGTTGATGATGTTCAGGGCAAGCGCCCTCGGAAGAGGCTTCCTGCCAAGGTGATGTGGTATGTTCCTATAATACCATGGTTGAAACGTTTGTTCGAAAAGAAAGAGCATGCCAAGTCATTGCGATGGCACAAAGAAGACCGTAAGAAAGACGGGAGTTGAGAGTACCCGCTGATGGGTCGCAGTAGAGAAAAATCAAGAGAGAGTGGCCGGACTTTGCAGATGACCCAAGGAATTATGTTTCGGTTTAAGTGCAAATGGCATTAATCCATTCGGGGAGCAGAGCAGCAAGCATAGCACGTGGCCTACGACTCTATGTATCTATAACCTTCCTCGTTGGTTTTGCATGAAGCGGAAGTTCATTATGATGTCAGTGCTCATCCAAGGCCCTAAGCAACCCGGCAACGATATTGATGTGTACCTAAGGCTATTAGTTGATTAAATTTTATAGTTGTGTAATAAAAAATGTGTACGTGTTTGGGATGAGCACAAACAATAGGAATTTGACCTACGAGTGTTGCTCTTTGTAACCATCAATTATAGGCTTGCTCTTAGTATCCTTTTAGGACAGACAAACAAGGGACACCATGCATGCACGCACTATTTAGATGATACCGAAAGTATATATTTGGACAAATGCAAGAAGAATGTGTACCTAGGACGTCGTCGATTTCTTCCGGCCAAGCATGCCTTAAGAAAGAAAGGCAAGCATTTCAAAGGTGAGGCGGATCACCAGAAGAAGCCCGTCCTCCGTACTGGTGATGACATACTTGAGATGGTCAAGGATTTAAAAGTATATTTGGAAAGGGTCCTAGCGAACAATCTGTTCCGACTTACGCTAAGGGACGTGCACCCATGTGGAAGAAGAAATCTATATTTTGGGAGCTAGAATATTGGAAATTACTAGAGGTCCGCTCTGTAATCGACGTGATGCACGTGACAAAGAATCTTTGCGTGAACCTGCTAGGATTCCTAGGCGTGTATGGGAAGACAAAAGATACTCCGGAGGCACGGGAGGACAAGCAACATGTGCTCGAAAACGACGACCTGCATGTAAAGCAGTATGAAGGTCCTGCCAGCTATGCTATTACCAAAGCAGAGAAGGAAATCTTTTTTGAATGCCTGCACAGTATGAAGGCCCCATCTAGCTTCTCGTCGAATATAAAGGGAATCATAAATATGATAGAGAAAAAATTGCAAAACCTTAAGTCTCATGACTACCACGTGATCATGACACAATTGCTTCCAGTTGCGTTGAGGGGGCTTCTACCAGAAAATGTTCGATTTGCCATTGTGAAGCTATGTTTATTCCTCAATGCAATTTCTCAAAAGGTAATCGATCCAGAAATCCTACCAAGCTTACAAAATGATTTTGTCCAATGTCTTGTCAGTTTCGAGTTGGTGTTCCCACCATCCTTATTTAATATTATGACGCACGTCCTAGCTCACCTAGTCAAAGAGATTGCCATTCTGGGTCCTATATTTCTACACAATATGTTCCCCTTTGAGATATTCATGGGAGTCTTAAAGAAATATGTTCGTAATCATGCTAGACCAGAAGGAAGCATCTCCAAGGGCCATGAAACAGAGGAGGTTATTGAGTTTTGTGTTGACTTTATTCCCGACATTAAGCCAATTGGTTTTCCTCAATCGCGACATGAGGGGAGACTGCGTGGAAAAGGCATGCTTGGACCAAAATCAATATGCACGGACGGGCATTCTTGGGCACAAGCACACTACATAGTTCTACATAATTCTACCTTGGTCACCCCATATATCTAGGAACACATGGATATTATATGCTTGAAGAACCTAGAGAAGTCTGACCCCTGGATTCAACGAACACACATTGAGGATTTTGGTGGTTGGTTGCAAACACATCTCATGAATGGACTTGTACTTGTTGGCCAAGAGACCATCTTCGACTATATTGACTTTCCAAGGGTAAGAGATAAATGGGAATACATTTTACACGATCGCCCAAGATAAAAAGAGCACCAACCAAAACAGTGGTGTTCGCTTTGACAATGCAGCAAACACCAAATAGGTGATTTTTACATAGAGGAGATATGGGAACTTGACTATGGAGGTGATTTGAAGGTCCCTTTGTTCCGATGCCAATGGGACAATCTAACTAGAGGAGGGGTAATGGTAGACCCGCAGTACAGAATGACAACAGTGGATCTCAACAATCTGGGGCACACAGACGAATCATTCGTTCTAGCCAATGATGTGGCGCAAGTTTTCTATATGAAGGACATGTCTACCAAATCGAGAAAAAGGAAAGATAAGCAAGCGGATACATCATACGATTAGACAAAGAGCCACATAGTTCTTTATGGGAAAATAAACATCATGGGAGTGGAGGACAAGACAGACATGCCAAGAGATTATGAAAAGTTTGATGAAATCCCTCCCTTCGCAGTGAAGACTGGTCCAAGCATCATGTTAAATTATGAATATTTTCCATGGTTACGGTGCAATAATCAAGGGACACACGCGAAGAAAAAGTTTTATACCCCAAGATCCCACTCTGGGATGTGATTGGCTGCACAGTCACCACTTTTCTTCTCTAGTGAGTAGCCGGGATGGTTCACTTTGTACACGAAGTGCATCTAGTTTTTTGTAACCCTCTCAACTTTTTAGCACAAGCTATGTGGGTGAAATTATGATACCATGCCAAGTTTCAACCTTTTCAGAGTTCATTTGTGGTGCTTTTTAATTTCAGGGTCATTTAGCTCAAAACAATTCATTAAATGGATGAAAAATAGCTAATGAAGTTAGAAAGGGTTGCAATTTGAGGATGTGGCTTAGAATGGTTCATATTGAATGCACAAAAAGTCTGGAGTTGAAATAAGTTAAAAAATGAAATGCCTTTGTAACATATGAGTTTTCGTCCTTAACCCTCACACTTCGAAGGAGATGGTCCAATTTGTACATGAATTGCATCCAGTTTTTCTTGTAACCCTCTCAACTTTTTAGCACATGATATGTGGGTGAAATTATGATACCATTCCAAGTTTCAACATTTTTAGAGTTCATTTGTGGTGCTTTTTAATTTCAGGGTCATTTAGCTCAAAACAATTCATTAAATGGATGAAAAAGAGCAAATGAAGTTAGAAAGGGTTGAAATTTTAGGATGTGGCTGAGAATGGTTCATATTGAATGAACAAGAACTCTAGAGTTGAAATAAGTTAAAAACTGAAATGCCTTTGTAACATATGAGTTTTCGTCCGTAACCCTCATGCTTCGAAGGAGATGGTCCAGTTTGTACACGAAGTGCATCTAGTTCTTGCCGTAATCCTCTCAACATTTTACCACATGCTATGTTGGTAAAATGATGATACCAAGCCAAGTTTCAACCTTTTCAGAGTTCATTAATACTGATATTTATTAAAACAAATGAAGGTATAAAACTAAAAAGAGTTAAACATAATCTAGTTTCGATTAAACCACCCATTTAAAATATCCTAAAAATTCCAAAATTTAACATATTGATAAAACATACTAATATTAAACAACAGAAAAAACAATAACTCAAAAATCTATTTTTAAACTAAAGTTATTCACAAACTAGAGTTTGATGTCTACTCCACAACTTTATTCTTGTAGACTTTGTTGGGCCTCTCCAAGCGCAGAGTTTTGTAGGACAGTGGCAATTTTCCCTCAAGTGGATGAACTAAGGTTTATCAATCTGTGGGAGGTGTAGCATAAAGATGGTCTCTCTCAAACAACCCTGCAACCAAATAACAAAGAGTCTCTTGTGTCCCCAACACACCCAATACAATGGTAAATTGTATAGGTGCACTAGTTCGGCAAAGAGATGGTGATACAAGTGTAATATGGATGGTAGATATAGGTTTTTGTAATATGAAATTCTAAAAACAGCAAGATATCAAGTGACAAAAGTGAGCAAAAACGGTATTGCAATGCTTGAAAACAAGGCCTAGGGTCCATACTTTCACTAGTGCAAGTTCTCTCAACAATACTGACATAGTTGAATCATATGTAAATACCTCACGTGCGACAAACAATTCACTCCGAAGTCACAAATAGCGGAGAACTAAAGAAGAAATTATTGTAGGGTACGAAACCACCACAAAGTTATCTTTTCCGATCAATCTTATGAGCTATCCCTACAAGTCTCATGAACAGCCCTAGAGTTCGTACTACAATAACACCTTAAGATACATATCAACCAAAACCCTAGTGTCACCTAGATACTCCAATGTCACCACAAGTACCCATGTGCTTTATTATACGATATGCATCACACAATTTCAGATTCATCATGTTCAATCCAACACAAAGAACTTCAAAGAGTGCCCCAAAGTTTCTACCGGAGATTCAAGACAAAAACATGTGCCTACCCCTATGCATAGATTCCCAAGGTCATGGAACCCGCAAGTTGATCACCAAAACATACATCAAGTGGATCAATAGAACATCCCATTGTCACCACAGACATCCCATTGCAAGACATACATAAAGTGTTCTCAAATCCTTCAAGACTCAATCTGATAAGAAAAATTCAAAGGGAAAACTCAATTCATCACAAAAGATAGAGAGGAGAAAACTCCATATTATTCATCTATATCAATAAAGCTCGCGGTACATCAAGATCGTTCCATCTCAAGAACACAAGAGAGAGAGAGATCAAACACACAACTATTGGTACATACCCTCATCCATGAGGGTGAACTACTCCCTCCTCATCATGGAGACCATCGGGATGATGAAGATGGCCTCCGGTGATGGTTTCCCCCCACCGTCAGGGTGCCAAAACAAGCTCCCGATTGGTTTTTCGTGGCTCTGTAGGCTTACGGTGGTGGAACTCCCAACCTAGGTTTCGTTTTGGAGGTTTGGGTATTGATAGGAATTTTTGGCATTGATCTCACGTCAAGTGGGTCCACGAGGCGGTGGCAAGCTCGCTAGGCGCGGCTTGGGAGTGGCCGCGCCTGGCAGGCTTGTGACCTCCTCATGGCTCTTCTGGCCCAACTCCAATGCTTCGGTGGTCACTTTTGGTCCAAAAAAATCATACTGAATTTTTAGCCCATTCCGAGAAGTTTTATTTCTGCACAAAAAACGACACCATGGTAGTTCTGCTGAAAACAGCGTCAGTCCAGGTTAGTTCTAATAAAATAATACCAAAATCATATAGAATTATTGTAAACAAGTCATGAATAGTTCATAAATTATAGATACGTTGGTGACGTATCAGCATCCCCAAGCTTAATTTCTGCTCGTCCTCGAGTAGGTAAATGATAAAAGAATTAATTTATGAAATGTGAATGCTAGCAAGTGCACAAGTTTGATCAATGATAATTCCAATCAATTTTTCTAGCATCATTATATATCATAAATAGTAGCTCATCTCATAAAACTTCTCATGATGAAGTAACAAGCTATCCACAGGTTAAAGTATAGACTATCAAACATGCTTTCAATCACCAAACAATTGCAATTCATCTTATTTTCAGGAAGGGTCTATGTAAGAACAAATTCCACATACTCAACTATCATATAGCCTTCCATGATTGCTAACTCTCAAAGCATATTTTTAGAGAAAATGGCATCCGTCAAACACAGAGAAAGATAGAGGCTTAATGTTTCGCCTCCCAACTTATTTATCATATAGATAATTGTCAACAATAATAATTCATGATCAAATATATTTGAATGGCCATATATGCTTGGATCTTTCCCACCACATGATGCTTGCCAAGAGAAAAAGGGGAAATATAGGAAGTGGTGAAGATCACCATGACTCTTTCATAAAGGTAAGTACTGGAAAGTAAAAGATAGGCCCTTCACAGAGGGAAGCATTGATTTGCATACGTGCTAGAGCTCGATCTTTTAAAACAGAAATGAATAATAATTTTGAGTGGTATGCTTTCATTGTCACCATAACAACCAAGAGATCTCGGTATCTTGTATGCTAGATACATTATAGGCGGTTCCCAAACATAATGGTAAAGTTTTTACTCCCCCTCCAGCAATCAATCACACTCCACGGCGAGCCGAATCCACGGGTACCGTCCATACCAAAAACATTCATGCGGGAGTTTTGTTTAATTATTTGCATTTTTTTCTTTGATTTTTGGACTGGGAATCCCTATTACCAGCCACTTTCTCGTGAATGATAGTGAATCAACACATATCGTGAGAATAACCTACCTAGCATGGAAGATACTGACAGCCCCTAGTTACTATATGAGCGATTCGAGCATACAAAACATAATATTATTTGAAGCTTTAGAGTTTGGCACATGCAAATTTACTTGGAATGGCAGTTAAATACCGCATATAGGTAGGTATGGTGGACTCATATGGAACAATTTTGGGTTTAAGGGTGTTTGGATGAACAAGTAGTATTTCTACTTGGTGCGAAAGTTTTGGCTAGTATGAGGTGGAAGTAAGCACCACATGTTGGAGGATCCATAACAATATAAATTCTATACAAATATACCCAAGCATAACTCATTACGTTGTTTTCCTTGTCCAACTTCAACTAATTTGCTCAAGTTTGAAAATAATTAATGGGTATTCACAATCATAGAAGATTTCCAAGATAGTATATTTGTATGTGAAATCTCTCTTCCTTCAATATTCTTTCATGGATGGTTCAAATGACCAATTGGTGTTTGCTAACTTTTAATAAATTTTACCACCTATACTTCTTATATTTGAAGTCATTAATACACATGGCATAAGAAAAGAAAACATGTATAATTTAAGATTTATGATATTCAATTCATTCAACCATTTACTCATAGGATATAAGTGAAGCATGAGAGTAAATGACAAAACAACTCCAAAACATATAAGTGAAGATCAATGAGTAGTCAAAAAAATAAGTATCTATGTGAGGACTTTCTCTATCTCTCTCAATAAAGATTTTCAGATCTGAGTATTTTATTTAAACAACAAGCAAAATAAAACTAGCATTCCAAGAATAACACACATCATGTGAACGAATTAAAGTTTAGGCTCAACATAGGCTAACCGATAATTGTTGATTAAGAGAGGTGGGATGCGTAGCATCCCCAAGCTTAGATTCTTGAGACTTCTTAAAATATTTACTTGGGGTGCCCTGGGCATCCCCAAGCTTGAGCTTTTGTATATCATTCAATCCTCTCATATCATGGTGTCACCTATTCTCAAAATCTTCATCCACACAAAACTTCAAAAGAACTCGTGAGATAGGTTAGTACACATAATAATAAATCAACTCTTTATGTACTGTCAAGACAAGTTGCACAATAATTTTCAAACATTAGGTACTCTATACTATCATTTCCACAATTTACATTTCCCAATATAGGCTATGGAAACTATAGGATAAGTAGATAACAAAACTATGACAGCAATCTGTCCAAATAGAACAGTCTGTAGCAATTTATGAAAATAGTGTACTTATGTAACTCAAAAAATTAGTAACATTTAGTAAATGCTAAAAAAATTATATGAAAAAACTGTGTAAACATTTCATAAACTTTACATGTTCTAGTAAAATATGAAAATTCAAATGCTACAACAGAGGTTTCTATTTTTACACAGCACACATCAAAACGTGCAATGCAAGCATCCTAAGGCAATTCTTGTAAATTTTTATTTAAAAACAAGATTATAAATAACACCTAACAGAGAACAACAAAATAAAATGACTCTCCAAGCAAAACTCATTTTATGTGACGAATAAAAATATATCTCCAAGTAAGATATACCAATAGTGTTGAAGACGAAAGAGAGGATGTCTTCCGGGGCATCCCCAAGATTAGACGCTTGAGTCTTCCTTGGATATTACCTTGGGGTGCCTTGGTCATACCCAAGCTTAGGTTCTTGTCACTACTTATTCTCCTCATATCGGTGTGTCACCCAAAATTTGAAAACTTTAATCACACAAAACTTAACAGAACTTTGTGAGAAGGGTGAGTGCAATAAAGATAGATCATTGACTTAGGTACCGTCAAGACAAGATTCATAATTTTTCTCACATAATACCTACTTTATTCCATCATTCCCACAATTTATATCACCGAATATAAGCTATGGGGACACTAAAACAAGCAAACTATGCATGCAAAACAGAATCTGTCAAAAACAGAACAGTCTGCAAAGATCTAAATGATCACCAAACTTCCGTGACTCTAAAAATTCTGAAAACTTAGGAAAACTCAAGGACTTTTCATATAAATGTTTTTTAAGAATTTAATAATTTTGTGACACTCCAGTAAAATCAGATAATTCATATACTGGACGCAAAACTTTCTTTTTTTGCACAGAATCAAACAAGCAAGTATCCACACTATCCCAAAGGCTTTACTTGGCACTTTATTGAAATAAAAGACAAAAAAATGATTACTTAAGTATATTAATCATGTGAATACATAAAAACAGAAGGTAAAAGTGTTGGGTCCGCTCCCAACATGCGCTTTTCTTTAATGCCTTTCAGCTAGGCATGATGATTTCAATCATGCTCGTATAGGAATAATAATTGAAATACACAAAAGAGCGTCATGAATCTCATGACAAGAACATTTAAGTCTAACCCACTTCCTATGAATAGGGATTTTGTGATAAAAACAATTTATGGTAACAAGAATCATCTAGCATAGGAAGGCAAAATAAGCATAGCTTCAAAACTTTCAACACATCGATAGGAAACTTGATATTATTGCAATTCCTAAAAGCATATGTTCCTCCCTCATATTAGTTTTCAGTAGCATCATGAGGGAACTACACAATATAACCAGAACATAAAGTATTCGTTTCATGATCTACAAGCATAGAAAATTTGTCACTCTCCAGATAAGCAATTTTCTTCTCATTCATAATAGTGGTAGCAAACTCAACAAAATAACTATCATGAGATACTTGATTGACATAACCACATTCAATATTAAAATCATGATGAAAAGTTTAATGGTTCCTATCACTCTTTATAGCATATATTTCATTATCATAATCATCATATATAGGAGGCATGCCATAATCATAATAGTTTTGCTCATCAAAACTTGGGGGACTAGAAATAGCATATTCATCAAACATAGCATCACCAACCTTGTGGCTTTGCATATCATTAGCATCATGAATATTTAGAGAATTCACACTAACAATATTTAAATCATGCTCATCACTCAAAGATATAGTGCCAAACATTTTAATAACTTCTTCTTCTAACACTTGAGCACAATTTTCCTTTCCCTCATTTTCACGAAAGACATTAAAAAGATGAAGCATATGAGGTAACCTCAATTCCATTTTTTATAGTTTTCTTTTATAAAACCAAACTAGTGAAATACAAGAAACTTAAAGATTTTATTGCAAGATCTAAATATATACCTTCAAGCACTCACCTCCCAGGCAACGGCACCAGAAAAGAGCTTGATGTCTACTACGCAAATTTATTCTTGTTGACTTTGTTGGGCCTCCAAGCGCAGAGTTTTGTAGGCCAATGGAAATTTTCGCTCAAGTGGATGACCTAAGGTTTATCAATCCGTGGGAGGTGTAATATGAAGATGGTCTCTCTCAAACAACCCTGCAAACAAATAACAAAGAGTCTCTTGTGTCCCCAACACACCCAATATAATGGTAAATTGTATAGGTGCACTAGTTCGCCGAAGAGATGGTGATACAAGTGTAATATGGCTGGTAGATATAGGTTTTGGTAATCTGAAATTATAAAAACAGCATGGTAGGTGACACAAGTGAGCAAAAACGGTATTGCAATGCTTGAAAGCAAGGCCTAGGGTCCATACTTTCACTAGTGCAAGTTCTCTCAACAATACTAACATTGTTGAATCATATGTAAATACCTCACGTGCGACAAAGGGTTCACTACAAAGTAACATCTAACGAATAAATATTGGGGAACTCACGAAGAAATTATTGTAGGGTATGAAACCACCTCAAAGTTATCGTTTCCGATCAATCTTATGAGATATCCCTATAAGTGTCACGAACAGACCTAGAGTTCATACTAAAATAACACCTTAAGATACATATCAACCAAAACTCTAATGTCACCTAGATACTCCAATGTCACCACAAGTACCCATGGGCTTGATTATACGATATGCATCACACAATTTCAGATTCATCATGTTCAATCCAACACAAAGAACTTCAAAGTGTGCCACAAAGTTTCTACCGGAGATTCAAGACGAAAACATGTGCCAACCCCTATGCATAGATTCCCAAGGTCACGGAACCCGCAAGTTGATCACCAAAACATACATCTAGTGGATCAATAGAACATCCCATTTTCACCCCGGATATCCCATCGCAAGACATACACCAAGTGTTCTCAAATCCTTAAAGACTTGATCCGATAAGAAAGCTTCAAAGGGAAAACTCAATTCATCACGAGAAGATAGAGAGCGAAAACTCTATATGATTCATCTATATCCATAAAGCTCGCGATACATCAAGATCGTCCCATCTCAAGAACATGAGAGAGAGAGAGAGAGAGAGATCAAACACATAGCTACTGGTACATACCCTCAGCCCCGAGGGTGAACTACTCCCTCCTCGTCATGGAGACCGCCGGGATGATGAAGATGGCTTCCGGTGATGGTTTCCCCCTCCGGCAGGGTGCCGGAACGGGCTCTCCATTGGTTTTTCATGGCTCTGCTGGCTTGCGACAGTGGAACTCCCGTTCTAGGTTTCTTTTCGGAAGTTTGGGTATTTATAGGAATTTTTGCGGTTGATCTCACATCAAGGGGTTGCACGAGGCGGTGACAAGCTCGCTAGGTGCGGCCAGGGGGTGGCTTCGCCTGGCAGGCTTGTGACCTCCTCGTGGCTCTTCTGGCCCAACTCCAATGTTTCGGGGGTCTCTTTTGGTCCAAAAAATCATACTAAAATTTCAGCCCATTCTGAGAACTTTTATTTCTGCACAAAAAACGACACCATTGTAGTTCTGCTGAAAACAACATTAGTCTGGGTTAGTTCTAATAAAATCATACCAAAATCATATAGAATTATTGTAAACATGGCATGAATAGTTCATAAATTATAGATACATTGGAGACGTATCAGTGATTCGCAAATATTTCAAAATATTTCAAATTTAAACTATTTAAATTTGAAAAATACTGGCACTAACAGAAAGTTTGTAATTGTTTTGACCTAAAGCAAAAAGATTTATTAAGAAACTATAAATATTCTAACAGTTATTGTAAATGTACAAACACTTACTCAAAATATAAAAATATAAAAAATAAAATAAAATAGACCTTTAGTCCTGGTTGGATCCACCAACCGGGACAAAAGGTCCATTCCCACGCGAATTTGGGCCGCCGAAAAGGCCTCTTTAGGCCCGGTTCGTATAACAAACCGGGACTAAGGGGAGGACCTTTAGTCCCGATTGATGATACCAACCGGGGCTGAAGGGTCTTTAGTTCCTGTTGGTGCCTCCAACCAGGACTACAGGTCCCGGTCCTATTTAAGCCCTCCTTCTTCCTCCCCAAATCACTCCCTCTTCACGCCCGCTCGACGACGCCGCTAGGCTGCCTCGCACGCACCCTCGATCGATCGTGCCGTCCGTTCACGCGCCTCCGCCACTCTCTTCCGCCACACCGTTGCCCTGCTCTGCCGGCGCTACTCCTCCATGTCGTTGCGGTCAGCTCCGCCGACTCTGTCGTCACGCGCTCTCCTCCTCCACACCGTCGCCCTGCTCCGTCGGCGCCACTCCTTCACGTCGTCGCCGTCAGCTCCGTCGGCGCCACTCTCCTCCTCCACGCTGTAAGCCCGATCCGTCCTTCGCACTCCAAATTGATATGTTTGTGTTTGTGTATGTGTATGTTAGAAGTATATGTGTATTTGTATGTGTATGTTAGATAAAATCGGGAGTCCTAGGAGTTTATAGTATTTCTATGTTAGATATATTGATGTGTATATGTGTATGTTAGAAAAAAATGATAATACTAGAATAATATATCACTTTGACGCAATTAAAGTAAATGATACATTTTGTTAGCCTAATTTTCCCCTAAGAGTTTATAGTATTATACGTATGATCATAGGTACTAAAGAATTTACCAATCGTTGTGGCAGTTTATACATTTTATTAGTTTAAATGTATGTATGTTTTAAATGTTTGGATGTTGCTGATTTGCTAATTGACATACATCATATAAAGCATCTTTCCTAAACGTCGAATCAATTGCATAGTGTAGCCGTCGAGTCGAAGATGCCCATCACGCATCCTCGTCTTCGACTTGGCGGCCACCACCTGCTTGAGGGGCGCCATGTCCGGGACTAGGCTCCGCCGGGCTGGCACTGGTTGGCGCTGCCTTCTGGGGTGCGGTGCTTGGTGAGGAATGAGGGTCCGGTCGTCTACCCGGAGGTTATTTGGTGGCGGTCGCGTGGACCACTGTCGGTGCAGAGGGAGCCGGCCACCATGGAGGTCATACGTCGCCGTGTTAGCGAGGAGGACGAGCACGTCCGATGCTACATGGCTGTGTTGGATGCCAGGTTCTCCAATACCTGGCATGTTCTTCAGGGATCTCACCCGACCTATAATTCTTTCATAGTTCTTTCTCTTTGGGTGTCCACCTCCTGCGCCGCGAGACGCCAACTATATCTGTATTAGTGAATACTATTTGATGATGTATTAGTGATATTTTTCGATGATGTATTAGTGATACTATTCGATGATGTATTAGTGATACTATTATTCGATGATGTATTAGTGATATTATATGATCATATTGTTGCATTGCCGTGTATTGATTTGCATATATCCGGTTCTGCTTACTGAATGCATTATAACTGTTTTATATTTGACAAACCAAAAGTAATAATCAATTTTTAAGTTTGAAGCAAGTCATATCTGCAGTCGAAGCACTTTTGTACTGGTTAGAAACAAAAATGTCTTGTGTTGGTAACATAATAAAAAAAGATAGATGGGTCTCAAAATTAGTGATAGATGGGTCTTGTATTAGTGATAGATGTTGTCAGGCTCCCACATGGATTGAATCAGCTGCATCCGGGGTTACATCGGCCGGCCGGAGAATACACATCTTGACTGTAAATTTTCGCACTATTTGAAGCGACCCATCTCCAAATCGAAGGTATGTGCAGTTCCTCCATCGTCCCAGATTTTGGTATATTATATTCTAGGAATTGAGCAACCTTCCTACATCCCGGATTCATACAGTGCTGAAATTTATTCCAGGTAGTAATAAGCTATGGCAATATCTGAAACGTGGCTTCTAGAGATAATATTCCTGTGGGAATAGGAAGTAATCCTGCCCAAGAAAATCGGGTGGAGGTTACTGAAACTTATGTTGTTGTGTTTTCTATACAGAGGTTTGTTTGTACAGTTTCTGTGTGTTCATGAGATTACTGCCATGAATTGGTTGACTGATTGCATCCATTTGGTTGCTTCCTACCTTCGATACTTATGCATCATGCCTAACTAGTGTGTGTTTCAAACAGTTGTGTGATGACTTGGAGGCTGATCGGTGCCGTCAAGACAGGTAAGAAGCATGGCGACACCGGATATACATCACAATGAAGACAGGCACACGCTAGATGAAGGGAAGCAAGTCCATAGCATTTAAGAAACATGCAGTGTGAACTTAGGAAGCACTATATACTATCTGTGACTTGAAAAAATAAATTTTGCAGGATATCCGAAAAATGTTGTATGAACAGACGTACCATGGTGAAAAGTTGTGCTAAGTTTGAAGCAACTTATATCTGCGGTCGAAGCACTTTTGTACTGGTTAGAAACAAAAATGTCTTGTGTTGGTAACATAATAAAAAAAGATAGATGGGTCTCAAAATTTCCCATGTGAAAACAAATACTTGGATGCAAAATTATGTTACATGGAAGCAGGAAAAAAGATATTGTTAGGTCGAACCAAATTTCACTTGCAATATAAGCAAATAGCATGATGGAAGCAAATTGCTAGCAAGTTGGAAGCCATTTGTAGGAGGGGACTTGCCACACCGACAAGGTTTTGGGAAGCAAAGACGAAGCAAGTTGGAAGCATGTGGCATCACAATGAAAATATTTCTGCTGATGGACCTTATAGAAACCAAACATTGTGATTACTAATTGAGATGTTTTGTCAATAGAAGCAAATTCTTCTTACGATGGGAGCAAATGTTTATTTATTTGGATGCACATAACCTAGTCGGTTGAAGCATGTATAATTATGATAGTCAAAATAATTCTGTTTCCAACTTAAAAACAGATAATAATTATGTTTTTGATGGAAATAAGTTTGTACCATGTTGGAAGCAACAGTTTGTTGGTCGGAATAATATTGTGATCTTGTTTTGTAGAACATCTTCCAAATTATATTTATGGTAAAAAAATCTATTATATATCTTGAAGCAAATTTTATTCACCATGGGAACCAAATTCTCTGATCGATGGAAACACAATGTTATGCCTGCACTGAAAATAAAAAATCTGGAATAATTTCCTAACAATATTTGCTTCCAGAATTCTGGCATAACTTTCATAGAATACAACGTAGTGTTGAAGGACGAGATAAGTGGTGATCCCACAATATTAGCGTCGGAGTTGTTATTGGGAATAAATCGCAATGCATTTAAAACACCTAGGCCCACGTCCTTCTTTCAAGGCCATCGTTGGCTTCAGGCTAAATCAACTAGACAGAGCGTACCAGTGGTAGAATGTATGTTTGTAGTCTCGGCCGGGATGGCCTTTAGTACTGGTTTTCCAACCGGTACTAAAGGGCCCGGACTAAAGATCCAGACCTTTAGTACTGGTTGGCCCACAAACCGGTACTAAAGTCGCACCACGTGGCTGCCTGCGTGGGCTGGTGGTGAAGGACCTTTAGTATCGGTTAATGTTACCAAGTGTTTTGTTTTTTTGTTTTAGCTTTTAGCTTTTAATTTTCCTCTCTATTTTTTGTGTTTTTCATTCATTTCAAATTTATTTTACGATGCTATATATTGTAAATAGTACATAAATTTATTTTACGATGCTATATATAATATACAATATCTCATGCACAGTATATATACAAATGGAATTATACATCCAATATATTGTGGACTTACAAATTAAGGCCTAAAATCCGGCCGGGACTAGCTAGCTAGTGCTCCGGATGAAATCTCAGTTTTATACTACTGATTAGTTGGCATTATTGAGGCGACGGTAAGGAAAAATATGAATTTCGACTTTATTTGCAAAATCTCTCTGAAATTTAGTAAAATGGGCATAACTTTTGCATACGAACTCGGATTAAAAAGTTTTTTATATGAAAAATCATCTACTCGAAAAGTTTTGCATAAGTAAATAATGGAAGGATATGGCTTATTAACTTACGTTTTAATATCGTTTACTTTGCAATATCGATTGCTAGAAGTTATTTGTTTTAATGAGGGTTACTATATTGAGTGATTTACTAGAGAGAGAGAGAGCATGCTCTCACACGGAGCCTACTAACCTACCCGGACACCCTCCGTTAATCATGGTCAATCTTTAGACATTCTTGAAATGACCCAAACTTCTAAAAACAGGTGGGCATGCCCATGGTAGGAATCCATACTCGGTTATAACGATTTCCCACACTGTAGGAGGCATCCATGTCAGGTATGAACGACTTACGACATTGTTTGCATGTTGTGACATGTACGGCCATTTATCTGCCTTTTTTCAACGAAAAAACTTTAAAAAATGCAAAAAATGTAGATAACCAAAACCCTTCATTTAACATGATCTATTTTTAGACATTCTTGAAAATGCCCTCAAATTTTGCAAGCTGGGGTATGCCCATGGCAGGCATTCTTGAAAATGCCCTCAAATTTAACACCGTATGCAAGCTGCGATACGTCTGACATTTATGACTCTTTTCAATGGAGAAAACTCCAGAAAATGCAAAATTTGACGAAAACCAAAACACCTTGGCATGGTGCATTGAATAGGTCATACGAGTCCATGAAAATTTTGGGGCCATTTCAAGGATGTCAAGAACAACGTATTAGTGATACTATTATTCGATGATGTATTAGTGATACTATTATTCGATGATGTATTAGTGATACTATTATTCAATGATGTATTAGTGATGTTATATGATCATATTGTTGCATTGTCGTGTATTGATTTGCATATCTCCGGTTCTACTTATTGAATGCATTCTAACTGTTTTATATTTGACATACCGAAAATAATAATCAATTTTTAAATCATGAACACATGAAATGTCGTCGTCTGATGACGACGATAGGATCCAAGCGTATGAACTCTGCAGTCAAGATAAGGGACTTTGCGACCAGCCTAGGCTACGAGACGACAGGTTCTTCACCATGAAGCTTTACGAGGACTTCGATATTTGTACGGTACTGTGGCTGCTTCGCGCACTTTGCAAAAGAATAAAATTCAATAAGATAATTAATAATCAAGCATGATAATGGTATTGAAACTAGAAATAAGAGATGCGCGAACCTAGTAATACTACTTAATTACCTGGATCCTTTTACACTTCAGCTTCAGTTTCCATTGACGGCCGTGATGGTTTTCTTCTATGATCTTTTTCCAAACACTGCGCGGCAAAGAAAAAGAATGAAAGAGTTATTATATTACTTTTGATATCAGGAAATAATGAAACAAAGCGAGGTCGATAAAGATTGAAATTATTGTTCTATCATAAAATACAAGTCCACGTATGATTGTTCTAGTGTATCTAGTGAGTCGTACACTTGAACAAGTCCATCCGCGAAGATAATATTTAGGAGGATATAGTGGTCTCTACACAGAAGTTTATATAATTAAACATGCATGCATATAACTCATCAACTACACTTGACAGTGAGCTAGTAAGCAAAAATAGAATTTGTAGTATACAAAAGAGTAAACACTCACCCCAAGTTGTAAGGAAATATTATAGTAGATTTGGTATTCATTAGTGCCTCTAGATATTTTTCCAGGAGCTCTTCTGTGTCCTTGGCATAATGTTTTACCACATGACCATGAACGATATTTGGGTCGATGAACCCAATGTCATCGATTCCCTCTTGTTTCAATTCGCACATCTTCAATTTGCATAATAGCATAGAAAAGAACATATATAGTAAGGATAAGCCAATAAACGATATATGAGCTAGAGAATTAAAATATTAAAGATATAAATCACTTATAGATAATAGCAACTGATGAGAATTTTGTCGATAGAGTCCATGTGGTATAACTGGAAAACTTCTGAAAATTCAAGACATATTTCAAATCCATTGACGTAATGCTCTTTCGTTACTTTGACCATGTGCGTCCTCTTTCCTCGCTTTGCTTCACGCAGGTACCAATCATGCAACTGTCGCATCGCAGTTGGTAGTTCCTTGTAGTGCTCGGGTGTGACAAGTGGTTTTCCGAAGGCATATTTCATTGCGTACTCAGCTTCATCGTACCCTCGGATTTTCTCGGTGCCAAGTATTTGGCCAAGAGTGAGACCTGCACACTACTAGGAAAAGGGCTATAGATAAAAGAGACACTAATGACGCACCAGACAAGTGGTGCGCCACTACTATATAGCAGTGGCGCACCAGCTGCTGGTGCGCCATTAGTGTGATGGGCACTAATGGCGCACCACACACCTGGTGCGCCACTACTAACAAAAATTTTTGTTTGTTAATTTTCCAAAAGTACTAATGGCGCACCAGGTCAGAGTGCGCCATTAGTAGTTTAACTACTAATGGCGCATGACAAGCCCAGTGCGCCACTACTATTTTTTTTTTTGCAAAAACTACTATGGTGTTATTTTGTTTTATGTCATTTTACCTAGGAGGGAGGGCTAGCTTCTATGAGAGAGAAGTTTTTCTGGTTTATATTAACTTGCATAATCGATTACGATGATTACTATTATGATGTTTTTTGTTTTATGAGATTTTAACTTGGTATGATTAAGATGATGACGAGTTGTTAGATGAGTAAGATGATGATGAGTTATATGACATATATTTGATTAAAGTGGATGGATGCAAGTGATCATTTTGAATTAGAGGAAAAAATAAATGGAAAACATAAAACAAAAAGAAAAAATAAACAATGAAGCCTTAACTGCTAAACCTTTAGTCCCGATTGGTGTTACGAACCGGGACCAAAGGACCCCATGCCCTGGCGCACACTGCCGACCACGTGGCTAGGGTTTAGTCCCGGTTCGTAGCCAACCGGGACTAAAGGCTAGACCCCTTTAGTCTCTATACTTTAATCCCGGTTGGGGAACCGGGACTAAAGGTCCTTCCCAACCGGGACTAATGGTCTGTTTTCTACTAGAGTGAGACTATCTTCTCCTTTTCCTCACAACCTCCACCATATTCTATTCCACCTATAGTGATATATCCATGGCTCATGCTCATGTATTGCGTGAGAGTTGAAAAGGTTTGAGAACCTAAAAGGTGTGAAACAATTTCTTGACTTGTCATCGGGTTTGTGCATGATATAAGTACTTTGTGTGGGGAAGATGAAGCATAGCCAGACTATATGATTTTGTAGGGATAACTTTATTTTGCCATGTTATTTTGAAAAGACACAATTGCTTTGTTAGTATGCTTGAAATATTATTGTTTTTGTGTCAACACTAAGCTTTTGTTTTGAGTCTTATGGATTTGAACATTCATGCCACAATAAAGAATACATGGATAAATATGTTAGGTACCATTCCACATCAAAAATTATGTTTTTATCATTTACCTACTCGAGGACGAGCAGAAATTAAAGCTTGGTGATGCTGATACGTCTCCAACATATCTATAATTTTTAATTGTTCCATGCTATTATATTATTTGTTTTGGATGTTTTATATGCATTAATATGCTATTTTATATTATTTTTGGGACTAACCTATTAACCTAGTGCCTAGTGCCAGTTTCTGTTTTTTCCTTGTTTTGAGTATTGCAGAAAAGGAAAATCAAGCAGAGTCCAAACGGAATAAAATTCTATGATGATTTTTCTTGGACCAGAAGGAACCTACGAGACTTGGAGAAGAGGCCAGAAGGTCTACGGGTGGGCCACAAGCCGCCCTGGTGCGGCTTGGGGGCGCCCCCAGGCTTGTTGGACCCCCCGTAGGTCCTCCAACCCTAATCATCGGCCTATAAATTCAGAAATATCCCCCCAATACAAAAAAGAGCCATGATAATACTTTTCCACCGCCGGAAGCCTCCGTTCTCGAGAGATCCGATCTTGGAGCCTTTTCCGTTAATCCGTCGGAGGGGGATTCAATCACGGAGGGCATCTACATCAACTCGATTGCCCTTCCAATGATGCGTGAGTAGTTCACCACAAACCTACAAGTCCATAACTAGTATCTAGATGGCTACTTCTCTCTCTCTATGTCCTTCAATACCATGTTCTCCATGATCTTCATGGGGATCTATCCGATGTAATACTCTTTTGCGGTGTGTTTGTCGAGATCCGATGAATTGTGGGTTTATAATCAGATTATATATGAATATTATTTGTATCTTCTCTGAATTATTATATGCATGATTTTATTTCTTTGCAAGTCTCTTCGAGTTATTGGTTCGGTTTGGCCAACTATATTGGTAATTCTTGCAATGGGAGAAGTGCTTAGTTTTGGGTTCATTCTTGCGGTGTCCTCACCCAGTGACATAGTAGGGGTAGCGAGGCACATATTTGTATTGTTTCCATTAGGGATAAAAAGACGGGTTTTCATCATATTGCTTGAGTATATCCCTCTACATCATTTCACCTTACTTAATGTGTGCTACTTCTTGAGCTTGCGTTGGTTTTCCCATGATGAGGAAAGGGTGATGCAACAAAGTAGATAAGTATTTACCTCAATAATTGAGAACCAAGGTATCAATCCAGTAGGAGATACAAGCAAGTCTCCAATCTTTGCACCTACACAAACAATCGAACACTTGCACCCAATGCTATAAAGGGGTTGTCAATCCTTCACGGTTATTTGCAAGGATGAGATCTGATAGAGATAGATATAGAAGATTACTAAAACGAAAAGGAAAACAAAAGTAAAAGAGATTGCAGAAAAGTATTTTTGTTTTATAGATCTGAAAATAGAATTTGGAAAATAGACCCGGGGGTCATAGGTTTCACTACAAGCTTCTCTCATGAAGGAAAATAATATGGTGGGTGAACAAATTACTGTCGAGCAATTGATAGAAAAGCAAATAATTATGAAGATATCCAAGGCAATGGTTATGCATATAGGCATCACGTCCGTGTCAAGTAGACTGAAATGATTCTACATCTACTATTATTACTCCACACATCGACCAACTCCTGCCTGCATCTAGAGTATTAAGTTCATGAAGAACAGAGTAACGCATTAGGTAAGATGACATGATGTAGAGGGATAAACTCAAGCAATATGATGAAAACCCCAATTTTTTTATCCTTAATGGCAACAATACAAATATGTGCCTCGCTACCCCTAGTATGTCATTAGGTGAGGACACCGCGAGATTGAACCCAAAACTAAGCACTTCTCCCAGTGCAAGAATTACCAATCTAGTTGGCCAAACTAAACCAATAACTCAAAGAGACTTGCAAAGATATGAAATCATGCATATAATAATTCAGAAAAGACTCAAATAATATTCATGGATAATCTGAACATAAACCCACCATTCATCGGATCTCAACAAACACACCGCAAAAGAGTATTACATCAGATAGATCTCCATGAAGATCATGGAGAACATGGTATTGAAGCACAAAGAGGAAGAAGAAGCCATCTAGCTACTAGCTATGGACCCAAATGTCTGTGGTGAACTACTCACGCATCATCGGAGGGGAAATGGAGTTGATGTAGATGCCCTCCATGATCAAATCCCCCTCCAACAGATTATCGGAAAAGGCTCCAAGATTGGATCTCTCAGGAACGGAGGCTTCCGGTGGCAGAAAAGTATTTTCGTGGCTCCCTTTGGTATTAGGGGAATATTTGGGAATTTATAGGCTGAAGAACAGGGTTAGGAGACCTTCTGGGGGGACCACAAGCCTGCCAGGCGCGGCTAGGGGTGGTGCCCACGCCCCTTGTCTTATGATCTCTTGGAAGGTCTCTTTCATTCTCGTCTAAGTCTAGTAGATGTCTTCTGGTCCAAGAAAAATCATCACGAAGATTTTATTTCGTTTGGACTCTGTTTAATATTCCTTATCTGCAATACTCAAAAACTGGCACTAGGCTCTAGATTAATAGGTTAGTCCCAAAAATAATATAAAATATTAATGCATATAAAACATCCAAAACAGATAATCTAATAGCATGGACTAATCAAAAATTATAGATATGTTGGAGACGTATCAAGCATCCCCAAGCTTAATCCCTACTCGTGCTCGAGTAGGTACATGATAAAAACAGAAATTTTGATGTGCAATGCTACCTAACTTATATATCCATGTAATATCCTTTATTGTGGCATGAATATTCTGATCTGTAAGACTCAAAACAAAAGCTTAGTGTTGACATAAAGACAATAATATTTCAAGCATACTAACAAAGCAATTGTGTCTCTTCAGAATATAATGGCAAAAGAAAGTTAATCGTACAAAATCATATAGTCTGGCTATGCTCCATCTTCCCCACACAAAGTATTTATATCATGCACAACCCCAATGACAAGTCAAGCAATTGTTTCACACCCTTTATGTTCTCAAACTTTTTCAACTCTCACGCAATACATGAGCGTGAGCCACAAATATAGCACTATAGATGGAACAGAATATGGTGGAGGTTGTGAGGAAAAGGAGAAGACAGTCTCACATCAACTAGGCATATCAACGGGCTATGTAGATGCCTATCAATAGATATCAATGTGAGTGAGTAGGGATTGCCATGCAACGGATGCACTAGAGCTATAAGTGTATGAAAGCTCAAAAGGAAACTAAGTGGGTGTGCATCCACCTTACTTTCTCATGAAGACCTAGGGCAATTTGAGGAAGCCCATCATTGGAGTATACAATCCAAGCTATATAATGGAAAATTCTCACTAGTATATGAAAGTGAAAAAATAGGAGACTCTCTATCATAATGATCATGGTGCTACTTTGAAGCACAAGTGTGGAAAGATATAGTAGCATTGTCCCTTCTCTCTTTCTCTCTTTTTTTTCTCTTTTTTATATTTTTGGTGGGCATCTATGGCCTTTTTTTTATTTGGGCTTCATTGGCCTTTTTTATTATTTGTAAAGTCCGGAGTCTCATCCCAACTTCTGAGGGAATCATGGCTTCCATCATCCTTTTCTCTCACGGGACAATGCTCTAATAATGATGATCATCACATTTTTATTTACTTACAACTCAAGAATTACAACTCGATATCTAGAACAAAATATGACTCTATATGAATGCCTCCGGCGGTGTACCGGGATGTGCAATGATCTAGCATAGCAAATGGCATCAAAAAAACGGACAAGCCATGAAAACATCATGCTAGCTATCTTACAATCATGCAAAACAATATGAAAATGATGTTACGTGTCATAATAAACGTAACGGTGGAAATTGCATGGCAATATATCTCGGAATGGATATGGAAATTCCATAATAGGTAGGTATGGTGCTGTTTTCAAGAAGGATATATGGTGGGTTTAATGCACCGACAAAAATTGCGTGGTACTAGAGAGGCTAGCAAAAGTGGAAGGATGAGAGTGCGTATAATCCATGGACTCACATTAGTCATAAAGAACTCACATACTTATTGCAAAAGTCTACTAGTCATCGAAGAAAACTATTAGACGCATGCTCCTAGGGGAGAGGTTGGTAGGAGTAAACCATCGCGCGCTCCCGACCCTCAAACAAAGGGTGACAATCAATAAACAAATCATGCTCCGACTTTCTTACATAACGATTCACCATGCGTGCATGCTACGGGAATCACAAATCTTTACACAAGTATTTTTACTAATTCACAATTACTTCCTAACATGACTCTTAATATTACCATCTCTATATCTCAAAACTTTATGCTAGGAATCAAACTTCTCATAATACTCAATGTACTTTATATGGAAGTTTTTAATTATATCCCTCTTGGATGCCTATCATATTAGGACTAAATTCATAACATAAGCCAATTACCATGCTGTTTAAAGACTCTCAAAATAATATAAGTGAGGTACGCGAGTTCAATTATTTCTATAAAACAAAACATCACCGTGCACTAAAAAGATATAATTGAAGCACTAGAGCAAAATTGGCTAGCTAAAAAGATATAAGTAAAGCACAAAGAGTATTCTAATAAGTTCACGATTAACGCGTGTCTCTCTCAAAATACTAGATGATGCCCTGTGCGTTGCCGCGGAACTTTCTAATAACAATTCAAATTATTTATATGATAAATTTCATTTATATGAAATGAATTTTGTATTTATTTTAAAACATGCAACACTGGCATGTCAATTTAAATTTTAAAAACCCGGAACATGAGTGAAGGTAGCAATATGGACAATGTGACCCAATTGTTTTGACTTCTTGCATGATCTGCTTCTGATGATGGTCAGTTGGCCATAAAAATGAATAGTGTCAAGATCTAAATTGCTCTATTTTTCGCGGGAATATCTAAATCACTCAGTATAGCAACACATGGTAAAAAAAGAATTATAATAGCGGCAACCCATTATATTGATATTGTTTATTGTTGGGCAAAAGACAACAACAATATCTAGGAAATCTTAGGGGTCTTTCACATCGGATACAAAATGGTTCTCGATTTCCTTTTGATTACTACAGAAAGTAACCACTATTATTTCTGGATACTACTACAACCACCTATTGTGAATTTAGATATCCTGACATACATATAGGCATATAGCCTAATCAAACGAACTGCAAGTCCAGAATACCAAACAACTAAAATCTTATCTTGGATTCAACTTGTTTTAGGGAAATGATAGCAATTATGTTATGATCTGTCATGCCCATTACAATCGCATAGAACCAAGAGAGCTAGATCATCTGGAAGGTGATTTTACGTACCATAGAACATCTCTTCCACCGAGTTGTGGGAACTTTGCTATATCATGTGCAATCCTGTTGCTATACTTGCCAATTCTTGTAAACTGGATAGGACTTCTCCCTCTCAACAGAAGGGTTATCTTGTCCAACCCAGTATACCCAAATTCAGGTGCTGGGGGTAGATCTCATCTGACGACTTTCTGAGCTTCGTTCCATGAGCTTTAGCTTTGGTAAACGTTTCCTATCTATAGTCTGAAGAAAGCGCCAGCGTCAGACGGCTCGAATGTCGTCGATATGTTTGAAAACTGACGCTCAGGATTTTGACACGCTTTGGAAAAAGAAGAACCGAAAAATTCCCCGACGTAAACCCCGCGTAATCCCCTTAATTCTCTGTGACCCCATCGTCCCTAATCTCCGGCACCGACCGAGCTCTGCTGCGTCTGCCTCCACATCGCTTTCCTCGCCCCTGCCTCGCGTCGCCAGATCCAGTCCTCCGCCGCTTCTCATTACGATTCCAGTGGTCAACTATGCCCACCTCGCCACGCGACCTCACCGGCCAGCCCATCCGCCTCACGCCTCCACCACACCGGCCAGCTTCCGCCTCCCTGTTTTTCCTTCGATCCCCGCCGCCGAGTGCACTGCTGCTCCCTAGTCCTCTCCACCGATGCGTCCCTCGGGCAACACTGCGCCATCCTGGCATTAACAGGTTGAGCACCCCATCGTCAACGGGCGTTTCGTTCATTGTCAGGCTCCCACATGGATTGAATCAGCTGCATCCGGGGTTACATCGGCCGGCCGGAGAATACACATCTTGACTGTAAATTTTCGCACTATTTGAAGCGACCCATCTCCAAATCGAAGGTATGTGCAGTTCCTCCATCGTCCCAGATTTTGGTATATTATATTCTAGGAATTGAGCAACCTTCCTACATCCCGGATTCATACAGTGCTGAAATTTATTCCAGGTAGTAATAAGCTATGGCAATATCTGAAACGTGGCTTCTAGAGATAATATTCCTGTGGGAATAGGAAGTAATCCTGCCCAAGAAAATCGGGTGGAGGTTACTGAAACTTATGTTGTTGTGTTTTCTATACAGAGGTTTGTTTGTACAGTTTCTGTGTGTTCATGAGATTACTGCCATGAATTGGTTGACTGATTGCATCCATTTGGTTGCTTCCTACCTTCGATACTTATGCATCATGCCTAACTAGTGTGTGTTTCAAACAGTTGTGTGATGACTTGGAGGCTGATCGGTGCCGTCAAGACAGGTAAGAAGCATGGCGACACCGGATATACATCACAATGAAGACAGGCACACGCTAGATGAAGGGAAGCAAGTCCATAGCATTTAAGAAACATGCAGTGTGAACTTAGGAAGCACTATATACTATCTGTGACTTGAAAAAATAAATTTTGCAGGATATCCGAAAAATGTTGTATGAACAGACGTACCATGGTGAAAAGTTGTGCTAAGTTTGAAGCAACTTATATCTGCGGTCGAAGCACTTTTGTACTGGTTAGAAACAAAAATGTCTTGTGTTGGTAACATAATAAAAAAAGATAGATGGGTCTCAAAATTTCCCATGTGAAAACAAATACTTGGATGCAAAATTATGTTACATGGAAGCAGGAAAAAAGATATTGTTAGGTCGAACCAAATTTCACTTGCAATATAAGCAAATAGCATGATGGAAGCAAATTGCTAGCAAGTTGGAAGCCATTTGTAGGAGGGGACTTGCCACACCGACAAGGTTTTGGGAAGCAAAGACGAAGCAAGTTGGAAGCATGTGGCATCACAATGAAAATATTTCTGCTGATGGACCTTATAGAAACCAAACATTGTGATTACTAATTGAGATGTTTTGTCAATAGAAGCAAATTCTTCTTACGATGGGAGCAAATGTTTATTTATTTGGATGCACATAACCTAGTCGGTTGAAGCATGTATAATTATGATAGTCAAAATAATTCTGTTTCCAACTTAAAAACAGATAATAATTATGTTTTTGATGGAAATAAGTTTGTACCATGTTGGAAGCAACAGTTTGTTGGTCGGAATAATATTGTGATCTTGTTTTGTAGAACATCTTCCAAATTATATTTATGGTAAAAAAATCTATTATATATCTTGAAGCAAATTTTATTCACCATGGGAACCAAATTCTCTGATCGATGGAAACACAATGTTATGCCTGCACTGAAAATAAAAAATCTGGAATAATTTCCTAACAATATTTGCTTCCAGAATTCTGGCATAACTTTCATAGAATACAACGTAGTGTTGAAGGACGAGATAAGTGGTGATCCCACAATATTAGCGTCGGAGTTGTTATTGGGAATAAATCGCAATGCATTTAAAACACCTAGGCCCACGTCCTTCTTTCAAGGCCATCGTTGGCTTCAGGCTAAATCAACTAGACAGAGCGTACCAGTGGTAGAATGTATGTTTGTAGTCTCGGCCGGGATGGCCTTTAGTACTGGTTTTCCAACCGGTACTAAAGGGCCCGGACTAAAGATCCAGACTTTTAGTACTGGTTGGCCCACAAACCGGTACTAAAGTCCTACCACGTGGCTGCCTGCGTGGGCTGGTGGTGAAGGACCTTTAGTATCGGTTAATGTTACCAAGTGTTCTGTTTTTTTGTTTTAGCTTTTAGCTTTTAATTTTCCTCTCTATTTTTTGTGTTTTTCATTCATTTCAAATTTATTTTACGATGTTATATACTGTAAACAGTACATAAGTTGATGCATATATATATATATATATCATGCATATATATATATATGTAATATAGTATACAATATCTCATGCACAGTATATATACAAATGGAATTACACATTCATATATATTCTGAACTTATAAATTAAGGTCCAAACCCGGCCGGGACTAGCTAGCTAGTGCTCCGGATGAAATCTCAGTTTTATACTACTGATTTGTTGGCATTATTTAGACGACGGTAAGGAATAGTGCTCTCCATTTACATTAATGACATGTCGAAGAAGAAATGCCGCAAATTCCTCTTGAAGTGCTACAAAACGTTTCTGTGGTGAGAGCTTCGACATCATTTGCCAAACCTCAAGTTGTTTTTCACGTGCTCTTCTGCGACGTATACGGTATTCGATCTTCATGCGAATGTTCTCAAGGAGGAAGTATCCACATAAATTTGTACCCTGTGACTGCTTCGCGCACTTTGTAAAAGAATAAAATTCAATAAGATAATTAATAATCAAGCATGATAATGGTATTGAAACTAGAAATAAAGAGATGCGCGGACCTAGTAATACTACTTAATTATCTGAATCCTTTTCCACTTCAGTTTCGGTTTTCATTGACGACCGTGATGGTTTTCTTCTATGATCTTCTTCCAAACACTGCGCGGCAAAGAAAAAGAATGAAAGAGTTATTATAATTACTTTTCATATCAGGAAATAATGAAACAAAGCGAGGTCGATAAAGATTGAAATTATTGTTCTATCATAAAATACAAGTCCATGTATGATTGTTCTAGTGTATCTAGTGAGTCGTACATTTGAACAAATCCATCCGCGAGGATAATATTTAGGAAGATATAGCGGTCTCTGTGCAGAAGTTTATATAATTAAATAGGCATGCATATAACTCATCAACTACACTTGACAGTTAGCTAGTAAGCAAAAATAGAATTTGTAGTATACAAGAGAGTAAACACTCACCCCAAGTTGTAAGGAAATATTATAGTAGATTTGGTATTCATTAGTGCCTCTAGATATTTTTCCAAGAGCTCTTCTGTGTCCTTGGAATAATGTTTTACCACATGACCATGAACGATATTTGGGTCGATGAACCCAATGTCATCGATTCCCTCTTGTTTCAATTCCCACATCTTCAATTTGCATAATAGCATAGAAAAGAACATATATAGTAAGGATAAGCCAATGAACGATATATGAGCTAGAGACTTAAATTATTAAAGATATAAATCACTTATAGATAATAGCAACTGATGAGAATTTTGTCGATAGGATCCATGTGGAATAACTGGAAAACTTCTGAAAATTCAAGACATATTTCACATCCATTGACGTAATGCTCTTTCGTTACTTTGACCATGTCCGCCGTCTTCCCTCGCTTTGCTTCAAGCAGGTACCAATCATGCAACTGTCGCATCGCAGTTGGTAGTTTCTTGTAGTGCTCGAGTGTGACAAGTGGTTTTCCGAAGGCATATTTCATTGCGTACACAGCTTCACCGTACCCGCGGATTTTCTCGGTGCCAAGGATTTGGCCAAGAGTGAGACCTGCAACCTCTACTTGTTCGAGGTCGATTGGGTTGCCAGCAACGTCGATTGCTTGGATCGATTGCTTGCTTGGATTGGTACTCACCTTGAGCGGAGAGATCGATTGCTAGGATTGTTCTCCGAGCCGGGAAACTGTTTTGCCGCTAGTAGTACCACATGGCATTGATGTCGTACTTCCCGACTTCTTCCTTGGGCTGGGCCAACTTCTCTGCTCACTTGCCGTCTGAATCTGTCGCTCATAGTCTGTCGGCATATGCTCCATATATGCCAGGGGGCGATCAATAAAGTGTTCCCTAAATTGCTCTTGGACTTCCTTGGGTATTACTCCATTAGCGACAGGGGCTTTTTCGCAAAAAAGGCTTTCATTTGGCGATCACTTCCAATTTTGTTTTCCTCTGGTGTCATGTCGTAAGGCAGCTTCTTTTTGGCCGGAGGCTCGGGTTTCTTCTCTGCTTTCTTACAAAGAGGACTGCTGATGGCCTTCCTCTTTTGGGAGCCCTACTGGTGGGACCGCTGCCGGGGTGGAGTCGGCTCACGCGGCGGAGATCGATATCGACGATATGGATTAGCGTCGTGCTCCGTCCCGAGGTTGGGTGGACTCGCGCTGGGATCCCTATTGAAGTGGGACGCCCCTCGAGGTGGGGAGGACTACTAGCGCTGTGATGCCTCTAGCTGGGATCCCTCGTGTTGGACATCAATACTCGGAGGAGCCGGTGGCCTTAGCGCCGAGTGTGGAAAGACGATGCAGTCCTTTCTCCATAGAATGAGACCACAGCCGGCTTCTGCCAGTGTGGACTCCCACTCACCTCCAGGGATGTCAAGCTCTAGTCCATCATATCCTGGCTCTATTGCATCCACCGCGACACGAGCATACCTAGCTGGAACCGGATTGAAATGCCAGAGAACATCAGGTGTATTTGGTAAAGCATAGCCTGTCGCTACCCGCACGAGTATGTTCTTCATTTTCTGGATTAGCTCACAAGATGTCTTCTCAGTGATATCATCCACGGGGTTGTGACACAACGGTGCCCCCATGGAACCCACGCTGCTTTTCGGCAGTGTAGATGGGACGGGTTCCGATGCCTCCTGCCACGGAGTTGCCCTTTGCTGGGTCACTACGTGTATCTACAGCAGCTGCTACTCGTACTTCTGTTCCAACTTTGAAAGTCGGTATGCTTCCACCTCCTTTTTTCTCGAACGACTTTTATAACTTCCTTCTAGCCCGCAAACCCCTCATACCACGGAACAACGCATCAAGATTGAGCTTTACGTTGTCGCCCAATATTTTGGCACCGCCTCATACCTTTCTACTAGATTGGCTCGATCCGGAGGGCTGATAATTAAAAGAAGAAAGATTTGTTAATATATATATATATAAATCAATTAATACACATGTAATGATCGCCAAAGGCTAATATGTATATTCCTTGCCGGACATTGTTAGTTGTTTCGGATTTTGGAACATAAGTTGTTCTTCCTCGGCCTCACATCCATCACCGTAATCGTTCAGATATTGTGAACCATCATCATCATGTGATTCACCCAGAAGGTCCGCTGGGTTTTTGGAGGAGGTTATCATGTCGAAGATGTCCTCTTCATGAGCTCTACTGGTATTTTCCATAGCTTAATAACTAATCCATAATAATATAGATAAAACAAATTAGTATTCAAATTAGCATGCATTCAAGAAGCAAATAACTGATAGTTAATTAATAATGCATCATCGAATACATATATAGTAGTTCTTAGAAAAGATCTCATCATAATCTCGGATAATAGTTAATACATCGGCTAATCCATCGATCTAGCTAATACATCATAATAATACGTATATAGTAGCTAATATATCGATCTAGCTAGAACCCTAGCACCCGACGGATATCGAGGCGGATGGTGAATACCCAAAGAGAACGAACCATAACTGGAGCATAGCTCTAGTGAGATCCCCGAAGAATCTACCAGGTATTGTCGGACCTGACCTCCAAAGCTGCCATGTAGCGACGGATGTGCTCGTTCTCCTTGCTGACATGGTATTGTACCACCTCCACGGGGGACTCAAGCCTCCAAATCGTCCGTGGCCCATGCGGCCGCCACCACAGAACCTCCGGGTCGACGACAAGCTGGCTCCTCACCAAGCTGCGCCGCCCGGAAGGGAGCACCTCCCAGTACCAGCCCGGCAGAGCCTAGTCTCGGACAGGGCCCCTCGGCTCAAGCAACAGACCACCTCCGCCGACTCGATGACGAGGATGCGGGATCGGCATCGTCGACGTCGAGAAGAAACACTTAATTATGAAAACAAATTAAATAACACTTAGCAAATTTAACACTTAGCATCTAACAAATTAAATAACACTTAGCAAAATTAGCATTGGGTTAATCTAGAGTTAAATTAAACTAAAACTAATTAGCTAGGGTTAATCTAGAGTTAAATTAAACTAAAACTAATTAGCTAGGGGGTCCCACCTATCATAGACACATTATTTAAACTAATTAATCATTTTAATTAATCAATGGATTAGGGGGCAGCCCCACTTGTCATTGACTGGGGCCTGCCTAGTCAGCACAGTTGACTGGGTCAACTGGTCAACTGGGGCCCGCGGGCCCACTGGCCAGCTACCCTGGGTGGGGGTGGCCGGCCACGTCAGTAGGCTGCGCCGGAGTTGCTCCGGCGAGCTGCAAACGTGGTGGAGGGATCGGCCAGTGCACGCCGCGTCGAACGGCCAGTGCATGTCGCGTCGAACGGTGGCCGGGATGAGCGGAGCGACACGCGGTGGGGGCCGGTGAGCTCCGGCGAGCGTGTGGGGGTCGGGGTGGTGGGCAAAGGGGAGGGAAGACGCTCACCGAGGGTGTAGCCATGCAAAGCATCTCGAGGGAGGCGCGACGTAGGGGCGGCAGGGTCGGGGCGGCGAGGCGACGCGTGGCGTGGGGGCGGCGGGCGGCGGCGACGGCTAATTTCGGCAGCCTAGCGGCGCAAATCTGAGCTTCTCTCGGTGCGTGGCTTGGCCCAGGACGAGGGTGTTTCTATGTATACCTAGCAAGCCTTTAGTACCGGTGTGTGGCTCGCACCGGTACTAAAGACCCTTTAGTACCGGTGCGAGCCACGCACATGTACTAAAGGTCCTCCCCAAAAACTGCATGGGGCGGTGGACCTTTAGTACCGATGCGTGGCTCACACTGGTACTAAAGGTTTTTTTAATTCATTATTAGTTATTATTTTCAGAAAAAACCCTAAACTTTAGAAAATCATAGAAAAAAAATCTATGACTCCAATGGAAAAAAATAATATATGAAAAAATATCAGAAAACTATAAAGAATCTGTTTATGGAAATTTCCATGCATGTTCGAATAACTTAAACTTCTGTATAAGACAATTTGATTAAATGGCAAATTTGAAATGTCATATCTAGAGTTTGAAAAGCAGTACAAATTAACTCTGAAAAGGTCGTAACTTGGCATGGCATCATAATTTTACCCACATAGCAGCTTCTAAAGAGTTGAGAGGGTTACGACAAAAACTGGATGCACTTCGTGTACAAAGTGGACAATCTCTTTCGATGTATGAAGGTTTCAGACGAAAACTCATCTATTACAAAGGGATTTCTTTTTTAATAACTTATTTTAACTCCATAGTTTTGTGTGTTCAATATGCACCATTCAAAGGCACATCATCTATTTTCAACCCTTTTTGTCTTCATTTGATATTTTTCATGCATTTAATGATTTACTTTGAGCTAAATGACCCTGAAATTGAAAAAATTACAAATGCACTCTGAAAAGGTTGAAACTTGGCATAACATCATAATTTCACCCACATAGCAACTTCTAAAAGTTGAGAGGGTTACGGCAAAAACTGGATACACTTCGTGTACAAACTAGACAATCTCTTTCGAAGTATGAGGGTTTCAGACGAAAACTCATCTATTACAAATGGATTTCATTTTTAATAACTTATTTTAACTTCATACTTTTTGTGTGTTCAATATACACCATTAAAAGGCACATCATCAATTTTCAAACCTTTCTGACTTCATTTGATATTTTTCATGCATTTAATGATTTATTTTGAGCTAAATGACCCTGAAATTGAAAAGCACTACAAATGAACTCTGAAAAGGTTGAACTTGGCATGACATCATAATTTCACCCACGTAGCAACTTTTAAAGAGTTGAGAGGGCCGGTTACGGCAAAAACTGGATGCACTTTGTGTACAAACTGGACAATATCTTTCGAAGTATGAGGGTTTGGGACGAAAACTCATCTATTACAAAAGGGATTTTATTTTTAATAACTTATTTCAACTCCATACTTTTTGTGTGTTTAGTATGCACCATTAAAAGGCACATCATCAGTTTTCCACCCTTTCTGACTTTATTTGATATTTTTCATGCATTTAATGATTTATTTTGAGCTAAATGACCCTGAAATTGAAAAGCAGTACAAATGAACTCTAAAAAGGTTGAAACTTGTTATGACATCATAATTTCACCCACATAGCAACTTCTAAAGAGTTGAGAGGGTTACGGCAAAAACTGGATGCACTTCGTGTATAAACTGGACAATCTTTTTCGAAGTATGATGGTTTCAGACGAAAACTCATCTATTACAAAGGGATTTCATTTTTAATAACTTATTTTAACTCCACACTTTTTGTGTGTTCAATATGCACCATTAAAAGGCACATCATCAATTTTCAACCCTTCATGACTTCATTTGATATTTTTCATGCATTTAATGATTTATTTTGAGCTAAATGACCCTGAAATTGAAAAGCACTACAAATAAACTCTGAAAAGGTTGAAACTTGGCATGACATCATAATTTCACCCACATAGCAACTTCTAAAGAGTTGAGAGGTTTACGAAAAAAATTGGATGCACTTTGTGTACAAACTGGACAATCTCTTTCGAAGTATGAGGGTTTCGGACCAAAACTCATCTATTACAAAGGGATTTTATTTTTAATAACTTATTTCAACTCCATACTTTGTGTGTGTTCAATATGCACCATTAAAAGCCACATCATCAATTTTTAACCCTTTCTGACTTCATTTGATATTTTTCATGCATTTAATGATTTATTTTGAGCTAAATGACCCTGAAATTGAAAAGCACTACAAATGAACTCTGAAAAGGTTGAAACTTGGCATGACATCATAATTTCACCCACATAGAAAGTTCTAAAGAGTTGAGAGCGTTACGGCAAAAACTGGATGCACTTCGTGTACAAAATTTTGGTTGCATCATAGCGGACACCACTGTTTTGGTGGCTGCTCTTTTTATCTTGGCTGATCGTGTAAAATGTATTTCCATTTATATCGTACCCTTTGAAATTCGTTACAGTCGAACTTGGTGTCTTGGCCTACCAGTACAGTTCATCAGGAACATCATTGTCATTGATAAGCTTTGTTTGCAACCAACCGGCGAAAGTCTCCATGTGTTTACGTTTAATCCAGGGGTCAAACTGCTCCGGGTTCTTGGACTGTACAATATCCTTGTGTTCCTCGATATATGGAGTCACCAAGGTGGAATTTTGTAGAACCGTGTAGTGTGGTTGAGTGAAAGAATGCTCGTCCATATTTATTGCTTCTTTCTTTCCTAGTGTGCCTTTTCCACCTAGTCTTCCATCATGCCACGATTCAAAAAGACCAATCGGCTTAATGGCAGGAACAAAGTCAACACAAAACTCAATAACCTCCTCTGTTCCATATCCCTTGGCGATGCTTCCTTCTGGCCTAGCACGGTTATGAACATATTTCTTTAAGACTCCCATGAACCTCTCGAAGGGGAACATATTGTGTAGAAACACGGGACCCAGAATGTTAATCTCTTCGACTAGGTGAACTAGGACGTGCGTCATAATATTGAAGAAGGATGGAGGGAACACCAACTCCAAACTGACAAGACATTGGACCAGGTCATTCTGTAACCTTGGTAGGATTTCTAGATCGATTACCTTCTGAGAAATTGCATTGAGGAATGCGCATAGCTTCACAATGGCTAATCGAACATTTTCCGGTAGAAGCCCCCTAAGTGCAACCGGAAGTAATTGCGTCATAATCACGTGGCTTTAGATTTTGAACTTTTTTTATCTGCCATATTTATTATTCCCTTTATATTCGACGAGAAACCAGATGAGACCTTGATACTAAGCAGGCATTCAAAAAAGATTTACTTATCTTCTTTGGTAAGAGCGTAGCTAGCAGGACCTTGATACTGCTTTGGAGGCATGCCGTCTTTTTCATTAATTCTTTGCTTGTCCTCCCGTGCCTTCGGTGTATCTTTTGTCTTTCCATACACGCCCAAGAAGCCTAGCAGGTTCACACAAAGATCCTTTGTCATGTGCATCACGTCGATTGCATTGCGGACTCTAGGGCTTTCCAATATTCAAGTTCTCAAAATATAGATTTCTTCTTCCACATGGGTGCGTGTCCGTTGGTGTAATTCGGAACAGATTGTCCGCCAGGACCCTTTCCAAAGATTACATGAAAATCCTTGACCATATCAAATATATATTCACCAGTACGGAGGCCAGGCTTCTTCCGATTATCTGGCTCACCTTTGAAATGGTTGCCTGCCTTTCTTAAGATATGCTTGATCGGTAGAAATCGACGATGTCCCAGGTACATATTCTTCTTACATTTATCCAAATATATACTTTCAGTATCATCTAAACAGTGCGTGCATGCATTGTATCCCTTGTTTGTATGTCCTGAAAGGTTACTAAGAGCAGGCTAATCATTGATGGTTACAAACAGCAACGCTCGTAGGTCAATTTCCTTCTGTGTGTGCGCATCCCACACACGTACACCTGGTTTTTTCCATAACTGTAGAAGTTCATCAACTAGTGACCTTAGGTATACATTACTGTCATTGCCGGGTTGCTTAGGGCCTTGGATGAGCACTGGTATCATAATGATCTTACGCTTCATGCACACCAAGGAGGAAGGTTGTAGATACATAGAGTCACGGGCCAGGTGCTGTGACTGAAGCTCTGCTCCCCAAAAGGATTCATGCCATCTGTACTAAGACCAAATAATAAGTTCGTGGCATCAGCTACAAAGTCCCCGAACTCCCTCTCGATTTTTCTCCACTGCGACCCATCAGCGGATGCTCTCAACATCCCGTCTTTCTTACGTTCTTCTTTGTACCATCGCAACAACTTGGCATGCTCTTTATTTTGGAACAAACGTTTCAACCGTGGTATTATAGGAGCATACCACATCACCTTGGCAGGAACCCTCTTCCTGTGGCGTTGGACCTCCACATCACCAGGGTCATTGCGGGGGATCTTATAGCACAATGCACCGCATACCGAGCATGCATCCATATTCTCGTACTCCTCACTATGGCAGAGGATGCAGTTATTAGGGCATGCATGTATCTTCTGCACCTCTAATCCTAGAGGGTAGACAACCTTCTTTGCTTCGTACGTACTTTCAGGCAATTCGTTATCCTTTGGAAGCATCTTCTTTATCATTATCAGCAATTCTTGAAATCCCTTGTCAGTTACACCATTCTTCGTCTTCCATTGCAGCAATTCCAGCGTGGTACCCAGATTTTTCTGGTCATCTTCACAATTTGGATACAAGAATTTCTTGTGATCCCCTAACATGCGCTTCAACTTCAACCTCTCCTTGTCACTTTCGCAGTTTCTCTTTGCATCAGCAATGCCCCGACCAAAATCATCAGCGGGATCATCTGATGCCTCTTCATCAGCTTCCCCCATTGATGCCTCTTCTTTAGCTTCCCCCATTGTTGTATCGGCAAAAGGATAGTTGTCATCATCCTCTTCTTCTTCATTGTCTTCCATTATAACCCCTCTTTCTTCGTGCTTCGTCCAACAGCTATAGACGGACATGAAACCGGACTTCAGCAGGTGGTAGTGAAGGGTTTTTGAGGTAGAGTAACTCCTATCATTCTTACAGTCACGACATGGACAACACATGAAACCATTCTGCTTGTTTGCCTCAGCCACACGAATAAAATCATGCAGGCCATTAAGGAACCTTGGACTTCGTCGGTCCTTGTACATCCATTGTCAGCTCATGTTCACTACACAACATCGAAGTGACCAAATTAATACAACTTCATCATCACATTACAACCAAAGTAGAGCTAGCAGTGACCAAATGTTATTACTGCAAATAATAGATACTTATAGTTCATACATACATCTCATAAAACAACATACAACTATCTAAAACATTTAAATGCAACAAAAAATGTGATCATAATCACAACTAAGGTAACAATTGATCCAACGGCATAATGACACCAAGCCTCTTTATCAATGACATATTTTCTAATCTTTCTAAGCTTCAAGCGCATTCCATCCATCTTGTTCTTGTGATCATTGACCATATCGGCAACATGCAACTCCAATTCCATCTTCTCATCTTCAGTTCTTTTCAATTTTTCTTTCAAACGATCCATTTGTTTTTCAACTTGTGTTAACTTCTCGAGCAGAATTGCATAGTCGGTTGGAATTTCTGGTTCAACTACTTTCTATAGATAAAAACATCTACGTCAATTTGGTGGCATAATTAATTGTCATAGACATTAGATGATGTGTGAAATAATTATAAAAGATAACGACATACCACATCTGAATCATAGACTGGACGAGGACCGAAGTGGGCAAATACCATAACCATGACACTATAGAATAACTAACAATAATACAAGTAAGTAAATCGTACATGCAGCTATCTAAATCATACAAGTAATTTTTTTAACAAAAAGGTTTTAAGAAGAACAAGAGGCTCACCAAGGTGTCCGGTGTTGCGACGAGACGGTGTGGGCGATCGACGGTGGTTAGGACGGGGATGGGAAGGCACCAAATAAACCACACCTACACATATGCAACCTAACAAGTTAATTTGAGCTCAAATTGCATATAAATCAAATAAACTCCCACATACTGATCACTCCCCCAAAACCTAGCTTAAACCCACAAATCACATATCTTTGAGCATACCACAAGCTAATCTAGCAATGAGAGATGAAGGGGCAAAGTTGCTAACCTTTGTGAACACTTGGATAGATGGGTGTGCCTTCAAATCTTGACAAATCCTTGGCAAAATGGAGGAGGAGCTTCGAGCAAGAAGAAGAACAGGGGAGAAAACAGAGAAATGAGAGCCCCTTCCATCGGCTGTGGACGAAGCATATATATAGAAAGTCTTTAGTATTGGTTGGTGTCATCAACCGGTACTAAAGGGCAACCTTTAATACCGGTTCGTGACACGAACCGGTACTAAAGAGACACGCGGGACCCAAGTCAGATCAAAAGCCTGCCACGCCTATTTTAGTACCGGTTCGTGACACGAACCGGTACTAAAGGTCCCTTACGAGCTGGTACTAAAGGTCGCCCTGCTCCTAGCCGTTGGAGCCGGCACGAACTGGGACTAATAGCCTCTTTAGAACCGACTTGTAACCAGACCGGGACTAATGCGTCGGACGAAAGGTCAGTTTTCTATTAGTGTACGCTCCACGAGTAGTCTCGTAGAATCTATCTATCAGTAGTCTGATGCCTAGAGCTCTCCCTAGAGCTCTCCTTTAGCTTTTGTACATTCAACCACCGCATGGTAGCCATTCTGCTTGTTTGTTCCACAAATGTTAGATGTACTATCCAGTTCGTTTCCATTTGTCCTTTGTGCTTCCAGATTTTCTGAAGACGGTCTCCATGCAAAGCGGAGTTCATCAGGCAAATTGCTATCGATGGTTCAGTACACTGCAGCGTGCCAAATTCGAAAACATATTTCAGAGCATATGCACCCGGACCCTTCTATCCTAGCAATCCATACCCACATCACGATTCGTGCAAATACATTTCTCTTTTTTATTTCTCTCACATAGAACATGTCTTGAAGTCTAAATCTTTGCAGAACAACAAAACTTTCTATTTAGAATCTAGGATAAAACTTTTAGATTTTTTGGTACAATATAAATATACAAAATAAGTTTTATTTGATTAAAAAAACTTATTTTTAGTATTTATGTCGGACAAAAAATTCCAAAAGATTTATCCTAGATTCTAGTTAGAACGTTTTGTTGTTCTACAAAGATTTGGACTTCAAGACATGTTCTATGTGAGAGAAACAAAAAAGAAAAAATCTCATGTAGAAAGTTAATTGTACCGCACAGATCTTAAAGCGACATTGGAGAGCTTAGAAGCGCCCGGGTGCAGGTGCTCAAAAAAATCTGCATCCAACCCCAAGCTCTCGTGAAAAAAAAGACGATTGATTTTTCCACGCAAGGATGGGAAGATTTATTGATGAAGTGACATGCATGGTTGTCTCAAAAATCTGCTGATGTGGCCATGAGTGCTGAGATGGAATAGTTGCATGTTGAGATGAGGTGGATAGATTGCATGTCAAAAGAATTGAGACCAAGTTCTTAAGAACTAGATGATACCCCACGCGTTGCTGCGGGACTTTCTGCATTTTATAAGTGCTTTGAAGATCTACATATACTCTATAAAGAAGAAAAAACATAAATGACACTAAAGTAAACATCTCAGTGTCAACATTTAAAAATATTGTATGGGCACAATTCGGTATATATAGACTTGATAAAAATTATCACTAAAATTATACTTACACAGTTACACTCAGGTGCTCTTTCATTCTTTTACAACCATTGTATTATGTATGTTGAGCAATAGGAACCTGGCTGGCTTAGGTGAAAAAAGATGTCAAAAGTGAGACTTGATGCGCGTACGTTTAGCCATGAAGCAAGCATACTTCCAGTTACAAAGTTATAATCCACCATTGAAGCCCATACCATATGATTTACTGTTCCACCTGTTAACATCTGACATGAGTACTAACTAGCAGAAAGGCCCGTGCGTTGCAACGGGAAAAAAAGCTCATAATCTCTAAAGTCCATGAACAAATTTTGTTGCATCACCAAGATACACTATCGTTTTCAATTTCCTGAATCATGAACATTTTTTAAAACTTGTGCACATATTTGACAGTGTGAACATTTTTCAAATTCGAGAACACTTATGAATTCATGACCATTTTTAAGATCAGTTTTTTTTGAATTCATGAACATTTAATACTATTTACAAGCATTTTCTTAAAATTGTGAAAACATATAACATTTTCTTTAATTCGCGAAAATTTCTAGAATCGATGAACATTCTTTTGGAAACTCATGGAACAATTTTTGAAATCAGGAACATTTTCTTGATTTAACAAACATTTGTAAAATTTAACAAACTTTTTTTAAATGCATGATCACCTTATGAATGAATAAACTACTTTGTAAGTCACCAATAGTTCTTGAATTTTCAAGTTGTTTTTCCATTGATTAAGATTTTTGCAATGGAAAAAAAATAAAAATTATCTTTTCTTAAAATTTGATCAACATTTTTTAATACATGAACTTTTTTAAAAATCATGACCGTTTTATTATTTCCCGAACATTTGTTTTCAATGTTGCAAACATTTTTGAAATAAGCACACAATGTGGTTACAAACTCACGAACATTTTACGATTATTAAAAATTTTATATCAATGTTTTCATTTTTTCATTTTCGGAACTTTTTTAAATTCCTCAATTATTTAAATTAAAAAATAAAACCAGAAAAGAGAAAACAAATATTTTCGAACAGGCCACCGGAACATGGGCTGCGCAAACTTGCGCGCTGCATCTGCTCCCAGCGCGGGTGTCACAGTATAGCAGGTGTCTAGTGCATTGGCTGGACCTGTCAGGAATTACACTGTGTGAAACGTTTTTGATTACTTACGGGTGGTATTGATGGGTAATTATTGCAAACTTCAAGGATAATTTGAATGTCGAACGACCAAAAATAGTTCGTGTTTTATTGTTATATAGGTATAGATATAGATATTTCAATTATATATAGTTCAAAAACATAAATACTAAATAAAATTGAAATTTATGATTAAAAATTGTTAACATAATATAATATCTTTGGTAGAGAAGTATAAAAAATGTTGATAACGTTAAGAAACAATGTTATTGCCAATGGAAAATGCTCCCTTGTTTCAAAAAAATGAATGCGAAATTATGAAAAATGGTATGTACAGTGTAAATATTTGTTTGTGCAATTTAAAAAAGTGCTTCATACCAATCAAAAATATACGTGATTATGGAAACGTTCCCATGTTTTAAGTAAATGTTTCTGACATTTATAAAAATGATATATACGATGTAAATAAATGTTTGCATGGGTTATTTTTTCATTTCGATTAAAAATGCAAATGACATTTAACAGAAATAATCACGTGTTTCCAAAAATAAATCCTTGTTTTTTTTCAAAAGTATTTGCGCAATGCAAAAAAAGTGTTTGCGTGGTGAAAGGATTTATTTATTACCGTTAAAATGTAGAATGTGTATTTGAAAAGTGTTATCATGTATTCAAAAAAGTGAACAAGAGATGTATTTAAAAAAAATGCATCATGTACTAAAAAAACCAACGTGTATCAAAAATTTATTTCACATGTGCTCTTAAAATGTAAGCTTTATACTGAGAATAAGTAGACATGTGTTAAGAAAATGACAAAGAAAGAAAGTAAAAATCAAAAAGTAAGAAAACTGCAAAAGAAACCAAGAAAATCAATGTATAACGATTAACGAGTAAAGTAAAAAAATGACAAAAGAAAAAAATAAAGTAAAACAAAGAAAAAGAGGGGGAAAACGATGAAAAATCAAAGAAAAAAGATAAAAAAAAATGGACGAGCAAACGTACAACGACTGCTATGAGCAGCAGCGACCAACCGCGCTAAATCGGCCAGCCTGTTAGTTGTCGCCTATCGACCAGCCTGTCTGTGGTCGCCTGTAGGGGATTGCTGCGACATAGAATAGTTGTGGAGTTTTGGCCGTCCTGTTGGAAGAAATACTAAAAATTACCTCCTCTTTTCTTTTTATGTACTAGCAAATGTGTCCGTGCGTTGCAATGGAAAAATGCAAGGATCTGAGCACTTTCAGGAGCCCGTGCACATCATATAGCATTGATGAGCTTTGTTAGTGTTAAAAAATTCAGGAGATAAAGTTTTGGTATAAGAGGAGTCATTGTTCCTTCGTTCATTTGGTTTTCAAAAGCTAGTCTAAGGATTGGCAAGCACGAAAGATAGTTTCGTTCCTTATTTGGTGTACCATTGATTCTAAAACAAGAGAAATTTGATTTTACTGTAAAGTAAAGCATAGTAAAACTTTGGTTTTTTAACAACTTCTGTCATATCTCATTTACACCTTCCTCTTATTTTGAGCTAAAGTGCAATTCAAACACATGAAACATCATGCAATTTATTCACAAATTTAATTAAGAAATTATTTTCAAATAAAATGGTGCCTCAATCCATGTGAACAGTGAAATTTGTGAAATATAACTTCAAAGATTTCAGTCTTAATACAAATGTACATCCATTAACTCTTTAGGAAAGTGATTTTCGTGCACTTCTCCCATCCCAACTTCATTTCGATCGTCATGATCACCTCCACCAGGATCGTCTTTATGCACATAGTTGCCATGAGCAAGTGCTTAGTGTTTATTCTAGCACACATATTTAGTTTGTTCAATAAGACATGCACGGAAGAACTGACACCAAGTAGGCTAAAATCAGGATTCATTACATGTATCAATTTTTCTAGAATCATGTACGTACCAATTATTTTTGAAAGTTCACCGGGGGAGGGGGGGGGGGCCTCAACCACCTGATTTTTTATTGCCTTTCCCCCAACCCGAGGGGTTGGAAACACACAAAACAGCAGGAGAGAGTTAGATTACAGGGGGAGGGGGGCATCCCGGATGAGCAGGGAAAGTACACAATGTGCTGAAGCGTTCAGGGGGCAGTCAGCTTATCCAACCAAACATCCACGTGAGCGTGTCGATCTCCCTTGAATCTGGCACTCCAAAGGACCGCATCATCCTGACAACATTCAAGGGTGGCTGCAAGAGACGGCTCAAAACTCCGAAAGACCACCTCATTCCTCCTCTTCCACAAATGCCAGCAGCATAGCAAAACGAAGGTGGAGGGCGATGCCGCCCCAACCGAGGGGGAGGCGTCAAACATATGTAGAGATGCCACCGAGGCGCTGGCTGGCGCCAAACCAAGTCGCGCCCGGAAGCGCACCATTAAGGGGCACCTGAAGATGAGGTGGTTTTTCGGAAAAGGACGTCGCATGTGTGGACCCTTGCCATGGTAAGGAGCCCGCAGAATCACTTGACCCAATAGGGGGTGGGAGAGGACCAAAGGAAGTCGCCGGCCGGCGCGCCCACCCCACCGAAGCGGGTGAGGCTGTAGGCAGCACGGGTGGAGAACGTGCACTTGGGGGCCAAACAAAGAGGGGCGATATGTAGCAAATTTATAAATTCCTCACTTTTCATATGCATGCATATATTTTAGTAGATGTTTCCTCAAGCATTGTGAAGCAGCACGCACATATGCATCAACAACACGCACGCACACATATGCATCAAGGGCACGAACGCATATACATCAACAACACGCATGCACACATATGCATCAAGAGCATGAACGCATATACATCGACGACACGCAGCAGCGACGTCATCAGGAACTCAGATGATGGCGGGGTTCATGGCTGGCGGACGCGCTGATGTTGGTCGCCAACCGCCGGCAGGAGGGAACTGCGGCTGCTGCACAACCCGACGTTGAGGAGCTCCCTCTGGCAGATGGGGTCAGAAGTTTGATTTTTTAGTTGACAAGGTTGGACGCTGGGCGGTGGGCAACTTCATCTGGAGCGACGACTCCATCGTGTTGCTGCACAGTGTGCCTGTATGGTCGCTCGGCCGCTCCTGCATCAGCGGTGCCGCCGCCTTCTCGTCTCCAAGGCTTCCAGCTCACGCTCGCCTTCAAGGAATTCTGCGACTGCATCACGGGGTAAGCAAAATAAATTTTCTTCTTTCTTTCTCGTGTTAATTAGCTTCGTGCCGTGCTTGCATCTTTCACGACAAGTCGCATCGTAAAGACTTTGTCCCGTGACGAACACAAACTTTGTGGACCAAAAACCAGCGGAGGCTCAAGTAGTGGCCAACACAAACTTTGTGGACCAAAAACCAGCGGAGGCCCAAGTAATGGCGAACACAAACTTTGTGGACCAAAAACCAGCGGAGGCCCAAGTAGACATGCCCACCCGGACTGGGAGACATGCATTGACACCTGTTTTTATTAGGGACATGCTTTTTTAGAGGCTAGTATGAGGTTAGACGGGACGTAAACGGATGCATTAAGGACCAACCTACGAAATAAACCAAAGATGATGAAAAAAAGTGATGAAACAATCCATCTTTTAATATTAGGTAAAGATAAAGATACTGAATTTCAATCTAGCTTTGCTGGAGTAGCAAATCTAATATGTGAGACATAAATAACAAACAGCTGGTTATCGACAGTTCTTACACAAATAATGTGAAATGTCTTCTTAGGAAGGAAGAGTAACTGATGTATTTTTTATGTACTATCTAAGATTTGAGAGGCAAGAGAAATAATAGAGGTGAACCACTTCTTGTGTGCAGCCGCAGAAATCAATTACAGAGAGAAAGATACTCGGTATAAAAAATAAATTAAGTGAAAAGTAAAAATACAGTAAACTCTTTATAGACAGAAGAACAAACATGTAGAGGGCAACCATCAGTACACAGCATGTTGTACTGAAGAATCAATTACAAATGGAAAGATAGGAGTACTATGGATTAAAATCAATTAGAGAGAGAAGGAGCACCAAGTGAGAGAGCAGCAGCTCATGTCCCTCGATCTCATGCAGGCGCTGCCCCGCTGTTCACAATCCGTCCACCACCGCGCATTTGCCTACGCCGCTGCCGCCCAGCGTCCAAATCCGTGGAACCCACACCAATGCTTTTGCTTCCAGTTTCAGGTCACATAGTTTGTCCTGTTGGCACAATGGCAAACCTTGAGGGAAATTTTATCAAGGAACTAATAAAATATTATAGAAAGGTGGACTGTAAACGCAAGAAAATAATCTTGCATCAGATATTAACAACAACAAAACTCCAAAGAAATAGTTTGAAGCCCTGTCTTGGTACGTCAAAATATAGTTGTATCGGTGGCTTTGATATGGCTGCAAAGCTTTACCTGTAAACTAAAGATGGATAAAAGTTCAGTAATCATATAGATATAGTTCAGTGTTACCCATATTTAAAATCAGGCAAAATATAATTCAGTTTTCTTGCAGGAAAGTAAGAGTAAAGTTTATTTAACCTCAATAGGTAAGCAGCACAATAACAGTGTCAATATATTGGTCGCATCAACCATTCCAGCAACGCCGTTTGCTAACTCCCAGAACCGCATGCCACTACCTGTAATAACCTGTAGGTAACAAACAAATATGCATTGAGCTTTCAATCAAGGGAAAATAAAATAATAGATACTCTACTTTTCAACCACAGTCCCCTTGAAGTTTGAGCTACAAATATTGTCCAATTACTAAGGAGTGGATTTTTTTTCAAGGAAGCACATTCACGGCCAGGAATCCACGCATCAACCCTGAAAAGAGAAACTGGGAGAATCTCATCAGTTATAACAAACCACAAAGCAGCCCTTCACCTGCTTGTAGCTTCCGCCATTGCACGGGGGTGAAAAGCACGGGCATCCCGTCGAGCTTCCTGACGTGCCCGTCGAAGTCGATATTCTTCCACACCTCGTGGTACAGGAACAACTCGTACCTGTCGGAGGAGACATTTTTGGGAGCGGGATATGGAACCCGTTGGGAGCCGGCCGCACCTGCCTGTTGAGGGCCGCGACCTTGATCCAGACGCGGCGTTGAGGGTGCAGATGTGTCCCCGTCAACTTACAGGGCACCAGCAGTTGGTGCGTGTGGTTGATCTCTCGAACGGCTCCATTGATTTATGGTGAGAGGAACTGGATCAGTTACCTTTGCAAGGAGAATTAAGTACATCCGTTTTCGTTTGAGGGGAGTAGTGGGATTTAATTGATGATGGAGAAGGTGAAGAGGGGGAGGGGCTGTTGTGGAGAAGGGCAGGAGGCAGCGAGCCTATCATGGGGAAGTAGAAAAGGGCGTAGCCAACAGCTATGGGAAGGGTTGAAGCAGCACCGCCGGCGACGGAGAATAGGCTCGTCTGGAGAAGGAAGCCCCGTCTGATTTGATGGACCGGCTTTTCGGGGTGAAAGAAAAAGAAGGTGAGCTCGTGGGCCAGATTTGGTGAGCGTGTGATGGGCCAGCCTTTCCGAGTGGAAAAAGAAGAGGCGACCGAGCGGTGTGGCACATGCAATTGTGCTTTGCTTAAAAAAATGCTGATCGTTCTGGGGAAGAGGCGACCCTGCGGTGGAAAAGTGGCCCCATGGGAAAAAAAGGATAGCGTCACGTCAGCTAATGACGTGGCATCATCAGAGGGAAGGAAAATTTCTTAGTGAGAGGCATCTATTTAGAAATAGAGGATGAAAAATATGTGCAGCAAAAATGATTGTGGCAAACTAAAAAACAAAGACTCATATTATACGACACGCTCCAAACAAAATACATATCATGTGTTGAATAAAAATATAGCCAAGTAATTAAATTTACCGATGGGTTGAAGACGAAAGAGGGAATGCCTTTCGAGGCATCGCCAAGCTTAGCCTCTTTGGTATCCTTTAATATGGCTTGGGGTGCTTTGGGCATGCACAAGATTAGGCTCTTGCCACTCCTTATTCCATAGTTCATCAAATCTTTACCCAAAACATGAAAACTTCACAACACAAAACTCAATAGAAAACTGGTGAGATCTGGTAATATAAGAAAATAAATAACCACTTTAGGTACTGTTGTAAACTCATTCTTTATTTATATTGGTGTAATATCTACTGTATTCTAACTTCTCCATGGTTCATACCCCCGATACAACCCATAGATACATCAAAATAAAGAAACAACACAAAGAAAACAGAATCTGTAAAAAACAGAACAGTCTGTACCAATCTGTAAACTTAGAATACTTATTTACCTCAAAAAATTATGAAATCTTATTAAAGTCAGGGCAAATGTATATAAATCTTGTGTAAAAATTTCAGACTCATTCGACGATCTGATAAATTTATAAAATTCTTGAACTGGGCGCAAAAGTTTCTGTTTTTCAGCAAGATCAAATCAACAATCACCATAGACCATCCCAAAGGTCTTAGCTCAAACACTAATTAAAACACCAAAACACAATTACTACAGAGGTAATAATGTGTAAAACACACATAAGCAAAAAAAATACAGAACATAAAAATAAAATTGGGTTACCTCGCAACAAGCGCTATTGTTTAATGCCCCTAGCTACGGATAACGCAATAAATTTAGGTATTGTCATATTTGGTAAGCAATCTGTTGTCATAACCTGGATCATCACCATAGATATCATCATATAAAACACGTATCTTATTTTTAACGGCTTCCCTGGTTTTTTCTTCTAACCAATCATCATTGAATCCTACATAAATGCCCCTAGTGATCCAACCAAATTCATCGTAGGTTTCAAGGTAAATGGTTTGGCTAATTTTGGATTAGGGACTCTTCTTCTATGATTATCATGGTAAGATTTATAATCCCTAGACTCAAAGCTACGCAAGGTTTCTTTATCGTATAGGATTTCCTTAATCGGAGGGTGCTCAATATCCTTTTTATAGAAAGAAAAAATTTCTCTAGCTTCTTCTATGATAAAATCAAATTCATGCATAAGGATGATCGTGGCAATCTTTTTGTCCTTAGGATGATTAATTTTGGGAAGTTCACAAAACACCTCTTGCAAAGCGGGGTGAATGTGCACAAATTTTCTTTCCAATTTTTCAACGAGCATGGCAATAGCATCTGCATAACAATTTGTGCTAAAAAGAATAGATTTCTTATTCATAGGCACTACTCCAGTACAATCAAAGAACTCTTGAATAACACTCTTCCCAATAATATTACCGTCTCCCACTTGAAAAGTTTGAACTTTATAATTAGGAGGAGGTTTAGATTCATGATCTAGAGAGTAAGATCCAAAATTTTTCTCAAGATTAGCACTAGTAATACCCTCAAATTTTTCAATGATAATCGCCCCAAATTAGATTATGGTGGCAATGGATCGATCTAGCATGCAAGCAAACGAAAAGCAAATGAAAAAAAGAACGGAAGAAGGGAAAATAAAAAGGCAAATATTTTTTTTTCTGAAAATCATTTTAAAAGTGGGGGAGAGGAAAATGAGAGGCAAATAGAAAATAATGTAAATGCAAGAGATGAGTTTGTGATGGGTACTTGGTAGGCTTGATGTAGATCTCCCTGGCAACGGTGACAGAAATCATTCTTGCTACTTCTTGAGCTTGCGTTGGTTTGTCGTTGAAGAGGAAAGGGTGATACAGGAAAGTAGATAAGTATTTCCCTCAGTTGTTGAGAACCCAGGTATCAATCCAGTAGGAGATACAAGCAAGTCCCTAATCTTCGCACCTACACAAACAATCAAACACTTGCACCCAACGCTATAAAGGGGGTGTCAATCTCTTCACGGTTATTTTCAACCATCAGCATGTTAATCCCTAGATTACAAACCGACTATGTAAACCCTAGATACCCTTGGTGCCTATATAAGCTGAGGAGTTGAGTCTGTAGGGATACGATTACATGTTTTAAAGACTAGAACTCATCACACAATCTCGAGGTAGATTATATTTTACTTTGTATCCCATCAATATAAACAAAAGAAGGTCGTAGGGTTTTACCTCCTCGAGAGGTCCCAAACCTGGATAAAACATGTTGTACCTATTATTCATGTTACCATTGATCCAATACCACAAGCTCGGGAGCCCCTACCCGAGATCTGTTGGTTTCAGCACTAACATTGGTGGCCCATAGCGGTCCCACTAAGCGGTCAAAAAGGAACGATGGAAGCCTCATCTAGCGATCTAACTAGTCCCGATGTATTGCCTACGTTAGAAGCTCAAGACTTCACATTAACCAAAGTGTCCGAGTGTGTTGAAATGCTCACCCACCATCGAGATCTAAAACCCGACGAGTCAAATCTGGCAGTTGGAATTCTCGTCGCATCCTCGGATCCGACCAAGGACCTGAAAGTGGTTGCTCCCCGCGAGCCGGTCCCTCTCCTTGAAGAGGACCATGGCTATGACCAATCAGACCAAGCCTGGAGATCGGATAGAACTCACATCAAGACAACTTCGGAAAGGTCATGACCGATCCCCCCAAGGGCGCCTTCGAGCCACCTTCAGGGGAGTCTTCTCGGTAGACCGATATTACATCGATCTGGATTCGGATTCACTCTCTCACCCACCCCCCGCGTCACATACTATTCCGATTGTTCAGGACCAACCGGTGATGGATTTTGGCTTATGTTAAACAAAACCCTAAAGAAAAGGTTTGGCAATTCTGGATGAGATTCTTGTTTGGAAAGAATAAAATCCTGGATTGTTGTGATTCGGAAGCCATTTCGGCTTTCCGCCATAATTGTAATGATGAAGGCATCTCTAATGTTAATTTTCCATGCCCAAGAAATATAATTCATCTTAAAAAATCATCACGTAGACAAAAATATAAAAAGTTGTCATGCCAAAATAACTTAAGTTCTACTATGGCTAAAATTGCTAATTTGCCACAATCAGAAAATCATCTTTTAATTGATGTGTGGGGAAAACATATACACTTTCCATGGCAACACTTGTTAAGTTGCCATGGCTAGTGTTAATTGGCATGTTTTTAAAACTCCAAACTTGTCATGGCAATTTACATATTGTAAATTAGGGTGGAATTTGCCTTAAAAAACCATGACTATGTAACATGGCAACAAAACAATATGGGTTCACATGGCAAAACAAACCATGTTCTATTTTTTCTAGTAAATTTACCATGATTAATATAAGTGTATTATACCATAGTCCATGACCTAAGATTGCATGCACTAAGTTTTCCATCATATACATACCAGATTTGTCATGATTACATAGAAAGGAATTTTTTCCATGTTGCGAAATTAGATTTTTTTGCCATGCTCATGGCAAAAAATACGTACTAAATTGCCATGGCAATTTTGGAGAATGTGAAAATGGGTGAAAATTGTCATCTGAGCATACAAATCATCACTATATAAGATTGCCAAATGTTCATGTTGGTTGATAATGACGAAAATTGCACATGACACAAGCATTCAAATTAGGAAAAATTACATGCTCAAGAATGCACTTGCCTGACCTAGTGCGGCACACTTCTCTTGTAGGAGCTTTGCACACACCTATGAGGCCTCCATGCCAGATACACACCTTCGATCATTTATCAGCCTTTTTTTCACCAGGAAAACTCCAGAAAATGCAAAAAAGAAAATAGAAAACTGAAACTCTCCATTTAACATGTTCAATTTATAGACATTTTTGAAATGACCCCAACTTCTGCAACTAGGTGGGAATGCCCATGGTAGGCATCCATAGCAGGTTTGGACCATGATTTTTGACATCGTATAGAAGTTGTGGCACGTCCGACCATTTATCGGCCTTTTTTACAAGAATACTCCCTAAAATGCAAATTTTGTTGAAAACGTAACTTTGCATGGTGTCTTCAATTGATCATACAAGTCAATGACATTACACTGAGTTCATTTACTAGATGTCTAGAAACAACATGCTATCAAATAGAGCCTTCTGTTCTATCAGAACACCCTACGTTAAAAATGGAGTTTCTTTGGTCGTTCTTGAAATGACCCGTTTGCCAGCAGGTGCGCATGCCCGTGGCAGATATTCATGCCAGGTTTGAAAAATATATATATTTAAAATTATAATTCAAATAGTTATTTAAAATTGTTAACTTCTTACCATAACTACTCCATCTGATCCATATTAGTTGTCTTAGATTTCCATAGATGTGGATCAGATGGAGTAATAAATACAAAGGGTTAAAATCAAATCAGTAAATGTTTTTTAAAAAGTATTTAATAAATATCTAAATGAAACTAATTTAATATCATAATTAGAAATGTTATTTGGTATTCCAAATAATATTTCAGAAATAGAAAAACAAAGTTGAAAGAGACAAAAATCAATTCAGGGAAAAAGAAAAGAAAACGGGAAAACAACAAAAAAAAAACGCTTAGGCCATGGCCCAAATAGGCACCGTCATCGCCCCCGTCGGGCGCTGTTGGGCTGGCCTAAGCGCTCATGGATTTGGAAAAGAAATTGCTGATTCAAAAATTGTTCATGTCTCATAATTTATTCATTGTTTTCATTTTTTCAATATTTCTTCACTGATTCAAAAAATGTTCAGAGAGTTTCAAATAATATTCTCGTTTGGAAAATTTGTTCAAAATTTTGGAAATGTTCCTGTATTCAATTATTTCAAGACAAATATAGAAAATGTTTGTTGATTTTTTAAATGTTTTACGGATTGTTTTAGATACTTTTATTTTTTATAAATTTGAAATGTTTTCGTCTTTTTAAAATAATGTTCGCATTCAAAGGTTCTTCTTGCTTTTTAAAAATTCTTTAGGTTTTTCATTCTTGTTAAGTTTGAAAGACACAGTCATTTTTGAATTTTTCCTACAACTTTTTAAATTCGAATATTTGTATTTTTTAAGAAAGTAAAAAAGAAAAAAGAAATAAAAGAAAAGAAACAAAGACAAACAGGAACAAAGAACAAAAGAGTGAGAAAAAGACCGGTTTTACAAAGAAAGTTGACAAAATTGAAAAAAAAATCAGGGATTACAAAACGTTCATTAATTTTACAAAAAGTTTAGAAAGTTTAATACCAGGAAAATCAAGTGAAGAAAAAAGAATGAGGATGGTGAAAATTAAGAAAGAAGTAAAACCGGTGAAACAAAACATGACATAATAAAAAAAAGTAAATCCACAACCTTGTCGGCCAAACGAAGCCGGAAATAGAAAAAGTAAACCCGCGATCTCCTCTTTCTGTGGGACACGAACAAAAGTAAGAAGTAAAGAAGAAAACGGATGTAAGTATTCGCATCAATTGAGTTGTCCGGTTGATTTAATGAGAAGGTCGCAGGTTTAAAACTAGACACCCGGAGGATACACACACATGCTGCATATCGATGCGCTCTACACAGACGACATATTTTTGGAAAATACCATCCTACCCTCTATTATCAAGAGGTATGGAAAGATCTCCTAAGTTAAAAGAGTTTAGGAGTTGTTCCGAAGACAAGGTTGATAGCATATATTGCCATCTCTGGCTAGCTGCGTGCTGAAGGAAGCTAACACCGCACCTTTTTTTTTCCTACAGCAGCGGCGATGCTTCCCGTATTTGTGTTGCCATAGCAGTACCTGCCTCATTCAACTATACAGAAAAATACAAACGCATATACTGGTAGCAAACAGCTAGCGAAGCACCTCTGGCAGCTGGGCTGGAATTGTGGATAAATACTGCCATGAGGCCGAGTGAGATTTACGACGCGTTTGGTTCGGCCCAGGTACCACCGAGGTCGGGTTTCTACTATAAACCTTGGTTGGTACCACCGAGGTCGGGTTTCTAGTTCCCTCGCGGATTTCGACCGTTTCGGTTTTGTGAATGTTAGGCCGGGTACGCACGAGCCTGCATGCTCGGTCAGCGCATGAGCGCACGACGGCGAGCCGTGGTGGCACACGACCTCCATCGGCTGAGGCCTCTGTAACTGTATATGTACTCAGCTGAGAGCTAATACATGTGTGCTGAATTCTCTCCTCTCCCTCACACTCCTTCTCCCTCTCACAGTGAAGCGCTGTATCAGAAAGCACGGCTGTGAAAAACATCATGAACGAAACAAACACTTGGCACCTCTTCATCAAGTGGATAGGAATAGCAACAGATTTGGCTGAGAAGGTAGCTTTAGACTTATTGATGTATTACTTTATAAGGTCTTTATAAATAATTAATAAAGTGGTTGCATGCATCTTTCAGATACAGAGGGCGGGGTCATCCTCCTTTCCTAAAAAAGAAACCATTGGTTATCTGCTGTCTCCATGCAATTTGTTTGTCAGCTCACCATTAACAATACAGATTAATTTTCATACATTACATTATTGATACATAATTTGTGATGTTACAGGAACAGATTATTTACATTTCATAAATCATGGGGTCCAGTGTCATGCCTTAGATCAAAAACATAATAATCCCACAAAAAAATGGAAACCAAATTAAGGAAGATGTGAGTGGGGAGAGGAAGTAGAGTCGAGCCAAGACAATATTATTGAATTAACATGTCTTTTATTCATCATCATGGCGTCATGGAATACAACAGCTTCCTCGCCGGGTCGGGGGGGGGGGGGTGGTGGTGGTTATTATTTTAGGAGTGCACACTAGGCACTTACACACTCACGGCAGTAGTAGCTCGCAGTAACAGCAGAAGACAGCATAGCTAGCATAGTAGCATAATCAGTTTAAAGTTCAGGGTAATTGTGCTTAACTAGACGAGCGAGTTCGAGACCATGCGGCATAGGAGCCACACGGCAAACTGTAAGCCCGTCTGTTATCTTCACCTTGCTAGTTCCACTGCTGAAAATCAAGTCAAGCAACGCACCTGCAGCAATCCCAATGAGCGCACCAATTCCGAACCCAATGACTCCTCCAATTACCGTGACAGCCGCAGAAGCAATTTCGATGTCAAGCGCTACGAATCCAGCTTCTATAGCAGCAGTAACTAGTTCTCCAACCTCAAGGTCCACTACTGCAGTTAACGCATTCACTGAATCCCTAACCGTTGCCTCCAGCTTATCCTCTGCAGTGTATATGTCCCACACCATTGCAGCTGCTGTAAAAACTAAAACAGCCACCCCGACTTTTCCCAATGCTTCAAATGAGTAAGTCACCACGGATTTTCCTTGTCCTGCTTCCGCAATAATATTGTCATATACCTGGCAAACATGATATACACATTGCAGTGATGCTTAGTACTACTTTTACAATACTCCCTCCGGTCCTTTTTATGCCGCGTATTAGATTTTTGTCAAGTCAAACTTTACAAATTTTGACCGAATTTATACTATTTCATAATGAATCTAACAATATTGATTGGGTATTCTGAATATTGATAATTTTTTCTATAAGTTTGGTCAAAACAGAGATACTTTGACTTTGGACAAAACTTATACGCAGACTAAAAAGGACCGGAGGGAGTACAAAATATAAAGCCACAATTTTGCGCCATATGAAGATTAAAATTTATTAAAACCCAAAACTCAAATGATCTCTATCCTAAGTTAGAGAGAAAGTTCAAACGGATTCTAACGGAGGAACCATTCTATGAAGAAATGACTCCTCTTTTGTGTTCACCTTGCTCAGTTCAATGCTTAAGTGAAGCTCTCTCATTTTGTCATGAAATTATTTAAGTTTTGTTCAGCTTGAAACTCCAAAGCAGCTTGAGAACTTCTTATCTGAGTCAAGTACCATTGATTTTTTTTATACGAGCTATAATTTTTCTATGAGTAACATATAGTCGATGGTTAAAAATGGACTTCAAATCCCCATATTCAACAACTTCAGTTCAGTTCAACAAATTGCAGCTCTTAAGAACACGGTGTAAATTCTTTCTGTATCTTGACTCTTGATGAGTTGAAACATAACTTTTTAAGTCCTGACTTCTTTCCAATTAAAACCTTTTGTTCACTCTGAATTCTTTTCTATATATAATAATAATATATAAATACTGATACAAAGATGTGTGATATGACACCTTAAACATTTTTAATTAAGCAATTAGTTTATGATATGCCTGAAGGGCAAGGTTTCGAGAGTACGTTTGTTCATACCTGTAGCTTTTGGATGTCATCCAAGTTTTTGAAAGGCCCCCTGAAACCAAGCTTTGACATATTCCTGCAAGTATAGTTGGACAAGCAAGAAAGCAATTGCTGTTATATTTACGTACACTGCAAAAGTACCATCGTTAATTCTAAAGAGTAAACAGAGATAACCAAGTGGTTTAATCCAGCACTTTTGGATGTTGAATTTTACGAATTGTAGTGTCAAATTACCATCGTATGGAATTTTAATGCTAATAATAATATAAATTATTGCAATCATTTTCAGAACAATAGTATCCAAACATTTACGAGTATACTAATAATAACAATAACAATGATGATGATAGAGTAGGGACATACTCTTGCACAAGATCCTCAAACATGATTTTGTTTTCCTTGAGCCATTTTGAGAATTGATTTGGTGCAAAATGTTGAAACTTTTTGGCACTCTCAAGCGTGGCTTTCTTATACATGCCAGCCTCAAGAGCAAGGCGCTGGGCTTCCTTCTGTTGGGTGGCTGGATTGAGCCACTTTAGCTGTTTGATGAGATCATCACTGTGGGTCTTGAGCTTGTCAAGGTAGGTGAGACGGGTGTTGTAACTCCGGATGAATTCGAGAGATGTTCCAATGGCCTTGGTGCAGTAGTCATAGACATCCTTGGCAATATCTTGCTTGGTGGCGTCCTTCTCAGCCTCGGTTTGTGTTATCATGTCCTGTGCACTGTCAAGGATGTGATACACCTTATCACGGGCATCCTTGGCGTCACTGAGATACTTTTGTTGCTCTGCATACGACTTGAACTCGAGCTCTTGAAGCTTCTGGACTTCTTGTCGATGGATCAGATCGGCCAGCTTATGCAGCTGCGCTGGACTTAAATCAACTAGGTCACGTGACATGATGTAAGCCTGAAAATATATAGTTCTTGTTAGTCATATATACCCACTCACTGAAGTCAGTCAAGGGGAGAAATGGTAGAATACAAAGATACTGGATGACATTAAACAATGGATTCGACTACACACACAAAAACAAAAACAAAAAAAATAAAGGAACGCCAAAATAGAGGCTGGTCTAGCTCTATCCATCAATACAATAGGTAACAATCAATCAACCAACCAATAAATAAATTATCACCGTATGTCAGTGTGCACAATACAATAGTATGCGAGCTCAGGAATGAATAAAAACTGAATATGTTTCAGTGTACCACCTTAATTAAGAAGGGTAGTCACATACTGAGATTCACTCTACTCTGACAAAGAAATCCTAAGGTTGGAATCGGCATGTAAGCTTGTTGAGGCCATGGGAGAGATGAAAAGAACAACTAGGAAGTACTCCACCAAATCAAGCTCGGAGAATATTTTTCACCCAAATCCTTAGAATGCATAGCAAACTGTACATACATACATATACATACAGGGGGATTAGGCGAAGAAGCACTAACCTTGGGGTAGCTTGGGGTTCCACGGCGAGAACAGCACCAAGCAATGGAAGGATCAGCTTCACAACGAGCATAAGGTAAGGGAGACTCTCTCACGGTTTGGTCCACAAGAGAATGGTAGGTGGTGTTTATAAAGAACGAAAGTGAGGCAGAGGCGCACGGCGACCAACAAGGAATCATACTATTCTCGCCCTAATAACTAAACTAATGGATGAACTAATGTACCGAGGAGTGGACTGACAATTAGTAGTTGGCTAATTGGGAGTAAAAGGAGGCCAGACAACCCATCATCAAAAGACCTAAATGCTCCCGCACCTTCCTTCATTTGCTCCACCACTCCCCCTTTAGCCATAGGCAGAACAGACGTTTACCTGCACTTTAGCTAACTAGTATTTCCTCCGTTTTAAATAAATATCTTAAGCTTAGTATAACTTTATGCTAAAGCTAGTATAATATTGAGACAATTATAGAGACAATTATTGTGGACAGAAGGAGTATTAGTCCAGCCTCCGAGCACTAACTACTAATTGATTTTTAGAACACTAATAATTGTTATCTAGTCAGTGACTAACAATTAATCCTTAGCTAAAATCCAGATAGCTAGGGTCTTAGTTGGAAAGCCGGGGCGAGGGACAGAATTATGTGCTTCTGGGAGGATTGTACTTAGATTATACTATTGTCAACTCCAACGTTGTTCATCAAATCGTTCATATATGTGCAGACGTTACTTCCATCCAATGCCGGTCCTTCAATTTGTCTGGACTGGTCTGGACGTCTGAACTCCCACATATTGGAATCAAACGTAGGGAAGGTTTACGGACCTCCGGACCTCCACCACGTACCCATCGAACACCATGAGCCCACGTCAAAAAGCATTCTCCTCCACTGTTGCCGTGTACACGAGCTCTCTGGGCCGCATTCATGTCGGTTTGGAGTAGAAGTGACGGCTTCCTGTCACATTGAAGTCGGCTTACCGTCCGATTGCACGCCCAACATTCATAATACCGACCCGCGTTCAAGCGGACACTTCGTCTGTCCTGTCGCGTCCGCTCGCTCTCTACTCCGAATTCATGCCCGTTAAAAGCGGACGTGGACGGATGGCATGACGAGGTAGCTTCCAAACGCATTGAGGTCTGTTGACGACCGGTCGTCTACCTGCCCGATATATTTGCAACTACGTGGTGAACTACAATCCAACTCTAGGCGCTCACATTGCAGCAACTGCTCCGCCCGACCAGTCACTCACTATTTAAATCCGGACGACGACCCCACAAAGTCCTACTCCTAAAGCCCCATCTCCATCTGAGCTTCCGGCACACCTTCCCTTCCTACAATCCTCCTTCTTCTAATCCTATCGCAATAGCTGGAACGAACCATGGGTGGTGGAAGAGCCTATCACCGCGCCACCTCCATAAAGTCATAGCCAATGTGCATCCATGGAAATTACAGCGCGCGACCTGCATGTCTAGGGCAACCTCTGAGCACTCCAGAGTCGAGCAAAGAAGAGGAGGACGAGATGATTAAGGAGGCAATGGAGGAGGAGTTGGCGCACTCGCCAGTACAAGAGCCAACAGTGGTTGGGTTCACCCTTCTGCAGATGTAGGAGCACTACAACCGGGTGATCGCAGATGCAGAGACCGAGGCAGAGCGCAACCGCCTCTTAAACGAGAAAGGTCCGGATGAGGAAACACCTGATCAGCGTGTCACCAACACCAACGCCAACGACGACGAAGAGGCCAGACCGTAACTATCGACCCCACCTCGACCAGCAATATCAATGACCATGTAGATTGCGAGGAAGAGTAGGAAGTGGGACACATGCCCACGGCCGTTGGAGAGTATAAAAACTACGGTCCAGTCCTGCTTATAAGGAATAATTATTCCACAAATTTATTTGGTAATCCAGTTGGATCGCCTCCCCCCTATTCCTATCCACAAACCTTTAATGGAGTTCGCTTTAGTGGAGTGAGTTTGATTTTCCTTAACCCTTTCTGTACACTATTGCAGGAATACCTTCTAGTGGTGGGTACCAAAACCCTAGTAGTGAAGGGCGAGGCTCTCAGGGCGTTCACCATTGGTATCCTGTCAATGCTAATAGGTCATATGTGGCGTGCAAGTGACTGCCACCAGTAACTGGTCCCGGGTGCCGAGTGTAAAGTAGTGCCCGCCACTGACATAGTCGGTCAGGCAAAACATATATGAGAGCCGTGCCATTGTCGATACACATTATTTCGAAAAGTAAATGGATATAGTTATATAATCCTTAACATAACTGAATCAAGCTTAATCTATTATGGAAACAAATGACAAACTAACTAACATTTCAAATTTGTTTCACTTAACAAACAAATATCAATGTATCACATCCATCTTAATAAACTAACTAACAATTTATCGGCTAACATATTCATGAGTTGGACCGTATTTCAGAATGAGGTCAACGACAACCATCATCTGCAAGGTGTTGCAGCTGTTGTTCCTTATCGTGATTACCATTGATGTGTCAACCCTTAGTCGTCTCTTTCCTGTCACGAACTAATGTCAGCCGACCTCATAGAAGGATATTTGCCCGTGTGTTTTCATCTTGTACTAAACGGTGGTGACAGACTCTACTGCTCCAAGACATACTCCAACTCTGATGACTGTGGGGATGTCCAGACCAAAAGTCATATTCATAAATAATTTCTAAGATCCCCATGATTAAAAGCATATAGACCACTCAATGTTAGTCATCTCGCTAGATAGTGTTATGAACAAAAAAAAGGAAAAAAATACAAAATATACCACGATGTGTTTGACGCTGTTTGTCTTATTTAAACGATGCCTAAAGTGCCTCACCAATATTGCACACTTTATGGTAGGATCACGATGAAATTGTTGGTCTCATTCTCAATGAGTTGTTCCGTTCTTTGAGAAACAAATTGCAGAATTGAATGGACCATAATCGTAATAATCTTCGCTATTCTTTTATCTTGCTCGTCCTCATTATCCTGGCTATCATCTTCATCCAGGTTATCGCCATCATCCTCGTTGTCCTCGTCATCTTGGTCGTCCCGACTATCCTCATCATCCTGGTCATCCTCATGATCTTCGTCAACCTTATCATCTTGGATGGAGAACTAGAGAGTCCTTAACAAGTTGACCGTTCCTTTCAAGTAAAACGCAATGTACTCTTCCTCGATGAGCTTATTGTTTGAAATTTACTTTTTCCATCCATCGCCGGCTATGATGGTTCTATCTTTTTCTTTGCACACTTCAACTTAGAATGTGCGCTCCGTATCATTCTCAAAGTGCAAAGTTTCAAAATTGTTGAATTACCCTTGCGTTGCATGGGACACACTATGCAACAATTAAAAAATCCGGTTCAAATTAATATTAAAGACGGTAAACAAGTATGCAAATGGTCAGAATTGAATTCTAATTAAAGTTAATGGCTGTTACCATTTATTTTTTGAATCCCTCGTTTAAGAAGAGCCTGGTTGTACTGCAATTAGCAAATTGTCCATACAAGGAATTTCGGAGGGCAAAATTTATGCACTATGATCCCTACCAATTATTATTATCCACTCATCCACTAATTCACGGCCGCGGGTGCCAATGTGTGATCTGCTTCGCGCAAGCCCAATCAGTTAATGGCCGCATTGTTTCCCTTTCCAAATGAACCGCTGTCATTTCCTTGTATTTAAATGGTGACCCCACCTAGTCCTTTGACGATGCAAGTATCCTATCGATACATGCACGTATTAATCTACAGAGTCGCCCCCCCCCCCCCCCCCCCTGAATTTCTGGTGGGGCAACCCACGTTACCATCCCACAATAAATGCCCCCCTATTCTCATTTTCTTAGTGAGCAATAATGCGTCCCCGGAGCATTTTTCTAATCAAGAACTGCCTAACAGATCGGAATTTGAGCGCTCCAATGCGCGCGCATATTAGACTACTCATAATGGAAGTAACATAGATGTCACCTAAGCAAAAAGTATGATGTGACATCTAATTAATGAGAAGAGAGAAAAATTGAATAATTTAGCATGTTACTACCCCTATGAGTAACATAACACATGCCAATGCAAAATGAGTCTATAAGCTAATAAATGAAAGGCTCAATGTTACTACTCATATGTTACTATCCATTGTGGAGGTAGTAACTTAAACTAGTAATATATGCATGTTACTATTCTACGTTACTCCCCATTTTGACTAGTCTTAGCCATGTCCATGAAAGTAATAACAAGAAAAGGCTAGCGGCTAAAACGGGTAAAAACATCGACAGAAAAAATCGGCATGAACTTTGTTAAAAAATTGAACATATTGGGTACTAGAAATTTGGTGAAATAGAAATTAATCAACTTTTTGCCAAAACGTTGGCACTCATTTTAGAATCATTGCAAATACATATAACATGTACAACTTGGTTAGCACATGCACTTATCATATGCAAGTGAGTTAATATACTACAACACCAAATAAAATGCAAATAAGCATAACAATCATTGCCAATGAACCTAGCATTGTGAGATATTACAATGCCCCTCTAGTAATTGAACAAATATTTTAATAATCAAGTAATAGAACAAATTACAATTGCACATTGCCACTCCAATCATTGAACAATTGCCCTACATGAACAAGTAATCATTTGGAAATTATCACATTATATTGCATTGAAAAAAAAAGAAGTGGCACTTGGCGTCTGACAAACTAATTGAATATAGAAAGTACTTAGAGGGAAACCCTACCTTTGGTATCTAGATGCAAACCCTGCCTACTTATTGAATCTGGCAAATTACACTTATTATAGCAATGCCCTAAGCCTATCTACAAACTAATTAAATGTAGAAGCAACGATTGATGAGACGAGAACTAGGTTAGGTACATTACCGTGTCTGGCGGCTCCAACGAACGGAAGGAAAGGGCGATATGGCAGGTCCGATGGTCACGGTGGCGGACGATGTGGATGGCGCTTCCATTAGGTGGTGCTTTAGTGGATGGGAGAGATGGTGGGTATGGTGCCTGGATCTGGACCTGCGGTGAGGGAGATGAGAGGAAATGGCCTAGATAGAAGTGGAAGTGGATAAGGATGAGGTGGTTGTATGAAGGGGTGAAATGTACGGATACTGCAGTGGGGGCGGGCGCAAGAGCCCGCCACGTACGAAGGGGTGGAATGTAATCTCTCCCTCTCCACACCTTCTTATGGATGGATGTAGGCATTGACTTACTCATCGATTACGATTGTCCTATAACTTAGGTATCGATTGAGTGAAGACCGATAGATTTAGGTATCAAATCAAAGTTCATACGTTATTTAGGCTTTGATTTAGGTATCAAATCAAACTTCAAACTCATCGGATACTGCAGTAGCGAAGGTTTCTTTTTCTTCTGCCTCTGAACTTAGTGAGATTGAGCTAAGAATAAACGTAAAATCCGAACAAAAATAAACGAATTCTAATGTGGTGTCATGATGCAGCTAAGGGTCAATGACAAACGGACACTTGTTATCCGTTGGACCTCCCTCACTAGCTTTGAGGAAGAACGCTGGTGTGGTAAATATATAATATTTTTAACACGGAACAGCCGCGAGTGTTCATATATGTGCATACACATGCACATTCTATCCCTATGAACATACACATGCACATTCTATCCGTATGAGCATCTTCGAAAGATTTTACGGACGTATCATCTTGAGTTTTACGAAGACTAGCTGTCCGACACTCTTTTATTTAATGAAACACGACGGTCTCCCTTCGCGGCATGGGCATTGTGGATCTATCATATCAACCGAAGGACAATGATAGAGGGAAACCACGCGTCAGATCGCACATGGACTTGTAGTTTCACCTTGTTCAGTCAGACCTATCATTCTATGTATAATCGGCGTGGAGTCGTATCGAATGCGTATGAATGATAAATGTGGGACGGATGGGAGACAATTCGATGACGCTTGGATGCAACTTTCTGGAAACCTCCGGCGTAGAGGCATTGTACAGCAGTTGCTTGTTTATATTTGAACAGAGTGGAACCTTTGTTCGGTTTTTTGTGCAGAACAATAATGTAACACGTGCACGATGACCGTGCACTCTACTCATCAGTGGCCCAAGCTAGCTGCCAGTGACTCTTCAGCGTGTTTGGTTGGGATAATTAGAGTCGAACGAGAATTAAAAGAATATGAGACGTTAAATCTATTATTTGGTTGAGGGGATTGAAAAGTTACGAAGGAATAGGCATGAGACTTAAGACTTCAACTCCATAGTTTTATTAACAGGGAGGGGGTGAAAGTTGGAACGGAATTGTTTTAGTGAGTCAATCTTAACCCTTCGTAATAACTTATGTTCACTTTCCTGCTCTAGTCTCAAGTCAATTTCCATGAACCAAACAAGGAAATACAAATTCTTCTCAAATTCTCACACATAATTCCTATCATGTGTCAAACAAAGATATTTAGAATAAAATGACTCATTTCATATCTAATCTCAATATAACTTCCTAGACTAAACTACCATTCCTTTTTTCAAATATTGTCAAACGCGCTATGTATTTAAATGTGACACTCTCCCTTCATGGCACACACATGACGGTGGACAGTGATAGCAGGGTTTAGTAAGCACATGGTCCTTAGTTATTAGGTGGCACATGCATGCATGGTTGAGGGCACATGGACCGCCACGTACTAGGAGTACGTGCCTCATTCATGTGTCGCACATGGAGCTCTACTTTCACCTTGTTCAGTCAGACCTATCATTCTATGTACAAACAAATCAGTTCCTTCATCAAGTTGTGTTTGAATTGCCAACCTTCAGCTCTAGGCCACTGAGTTGAGGACACGTATATAACCATAACGTCACACTCACTCACTCCCTCTACACTGACTGATGGAACTTCTGTTATTCTGAATAGAGACCATAACTAAATGGCGCCCAATCATAGTTTTGAATAGCGGGTTGTTATAGAAAGGCCATAGCCCGTTATTTTGCAACTTGATCTGATAGTTGTAGATGAACAGACACTCTGCTCAAAAGGCTATGCATGATAAAAGACAGATGATTAAATATTTGCTCCAACTAATTATTAACAAGCTACTTACTCCCTTCTTCCAACATTACTTGTCATAAAAATGAATTTATCTAGATGTATTTTAGTATTAAAAACATTAATTTATTTTTATTTTGATGACAAATAATTCCGGACGGAGGGAGTATTAATTACAAACTACTCTTTCCGTTCCTAAATATAAGTCTTTTAAGAGTTTTCACTAGAGGACTACATACGGATGTATATAGACATACTTTAAAGTTTAGATTCACTCATTTTGCTTCGTATGTAGTCCTCTTGTGAAATCTCTTAAAAGACTTATATTTAGGAACGAAGGGAGTAACAATTAGTCCCTATGATGCTCCCACCGACCACGATCTATCACCGCAACTAAGGGAGAAAAAGAGAGGGGAGGGGTAGTTCGGGCAAATAGCAAATTGAAGTTTTCTCTCCGTGCAAGGTCGCCCAACTTCTTTTTTTCTTCTATTCAGTGAGCTTCAAAGGACATGGCCGCAACGGCCGGAATTAATCGCTCGCGGCAATCCTCATGGCTTGTGCCACCCCACAAGCGCAATCATGCATTTTAGGCTAAGCTGCTCTTAGATGACCAGTTTACTACGATTGAATCAACTAACAATCCGGCGTAGCATTAAGGGCACCTTCACCGGCAATCCAAAAAAAATTCTCATGTGAAGTCCACGAGCAGGCGACCAGTTCACAAACATGATCCGGAAGGCCGCCATCGAATGCTATCTGCATACATTTGGTAATTATTTCAAATTGCCGAAACTTGTGCAAACCCGTTCAGTCAAGTTGGGATATAATTTATATAAACGAACGATATTTTATCGGATTTTTGTTACCGCACCATATGTCATGCATGCAACCAAATATCAGCTCTTCACGTATGGTTAGTAGAACTATACAAGTAAACAGTATTTGCATAACATGTTTTTTGCACGTAGTCACTCAGCCAGGGCAGCTGGAATACAGATGCAAGAAGGCCAAAATCCATATAAATGACCAAACAAGCCCTTGTTTTTTCGAAAATGAGGATTAGCCCAACCCTCTACATCAAAATTGTGCATATATCCATCTTTATTAAGTTAGTTAAAAGTGCATGAAAAAATAAATACAAATATTAACTCAAAACCTCTTTCGAGACGAACAAAGTCGGTATACCTAGAAGTATAAAGATGTGCCCTGACCGCATCAATAGACACATCTAATCCAGTGGCCTCAAAAAGCCACCCACCTGACAAGCTGAGAGCATCAATCAGTCTAGGAGGCCCTCAACGTGCACCCCATGTGCAGGCTCTAGGATCCGCCATCATCATATTCCGCCATGCCATCTTCAGGAGGGATCATTGCATAGACCTTGCCAGACTCATCTCCCGTCGACGTCTGCATGACATCATACAATGCCACCAGCGCGCGTCCATCAAATGGCGTCCAACCAACGCTGAAACTCCATTGCCTGACGCAGCTAGCTGAGACACTTCGTCTTCAATACAGGAGATGCAACACCCCTCCACTAGTTGGCCCCTCCAATGAACCTTTGGTTCAAAACAATGCCCTCGGGGGGGAAAAGGACACTCCAATCTCCGTCATCATCCTATGTGGGAGACCCAGATGGAGGGTAGATCAAGGGTTTCCTGAAACAGATGCCTCTAGAGGAAGATGACATCTGCACCTTCCAACGAACCCAAATGGTGCCCACATGACAAAGCTCTCACGGGGACACATTCAGGATGGACACGATGCCTTGAGTGTCATCGCCGCGCACCGCATTTAGGTTTCTTTTTTCCAATAAGCACTGAGAAGGGAAGAGGTAGGGCAAACCCGAACTATGTCTTCAAGAAAAATATCGACACCCGCGTGGGTCGTCATCATCTTGGACGGCCGAAACCGACAAGGGAATTATCTCGATCTAGAACCCACCTTCCGCTCCTCCAACAAACCGGTAACCATCTAGCTACCCAGCACAGTCAGATCCAACGAGATTGAAGCACACTTAGACGGAATAATAGATAGCGACGGTGCCGTGAGCCTTCGGGCCATCCATAGCCCGAACCTGACGGTGGTCCGCCGAACACCCAAGCTGACCTCCGGTAGCCCGCCAGCCCCGCCCCGTGACCGGACGGGAAAGCCTCACGGGCTTTGCCGGAGGCACCTCAGACAACAGCGAGGAGAGGTGGCAGCGGAACAGGGATCCGGCGGATTTGTTGGGTCGCTCTATATGATAATTTAGCCACAATAAAGATGCCGTCTGGCCAGTCATGTCGTGGGTAAATTACATGGTTACATCGAGAGGCTCATATCAGATCTGTATTGGATACCATGAAGCTTGGACTGTGGTGGCAGGGGTTAACTAAGAAGGATCTCGAGGAAATTTCGGGAAACTTACTTTCCACGGTGGCCATCTTTTTTATGAGTGAGTTTATCTCCAAAGATTACAAATGAGCAAAGATTCCTTCCGATGGTCATCCATCTCGTGCTTCTCGTGTGTGATTTACTCGACTGTACGCTTCCTCCCGCGAACATGCACATGGTGTATCTACCTTATCTGAGACCCACCTACTATGTGCTTGCTTGGTGGGTCTTCCGATGCGGATGGACAGATGGATCGTATACAGTACAGTACGTGCCTCACATGTTTGGTTGGGTCGCACATGCATGCGGGATATGCCGATGCTAATGCTGATGCCGATGGACCGTAGTAGCTACTACGTGTTTCATGTCAGTGATGGACCATCGCAATAGGAGTAGCGAAGGTTTTCTTTTCTTCTGCCTCGGAGCTTAGTGAGATTGAGCTCAGAATAAACGTAAAATCCGAACAAAAATAAACGAATTCTATAATTTTGAGTCAAAATTTGACAATCATGCTAAATATCATCACTAAATGATATTCGTGGATGCCATGGTAAAAAGACAAAATCTACACTTCGAAATGCTCTTGAAGAAAGTATTTTTGAACCATCAATTTTGTATTTTTTGCCACGACTTCCATGAATGTCATTTCGTGATAAAATTTTACAAGCACACAAAGAATTTTTCTCTTTTTCCCTCTAATTTTCTGTATAACTATTCATCATATAGCATTTGATCTTGGGATTAGATACTCCACATCCGAGGAGTAGGTTCTTCATTCATGTACTTCGCGAGGCCAAACAGGCGGTGGTGGGTCGGCTACAATGGGCTTCTGGAATTCCGCTTAGATTATACTAAACCTTTTTATTTGGGACAAGGATTGCAACTTCTGCATTTTTACGCGCTTTTCTTGGTTGCAAGATTGATACTGCTTCATAAAACACATGTCCTTTCATTTCTCCATATTGCAGGTTGCCGATACCTCGCAAATTTATGGACTGTGCCATCCTGGTATTTTTTGCCATCCAACGCAGATCATCAAATTGGGTCGCACCAATCCGGACGTTTGAATACAGTTGAATTATACTCATTCAAATAAATAAACTAACATAAACTAAATGTGAATGAATTGATTTAGTATATTATTTCAACATGAAAATCAAGGCACATATCTTAACCTCTACTAGTGCATAGTCTTATATTTAATGTATGCATGTGTACACCAAAATACGTGAGGAAAGGCACTACCCAAGTGTGGGAAGTTGAGATTTTATCTACAATGTGAAGCTGGCAGATTCCAATCTCAACTCCACTGATAACAACTTTGTACTCTATATGTTTCCAGGACCGACATCGATGAAGGCACTACCATGAACGCGCATGCAGTTTTCCAGGTTCCCTACGAGTTCTCTTTGCTAGCACCGAGTGGTTATTGTAGTCCTCAAAAAACTTGTGTGGCGAATGTGTTTACAGGTGTACCTTCTCTTTACTAAATTTTGTGGTGTATTTTTCAATATCCGGTGGTCCGCGAATAATTGAAGGAAGATCACGACCAGAGAGATGTATTGTGTAACTATATACTCCCTCCGTTCGGAAATACTTATCCAAAAAATAAATAAAATAGATGTATCTATAACTAAAATAAGCCTAGATATATCCACTTCTACGACAAGTATTTCCGGACGGAGGGAGTATATTTTACCAGTCATTTTGTATCATTTTGTCCTTCTTTTGTATTGGCTACTGTATTCCCTCAAAAATATCAAATATAAAGCCCTGTTTTGAGTGTCTTTTCTCAAAAAGGAAATAAACTGAAACTAAAACTGAGATATCTAGTCTAGAATAAAACATCATAGGGATAGAAAAGACAATCAGTTATGGAACCAATCCTTCTGTAATGGAGTGCCATACACTTTAGTTTTTTTATCATTCGGATTCGAAATTTACCTTTGAGTCATGAGAGGTTTGAAATTTGAATGTGTAACGACGGATATCAGTTTTGTCTGGTTCTGTGCAAATTCGTTCTGTTTGCTCTTTTTGCGTGCAATCGTTTTGCTTTCCTACAAGTTGGAAAGGTTGTAAATCAGCTTGCAGTGCTAACTGTACACTATAAGGAAAGCAGTACATACGTACGTGCGTGCCTCATGATTGGTCCCTCCACACACGGACACTTGTTATCACATGGCCGGCCCTCCCTCGCTATGAGAAACAATCCTGGTGTTTAGCCACTGCAAGCAGGTAAATTATCGGATGGGTATGGTATGGTGGGGGTGGAAGGTGGCATTGGATGCCGCCTGGACGCAGCAAGGGGTCAGTAACAAACGGACACTTGTTATCCGTTGGACCTCCCTCACTAGCTTTGAGAAAGAACGCTAATGTGGTGTGAGAAATATATAAATTAGCCACCAGAAAAATGCCTTTCAACTGTATGTGTCAGAGGGTGTTTGTTTATAGGGACTATTTGGTGCCCTTATCCCTTTGCCCGACTTAACAGCCGCACCGTCATTAATAGAGATAACATAGTCTTTTAGCATGTCATTTAATAACCTCTAGTTCATGTTTAGTTTCTAAACCCAAACAAATAGAGACTAGAGACTTTTTAGTTGGGACTGAAAAAAATCCTACTGTAGGACTTTTTAACCAAACATGACCTCAGCATATATAGTGGTCTAATACTGTGCTGGTACTGTAAGCTGGTAAATTATCTTATCGGATACGTACCTTCCAGGGAGCGCTTTGGAACAAGTTCTCGGGCGGTGGTCAATGACGATGCGCTGGGGGTGATTTGCTAGAGTCGCTTCTTTATTTGGTCAGACTGAATATTTGTTTTCTTTTTGCAGAACAATAAGCAACACGTGTACGATGGCCGTGGATGCGTACGCACACATGAAAAACGATAAGCCAAGACTAGCTCTCAGACACTCTTTTATTCCGTCGCATGCACATGATGAATCTACGGGAAAGACTCGGATAGGATCTGTCTTTATGTAAGATCAATGAGATTAAAATTTCTGAAGACACAAAACATGTTCAAAAATTCTGAAAAAAAATTAAAGACACACATTCATGGATGATGTACAAGCTTAAAAAGTTTCAGCTCCTGATTCGAACTACACTTAGAGGACCAAGAAATACAAAATCAGATGTGAATAGTGTCAAATACTATTTACCTCAAAGCTGAGCGTCGAGCGTCCCGCGATCCATTCACGATCCATCCCGGTCTAGCGTCAAACGGACGGCACCTCCACGTTCATCACACGTACAGCTTGATGACGATCTTCGCCTTCTTGATCCAGCAAGAGGGAGCGGAGAGGTAGATTAGTTCTCCGGCAGCGCGACGGCATGGCGGTGAGATGGTAGTGGAACTATTCCAGAAGGCCTTCGCCTAAGCACCGCTGAAACGATCTAGAGGAGAAACTATGATCTAGAGAACATGGTAGCACATGGCTGATTTCTGTTATGAAAAACCCTCAAGACCTCTAGTATATATAGGAGGAGGGAGGGAGGAGACTTGGCCCCCAAGGGTCCAACCCTTGGTTCGGCTGAAGTGGGGAGAGGAGTCCTCCTCCAATCCTAGTAGGATTAGGACTCCTTCCCTCCCACTTGGAAACCTCCTTTCCACCTTGGGTTTCTCCTCCCATGCACATGGGTCTCTTGTGGGGCTTTGGACAGCCCACTAAGGGCTGGTATACCACCTCCCACAGACCATGTAGCCTCTTGAATCGAAACACCCCTCCCGATGGTCCCCCAGAACCCTCCCGGCACTCCCGGTACACTAACGATGAGCCCAAAACTTTTTCGGTAACCAAAACAGGACTTCCTATATATCAATCCTCACCTCCGGACCATTCCGTAACCTCCTTGTGACGTCCGGGATCTCATCCGGGACTCCAAACAACCTTTTCTCACCACCATACATAACTCTATACTACCGAAACGTCACCGAACCTTAAGTGTGCAGTCCCTGCGGGTTCGAGAACTATCTAGACATGACCGAGACACCTATACGGTCAATAACAAATAGCAGGACCTGGATGCCCATATTGGTTCCTAGATATTATATGAAGATCTTTATCAGTTGAACCTCTATGTCAAGGATTCACTTAATCCCGTACGCTATTCCCTTTGTTCTTCGGTATGTTACTTGCCCGAGATTCAATCATCGGTATGTCTATACCTAGTTCAATCTTGTTACTGGCAAGTCTTTTACTTGTTCCGTAATACAAGATCCCGTGGCCAACACTTAGTCACATTGCTTGCAAGGCTTATTGTGATGTTGTATTACCGAGTGGGCCCTGAGATACCTCTCCGTCACACGGAGTAACAAATCCCAGTCTTGATCCATACCCACTCAACAGAAACTCTCGGAGACACCTGTAGAGCACCTTTATAGTCATCCAGTTACGTTGCGACGTTTGATACACACAAGGCACTCCTCTAGTGTTAGTGAGTTGCATGATCTCATGTTCATAAGAACAGATTCTTGACATGCAGAAAAACTAAAGCAATAAACTAACACGATCATATGCTATGTTTATAGTTTGGGTCTTGTCCATTACATCATTCTCCCAATGATATGATCCCGTTATCAAATGACATCTCATGTCAATGGCTAGGAAACCTTGACCATCTTTGATCAACGAGCTAGTCTACTAGAGGCATACTAGGGACAAAATGTTGTTTATGTATCCACACATGCAATATGTTTCCTGTCAATACAATTACAGCATGGATAATAAACAATTATCATGAAGAAGGAAATATAATGATAACCATTTTATTATTGTCTCTAGGGCATATTTTCAACAGTCTCCCACTTGCACTAGAGTGAATAATCTAGCTCACATCACTATGTGCTTCACATTGTAATGAATCGAACACCCATACAGTTCTGGTGTTGATCATGTTTGCCCTTGGAAGAGGGTCATGTCTAGAGTCAATAATCTGCAACATTCAGATCAGTGTGCACTTTACAAATATTTATGTCCTCCTACTTGATGTACTCGTGGATGGAATTGAAGCGTCGCGTTATGTGTCTGGTCCTCTTGTGAAACCTTGGTTCTTTGGCCAGGCCAATGGCACCAGTGTTATCACAGAACAGATATACTAGATTCAGTGCACTGGGCACTACTCCAAGATCTATCATGAACTCCTTCATCTAGACACCTTCCTTCGCTGCCTCCGAGGTTGCGATGTACTCCGCTTCGCATGTAGAATCGGCTACCACGCTCTGCTTGGAACTACACCATCTTACCGCTTCCCCATTAAGAATAGATACGTATCTGGTTTGCGACTTAGAGTCATTCAGATCAGCGTCAAAGCTTGCATCAATGTAACCCTTTACGACAAATTCTTGATCACCTCCATAAACGAGAAACATTTCCTTAGTCCTTTTTAGGTACTTCAGGATATTCTTGACCGCCGTCCAGTGCTCCATTCCTGGATCACTTTGAAACCTTCCATTCATACTTATGGCAAGGTTGACATCGGGTCTTGTGCACATCATTGCATACATGATAGAGCCTATGGTTGAAGCATAGGGGATGACACTCATCTTCTCTCTATCTTCTGTAGTCAATGGGCATTGAATCTTACTCAACATTACACCTTGTAACACAGGCAAGAACCCCTTCTTGGACAGATCCATTTTGAACTTCTTCAAAACTTTATCAAGGTATGTGCTCTGTGAAAGTCCTATTAAGCTTCTCGATCTATCTCTATAGATCTTATTGCCTAATATGAAAGCCGCTTCTCCTAGGTCCTTCATTGAAAAACTCTTGTTCAAATATTCCTTCATGCTTTCCAGCATTTCTATATTGTTTCGAGTCAGCAATATGTCATCCACATATAATATTAGAAACGCTATAGTGCTCCCACTCACTTTCTTATAAATACAAGCTTCTCCATAAACTTGTATAAATCCGAACGCTTTTATCACCTCATCAAAGCGCAGATTCCAACTCTGAGATGCTTTCACCAGTCCATAAATGGATTGCAGGAGTTTGCAAACTTTATCAGCATTCTCTAGGTGGACAAAACCTTCCGGTTGTATCATATACAACTCTTCCTTAAGGAAACTGTTAAGGAACGTTGTTTTGACATCCATCTGTCAAATTTCATAGTCGAAATATGCAGCTATTGCTAACATGATTCTGACGGACTTAAGCATCGCTACGAGTGAGAAGGTCCCATCGTAGTCAACTCCTTGAACTTGTGAAAAACCCTTTGCCACAAGTCGAGCTTTATAGACGGGGACATTACCTTCTGCGTCCGTCTTCCTCTTAAAGATTCATTTGTTCTGACTGGACTTTCGGCCTTCAGGTAATACTTCCAAAGTCCATACTTTGTTTTCATACATGGATCCCATCTCGGATTTCATGGCCCCTAACCATTTCTTGGAATTCGGTCCCATCATCGCTTCTCCATAGCACGTAGGTTCAACATTGTCTAACAACATTACCTCCAAGACAGGGTCGCCGTACCAATCAGGAGCAGCACGTGCCCTTGTTGACCTACGAGGTTCAATAGTAACTTAATCCGAAGCTTCATGATCATCATCATTAACTTCATCTTCAACTGCCGTAGGCTCCACACAAACATCTTTCTGCACTGCGCTACTCTCTGGTTGAAACAAAGATTCAACAACCTCATCAAGTTCTATCTTCCTCCCACTCAATTCTTTCGAGAGAAACTCTTTCTCAAAAAATGTTCCTTTTCTTAGCGACAACCACTTTGCCTTCGGATCTGAGATAAAAGGTATACCAAACTATCTTTTTTGGGTATCCTATGAAGACGCATTTCTCCGCTTTGGGTTCCAGCTTTTCAGGCTGAAACTTTTTGACATAAGCATCACATCCATAACCACTTTTCAGGCTTCTTGCCAAACCATAGTTCATATGGTGTCGTCTCAACGGATTTCGATGGTGCCCTATTTAAAGTGAATACAGCTGTCTCTAATGCATATCCCAAAAATGATTGTGTCGCACATGGTCTTTAGTTATTAGGTGGACAGTGATAGCAGGGTTTAGTAAGCACATGGTCCTTAGTTATTAGGTGGCACATGCATGCATGGTTGAGGGCACATGGACCGCCACGTATTAGGAGTACGTGCCTCATTCATGTGTCGCACATGGAGCTCTACTTTCACCTTGTTCAGTCAGACCTATCATTCTATGTACAAACAAATCAGTTCCTTCATCAAGTTGTGTTTGAATTGCCAACCTTCAGCTCTAGGCCACTGAGTTGAGGACACGTATATAACCATAACGTCACACTCACTCACTCCCTCTACACTGACTGATGGAACTTCTGTTATTCTGAATAGAGACCATAACTAAATGGCGCCCAATCATAGTTTTGAATAGCGGGTTGTTATAGAAAGGCCATAGCCCGTTATTTTGCAACTTGATCTGATAGTTGTAGATGAACAGACACTCTGCTCAAAAGGCTATGCATGATAAAAGACAGATGATTAAATATTTGCTCCAACTAATTATTAACCAGTTAATTATCAATTACGAACTTATAATTAGTCCCTATGATGCTCCCACCGACCACCATCTATCACCACAACTACAAGGGAGAAAGAGAGGGGGGGGGGGGGGGGTAAGGAGGTCACCCAACTTTTTCTTCTTCTTCTATTCAGTGAGCTTCAAAGGACATGGCCGTAACGGCTGGAATTAATCGCTCGTGGCGATCCTCATGGCTTGTGCCACCCGACGAGCCGAATCATGCATGTGAGGCTAAGCTGCTCGTAGATGACCCCGTTTACTACGATTGAATCAACTAACAATCCGGCATAGAGCTAAGGGCATTTTCAACGACAACCCAATTTCTTTTTCCTGTATTCGTTCGCGAACAGGGGACCAGTCTGCAAACATGGATCTAGAAAGCCACCATATAATGCTATGTGCATACATTTGGTCATTATTTTAAATTAACTGGAGGAAATTTGTGCAAAACCGTTCAGTCAAGTTGGGATATAATTTACATAGATGAACGGTATTTTATCCGATTTTTTATTAAAAACTGTTGAAAAAACACTAAACCTATAACAGGCGGAACTAATCGCTCGTGGCGATGCTCACGACTCGTACTATCCCACAAGCCAAATCGTGCGTGTGAGGCTACGCTGCCGTTGATGACCCGTTTACTATGATTGCATCAACTAATAACCGGGCGTACGGCTAACCATCCTATCTACTTGACATGCCGTTAGCTTGCAGACCTCTTCCATGTCACAAACAAGTAGTGGAACATAAGCTTCTATGGCACTGAAAAGCCCCTATCATGGCAGCACAGAAACTCTGCCATGAACCATTGTTCCTCCAAAACTTGTAGCCGAGGTGAATCGTGCAGGCGATGTAGCGGAGGATGCGTTTGATTGAAGATGGTGAGATGCTCCTTTGTTGCCGCCTTCATGAACCGTGGCGCAAGGAAGACCGAGTGGCAAGGACATGTGTGTACCAGGTATCGCAGGCTGCCAGGGATGTTGCAATACTCCGTCACATGCATTGGCAGTGTCGTGCTGGTCTTCGACAGCTCAAAACAGGGCTCTAACCGAACATGAAAGGGGTTGCACCCCGCCATGCCACTCTTCTCAAGCAGCTTGCTTGAGTAGGTCAACTAGCAGATCATGATGCCATGGCGGAGGAGGCGCCCGCACCTGCTATGTCTCGGTTCGCCATGTTGCAGACATACTAGCAGTACAACTTGGAGATCTTGGAGGAGCACCGCAGGACACTAGCTCAACAGGAGGCGGAGCGCATGGATGCTGCTGCCATGGTGGAGCTCCTGGTCGCCAAATGTTGTCATCATCGACGAGAACCGAATGGTGCTTGCGTCTGTGCAGAGTGACCGCCCAATCTGCCACGAGCAGCTACTGATGCCGCAGTGAGGGAGTTTTTATTTCTGGGATCTTTTGATGCATAAAATCTAATCTGGAAATCAATGAGAAATCGATATCTGCCTTGTTTTTAGGGATACGGTTGGATGGCGTCTGTCGGTTCGGATTGAAAAATCCTGAGGTGTTTTGTCCTGTAATTTCATGATAAATTCCGATGGGGGAAATCTCCCCTCCCGCTGACTGATTTTTTTTTTATGGAGATTCAAAATTTATTATTGGTTTGTGAATGGTTTGAAATTTGAACGTATAACGATTTATAACCATTTTGCTTGTTTTGACAAGATGGAAAGGCCACTTTCTGTTTGAGAAAGCACAAGGAGGAGGTGAAGACACTGTCCCTCAGCTTGCAGTACTCCTCGTTCTTCATGTGCTTGATGCGGTGCAATGGAAGGAGTACGTGCTTAATGTGCAGATGGCGTGGGATCTTGGCAACGGTGGGACCGTGGGAGGTGGCATTAAGTAAGATGAGCCCGAGGTGGACAAAGTTTCCGGGAACTTGACCCACCCCCACGGCGTGCATCTATAAATACACGCAAAACAAGCCATGAATTCTCACAGCGAAGCGAACTAGTCCACCTATCACATCGTGTGAAAAGCAATGGCCTCTGGAGTGTTTGGTACCCCCATTTCAGCGCAGACGGTGATAGCCACTGGAGAGTATAAGGAACCCATTACCCAAAAAGATGTTGCAGACTATGCCATGAAGATGATCAACGCCGGTGGTAAGGATGTTAACGCACAAAAGTTCGTCGACAACCTCAAGGAGAGGTATATTTCTGCGTACATGCATGGTTTATTATTATATGCAGTGCTTAATTATCCCTGATCTTTGTTGCAATACGTACAAGCCTTTTATATGAGGAAACCCGATCCTAACTGAAGTAAATTGTGGGTTGAACTTTTGGCTAGGTACGGTAATGGAATAGCTGTAAAATGCCTCATCTACAATGCCACCGGTGCCACTTTGAACTTCTCTACCTACAACGATTGGCACGGCCATATCTATGATACACCCTACCCATCAGATATTCAGAATGGGCAATGGGGGGCATTTCTCCACGTCCACCCAAGTGGAGCTGCGGCTGGTTCAGCTGGTGCCGTTGTGTATCGTAGCAAGGTCCCCTCCGGCAACAGCTCCTGCGATTGGTTGTTCTCTTGGACCGTCCCCTACGTTGGTGGCAACGGGGTAAATACTTTATGCACTTATCTCAAAATGTTGTATCTTACCTTTTTCTCTTCGTTCATGCTCTGGATTTATTATTAGTATGAGTTACAATGACTAATCCATTAATAATACATAAATTATATGTAATCAAAAGTCAAAGGTGAAATTTACTTGGCAAGTGATGCATTTATAAACCTGCAAATGATCGTTCTTTTAATTGAAATGATATACGATCTTGTTCGATTTCTCTTGATAAGTACATACTTTATTGAAATGATATACAATCTTGTTTGATTTCTCTTAATATTTACAGTGTGAATTTTATTTGGGGATAGGGGCATATGTTCGTATTCACAGCTCAATTCATTTGAACTAAACTCGTACAAGTAAACAAATCGAACTAAACTAAATCCAAATGAATTTACTTACTATATTTTTTCAACTGAAGAAACATGCCTTATATCCCAAACTCTACTAGTGCATATTCTAACATTCTACGTATTCAGGTGTACACTGAAATCCGTGAGGAAGGGCACTACCCAAGTGTGGGAAGCTGGGATTATATCTACAATGTGAAGCTGAAAAATTCAAATGTCAACTCTTCTGATAACAACTATGGATATGTTTCAAAGACAGACATCGGTGAAGGCACTACCATGAACGCGCGTGGAGTTTTCCAGTTTCCCTACTAGATCTTATTGCAAGCAGCGAGTGGTTATTGTGGTCTTCAAAGCCTTGTGTGGAGAGTGCGCTCGCATATGTTATTTCCCTTTACGGTGTTTTTGGTGCAAGATCTGATAGTCCACGAATAATGGAAGGAATAAGATGACCGAAGTGATGTACCGCGTAATTTTATTTTATTTTATTAGTGTTTGTATCATCGTGTCCTTCTTTTGTACCGGTTACTGTTTTCCTTGATAAATATCAGTTATAAGGGAGTCTTCTGAGTGTCTTTTCTCAAAACTTAAATTAAATTAAAATAGAATTTAATATACGGATGGTAGAATAGACATCATAGGGACAACCAAAATGGCAATCAGTTGTGGACCGAATCTTTTTCTAATGGAGTACCATATAGATGGGTGATGGATTCTCCCCACAAGTTATATCACGTTGAAGTTCTAATATATCGTTTCGCAAAAATAGTTCTAATATACCTATATCTAATTAAATCTATGCAATCTTAATGAGAAGAATTTGACCTTCTTACTATGAATAAAATTATTAGAAAATATATTGTACTTTAATATCTTGACATAAACAGAAGGTTTGATAATATAAATGTTAAATGGTATAATCCGAAATATTTGTAACCCCAATACTATAATCCGAAATATTTCATAGAGCTAATGCTTCATCACCTAATTATGATGAATATGTTATTCAATGCGCAACTCCAAGTTATTGGGTCCTGGCTGCATAGTCGTCCACATATCCAATTAGTATGATGTCGTCCGCTTTGGAGCCAAACACTCGCAAATTTATTCTTGGGCTTCTTCACAAAATGCCTCATACGACTTGCTCTAAATCAACTCTTTAAACAAAGTCACTTCTTCCTTATCTAGCCGATATGGGAGCTGGTTTTGCATCCTAACACCAATAATCTCTACTCCTATTGGGGCAGTTTACGGTCGTGATGATAGGTTCGTCTGATACGCGGTTTTTTTTGTCCGGTTTTATTTTGTCCCACCTCCCACCATTCTCTCCTACTGGTTTTCTTATCCATCGATTTATTTCTCTCTCTAGTCTTTTTCTCCACTTTCCTAACGTACAAAAGATCACAAATCTAACCTTCCTAACTTATCCAAATTAACTGATCTCCCTAATTATTGCAATTTATTATAGGATTTTTTATAGTGTTCATGAAAGAAATAACGTAATTTAAAAAAATTAATATTTCTAAACATATTGTAGATTTTCTCATATTCCACCACCACCCCTTCATGTTTTTTTTTCACCCTCTCAAAACAAACTTCACTAACCTTTCTAAACTTTTCTAACCAGCCGTGTTACAAACGGGAAGGTTACCAAACAATGAAATCTAGTTTCGTAAAAATTGATTTCAAATCCTAACTTTCCTATTAATTCTTCACTCGGGTTTTGTCTCATCAGAGATTGATTACCATATAGTAAAAATAAATCACAATCAATCAAGCATTGATAAGATATTTCCTTTCTTATTACCATTCACTGCCTTATACAAATAATCAATCATACATGGTAGCTAACCACAAATACAACACGCGGGGATCGTGCGTACATGCCTTACAAATCGTGTGTACATTGTCCCCACGCTCGTCACGCGAACCCGTCCACCATCTGGTCATGCTGGTGGGTAGGTGCGCCTTGGCCATGGAGGTATGATGGTGGAAGGGACAATGGAGGCCTCGTCACGGGCACCAGTATGCTCCTCTACGTCCTCACCTCTCCTCTCCCTCTGCCTTGACTCTACTTCCTTAGTTTCTTATTATCTCCCTCCTCTCTCTCCATCTCTCTGTGTGTTGCAAGAGATCGACAACTGACGCTACAGACCCTTTCCACTCGCCATCGGTCACCTCACCTTGCCTTTCGGTCCCACCGCCGGATATGCATGACTCTGCTGCCCTGTGTCCTCCTTGCCGGGTACACATCATGGTGGCACTGACACTGGATACAGCGACAACAATCGATGGGCGATTTGGCAATATAGTGGGCACTGACGACCCGACAAACGTACTGGCCGTTGTCCGTGTTGGAAACATGCCCTAGAGGCAATAAATAAAGTGTTTATTATTATATTTCCTTGTTCATGATAATTGTTTATTATCCATGCTATAATTGTATTGATTGAAAACACATTACACGTGTGGATATATAGACAACACTTTGTCCCTAGTGTGCCTCTAGTAGACTAGCTCGTTGATCAATGATGGTCAGGATTTCCTAGCCATTGACATGAGATGTCATTTAATAACGGGATCACATCATTAAGAGAATCATGATATGGACAAGACCCAAACTATAAACGTAGCATATGATCGTATCAGTTTATTGCTACAGTTTTCTACATGTCAAGTATATGTTCCTATGACCATGAGATCATGTAACTCACGGACACCGAGGAGTTCCTTGTGTGTATCAAATGTCGCAACGTAACTAGGTGACTATAAAGGTGATCTACAGGTATCTCTGAGGGTGTCTGCTGTGTTGGCATGGATCAACATTGAGATTTGTTACTCCGTGTGACGAAGAGGTATCTTCGGGCCCACTCAGTGATACAACATCACAACAACCCTTGCAAGCAATGTGACTAAGTGTTAGCCACGGTATCTTGTATTACGGAACGAGTAAAGAGACTTGCCGGTAACGAGGTTGAACTAGGTATGGAGATACCTACGATATCGAATCTCGGGCAAGTAACATACCAAAGAACAAAGGGAACATCATACGGGATTAACTGAATCCTTGACATAGTGGTTCGACCGATAAAGATCTTCGTAGAATATGTAGGAATCAATATGGGCATCCAGGTCCCGATATTGGTTATTGACCACAGAAGTGTCTCGGTCATGTCTACATAGTTCTCGAACCCGTAGGGTCTGCACACTTAAGGTTCGGTGACGTTTCGATAGTATAGAGTTTATGGTGGTGACCGAAGGTTGTTCGGAGTCCCGAATGAGATCCTGGATGTCACGAGGAGCTCAGGAATAGTTTGGAGGTAAAGATTGATATATAGGAAAGTGGTGTTTGAACTCCGGAAAAGTTTCAGGCATTTCCGATAGTGTATACCGGGAGTGACGAATGGGTTCTAGGGACCACCAAGTGGGGCCCACATACCCCAAGGGGCCACATGGGCCTTAGAGGTGGCACACCAGCCCCTGGTGGGCTGGGCAAGCCATCCCAAGAGGCCCTATGAACATGGAGGAAGAGATAGAGTAGGGGCCAAGTTTGGGAAAGAGTCCCACTTGGAATCCACCTCCCTTGTGGGAGGTGGACTCTCCCCCTATGCTTTGGCCGAACCTCTCCTTGTAGGAGAGGCTAGGGCTGCCTCCTCTCCCCTCCCTCCTATATATACTATAGGATTTTGAGGGCAGCCCCAACCCTAATTCTGCCAAGTGTTGCCCTCTTCTTCCTCTAGATCGGTTTTCAGGAGTGCTTAGGCAAAGCCCTGCTGGAATTGCTTCACCACCATCGCCGCAACGCCGTCGCTCTGCCGGAGAACTCGTCTACCTCTCCGCTCCCTCTTGCTGGATCAAGAAGGCGGGGATCTTCACCGAGCTGCATGTGTGCTGAACGTGGAGGTGCCGTCCGTTCAGTACTTGATCAGGAGTTCGTGGGACAGCTTGCGATTTGGATCGCGGAGACATACCACTACATCAACCGCGTTCTTTAATGCTTTCGCTTAGCGATCTACAAGGATACGTAGATCCAATCTCTCCTCTCATAGATGCTCATCTCCTAGATTGATCTTGGTGAAGCGTAGGAAATTTTTTGTTTCCCATGCAATGTTCCCCAACAGTGGCATCATGAGCTAGGTCTATGCGTAGAGGAGATCTTGAGTAGAACACAAAGAGTTTGTGGGCGTTGATATTCAGATTGCTTCCTTCCTTAGTATTTTCTTGGTTCAACAGTATTGTGGGATGAAGCGGCTCAGACCGACTTTACTTGTACGCTTACGAGAGACCGTCTTCCATCGAATGACATGTGACTTCGTCGCATAAAGATGGCTGGCGGGTTTGTGTCTCTCCCACTTTAGTTGGATCGGATTTCGTTAAGGTGGTCCTTATAGAAGGTTGAAAAACAATCTTCATATCACCGTTTGTGGTTTTGCGTAGGTAAGAATCGTTCTTGCTAGATACCCATAGCGGTCATGTAAAATATGCAACAACAATTAGAGCACGTCTAACTTGTTTTTGCAGGGTATGTTGTGATGTGATATGGCTAATTTCATGATTTGATATATGTGATGTATGACATGATCATGTTTTTATATAGAATATCATGACTTGCATGTCGATGAGTACGACAACCGGCAGGAGCCATTGGGTTGTCTTTAATTATTGTATGACCTGCGTGTCAATCATTAAGCGCTATGTAATGCTTTACTTTATCGCTAAACGGTAGCAATAGTAGTAGAAGCATGGTGGGCGCGAAAACCCCGATGGTGACACGTTGATGGAGATCAAGATGATGGAGATCATGGTGTCATGCCAGTGGTGATGGGGATCATGTCGGTGCTTTCATGATGGAGATCAAAAGCACAAGTTCATGGCCATATCATGTCACTTATGAATTGCACGTGATGTTAATCCTTTTAAGCACCTTATTTTTCTTAGGACGACGGTAGCATTATAAGGTGATCCCTCACTTAAATTTCAAGATGAACTGTGTTCTCCCGAGTGTGCACCGTTGCAAAATTTCGTCGTGTCGAGACACCACGTGATGATTGGGTGTGATAGACTCTACGTTTGCATACAACGGGTGTAAGACAGTGTTGCACATGCAGAACACTCGGGTTAAATTTGATGAGCCTAGCATGTACAGACATGGCCTCGGAACACAAGAGATCGAAATGTCGAGCATGAGTCATATAGTAGACATGATCAACATGATGATGTTCACCATTGAAACCACCTTAACTCACGTGATGATCGGACTTGAGTTGGTGAATATTTGATCATGTGTCACTCAGATGACCCGAAGGATGTTAGTTTGAGTGGGAGCTTTAGTAATTTGATTAACTAAACTCGTTATCTTGAACAATATTCTAAGTTACCTTTGCTTATTTATGTTGTATATAATTGTCTCGCGCAGTAGCACCGGTGAATTTTAATGCGTTCCTAGAGAAAGCTAAGTTGAAAGATGATGGAAGTAACTTTGTGGACTGGGCCCATAATCTGGGGATTATCCTCACGGCTTTCCAGAAGGCATATATCCTTGATGCACCGCTTGGTAACCAACCCACAGACATGTCATCCGAAGACATTAAGAACGCTTGGGAGGCATGTTCTGGAGATTACTCAATAGTTTAGTGTGCAATATTGTATGGCTTAGAACCGAGACTTCAAAGACATTTTGAACGTCATGGAGCATATGAGATGTTCCAGGAGTTGGAGTTTATCTTTAAGAACAATGCTCGGATCGAGAGGTATGAGACCTCCGATAAGTTCTATGCTTGCAAAATGGAGGAGAACGAGTCTATAAGTGAACATATACTCAAAATGTCTGGGTATTCGACTCATCTGGCGGAGTTAGGGATGCCTCTTCCGCCAGAGGCGATCACTGACAGAGTTCTTCAATCACTGCCACCTAGCTACAAGAGCTTCGTGCTGAACTATAACATGCATGGGATGAACAAGTCAGTCGCCGAGCTGTTTGCGATGCTGAAAGTCGCTGAATCTGAAATACAGAAAGAACATCAAGTGTTGATGCTCAATAAAACCACTAGTTTCAAGAAAAATGGCAAGGGCAAGAAGGGTAACTCCAAGAAGGGTGACAAATAAGTTGCTCCTCCGGTGAAGAAACCCAAGGCTGGACTCAAGCCAGAAACTGAGTGCTTTCATTGCAAGGGAACTGGTCACTGGAAGCGGAACTGCCCCAAGTATCTGGCTGACAAGAAGGCAGCCAACAACAAACAAGGTATCTATGATATACATGTTATTGATGTGTACCTTACTAGCTCTCGTTGTAGTGCCTGGGTATTTGATACCGGTTCGGTTGCTCACATTTGCAACTCAAAACAGGAACTATGGAATAGACAGAGGCTGGCGAAGGACGAAGTGACGATGCGCATGGGAAATGGTTCCAAGGTTGATGTGATCGCCGTCGGCACGCTCTCTCTTTGATTACCATCGGGATTAGTGATGAACCTGAATAATTGTTATTTAGTGCCTGTGTTAAGCATGAACATTATATCTGGATCTTGTTTGTTGCGAGACGGTTACTCATTTAAATCAGAGAATAATGGTTGTTCTATTTATATGAGTTATATCTTTTATGGTCATGCACCCAATGTGAGGGGTTTATTCATATTGAATCTTGATAGTGATGATACACATGTTCATAACATTGATGCCAAAAGATATAGAGTTGATAATGATAGTACCACTTTCATGTGGCACTGCCGTTTGGGTCATATTGGTGTAAAACGCATGAGGAAGCTCCATGCCCATGGACTTTTGGAGTCACTTGATTTTGAATCACATGACACATGTGAACCATGCCTCATGGGCAAGATGACTAAAATGCCGTTCTCTGGAACAATGGAACGGGCAAGTGACTTGTTGGAAATCATACATACTGATGTGTGTGGTCCAATGAATGTTGCAGCGCGCGGTGTATATCGTTATTTTCTCACCTTCACTGATGACTTAAGTAGATATGGGTATATTTACTTAATGAAACACAAGTCTGAAACGTTTCAAAAGTTCAAGCAATTTCAGACTGAAGTTGGGAATCATCGTAACAAGAAGATTAAATTCCTACGATCTGATCGAAGAGGTGAATATGTGAGTTATGAGTTTGGCAGTCACTTAAGACAGTGTGGAACTGTTTCACAGTTGATACCGCCTGGAACAGCACAGCGTAATGGTATGTCCGAACGTCGTAATCGAACCTGATTAGATATGGTGCATTCTAGACGTCTCTTGCCGATTTGCCACTATCATTTTGGGGTTATGCATTAGAGACGGACGCATTCACTTTAAATAGGGCAGCATCAAAATCCGTTGAGACGACACCATATGAACTGTGGTTTGGCAAGAGGCCAAAGTTGTCGTTTCTCAAAGTTTGGGGATGTGATGCTTATGTCAAAAGCTTCAGCCTGAAAAGCTGGAACCCAAAGCGGAGAAATGTGTCTTCATAGGATAGTCGAAAGAGACAGTTGGGTATACCTTCTATCTCAGATCCGAAAGCAAAGTGTTTGTCACTAAGAACGGAACATTTCTTGAGAAAGAGTTTCTCTCGAAAGAATTGAGTGGGAGGAAAATAGCTCTTGATGAGGTTATTGAACCTTTACTTCAACCAGAGAGTAGCGCAACGCAGAAAGATGTTTCTGTGAAGCCCACAACAGTTGAAGCGGAAGTTAATGATGATGATCATGAAGCTTCGGATCAAGTTACTCTTGAACCTCATAGGTCGACAAGGGCGCATACTGTTCCTAAGTGGTACGACAACCCTGTCTTGTAGGTCATGTTGTTGGACAACAATGAACCTAGGTGCTATGGAGGAGCGATGATGGGCCCAGATTCCGAGAAATGGTTAGAGGCCATGAAATCCGAGATGGGATCCATGTATGAAAACAAAGCCACTACTAGGAAAAGGGCTATAGATAATATGGACATTAATGGCGCACCACACATATGATGCGCCACTACTATATAGCAGTGGCGCAGCATGTGTTGGTGCGCCATTAGTGTGATGGACACTAATGGCGCACCACACCCACGGTGTGCCACTAGTAAGAAACTTTCCTTTTTATTATTTTTCCAAAACTAGTAATGACGCACCAGGGCACAGTGCGCCATTACTAGTTATAACTAGTAATGGCGCACCACTAACTAGTAATGGCGCACCACTCACACGGTGCGCCACTACTAACAAATTTTTTTTACTCTTTTTTTTCATAACTAGTAATGGCGCACCAGTGTATAGTGCGCAATTACTAGTTCAAACTAGTAATGACGCACCACACACGCGGTGCGCCACTACTAACTTTTTTTTTGGAAAACTAGTAATGGCGCACCACCTAACTTGTGCGCCATTAGTAACCAGGGTTACTAATGACGCATTTGTAGGTGGTGCGCCATTAATAACCTGGGACCCGCTAGATATTTTGAACAGCCACCTACCACACTCACTTTCCCCATTTCATTCTCTCCACCTCCTCCTCCAAGCTTGTCTCGGCTGCCTCCTCCTCCTCACCTCATTTGCACCATAGATTCATCCAAATTAAGTGGTTAAATTACCTTTTTTGATAGGTAAGTAAGGGGAAAGCTTTCTTTATGTTGTAGATCTACTTTTTTCTTCCTCCAACAACGTGCACATGCACTTTTTATGGCCTAGCTAGATCTATGTATGTTTGTGGTGTTGCATATGTTTGTGGTGTTGCATATATGTTTGTGTTTGCAGGTACCGGTATTTGAAATACGATAGTTGCCAATATTTTGCCGGAATGTTGATTCATTTCCGTTTCAGCAAGAATTTAGCACTATGTATTCTTTTTGGTCCTATTTTTAGGCAAAATCATGCCAAATTTTTTCTTGGTTCTAAAATATCGTTTTGCTCTACCCCGCATGCGACCATGGTCCGCGCGATGACCGAAGGCATCGTGAATAGGTTTTTGAGCTCCGCGAAGGCCGAGATGCTTCAAAAGAACAAGACGGAGATAAGTTGTCCGTGTCGAAGATGCAAGCTGAGGAGCCTTATGTACCTGGATTCCGTACAGGTGCGGGACCACCTGCTCTTGCGTGGTTTCATGGATGGCTATCGGTGGCAAGGTGATGAAGATGATTATGAAGTCGTCCATGGGGGCCGGGCAAGAAATGAGGAAGGGCATGAACAAGACAACCGCGGCGTGGGCAAGCGAGAAAACAAAGAATCTCCAGGACATGATCACGAAGTAGATGCAGTACATAGTCATCATGTAGAAGATGCCGGACATGATGATGAGGAAGATGCCAGAGCAAACAAAGGGCATGATCATGAAATGAAGATGTCGGAGCATACGACGATGGACCATCGATGGGCTGGGTGCAGGACCCTCATATTCAAGAGCTGCTTCTCAAGCAGACGGATAACGCAAGAGTTGCCGCCCGAGAGAAAGCCAAGATGGATCAACTGGAGATAGACGCGGTTACTCCATTGTATGAAGGATGCAGGCCCGAGGATACCCGCCTGAAAGTAACGCTCATGGCTCTGGAGATGAAGGTAAAACACAAAATGACCGACGCATGCTTCGACGAGAACATGTCATTCTGGCACGAACGTCTTCCCAAGGGGAACAAGTGCCCGGCCAGTTTCGAGGAGGCAAAGAAAATCGCGTGTCCTCTGGATTTACCGCACGTGAAATACCATGTGTGCATGAACAATTGCATCATTTATCGGGACGAGCACACGGAGTCTACCATATGTCCGGTGTGCGGCGTCACTCGATACAAGAAGAGGAAGAAAGCTTCTCGAAAAGTGGTGTGGTACTTTCCGATCACTCCTCTTCTGCAGCGGTATTTCGCGGACCCTAAGGTAGCAAAGCTCCTGCGTTGGCACGCAGATAGGGAGAAGAAGAAGCAAGAAGATGACGCAAATTATCCGGAGATAAATAAAAAAGACAAGATGCTGAGTCACCCTAAGGATGCGAGCCAGTGGCAAGCGTTGAACTTCGAACACCCAGAATTTGGGAACGATCCAAGGAACATCATGCTGGGCGCGAGCACCGATGGAGTCAATCCGTTTGGCAGCCAGAGAAGCACACATAGCACCTGACCTGTGTTTGTGTGGATGTACAACCTTCCCCCCTGGTTGTGCATGAAGAGGAAGTACATTCACATGAGTATGCTAATTGAAGGGCCGAAACAATCAGGGAACGACATCAATCTGTATCTGGGGCTGCTGAAAGAGGAGCTAGACACGATGTGGAAAACGCCAACCAATACGTGGGACGCCGCAGAGAAAGAATATTTCCCTATGAGAGCCACACTGCTCACGACGGTGCATGACTATCTCAGTTACGGATATGTCGCGGGGCAGGTGGTCCACGGATTTTCTGGATGCGTCAAGTGCATGGATGACACAACGTATCGCCAGCTAGATAGAGATCCCGGGTCTTCAAAAACCGTGTTCATGGGACATCGAAGGTGGCTTCGCGACGATGACTCATGGAGAAAACGTAAGGATCTGTTCGATGGTGAAACCGAACCCCGAAGACGCCTGCGTACGAGTGCCCACCTCTGGGAAAGGCGCTAGAGCCGGGAAAAAAGCGAAAGGCGCCAGAGCCGCTGCTAAAGGTGCATATCTCGAAGAACGTGTGCGAGAGTCTGCTTGGTACCCTGCTCAACATGCCAGAGAGGACCAAAGATGGGCCGAAAGCAAGGGAAGACTTGAAATCAATGGGCATCAAGGAGGAGCTTCAAGCTAATAATGATGATGATGATGATGATGATGACGATGATGATGATGAGGCGAAGTGGGACACGGAAAGTCGTCGCAAAGGCAAAAAGTCCAAGAAGACCAGAAATGACTTCCCTCCCGCGTGCTTCACTCTAAGTCAGGAGGAGATCGATCAGTTTTTCACCTGCCTCGTAGGAGTAAAACTTCCTTATGGTTACGCGGGGAAGATAAGCAGATACCTAGACTCAGCGAAGCAGAAGTTCAGCGGGATGAAGTCTCACGACTGTCACGTGCTGATGACGCAGATACTTCCGGTTGCAATCCGTGGGATCATGGACGCGCACGTCTGTGAAACACTATTTGGCCTATGCAACTTTTTCGACGTCATCTCTCGGAAGTCGGTTGGTGTGAGGCAACTCAGAAGGCTACGGGAAGAGATCGTGGTGATACTATGCGAGCTTGAGATGTACTTCCCGCCCGCATTCTTCGACATTATGGTGCATCTGCTGGTCCATATCGTGGAGGATATCATCCAACTCGGGCCGACGTTCCTGCACAGCATGATGCCGTTCAAAAGGATGAATGGTGTCATCAAAGGATACGTTCGCAACATGTCACGTCCAGAGGGAAGCATAGCCAGGGGCTTTCTGACCGAAGAGTGCATCTCCTACTGCAGGAATTATCTAGGCATCGAGAACCCCGTTGGTCTGCCCGTCAACAGGCACCTCGGCAGGCTCGCTGGATGGGGTCACCATGAGGGTCGCCGCGAAATACATGTCGACCTCGAGGGTCGACTCGCCGAGTTTCAAAGAGCAAACCTAGTCGCGCTACAACACATAGACGTGGTCGATCCTTGGGTGGTAGAGCACAAAACCTTTATTGAGAAGACGTACAATGACCGATGCCAACAGAGGACGGACGGAGATATAATCAAAGAGCACAACTCATGATTCACGCGTTGGTTCAAGAAGAAGCTTCTGTCGTACCCTTTACATGAGGATTCTTCCGCGGAAGAACAACTCATATTCGCCTTGTCACAGGGCGCTGAGCACAACCAGATGACGTATGAAGCGTACGATATTAACGGCTACACATTCTACACCGAGGGAAAGGACATGAAGAGCGATGGTTATCAGAACTTCGGGGTAACGATGGAATCCTACACCGTTAACGAAAAGTACAGATACTACGAAAGGATCGAGGATATCTGGGAGCTGAGCTACGCTTGAGAGAAGGTCCCAATGTTCCGTGTCAGATGGGCCAAGAGCGTCCTAAAAGAAGACCGGTATTTCACCATCATGGTTATACCCGAAGCCAAATCCAAGACCGCGGGCGCAAACGCCACCGCGAAAAATGAGCCATGGGTACTGGCTTCCCAAGTGGACCAATGCTTCTTCATTACCGACCCGTCAAAGCCCAGTCGTGTTGTCGTGAGGAGAGGCAAAAGGAAGATCATTGGAATGGATGGAGTCACCAATGAGCAAGACTTCGACAAGTACGACGACCCGAAGATGGAACATGACGACGACGATGAAGTACCAGCATACATCACAAGAAGAAGCAGGACCACCCTACCTAAAGGACGTCCGTTCAAAAGAAGAACTACATTTGCGAAAAATAAGGGCAAGAAGATTGTGAACAGATAGCTAGCTAAGATCGATTGTATTTAAATTGCAGCCTTCATTTCTCGATTGTATTCATAAATGTTTTCATATTCATAAATGTTTTATCAATTCACAAATGAATGCAACTAAAAATCCAAAAAAATATATTGAAGGTGCACCCCTAGGAGGTGCGCCGGCCATTGGTATACCATTTTTTATGAATTTTTTTCAAATATTTTCAAATAACAAATTTGATGATATTTTCAAATAAAAAATTTGATGATATTTTTTCATATTCATAAATATTTTCATATTCATAAATTTTTTCAAATAACAAATAAAAAATTATTAGACGCAACTAAAAAAAAGTTACTTATGGCGCACCCCTCAGTGGTGCGCCATTGCTATCGATGTACTTATGGCACACCCCTCAGTGGTGCGCCATTGCTATCTATATACTTATGGCGCACCCCTACGTGGTGCGCCATTGCTATCGATATACTTATGGCCCACCCCTAGGAGGTGCGCCATTGCTATCTTCGGTCTGCTTCGCTTCATCCCCGGGATCGAGAGGGCTTCTCTCAGGCGGCACCAACCAGATCGACGGCTTCCCCCTCCTCTTCTGTCGATTCCCCCCTCCACCGTTGCCGATTCCCCCCTCCTACACCGCCCCCACCCATCCGTCTCTTCCCCATCGCCACGCCGTCCGTCTCTTCCCTGTCGCCGTCCGTCGCCGCGCGGGGGGTCTCCGCGCCGTCCGTCTCTTCCCCGTCGCCGTCCGTCGCCGCGCGGGGGGTCTCCGCGCTGTCCGTCTCTTCCCCGTCGCCGTCCGTCGCCGCGCGGGGGGTCTCCGCGCCGTCCATCTCTTTCCCGTCGCCGTCCGTCGCCGTCGCTTTTCACCGTGCGGGGAGAAAAAGATTAATTCAGTTAATCTTACCCGAGGAGAGACAAGAGAGTATGTTCTTTTCTGCTGTCCTACACATGTCCTGCACAGGGATTAAACAAAAAGTGCAGTTACCCTCTGCACAGCAGGTGCATGTGTTAGGCTCCCTAAGTTGACATTGTTAGAATAGAGCCTCTGCTAGTCATTCCTTTGACAGTGGGAGATACTGTACCTCCTGTTGCTGCTGTTACTGCTGCGTGCTGACACAGCAGGGGGGGTCGCCGGCACATGCCCCCAGTAGAATGTTCATCACTGCAGCATTGGATTAATTAGGGGCAGCAGAAGTACTATTAGCTGTGTAATTAAATGAGCTTAGCATTTGGCAAACAGGGTTGACAGAGTCATAAGGCTGCTTGAATGTTTATTCAGAGAAAATGAACTGCAGGTGATTACTGCTGATTAGTAAATTTGGGCTGCATGATTTTGCCTTATGTGCACCCCTCCTTGTCTGGTCAGGCAGCAACGACATTATCATCAGTATCTAGGGTTCTAGAGCCAGCACAAGTGAATTAAGATAAACACGTTTAATTAATGGCGCAGAAACCATACCCAAGCTAAGTTTGTACTGTCAAAACTGCATTGCTTGTACTGTCAAAAAGGTTCAGGCTCAATGTTGCATTGCTGAAAACGTGAAATTTTGCTATACATTTGCTAACCTATGCGTGGTTATGCTGAATTTAGGTACGCCGGAGGCCCTTGAGTTTGCCGGAATGTCGATTAACTTCCGTTCCGGCAAATTCCGGTACTCCATATGTCCTATTTTCAGCAAAGGTCATGCTGAAATTTTCCGTAAATTTTAGCATGACTTTGCGAAAAATAGGACATATGGGGTACTTGCGACTAATGCATGGGCCGGGGTTTGAATTCCCCTAATCGTTTTCTCCCTACTCTGCTCTGCCCACATGCACCTATTGTATACATATATACCTGGACCGTGCCCTCCTTCCGGCCTTGAATCTTGAGCAGCATTATCTTAGGATGCCTCGGTGTCGACAAACCCTAAATGATGAGACCATGATAATTCCTCACAAACCAACCCTTAAATAACATTGAGCCATTATGCCGTCACCCTTGAAGCCTTGCGGGCATTTGCAGCCCTTAGCTTGTTCATTCTGTAGATTTCCAAAATTCAGTTTTGTAGGCCCTTGACAATAACCAACTTTTTGACCAAACTTTTTTCCTATTTAGTCCGAAACATGGCCCATAACGATGAGGCCGGTGGTTCGGGCAAGGCATTCTGGGAGCTGGCCCAGGAGATGGAGGAAGAACCTCACCGCTATGAGGACGTCGCGGAAGACACCGATGCTGACTACACAACCCCTAGTGGCATCAGGGATGACACCACTGATGGTGCCGCCGAGGATGCCACCACTAATGATGGTAGCGCACGCACAGATGGCAGCCAATCGAAGAGGCAACGGAAGGACCGGCGCCCAAACGTGCTCAGCACCGTCAAGGAGGAATTTACTGAAGTGTCCTCCGAGGGGCATCCAACGGTGCCCAAAGAATTAGTCAAGGGGTACTCGGTTCAGCTCGGGTGCATTCTCCGGAGCACCGTCTCGATCAACACCGAGAACCTAAGGCATCGTGACCGAGGGAATTTGCGCAGCCTCCTCTTCACGAAGCTGCACGAACGATACAAGTTCCCCGTTGACGTCACAAACACACGCCTCTCAGGGAATAAAGTGAACAGTGCCACCCTCACGAAGATGAGCATGGCCCTGTCTACTTGGAGAAGCGCGGTGAAGAAAATGATTGACAAAGGTGATAGTTATGAGAAGATCAAGGCAAAAAATCCTTCCATCAGCGAAGATGACTACAAGGAGTTCAAGATAAAGTTTGCGAGAGCAGCGCAACCGTGGAATCAAGTCAGTGGGGGAAAGATATGCGGGACTTGAACTTAGGAGTCCACCAACTCGGTACCGGCGGTTACAGAGTGGCGGAACCTATATGGGACAAGGAGGACGCGGAGCGTGCCGAGCAAGGCCTACCTCCCCGCTTCGAGAAATACCGTGACAAGCAGACCAGGAATTATGTCAGGGCCCGGTACAAGGTGGACCCGGTAACAAAGGAGCTTACCACGGATGCGAAGACCAAGGCGCTTGAGCGTGTTCTGGTAAGGAATACACCCCCGCGTAATTAGCTCCATATGGTTGCATTCTAATTAATGAAGCCAAATTTCTAAATGGTTCACATTCCGTCCGCAGGAGACTGAAAGCAGTAGCGCGGGGTCGTCTCAGAGCTCCCCTTGGGACAACAATTTAAATAGGGCGTTGAACGTAATGAAAAACAAGGATAAGTTCAGTAAGCCGTCGTCAGCTGGTCGTGTGGCCGGCAAAGGCTTGTCCACAAAATGGTCGTCATACTATAACGCTGGTGTGCAAAAGGAGAGAAAGACCAGCTCGGAAAGCCAGGCGTGCGAGGTTCAAGAACTGAAGGCACAAGTGGCGCGGATTCCGAAGATGGTCCAAGAGCAAGTGCAACAACAACTGGGAACGACGATCACCGCCATTGTGCCTTCCTTGCTTGAGGGGCTGCGGGGGTGGATTGCGGGAGGCCAACAGGGGCCGCCCCCGGTTCCCAGCTTCACGGCCAGCAACTCGCACAACACGCAGGCGGCGCCATTGGTGTCTCTGGTGGAGGCGGCATTGGTGTCTCCGGCGCCGGCACGGGCATTGGAGCTTAATGCACCCGCGTGTACGCCGGCCGACACTTCGGTAGCAAGCGGCCCCTCCGTCAGTTGCACGCCCGCCGTTGGCGGTGCCTCGACATTAGCCGAGCTCGACGCCATAACGGTAACTAAGCCTCTCGGCCGATGACTTCATCTCCTTGCCTTCGACTGGGCATCCCTGACGCCCTACATGTTTTCGCAGGGCGCCGCCGACGTTCCATGCACTCTCCTGCACTTCGTGGGCGGCGAGTTGATCGATGTCACCAAGGGCAGAATCGTTCAACCGGGCAACCCCGTGTTCCACGGTAATCCGATGCCACCCATCGTGTATAGGGTTGAACTGGTTCGGGTGCTGCCAGGCTGCGACGACTTGTTACCTCCGGTTCGATCCCCTGGGGCCGACGAAGATGATGTGATGACCCTCAGCGCCTGCGTAAGCTGGCCCCTGCTTTGGCCGAAGAGCCAGATTCGTTTGGGGGCGGGGGACCCCACCCCAAACACAACACCGCCAGTCGTGCCAGCGCCAAGCCATGGCAAGAACGCCGCAACGCTACCGGACATGCCGGACATGCATATGGCACAGGATCCGGACGATGACGACGACGGTACACTTACCAACGTCGATAAGTACTTTGCCGAACATGGGTATGGTGACGAATTCTTCGGGCCTCCTTCTCAAGAACCCAACCCTGCAAAAGACGACCGCGATCTAGCTGGTACCGCGGAGAAACCCAATTGCAACGGGCGTCGTCTGGCGTTCAGTTCTCAGGAGACGCCTCCAGCTGCCGCCTTCACCGAGCCTCGGATAGCCGAGGTGCGAAATATTATCAGCCCCAACACACTCAAGAAGGCGATCTGTGAGCAGAACTCGATCCCATTACAGCAGAAGAAAAAGGCATGGAAAAGAAAGAATAACAAGGGCGGTGCGAGCCAGCCGGCAGCAAGTACGATCCATGCTCAAGACGGGCCACCTTCACCTAAGGATATCTCGAGGAGGGTGCATGTGGCGGGTAGGCCGATGCTACCGACTAATTTGCTCAATGCTACAACCAGTGCTATACGGAGTCTGCATGACAGTGTTCTTTCTTGGGAGAAGCGGCCTCTCTCCGAGAATGATGTGGCATACCCGGTTTTCGTGGCCAAGGTGCTAGAGGGCAAGGGCTTTGTGGATAGCACCATCGGGGGTATTGATCGTCCTGTGGTTTAATGAAATCTTCGCGATGTTTAACCTTCATCCGTTGCACTACACCTTCGTTCGGTTATTTTCACTGAGTATGGAGATGCGGATCATTAGAGACAAGACCCTGGACATCGTGATAGTCGACCCCTTCTAAATGCATGCCAAGATCTTGGGCAGCGCTGGGGACCGACAAGTCGCGAGTTCACACCTCGAAGGCGTCATTCTGGCAAAACCAGATAAGGATAACTTCCTCGTGCCTTACTTTCTCGAGTAAGTCATCCCCTCACCGCCTTGTAACATATGATTTCTTAGATTTCGATCGTTCTTTTTTTTCCTAACATTCCGTGTTTTGTGCAGTGACACACATTGCACACTCATCCTCTTAAGCCCGAAATATTCCATGGCCATGTATTTCGACTCGGACCGTCAGTCGAAGAAAGACTACACAAATATCACAAAAGTTCTTGATGATGTTCTCCCTGGCTACGCCAGATCTGGAGGTACCTTCAGCAGGACAATTCGTAGGTATGGCAAGCACGTGTTCACGCACAATACGACGTTCCCCTGCGTCAAGCAGCCACCTGGCAGTCAGAAGGATGCCTACTACGCCCTCCATCACATGCGGGCGATCGTACGGCACCAACATCACCTTCTGCTACCAAATAATCTCAAAGTTTGGGTCACACGCTTGTCGGCAATCCAGGACGCGGACATCAGACAAGAATTCTATCGCATCTAGTTGGAGTTAGCGGAAGTCATCCATAAAGATGTCCTTCGTACCTCGGGGCAGTTCTACCTCAGATATCAACCGTCCAACAGTGAGATAGAAACAACGCTACAAATGCAGGCTGACAACGCCCGCGATTTCATGACCATCACGAAAGACGGCGGCTTCATCCACGCTCCGGTCCCTGAGTCAAGTCGAAAGTAGTGATGCTATGTAGTTCTGAAATGTCGATTGTCTCATGTTGTAATATTAAACTTTAATGAACTTGTATGTCTCTTTGGTTTGGACAGTCATTCAACTTATATGTAATCGATGCTATTTATTAGTAGGACCATGAATTGTGCTATTAATGTGTTGCTTTTCTATCCCGATCCTTTTGTTGCATACTTATATATTGCTTATGTATTGTCTGTGAATTGCTACTAACGTTTTGTTTGGCTAGTGCATAGAGATGCCGTCGTATGTCGTGTACAAGGGTAAGGTTCCCGGAGTCTACGACGACTGGGAGGAGTGTCGGAGACAGGTTCACCGTTTCAACGGTAACACTTACAAAGGGTACACCACTAGGGCGAAGGCGGAAGCTAGATACGCGCGCTATCTAGCGGGAGAGAGGAGGGAGCATTGGAGGAACCGGATGAAGACCAGTTTCATCGCGATGATGCTCATCATGATGACCGCAACTCTCTTATATGTGATGGTAGTTTAGATGATCGATATCGACTTGTAATGTGAAGAGAAACTCGCTAGTCACAGTCTCGAGACTTGTAATGTTCTAACTTTGTTCGGTATTTTAAATTCGGAGACTAATATGATGAATTGTATTCGGAGACTAATCTTCTATTGTATTCAATAAATCTGTTGTTTATATGTTGTGTTGTCTATATTCTGTGCAGTAATATGTTTTGTAACCTGTGCAAATATCAGAAAAGAAAAAAATCCCTAATATTCATACTAGTGGCGCACCACTCTGCACTTTAGTGGCGCACTGCAGTAAGCATACTAGTGACGCATCATCCACCAGTGCGCCATTAGTAAGCCAGAGCACAAGGTAAATATGGTCCCCTGGGAGGCACACTAATGGCGCACCGTGTGATATACTAATGACGCACTACCTGATGCGTCATTAGTATCTGGTATACTAATGGCGCACCAGGGGTGCACCATTAGTATTAATTACTAGTGGCATGATGCTAGTGGCGCACCTTTAGTGCACCATTAGTAGCCAAAACAAGTGCGCCACTAGTAGGCCTTTTCCTAGTAGTGGACTTTGGAAGTATTACCTGAAGGACGAATGGCCATTCAGAATAAATGGATCTTTAAGAAGAAGAAGGACGCGAACGATAATATCACTGTCTATAAAGCTTGATTGTGACAAAGGGTTTTTCACAAGTTCAAGGAGTTGTCTACGATTAGACCTTCTCACTCGTAGCGATGCTTAAGTCCATCAGGATCATGTTAGCAATAACTGCATATTTCGATTATGAAATTAGGCAGATGGATATCAAAACAGCGTTCCTTAACAGTTTCGTTGAGGAAGAGTTGTATATGGTGCAACCGGAAGGTTTTGTCCATCCAGAGAATGCTGACAAAGTTTGCAAACTCCGGCGATCCATTTATGGACTGGTGCAAGCATCTCGGAGTTGGAATAAGCGCTTTGATGAGGTGATCAAAGCGTTTGAGTTTATACAAGTTTATGGAGAAGCTTGTATTTACAAGAAAGTGAGTGGGAGCTCTGTAGCATTTTTAATATTATATGTGGATGGCATGTTGCTGATTGGAAACAATATAGAAATTCTAGAAAGCGTGAAGGAATATTTAAAGTTTTTGAATGAAGGACCTAGGAGAATCGGCTTTCATATTAGGCTTTAAGATCTATAGAGATAGATCGAGACGCTTGATAGCACATACCTTGATAAAGGTTTGAAGAAGTTCAAAATGGATTAGTCCAAGAAGGGGTTCTTGCCTGTGTTACAATGTGGGAAGTTGAGTAAGACTTAATGCCTAGTTACTACAGAAGATAGAGAGAAGATGAGTCTCATCCCCTATGCTTCAGCCATAGGCTCTATCATGTATGCAATGTTGTGCACAAGACCCGATGTCAACCTTGCCTTAAGTATGGCCGGAAGGTTTCAAAGTGATCCTGGAATGGAGCATTGGATGGCTATCAAGAATATCCTTAAATACCTAAAAAGGACTAAGGAAATGTTTCTCGTTTATGGAGGTGATCAAGAGCTCGTCGTAAAGGGTTACGTCGATGCAAGCTTTGATACTGATCTGGATGACTCTAAGTCGCAAACCGGATACGTATTTATTCTCTACGGGGGAGTGGTAAGCTGGTGCAGTTCCAAGCAAAGTGTGGTAGCCGATTCTACATGTGAAGCGGAGTACGTCACAGCTTCGGAGGCAGCAAAGGAAGGTGTCTGGGTGAAGCGGTTCATAACAGATCTTGGAGTAGTGCCTAGTGCACTGAATCAAATGACTCCGACAACACTCGTGCCATTTCTCTCGCCAAGGAACCAAGGTTTCACAAGAGGACCGGACACATAAAGCGATGCTTCAATTCCATCCGTGATTAGATCGAGGAGAAGGACATAAATATTTGCAAAGTACACACGGATCTGAATGTTGTAGACCCGTTGACTAAACCTCTTCCAAGGGCTAAACATGATCAACACCAGAAATGCATGGGTGTTCAATTAATTACAATGTAAATCATATAGTGATGTGAACTAGATTATTGACTCTAGTGCAAGTGGTAGATTGTTGGAAATATACCCTAGAGGCAATAAATAAAGTGTTTATTATTATATTTCCTGTTCATGATAATATTTTATTATCCATGTTATAATTGTATTGATTGTAAACACATTGCATGTGTGGATATATAGACAACACTTTGTCCCTAGTGTGCCTCTAGTAGACTAGCTCGTTGATCAAAGATGGTCAAGGTTTCCTAGCCATTGACATGAGATGTCATTTGATAACGGGTTCACATCATTAGGAGAATGATGAGATGGACAAGACCCAAACTATAAACGTAGCATATGATCGTGTCAGTTTATTGCTACAGTTTTCTGCATGTCAAGTATATGTTCCTATGACCATGAGATCATGCAACTCACGGACACCGGAGGAGTGCCTTGTGTTTTATCAAACGTCGCAACATTACTGGGTGACTATAAAGGTGCTCTATAGGTATCTCCGAGGGTGTCTGCTGGGTTGGCATGGATCAACACTCGGATTTGTTACTCCGTGTGACGTAGAGGTATATCAGGGCCCAGTCGGTAATACAACATCACAACAACCCTTGCAAGCAATGTTACTAAGTGTTATCCATGAGATCTTGTATTACGGAACAAGTAAAGAGACTTTCCGGTAATAAGGTTGAACTAGGTATGGAGATACCGACGATTGAATCTCGGGCAAGTAACATACCGAAGAACAAAGGGAACATCATACAAGATTAGCTGAATTCTTGACATAGAGGTTCGACCGATAAAGATCTTTGTAGAATATGTAGGAATCAATATGGGCATCCAGGTCCCGCTATTGGTTATTGACCATAGAAGTATCTCGGTCATGTCTACATAGTTCTCGAACCCGCAGGATTTGCACACTTAAGGTTCGGTGATGTTTCGGTAGTATAGAGTTATGTATGGTGGTGACCGAAGGTTTTTTGGAGTCCCGGATGAGATCCCGAATGTCACGGGGAGCTCCGGAATAGTCCGGAGGTAAATATTGATATATAGGAAAGTGGTGTTTGAACTCCGGAAAAGTTTTGGGCATTTCCGACAGTGTACCGGGAGTGACGAATGGGTTCCGGGTACCACCAAGTGGGGCCCACATACCCCAAGGGGCCACATGGTCCTTAGAGGTGGCGCATCAGCCCTTGGTGGGCTGGGCAAGCCAGCCCAAGAGGCCCTATGCGCATGGAGGAAGAGATAGAGTAGGGGCCAAGTTTGGGAAAGAGTCCCACTTGGAATCCACCTCCCTTGTGGGAGGTGGACTCTCCCCCTATGCTTCGGCCGAACCTCTCCTTGGAGGAGAGGCTAGGGATGCCTCCTCTCCCCTCCCTCCTATATATACTAGAGGATTTTGAGGGCAGCCCCAACCCTAATTCTACCAAGTGCTGCCCTCTTCTTCCTCTAGATTTTTTTCTCCTCTAGATCGGTTTTCAGCACTGCTTAGGCAAAACCGTGTTGGAATTGCTTCACCACCATCGCCACAACGCCATCGCGCTGCTGGAGAACTCATCAACCTCTCCGCTCCCTCTTGCTGGATCAAGAAGGCGGAGCTCTTCACTGAGCTGCACGTGTGCTGAATGCGGAGGTATCGTCCGTTCGGTACTTGATTGGGAGTTCGTGGGATGGCTTGCAATTTGGATCGCGGAGACGTACCACTACATCAACCACATTCTTTAACGCTTATGCTTAGCGATCTACAAGGATACGTAGATCCAATCTCTCCTCTCATGGATGCTCATCTCCTAGATTGATCTTGGTGAAGCGTAGGAATTTTTTTGTTTCCCATGCAATGTTCCCCGAAAGTCCGCTGCGGCGTCTACGCGGCAATGAACATCTACCTACGAAGACACAATATCTCGGGCATGTACCCAGAGCTCATCGTGGTGCTCCGCGCATCTTCCTTCGTGTTGACTGACTCATGCATGCATCCACAATCTGGCGACTCATGCGTGCATCCAAAATCTAGCTAGCTAATACGTCCCTTTACTGCTATTTTTTCTGGTTGTACCATTCCACAACTTAAATAGGTATCATCTCCACAATTCACCGTCTCATGCATGCACAATCTAACTAATTTTTCTACTAACTACAGTTTATTAATTTCTCCACACATCAATTGTGGAGATGATTTTCAGACTTAGAAGTTTTGAAGAATAGTTCCATCCCACCTCCCACAATCCCCGTCCTCAGGTTTTTTTATCCATCGATTTATTTTTCTCTTCACCCTTTTATTTCAAATCAACACTTCTCTAACGTACAAAAGATCACATATCTAAATTTTCTAACTTATCCAAATCAAATAATCTCTCTAATTAATGCAATTTATTTTATGAAACAAATTGTTGATTTTTAGGAAACAAATAACGAAATTTAAGAAAATTAACAAGTAAACCATGACAAAGAATCTTATTGTATATACCTATATCTCTACTCCTAAAGGGGGGACTTGCTAGCCTCCCCTCCGCGGGTTTTATTTCATCTCATATCCCACCACCACCCCTTCATGTTCGTATTTTTACCCTCTCAAAAAAAACTTCGCTAGCCTTTCTAATCTTTCCTAACTAGGCATATTACAAACGGGAACGTTGCCAAATAACAAAATCCAGTTGCCTTTTTTTGGTGAGGGCTCGTCGAGTGTTATTTGTGGCTGAAAATTTGCAAGAACATCAAGTGTTTGCTCATCTTTGATCCTCCTAAGTTTTTTATTTTTGTATTTTTCCAGTTTATTTTAAGTTTACTGCTCATCACTGTTAGAAACACCCCACTTTTGTCCTGGTTTTTAAGGGGCCTTTTGTCCCGGTTGCCCAACCGGGATGGGGCAACCGGGACGAATGCCACCCCCTTCGTCCCGGTTGTACCAGGACCCGAGATGGATGGGGCGTCCACGTGGGGGCGTGGGCTGGTCCCTGGCCAGGACTATTCGTCCCGGTTTGTAATACGAACTGGAATGAATGCCCCCTCTGCCGCGACAGAGATTTTTGCCAATTCTCTGCGAGGGCAGAATTTTTCTTCTTCTTTTTCTTGTTTTCCTTTTAGGGTTTGGTTTGTTGTATTTTTTTCCTATTTGCTTCCCATAAGTATTCTGCATCTAATACACCACCATATTTTTTTATTGTATTCCATTTTATTAGAATACACAAGTTTGCTGATCGCAGTAGAATATACAACTATATGGTGATCGCATTAGAATATAATTGAAGAATATACAAGTAAGTACGCACCATGAATCGAATATACAAGTAAGGAGTGAAGAATATACAAGTTTGTACTCTTTCCCATAATTACTCTAATACACCACCATGCACCATGACTCGAATATACAGGTAAGTACTAGGCATCTAAGAATTCGAACATCAAGTTCGTCGAGCATAGTTGGCGCTGACATAGTATTCCCCTCCTGGTGTTAGGACCTCTGTGTCTAAGAATCCGCAAATTTCCTCTTGAATTGCTCGTAGGCGATCCCTTGGTAGAAGACCGTCCCGCAGCCGCTCGATCTAATATAAAGAAGAGTTGTCAATATCTAATTAAAGACAATAGATGGTAATAAGATAAAAGTGATGGTTGACGTACACAAAGTTTTTCTAAATCTCTGCCCAGCTTGGCGCATGTTGTCTGACGAATGAACTCGCAGACATAGTATCCACATAAGTTATTCCCATCTCCCTGGTTCAAGCATTTTACAAGAACATGGTTTCAATCAAAATTATAATATAACATTATAATGGTATCGAAACTATAATCAAGTAGATGCGTGGATATAGCTAGTACCACTTACTTTCATATGTTGAAATTTAAGCTTCTCCTTCCATTCACCCCTAGCCTTTGCTGTGAACCGTTTCCAAGCGCTGCCCGGCAAAGAAAATGAATTAAGTGAGTTATCAGAAAATAAACGAAACTTGTCGATATAGTGTCATAAAGATTGAAATTACCATTGGATCAGTTCCTGCATGTCCTCCCAGTCCTTAAGGGGTTTATGTTTCGAGTCCATTACCAGTACTTTTCCTTTGTCAGTTTCAAATATTAGAAGAATATAGTGGAAGCTGCGCAAACATAACTCATTAGTTATACAGTTATCATTGAGTAAGCAAAAAAAAAATGTTTACCGGACAAATAACACTCACTCGAAGTTGTAAGGAAAAAGTATTTCCCTCTTGGTTTCGTGAAACCTTAACGCCTTCACAATTGAATCTTCTGTTTCCTGGGTTTTGTGAGAAGAGTTGCTTGATTAACCCAATATGGGTCAATGAACCCAATGTCATAGATGTGTCCTCTTTTGCATTCGAGAATCTTCATTTTGCAATTATAATATAGTGAGTATTATTATAAAAATGTAATGAACGAGGTGAGCTAGCTAGAGACTTAACTACAGCGAAATAAATACTTACAGACAATACGCACTGACGATAGATTTGTCGAGGGCCTTTAGCTGGAATAACTGATATAGTTCTGTAAACTCAATCAGAATTATCCTTTCTCCATGACCGTGATGCTCGTTTCTAACTTCCATCGTTATCCATCCCTCAGAGTGCTTCGAGGCTTCCATGTACCAATTATGCACTCTTCGCATTTTTGTTGGTAGATCATTTTCCTCCCCAGGTTTGACGAGAGGATGCCCGTGCCGATATGGGTGCGCGAAATCAGAAGAGGGGAAGACATCTAAGGTTTGGAGATACTGCGCAATGGACATACCCGCAGTAGCGGCCGCTTGTCCGTAGAGTGCAATAAACTCCGGGTCAAGTTCCTCGCCTGCGCCTGTGCTCGGCCCCACACCGGGATTGGAATGCACTATGAGCGGGGGGATGGATTGATTTTTCTGTTGTCCGAGCTGGTCAACTGTTTTCCCGCATTTCCCGCTTCCGGTACTACTCTTCTTCGACCACTTCTTTTCATCGTGTGCCTTAAGAATAGAGCGGTCATAGTCAGGAATTAGACTCGGCTCGGGCTGATGAAGGGTCTTCACCATTTTCAACCCTCGGGCTTTGTCTTCTTCGGTGTTGGGGAAATCTGGCTCTTTCGGCGACTTCTCCTTAGATTTCCATGCCTCATATTCGGCCTTTGCGATCTCCTGGGTTTCCTCCGGAGTACAGTGGTAAGGTAACTTGGGTAGATTCGGATGTGGTACTCTTGGGAGGGGCGAAAATCGACGCTTCGGTGATGCGGTGGTTCTCCTCCACTTTGAGCTGCTCTGATTAGACTTCGTGGGTGGAGACGGCTGACTCCACGGCGTAGACGCACGCGCTGGAGACGGCTGAATCGGCGGCGTAGATGCACGCGCTGGAGACGCCGAGCACGGCGGAGAGTATGAAGACGACCGTTCCGCTGGAGACTGGTCTTGAGGCGGCGGCGAAGGAGGATGGCTACTCCGATCAGTCATTGGCCTTGGCGTCCAATTAGGAAACACGATGTGTTCCTTTAGCCATAGAATGCTCAAGTTCTTGGCGTCTCCAAGTTCGTGACCTCCCCGTCTTCACCTTCAGGATAGTCAAGCTGCACCCGCTCGAATCCGGTCATAACTTCATCCACCCCGGCAACAGCGTAGCCCAGTTGAACTGGCCGACAATGGTGTGTTGGTTCAGGGCCAGCTGGTTTCAGATAGCCGACCGCCGCCTTAATGGTTATATTGTTGACGACTTTCACATGCAACTCACACGGTGTCATCTCCGTTATATGATCCACCGGGTGCATCATTGGCGGTGCATCTTCACCATCATCACCCTGGAGCTCCGTGGAAGCAACACTACTCTTCCGATTAGATGGTGCGGCTTCCATTTCCTGCTGAGATTGGGTGTTACCTTGCTGCTGGCTAAGTCTGTCAATTTGCTCCTGCTGCCGCTCTGATTGCTCCCGCTGCCGCTTTAATTCTGCTTCAATGCTAGTCCACCGGTCTACCCGATTATGTGCTTCAGCTGCCTCCAAATCCTTTCTCCTCTGACGGCTTCTATCCGAATATTTCTTCTTCTCCTGGGGAAACCCATGTTTCCACGGAACAGAGCCTTTTGTGGCTCGTGTCCGTCCATAGTGTTCCTTATTCCCAAGGGCGCGGGTGAGCTCGTCGTTCTCTCTATCTGGATGGAACTTCCCCTCTTTAGCAGCCTTTATTGCTTCTCTGAGAGCATCGATGGGTAGAGGATCTTCTTCATGTCTTACATTATAGATGCATTTCCCTTCTGAGTCCAACGTGCCCCCATCGCCGAAAAACCAAGACCTTGTCCGTTGGTCCCAGTAGAACGTCTCTGGAACGATGTCCTTAGCAAGCAAGTCGTCCTCAAGTTTATTCCACTTAGGCATGTTGTCCTTGTAGCCAGCTTGCCCCATAATATGGTGATAGATCTTTTTAGCAGCGTTTATCTTTTTTTTTAGACTTTTCCAGAGCTTCCTCCGACTTCTTGTACTCAACAAATTCTTCCCAGTATGGTTTTATCTTCTCATACGTTCCAGTGAAATATGGAGTCTTCTTTTTCTGGATAAAGTCAAGGTTCAATCTTTTCTTCCAGCTCTTGAATTGCTCGTCCATCTTCCTAAAAGTGAACGCCTTGACCAATTTCTCTAAGGCTTTGGTCTTTCGCTCTAAGATCAATTCAGGATCCTCCTCATTCTCATCCAACTCATCTTGAGTAACCTTCAGCGTCGGTAGGGTGAAATTAACCAACATCTTTTCAAAAAGTTTTTCTTTGGCTTTGTCGCCGACATATGAAATTCCGAGAGCCTCCTTTGGCTTATGCCACTCCCGAACAGTGATCGGGATGTGGTCCCTAACAAGCACTCCGCATTGCTTCACATATTTTTGGGCAACAACTTCGGGAAGCTCTGGCGCGCCGTCTGCAGCGATCTGTTTGATCCTGTACCTTTCATGCTCTTTCAACTTCTGGGCTCCGCCTCGTTTAGTCTTCTTTCCGGTGGATTTGCTAGATCCGGATGGCTAAAATATATAAGTAAGAGTGTTAATACAGGTATATAGAAAACAAATGCTTCATTTAATTAACATATATATATATATATGCACCTCGCCGGAGTTTCTAATTTGTAAGGTTCGACCGGAACCGTCGGCTTCTCTCTCATGGGAGCCCTCGGCTTCTCCCCCGACGATGTCGTAGGCTTCTCCCTCACCGGAGCTGTCTATTTGGGCGAGCTCCAGATCTACCTCACCAGAGCCGTCTCTTCGGGCGAGCACCAGATCTACCTCACCAGAGCCGTCTCTTCGGGCAAGCTCCGGATCTCCCTCACCGGAGTTGTTCATCCACTCGGAGACATCTGGGTCTCTCCCGGGCCCGCGGATAACATCCGCGACCATTTCTTCTGCATCTTTGTCTCTAAAGTTTGAGTCCATAATTTCTGCAAATTAAAAATTGCAAGTTAGTGTCAACGCACAAAACTTAAAACAAAATGACTTAGCAGTTTCATCATCCATTCAACCCACATGTTTTGAATGCCTAAATAATTTGTTTTCAAAATATTGCTAACTAATTGCAACTTCGTTCTTTTTTTCGGAAACTAAACAAATGGCCCATGGGACCGCAACCAAACTAGATCCGGGTCGACGACGTCACCCGGAATCCTCACCAAGCTGCGCGTCCCGGAAGGTAGCACCTGCCAACGCCAGCCCGGTGGGACCCACTCCCGAACATCACCCCTCGGGTCCAACCAGGGACATCGTCGGCGAGAACAATAAACTAAAAAACATATTTTGGTTGTTATTTGAACTTAGCAAAATTTCTAATATGAGTGACACAAATAACATTCCGGATCTAAATATAAGACCTAATATAACCGAGCATCTTTTAGAAGTTTAAATTTTTTTCTTCAATTTTTTATTTTTTAGACCTAATATAAGACCTAACATTCTGGATCTAAATATAAGATCTAATATGAAGACCGCATTCCAGATCCGGATGACACAAATAACATCGATTTCAATTTTTTATTCAATTTAGAAGTTTAAATTTCATTTTTTTCAATTCTTTTCGCTTTTTTTTCTCCACACTCTCTTCTGTGTCTCTTCACTCTGTTTCTTCTCCACGATCGAGCAGGCCGGAGCGAGGCCGGGTGCAGGGAGAGGGGGAGGGAGGGGGAGAGCTTTACCTGCGGGAGAAGGCGACGCGGGCGACGGGCGACGCGGGGAGGTGGCGCCGGCCGGGCAAGCTCGGTGGCGCGCGGTGCCACGACGACGAGGCGGGCTACACGGGGGCAGAGGCGCTGCAGGCGGGCGATGGCGAGAAAGGGGGGCGGCCGCGGAGCACGCGAGGGGGGCAGCAACGACGGCGACGGCGAGGAAGAGGCGGCGCGGGAGTTGGGCAGCCTGCTGGCGTTGAGTGTCGTCCTCCTCGCGTGAATGAAGGGGAGGGGGAGAGGGAACGGCTTAAGTACGTGGGGAGGGGCATCCGTCCCGGTTGTTGCAAATAACCAGGATGAATGACCCATTCGTCCCGGTTGTTGGCAATAACCGGGACGAATGCGCCACCCATTCATCCCGGTTGTTGCCAACAACCGGGACGAATGACCTAGATCTGGAACGGCGCGAAGAGGGGCTTTCGTCCCGGTTGTTAGCAATAACCGGGATGAATGCCCTGTTTTTTCAAAAAAGTTTCATCTGTTCAAAAATTCCCGCCAGATTATCTGCTAGTTCAATAATCAGAAAAATATGAAAAAACTACCAAAACATTTAGAAAATTATAAACTAACTAAATATGTTACTTTCAAACATATTTGGTGAAATTCAAAATTTGAAATTATTTGAATTTGAATTAATTCATTTAAGAAATGGAGAAAATATCAAATAATTCAATAAATTCTGAAATTGCAAGTTATATATCAAAATGATCACAAAGATAAATTAAACTCACTAATGATGTTTTGGTACTTCCTAGGGCTTCACCGGAGAGGGGTTGTTCTCTCCGGCAGGGCTAGGGTTTCACCGGAGAGGGGCTGCGGAGCTTGGGATGGCACCAGAAGCAAGGATTTGGCATATCATGTGTTTACAAGTGTTCTTAGCGTTGTACATGCCAAATATTCACCCACTCTTGTTGTTGGGTCTTCACCGGTATCGATTTCTCTCTCCGAGTCTAAGTACTTATAGGCTGAAGGTCCCTGAACCGATGAACGGGAGGGGATCTTGTGAACAGGTGGTTCATGCCATTGTTTTGGGACTTCCTAGGGCCCACCCCAACACAACCAAGCAAAGGGTTGCACATTGCTACCCACTCCAGGCTCCGGTGAAAGCTGTAGACCGATAAGCTAGGCTGTTCTCTCCAGCGGGGCTAGGGTTTCACCGAAGAGGGGCTGCGGAGTGTCGGGATGGCACCAGAAGCAAGGATTTGGCATATCATGTGTTTACAAGTGTTCTTAGGGTTGTACATGCCAAATTTTCACTCAAAGGTTCAATACCCTAACACAACCAATAACATTACATAGATTTACATCAGAGGTTCAATACATTATTATACATCACTCCGTTAAGTCCATGAACCCTTGCTTATGATCGCCTCAGACGTAACCATGGAGCATCTTCTTTATTTAACGGGATGGTTGGGTCAGCTTTCACTGTGAAGGGCGGAATTTCAGCAAATTATCATAATCTTCAGACATGTCTGTCTTGTCCTCGACTCCCACGATGGTTCTTTTCCCTGAAAGAACTATGTGACGCTTCGGCTCATCATATGATTTATCTGGTTGCTTATTTTTTCTTTTCTTCGGTCTGGAGGACATGTCCTTCACATAGAAGATCTGAGCCACATCACTGGCTAGGACAAATGGTTCGTCATTGTAACCAATTTTGTTGAGATCCACTGTTGTCATTCCGTACAGCGGGTCTACCTTTACCCCTTCTCCATTCAGCTTGACCCATTTGCACTTAAACAAAGGGATCTTAAAAGAAGGTCCATAGTCAAGTTCCCATATCTCCTCTATGTAACCATAGTATGTGTCCTTTTTCCCATTCTCGTTTGTTGCATCAAAGCGGACACCACTGTTTTGGTTGGTGCTCTTCTTATCTTGGGTGACCGTGTAAAATGTATTCCCATTTATCTCGTACCCTTGAAAAGTCCCAATAGCCGAAGATGGTGACCCGGCCAACATGTAGACCTGATCTTCAATACTGATGTCATTTATAAGATGTGCTTGCAACCAACTTCCGAAAGTCTCCATGTGTTTGACTTTAATCCATGTGTCATCCTTCCCCAAGTTTGTGGAGCATACAATATTCTTGTGTTCCTCGATATACGGAGCCACGAAGGTGGAATTTTGTAGAACCGTGTAGTGTGCTTTAGTGAAAGAATGCCCGTCCCTGGGTATCATTGTTTTCTTTCCTAGCGTTCCTTTTCCCCTCAGTCTCCCCTCATGCCGCGATTCAGGAACACCAATCGTCTTAAGGTCAGGAATAAAGTCAACACAGAACCCAATGACCTCCTCTGTTCCATAGCCCTTGGAGATGCTTCCTTCTGGCCTAGCACGGTTATGAACATATTTCTTCAAGACTTCCATGAACCTCTCAAAGGGGAACATATTGTGTAGAAATACCGGACCGAGAATATGAGTCTCTTCTACTAGGTGAACCAGGAGATGCGTCATAATGTTGAAGAAGGATGGTGGGAACACCAACTCAAAACTAACAAGACATTGGACCACATCCCTCTGTAACCTTGCCAGACTATCTGGATCGATTACCTTCTGAGATATTGCATTGAGGAATGCACATAGCTTTACAATGGGTACTCGAACATTTTCCGGTAGAAGCCCCCTCAGTGCAATCGGAAGCAACGGCGTCATAATCACGTGGCAGTCATGAGACTTCAGGGTTTGGAATTTTTTCTCTGCCATATTTATTATCCCCTTAATATTCGACGAGAAGCCAGACGACACGTACTGTAAAGGACTTCAAAAAAGATTTCCTTCTCTGCTTTGGTAAGAGCGTAGCTGCTTAAGAAATGACGCCTTGTATCCATGTGCTTGTTTTTTGGGTCTTTCATACGTTGCTGGTCCTCTCGTGCTTCTGGTGTATCTTTTGACTTCCCATACACGCCTAGGAAGCATAGCAGGTTGATGCAGAGATTCTTCGTCACGTACATCACGTCGATTGAAGAGCGGACATGTAGGACTTTCCAATATGGTAGCTCCCAAAAGATAGATTTCTTCTTCCGCATGGGTGCGCGCTTATCAGGGCCGTTCGGAACAGGTTGGCTGCCATCACCCTTCCCAAAGATTACTTCTAGGTCCTTGACCATACCGAATACATCATTACCACTACGGAGGTCAGGCTTCTTCTGAGTATCTGCCTCACATCTGAAATGTTTGCCTCCTTTCTTTCTTACGGGATGATTCATCGGAAGAAATCTACGATGCCCCAGGTATACAACATTCTTACATTTATCCAAATATACACTATCAGTCTTATCTAAACAGTGTGTGCATGCATTGTATCCCTTGTTTGTATGTCCAGAAATGTTACTAAGAGCAGGCCAATCATTGATGGTTACGAAAAGCAACGCCCGTAGGGCAAATGGCTTTTGTTTGTTCTCATCCCACACACGTACACCTGGTTTGCCCCACAACTGTAATAGTTCTTCCACTAATGGTCTTAGGTACACATCAATGTCGTTGCCGGGTTGCCTTGGGCCTTGGATGAGCACTGGCATCATAATGAACTTGCCCTTCATGCACAACCAAGGAGGAAGGTTGTAGATACATAGAGTCACGGGCCAGGTGCTGTGACTGGAGCTCTTCTCTCCGAATAAAGCCATCTGTACTTAGACCAAACCATAAGTTTCTTGCCTCGCGTGCAAAGTCTGGGAAGTCTCTCTCGATTTTTCTCCACTGCGACCCATCAGCGGTGTGTCTCAACTTTCTGTCTTTCTTACGGTCTTCTTTATGCCATCGCAACAACCTGGCATGCTCTTTATTTCTAAACAGACGTTTCAACCGTGGTATTATAGGAGCATACCACATCACCTTGGCAGGAACCCTCTTACGGGGGGGGCTCGCCGTCAACATCGCCAGGGTCATCTGCTCTGATCTTATACCGCAGTGCAGTGCATACCGGACATTTATCCAAATTCTCGTACTTCTCACCGCGGTAGAGGATGCTTGCATTAATGCATGCATGTATCTTCTCCACATCTAGTCCTAGAGGGTAGAGAGCCTTCTTTGCTTCGTACGTGCTGTCAGGCAATTCGTTATCCTTTGGAAGCTTCGGCTTCATTATTTTAAGTAAACTCTCAAATGCTTTGTCAGTCACATCGTTCTGTGCCTTCCATTTCAGCAACTCTAGTGTGGTACCGAGCTTTGTGCTGCCATCTTCGCAATTTGGGTACACCAACTTTTTGTGATCCTGTAACATGCCGTCCAACTTCAACCTCTCCAATTCACTTTCACAGTCTTCCCTTGCATCAACAATAACTCGACCAAGATCATCATCGGACTCATCTGATGCCCGTTCTTGATCATCATCGGGCTCATCTGATGCCCGTTCTTGATCACCTCCTTCTTATGCATTGTCTTCCATTGCAGTATCACCGTATTCGGGGAACATAGGATCCTCTTCTTCTTCTTCATTGTCTTCCATCACAACCCCTCTCTCTCCATGCTTGGTCCAACAATTATAGCTGCGCATGAAACCTCTCCGAAGCAGGTGGTTGTGAAGGACTCTCGAGGAAGAGTGCTCCCTGACGTTCCCACAGTCAACACATGGGCAACACATAAATCCATTCTCTTTGTGAGCCTGAGCTACAACGAGAAATTCATCCAGGCCGGCCCTGTACTCGGAAGTGCGTTGGTCACCGTACATCCATCGCTGCCGTGCATCCATCTACATCGTATAATTAAGTTTATCAAAAACCATTACAACAATAATATCTTCAATAGCGAAATGACCACAGTACATCGACAAATATAACATTTTTGTATCAATTATAGATGAAATGGATAAGTTTGCTAACCTCGGTCGAAGATACCATTTTCTGTGAAGTTAAGTGTCGCTCGGGTATTTCGTCGAACACCTCGTGTGCATAGCAAAAAGAACACAGTACACTAGCACCCACCTCTCTCACACCTCCTAGAAAAAAAACCAGAGGAGAGAAGGGGTCTGGATGCAGTATTTATAGGCAAGGGGCATTCATCCCGGTTCCTGGCATGAACCGGGACCAATGCCCCTGCACACGCCATGTGGCATACATCGAGGCATTGGTCCCGGTTCATTCCACGAACCGGGACGAATGCCGACTAAAAAACCGGGACGAATGCCCCAGTGGGGCTGGACGCTGTCCTGGCCTAAAGAATCGGGACGAATGCTCCTCGTTCTTTAGGCAGCCGGGACGAATGCGAATTCCCCCTGGACGAAAGGGGGGTGTTTCTACTAGTGCATGAGGGTGTAGGGGTATCCGAGGGCTGTCTCACCTTTCTCTTCATTTATTTTTATTTTAGTCCGTAGCAACGCACGGGCGTTCTAGTAGTTATAGAGAGAATAGGGCGAGGAGTTTAGGAGACCACCACCGGCGAGCAACTGCTGGATCTCGATCGTGAGGGGGCTGAGTAAAAATGCTTAAAGTATAGAGTCATCACGCATCTGTTAGGGACACTTTGCTAGTTTGTAATAATAGGATCAAGTAGATAAATCTTGAGTAACTGATGATTGTTCGTGTTACCTCCTCCCCTTTCAATTGTTGCCTGCTGTCGCAAATTGCGTGAACTCCACATCCTAGCCCCCACCCTAGCCCCAAACTCCAACATTGATTCCTTCCGACCGATGTCATTTGTATTCGGCCATCAACTGCTTCACATTGGCGGGCGTTGGCATGCAATCTAGACGTCTGTCTTACACATACATGTACCATAGCCGTTTAATTAGTTATAGATCATCGATGGATTAATTAGACAACATACGTTATGCAGGGATTGGGAGGCTTGGCTGCATATAGCCTAAATCGTTCTCATAATCCTACCATCTATTCGGGAAAAAACAATCACTCGTCTCCAGCGCAACACTCTACACAACGTTTTGTATGGGTGCACCTTGCCTTGCAATTAAAGCATATGTGATCACTTTTTTCTTTTTTAATAGTTACTACCTCCGTCTTGTACTATAAGACGTTTTATTTAATTTGCCAAAACATCTTAGATTATGGTACAGAGGGAGCAGGGCGATGCAGTTTGTTGTAACATGATATTTATTCTAAATATTCGAGTACGTTAGATTGTGATTTACCTCCACATTTTAATCTGATTGTGCAAATCAATTTTTATCAAATCCTGCGTGTGATTTACCTTATAGTTTGATGAGAAATTTGGTAAATAAATTAAGGTAAGTGAATTGAGGTGATTGATTATCATACGGGAAAGGTTACACAAGGCGTTGTGCGAAGAAGGCGTTTTGGCTCCCGGCAGAATTTGCTTCCCTGTGAACAGTAACTAAAAAACCGTAGTGCATTATTTTTGAAAAATAAAATGATTGTTTTTGTGGATGTTTGTGCTAGTGTCGCAAGCATACTTGACCGTTTTTTATCTCTAGTTGGTCGCTTCACAATCTATTTGCTAGCTACTATGCGAAAATACTGCTTCTGCATTCAAGAACCTTAAACCCAAGTTGTTTCAAATGAGTCCAACATATCTACCTATATACAATATTACCTTGCCATTCCGAGTAAATTTGCAAGTGTCACCTCCAAACATTCAAATAAACATCTGTTTTGTTTACTCGTACCGTTCATGGAGCGATGGGGCGGTCGATATCTTCTATGCTAAGCGGGTAACTCTCAATATGGGTGTTTATTCGCTCGTTGTGCATGAGATAGGGTGGTAAAAAGGATGTTCAGTCCTGCATAATTGAAAGTAAATTAAACAAAACTTCTGGGACAATAGAAATGTTGGAGGGGACCCGTGAATTTGATCACCCATGGCTTGTGTATTTATGATGGATGGAAGTAAACTTTACAATTATACTTGGGAACCGTCAATAATGTGTTTAGCATGGAAGATGCCGAAAACTCTGTCGTGACGTTGACACGAAAAGTATACAACTCAAAATTAAAATTTCATCTCAGTTTGAAACTATGAGCTGTAGCACCTCTCCAAATCAAGGTTTCTCTCTATGAAGGGCCTTTCTACTTACTTTTATTTTATTTTATTTATTCTTGAGTCAACATCTTCTTGGTAAAGCACGAGATCTGAAAGCACTATTTTCATTTTTATGCACTGAGTCTAGTTAATGTTGGATGTGATTGTGAATGGATCTTCTCTACTCTGAATTATGATGTTTAGTCACTATTTGAACCCTAGAGGTGCTTTGCATTTATGTTTTGCGGTCTCAGAAATGGCAAGCGAGATATCATATCATCATAGTATATAATGATTGTTTTGACAAATTGTTGGCATGTGAGATACTTTATTATTGTTCGCTAGTTGGTTATGTTATTGTCATGAGTAAATATAATAGCTAAGTGCTATCATTGATATGGTTATTTATGATCTTTGCTAAAAACCTAAACACTATCTAAGCATATATATCGCAACAAAAATAAAAGAGTTTGTAAACGTTTTTTTTTTCACTTTCAGTTTACCAACTAGATTGCTTGAGGAACAACAATGACTTAAGCTTGGGGGACTTGATACGTTTTTTTGAGGAACTTTGGACAGTGGGGCACCAAGAGTACAACGAAAGGTGTATTCAGGGAGTCTAGCTAACAACCGATCCACAAAGGGGCATAGGCCACTTTTAATCCCGTGTTTCATGAGTCCAAGGTCAGATTTAAACCTTGCCATCCAGGAGGCATGGGTTGGGGCGACCCCCCTAAAAAGCTTGTTGTTCCTCTCCTTCCAAATGCCCCAGGGCGCAACAGTGAACACTTCGATGAACATGTGTGAGTTCCAGTCCGGCTTTGCAGCATGAACTGTATGGAGCCTATTATCATGCGGCTAGCATACAACGCCAATGGAGGCCCAACAATCTAAGCTGAATGCGCAACCAAAGAACAGGTGCTCCAGTGTCTCCTCTGGGCAGTGAGCACATAGCAGGCACGACTGATCATTCACTGGCAATGTCATCCATCTCCTATGCAACATGACTCGAGTGTTCAATCTATCGGGCAACAATAGCCACACAAAGACTTCCATTTCATGGTGCACTTGGACTTCCAGACCGAAGAAATAGCAGCATCGACGATAACGTCCTAGAAACAGAAGCGGCAGTACTTGCTTGATTTGAACCCCGCATCCCCCCACATACACCTCCATCTGTCTACCTGGTCCTGATGGACAGCCACATCGGTTAGTTCTGACTGCATGTCCCAGATTTCCTGCCTGGCTTGAACCGACATAGGAAGATTAAAGTTCTTTCCAATGGTATATGCAGAGAGGAGATTTATTACGGAGACGTCCTCAAACCTGGCAAAAGAGAAGGCTCTCGGGTATTGTTCTGATAATAAGTCCATAGTCCACAAATCCTTCCAAAAAAGAGTTGTGGCTCCATCACCAACATCCACTTTTGTAACCCCTCTATAGGTAGGAGTGAGTTGTAGCAGATCACGCCACCAGTAAGATCCACACGTGTCAGCAGCATGTGGCACCATATTTTGTGCATGGTAGTAGGTCTTCCAGATGAGGCTGACCCACGACACATCCAGTTGATTATAGAACTTGTGAAGTTGCTTGAGAAGAAGCCCTTGATTCTGAATCCTGAGGGCAATGATGCCTAGTCCTCCATTCTCTTTGGGTCTCCAAATAACATCCCAAGCAGCCAAAGAGTAATTCTTGATTCCATGTTCAGATTTTTTGGCCCAAAGACAGTTCCTCCGTAGCTTGTCCAAGTGCTCCAGGATCTTGGGCGGTATGCGGATAGAGCACATAGCATAAATCGTTACCGGAGTAACTGCATAGTTGATAAGGGTTACTTTGGACCCGTAGTCTAGCAGTGAAGCTGCTTTAGAGAGTTTCCTTTCCACCGTCGCCACAAGCGGCATCATGTCCGTGATAGTTGGACGCTTGGTGCCCAATGGCAGACCCAGGTATGTGAACAACAGCGATCCCACCGAGCATTGCAAGATGTCAGTGAATGCTTGCACTCTCTCCTTGGGGAAATTCAGAGGGATCATGGTGGATTTTTGAAGATTAATTCGAAGGCCAACTAACAGAGCATAGTCCTAAAGGATTTCTTTCATTTTTGCTACCTGATCTTCCTTCGCAGGCATGAAGACAATGGTGTCATTAGCATACTGTATGACTGGGTAATCCTCCTCACTAGAAGGAATGGTTTTGGAGATGATACCATTTCTGAAAGCATCATTGATAGCAGCCTGAAGAAGATCAGCAGCCAGAAAAAAAAAGAGGCGACAGGGACTCCCCTTGTTGGACCCCTCGGAGGCAATGAAATTGTCTGCCCGGGACTCCATTTAGCAAGAGAGATGATATCCTCGAAGAGAACAAGTTGTTGATCCATCTCAGCCACTTATCATCAAAGCCCATGTGTTTCATAATATCCAACATCGGAGCATGCTCAATTGTGTCAAAGGCTTTTGCAAAATCAAGTTTGAACAGAAGAATCTCCCTACCCGAACACTTGCATTGGTTAATGAATTCAAATGCCCATGCAAGGCAGCCCTGGATCGACCTTACCTTAAGAAACCCATACGGATTGCGGTGTATGATTTTCAGGATCACTTTCTGTAACTTGTTAGCCAATAATTTTGCCAGCAACTTCAGACAACAGTTGAGGAGGGTGATTGGGCGACAGTCATTCGCAGTCTCTAGCGACTGGATCTTGGGGATGAGCGTGATAAACCCTGAATTGATACTCTCCAAATCAAGTGTTCCTTCATAGAATTCAGTACACAATTTGTAAAAGTCCCGTTTGATGATATGCCAATAGCTTTTGAGAAAAAACCCATTGAAGCCATCAGGTCCAGGAGCTCTATCAGAGGTCATTTCTTTCACCACTTGATCAATCTCTACCTCTGTGAACGGAACTGTAAGAACATCAAGGCCCTCAATCTTTTTAATGATCTCTGAAAGATCAAATTAATCTTTGTAAGAGTTTTACACACTGATTCCTTCCCCACATGATCACAGACTATCGTCCCGTCAGACGGGCGTAGGGAAGCAATGGAATTCCGCTTGTACCTCTCCGTAGCGATGGGACTGAAAAAACTTGGTGTTTCCATCCCCATTCTTAAAATATCTGACAGCGCATATTTTCTTCTAGTAGATTCTCTTATAATCCACCAAGGTGAGCAGGTGGTTTTTCAAAACCTTTCAGAAATTGACTTCCGGCACTGACAGGCTTCTCCTGTATTCGATACCATCAATTTCAAGCAGAGTTTTGTTTGTGTTTTCAATGATAATTGAAAGTTTGGAGATGCCTTTACTCCATCCCTTTAGATCATTTCAAAGGGTTATCAATTTCTTACAAAGCAAGGCCGCAGAATTGGGTGCATAGCAACGTTTGGACCACGAGGATTGGACAGTGTCAAGGAAACCCGGATGACTAATCCAACAATTCACAAAGCGAAAGATTTTTGCCTTCAGGATAGAGGTTTCAATGGTGTTCGAACATGGAGTGTGATAGAATACAGGTTTGCCCCTCTGTGATAGAATACATGGTGTGATAGAAGGCAGCACCACTGTGTTTGGGAAGGAGGCAGTCCAATGTAGAGAAGAGAAGTGCGAGTCAAGTTGTTCAAGCAATGGATCATCCTGCATATTACTCCAAGTAAAAGACCTACCCTTGATGGGTAATTCCACTAAATATTTGGTTCTAATTAAATCATTAAAAATGAGCATATCATTAGAATTTCCTCCCAGTTTGTTCCTATTATCAGGAGCTTGAATGAAATTATTGTCTCCAATCAGGAGCAAATCCTCGGTCGGAGGGATTTGAAGATTATCCACTAGAAAAAATCATCCCTAGCTTGACCCTCATAGGGGCCATAAATATTCACACAAGACCAGACGTTAGCTGTGTGGAGGGAAGATAATCTAACAATGAGAGCAAAGGGTTCGATAAAATCAATCACACCTGAGAACACAGAACTATTCCAATTAGTAATAATGCCACCAGAGTTTCCATTAGAAGGGATATAACCAAATTAATCAAACTTCTTAGGGCAGAAGATTCTGACATAAGATATATCAAAAGTTGCATGTTTAATTTCTTGCAAACAAACAACCGAACAACCACTAAGGTCTATAGCATTACAGATGGCTAAATGTTTTTTCTTAGAATTAATACCCCGTACATTCCAATAGTGAACAGACCACTATTTCCGGTTACTCATTGGCTTCAGGATGATCATCCTCTTCATGTAACTCCGCCAGTAATATCATAGGAGTCAATTGGGTAGGAGGGACCCCACAGAGATTGGTACCAATACTCTGCATCATACTAATCAGAGTGAAAGGAGGAACACCATGTGAAGTACCAACACCACTAGAAGCAGGGAGTTGAGTAGGTGGAGTTGTGGTAGTTGCAACAATTTTGAGTGTGGCCTTGACTCTGTCTTTAACCTTGGAAGCCCCTTGATGGATATCGGATGGCTGAGGAACACGGAATCCATCATACCTTGTGGATTGTGTACTCCTACACAGCATCATAGTGTCAACATGGGCCTCCTCATGGGCAATCATCTGATCAATGCTATCAGCCGCAGAACCGGTAGGAAGCGGGGGCAAGTCCATGAATTGCCGTTGATTGAAGACCCTCTGGTCGTATGAAGCTGGATTCAGCCTAATCATATCCCAGAGTTCTTTCGGGCAAAAGAGTGGCAGGCCTTAGGACATCACCAACCTGAGATTACTGCCAATGCCATCAAACTCCGGCATAACTCGAAATGAACTATTGAATAACTCAAAATGGATTCAGAGGGAAGAGCTCTGTAGAATCCTGGGGGGGTAGAAAAGAAGGCGTGTAGATTCTCTTGAGCATCCCCCCTATCCAGCATAAGAAATCCCTGTCCACTTCCAAGACTACTGGTGCAAAACCTCCCTATACACGACTAACAGCATTCCTTGCTGCTGGTACACTTGAAATGAAATCATCAGCTAGGGCCTCCGCATAAGAAGCTTCAGACCAAACATCAGACAAATTATCAATCACATTGTGCTCAGGGGGCACACCATCCATCAAAGAGGGTTCATCATATTGAAAGAAATTCCTAAAACTAAATCCAGTATATGGGACAGGGACTGCAGGCCACACATGCCAACCATTTTCCTGAACCTGTTCCTCCTCCTCTGGCATATTGTTCCAAGCAGCCTCATTTGCAGCCTCCAGTTGTGCAAGCTCATCAATCCTAGCCTGCTAGAGAGCTGTATAGAATGGAAGCTGGTGTGGATGAGGGGACACATTGAGCATTGGAGGCTCATCTTGATTACCCATAAGGCCGGGGACAATGTTCCTACCATTGAGGACATAAACAGGAATAGACCAAGAACGCCCCAATCCTAGCAACATACCCACTCTAGTAATCAGCAGGCTGTGTGGCACCTTGGCCACATCCTTGATGTGACACTTAACTAGGATTCTAGCTTTATTCCCCCCTCTGTTAGGCCAGGACAACAACTTCCCAAAATTGGAAGCTGCCTTATTGACATAGTGCTCAGTTTGGTAATCAAGGGGAAAAGCCAGCATCATAATCCAAACCTCATATTCAAAAGCATACATGCGCATATTAATGCCCTCATCATGATGAACTAGCGAGGAGGTGGAATCCAACATGCGGGCTTTCCCTAATCACTTCATGTCTGCTCCTAGCATCCGCAAAAGCAACCATCCCTATTCCAAGTGGATAAACAAAGTCCTCGGATAACTAATATTGCAGGTTGTCCGTGAGGATGCGACCTACCTCATTGAGATAGAATCTATTTCGATGATCGGGGACTGGGAGATTAACAGAGACAATGGCATACCGAGCATGATTTAACGGTGGGTCATCCACCACCATGAGATGGCGCTGCGTACGGTGAGGAGGACCATGCTCAAAGTGGGAGCCCAGGGGAGCGAAAGCAAATAGTCTCACACGGAAGTTAGCCATGAATCTGTCGCTGCAGGTCGCCACGCTCCGGGAAGATGAGGGTTTTCCAAGAGGTGGAAGCAGAGCTGGGCAGCGGGGGTTTGGAGGCGAAACAGGGGCCTCGATGGAGTAGGTCCCATAAAAGCCTTGTCAGATAAGCCGGGAGGGAGTCATATCGTTGTGCAATAGGAAGCTGCCACCTACCGAGTATCCGAGATTTTCTGTGTTTGTTGCGAAATCAGGGACGATGGGGCAGTTCCACCCAAGGCAGGTGCCCAAAAATCTCTAGTAACACAGGGATGATTAGAGATGATGGGCCTCTAGATAAATAAGTGGAGGGAAGCCCAAAGCACTTCTTGTTACCCACCCGATGGCAGTGTTGGCAACAATGGAGCCCAGGATAGCCCTTGGAGCCATGATCAGTCCGGTTGCAGATATAACAGTTGGTGGGAGTACCGGGCCCAACATGCATGGGCGTTTATCGCCATTGGCACGTTTAGAGCACAAACATCTATCCACTAGGGATAGGCAACATAGGCAGATTACACCAGGACAATTCAAATGAAGGTAAAGAACACTTCAAAAGCCTCTGATCAATATACTCCTGGGTCGGGACATCAAAAATTTGAACCATGATTTTAATATCTGGCTCAAAGTAACCAGCCTGCCAGCTATCTAGAATATGGTAAAGAGTTTCATCCGATAGAGAATCCCAACAATTCCGGCTGAAGTTTAAACCCTTGAAAGATCTTTTGGTAGTTGAGTTGATTGCGGGTTGTTGGAAGGCAAGAGATCCAATCCGAACAAAACCATCCAACCCCATAGAAACCGGAAAATTGAAACCACCAATCGTGATAGAGTGCTCCGGCCAAGGCACTCTGGGAGACCACAACGTCGGTGAGGATAATCCTACCTGAGCTAAAGCACTAAGGGACGTCGATTGAATGACATTATTGCTATGGGCTTTAAGCCATTTGGACTGAACTGCCAAACAATAACCATGACTAGGGTAAATTAATTCAGTGTCAGAATTTGAGGAGAAATCCAGAAAACTAAGGTTCCCAATATGATCACCACGAAATAGATGGAAGTGACAAACGAAATCCAGCCAAACACGGTCTCTAAGTCCATAGATGAAATTTCCCACTTTGCTAGAAGCCACCGAGAATCGAAAGAGCCGATCACTCAAATGAAGAACCCTAAAACCATGGCCGAGTTCTCCAATGCAGGACTGACGAGCAAGACCCAATGATTCCTCTGTGAGAGGAAACGAAGCAGAGGAGAAACTGACCACCAGAAAGAACTCCTTCGAAGAGCCTGGGTAAGAGAAATGAACCATCGAATGAAAGCAAGAGCGCACCTGTGCCTCCACCACGACGCCGGGATTGAAGTCCCAGTGGAGGAGCCCCTCCATAGCGTCTCCTGAGAGGGGGGTCTAGGCAAAAACCCTAGAATCGCCATTGGGGGCAGGAGGTGGGAGCGGAGTCACCATTTTTCCGTAGGAAGTTTTTGATTTTCATATTTGTACTTATGTGGTGTCGAGACTTGATACGTCTCCAACGTTTCTAATTTTTCAAACAATTTTTGTCTTGTTTTGGGCTCTAACTCACATGATTTCCATGAAACTAATCCGGACTAACGTTGTTTTCAGCAGAACTACCATGGTGTTGTTTTTGTATAGAAATAAAAGTTCTCGGACATGGACGAAATTTTTTGGAGATTTTTCCTGGAATATATAAAAATATTTGAGCGAGGAACCACCGGAGGGGGGCCACGATCTACTGCCAAGGCAACTGTGCACGCCCACCACCTAGGGCGCACCCTGTTTCCTTGGGAAGCGCATGTGGCTCATGTGACCCTAATTCTAGTCCTATAAATTCCTATTTCCTGAGAAAAAATAGGAGAAAAGTTTTCATTGCATTTTAAAAGACAAATTCGTCGCCACCTCCTGATCTTTCTCAGGAGGGCTGATCTGCAGTCCATTTGGGGCTCTGGAGAGGGGGGTTCGTCGACGTCATCATCATCCACCCTTCTCCATCAACAACCCCATGGTGCTCACCAACCGGAGTAAGTAATTCTTTTGTAGTCTTGCTGGAGGGTGATGAGATTGGATGATATTTATCCCTAGTATACACTATGTTCTGAGATTGATGTTGCTATGACTTTGCTATGCTTAATGCCTGTCAGTAGGGCCAACGTGCCATGATTTTAGATCTAAACCTATTATGTTTTCATAAATATGAGAGTGTTTTGGATCCTATCATGCAAGTTGTATGCACCTATTACATATTATGATCAGCGTACCACAAGGTGACAATAATTGGTATTCTTTCAGGTGATTACCATAGTTAGAGGAGTTCATGTATTCAGTATGTGTTAATACTTTGTTCCAGTTCTCTACTAAAAGGAGACCTTAATATCCCTTAGTGTAAGAGCACATTTCTCCATCTATGGTTTTGGTAATTGATGTCACCCCTATGGAATTGTCCATAGGCACTTCTTGAAGTCCATCTGTTGGGTTTCAAGGAGTTTATATGATGACCAAGGTGGTATTCAAGGTTTATCCAAAGGTTGGTCATGTGAGAGTCAAGCTTACTGCAAGCATGTATTTAAGAAGGAGATTATGTGAGCATTCATGATTACCTTCAAGACATCATATTTATGAAGAGAGAAGATAAGATACAAGGTTGATCAAGACTAAGTCAAAGAGTGAATCAAGTGATCAACACACAAAGCGTGCAAGATGTACCGAGAGGGATCAAGTGTTCCCATGGTATGGTAATCATTGTCCATTATGCTTTGTGTACTAAACCATGTTCCTTGTGAGAGTCCTTTGTGGGGTTAGGCATATTTCCATGGGATTGCATCAAGAGGAAGATCCCATACAACCCATGTCAAATGACATCAAGTGGTGATCGTTATCAAGGTTGCGGTATGCAAGTTCAAGTGAAGCATCATGGAGAGATCAGGCTTGAAGGTTGTCGTCCATTGTGATGTCAATGGACTTGTGAAGATGTGCCGAAGAGTATCTCACCCATAGTGGAGTATGGGGGAGCAATCATATAGTCTTCATCAAGCCAACGCAATCAAGAAAGGTGGTCCATCTTGTTGGGGAACGTTGCATGGGAAACAAAAAATTTCCTACGCACACGCAAGATCTATCCATGATGATGAGCATCTACGAGAGGGAAGGTGGATCTACGTACCCTTGTAGATTGCTAAGCGGGAAGCGTTAAGAAACGCGGTTGGTGTAGTCGAACGTCTTTGCGATCCAAATCGCCGAGCGTCTCGCGATCCAATCACGATCCGTCCCGATCGAGCACCGAATGGACCACACCTCCGCGTTGAGCACACGTACAGCTTGATGACGATATCTGCCTTCTTGATCCAGCAAGAGGGAGCGGAGATGTAGAAGAGTTCTCTGGCAGCGCGACGGTGTTCCGGCAATGGTGGTGGAACTATTCCGACAAGGCTTCGCCTAAGCACTGCAGAAATCTGATCTAGAGGAGAAACTATACACTAGAGGAACGGGTAGCACGTGGCTGAAAATCTTGTACCAAAAACCTAAAACCCTGTAATATATATAGGAGGAGAAGAGGAGGAGGCATGGCTCCCAAGGAGCCATACCTTGGGTCGGCCGAACCAGGAGCGAGGAATCCTCCTCCTCCACTCCTAGTAGGATCAGGACTCCTTCCTAATTTAGCCCTTTTGCCTTTTTCCACCTTTTTTCCTTTTGGGCTTTTTATTACCAGCCACATGGGCCCTTTGTGGGACTTCCTCCAGCCCACTAAGGGCTGGTATTCATCCTGCCATAGCCCATGTAGCCTCTTGGGTCAAAATACCCCTCCAGATGGTATCTCGGTACACTACCGGCACTCCCGGTACACTACCGATGAGCCCGAAACTTTTCCGGCGACCAAAATAGGACTTCCTATATATCAATCTTTACCTACAGACCATTCCGGAGCTCCTCGTTACATCTGGGATCTCTTCCTGGACTCTGAACAACCTTCGGTCACTACCATACATAACTCTATACTACCGAAACGTCACCAAACCTTAAGTGTGCAGACCCTGCGGGTTCGAGAACTATGTAGACATGACCGAGACACCTCTATGGTAAATAACCAATAGCAGGACCTGGATGTCCATATTGGTTCCTACATATTCTACGAAGATCTTTATCGGTCGAACCTCTATGTCAAGCATTCAGTTAATCCCGTATGATGTTCCCTTTGTTCTTCGGTATGTTACTTGCCCGAGATTCGATCGTCGGTATCTCCATACCTAGTTCAACCTCGTTACCGGAAAGTCTCTTTACTCGTTCTGTAATACAAGATCCCGTGACTAACACTTAGTCACATTGCTTGCAAGGCTTATTGTGATGTTGTATTACGGAGTGGGCCCTGAGATACCTCTCCGTCATACGGAGTAACAAATTCCAGTCTTGATCCATGACAACCCATTAGACACCCTCGGAGATACCTGTAGAGCACCTTTATAGTCACCCAGTTACGTTGCGACGTTTGATACACACAAGGCACTCTTCCGGTGTCTGTGAGTTGCATGATCTCATGGTCATAGAAACATATACTTGACATGTAGAAAACAGTAGCAATAAACTGACACGATCATATGCTACGTTTGTAGTTTGGGTCTTGTCCATCACATCATTCTCCTAATGATGTGATCCCGTTTATCAAATGACATCACATGTCAATGGCTGGGAAACCTTGACCATCTTTGATCAACGAGCTAGTTCACTAGAGGCATACTAGGGACAAAGTGTTGTCTATTTACCCACACATGTAATGTGTTTCCAATCAATACAATTATAGCATGGATAATAAACGATTATCATGAACAAGGAAATATAATAACAAACACTTTATATATTGCCTCTAGGGCATATTTCCAACAGTCTCCCACTTGCACTAGAGTCAATAACCTAGTTCACATCACTATGTGATTTACATTGTAATGAATCGAACACCCATGCAGTTCTGGTGTTGATCATGTTTAGCCCTTGGAAGAGGTTTAGTCAATGGGTCTGCAACATTCAGATCCGTGTGCACTTTGTAAATATTTATGTCCTTTTCCTCGATGTAATCGCGGATGGAGTTGAAGCGTCTCTTTATGTGTCTGGTCCTCTTGTGAAACCTTGGTTCCTTGGCCAGAGCAATGGCACCAGTGTTGTCACAGAATAGGTTCATTGGATTCAGTGCACTGGGCACTACTCCAAGATCTGTCATGAACTGCTTCATCCAGACACCTTCATTTGCTGCCTCTGAGGCTACGATGTACTCCGCTTCGCACATAGAATCGGCTACCACGCTTTGCTTGGAACTGCACCAGCTTACCGCTCCCCTGTTGAGAATAAATACATATCCGATTTGTGACTTAGAGTCATCCGGATCAGTGTCAAAGCTTGCATCGACGTAACCCTTTATGACGAGCTCTTCATCACCTCCATCAATGAGAAACATTTCCTTAGTCCTTTTCAGGTACTTAAGGATATTCTTGACCGCTCCCAGTGCTCCATTCCAGGATCACTTTGAAACCTTCCGGCCATACTTATGGCAAGGCTGACATCGGGTCTTGTGCACAACATTGCATACATGATAGAGCCTATGGCTGAAGCATAGGGGATGACACTCATCTTTTCTCTATCTTCTGCAGTCATTGGGCATTGAGTCGTACTCAACTTCACACCTTGTAACACAGGAAAGAACCCCTTCTTGGACTGATCCATTTTGAACTTCTTCAAAACTTTATCAAGGTACGTGCTCTGTGAAAGTGCTATTAAGCGTCTCGATCTATCTCTATAGATCTTAATGCCTAATATGAAAGCAGCTTCTCCTAGCTCCTTCATTGAAAAACTCTTGGTCAAATATTCCTTCACGCTTTCCAGTATTTCTATATTGTTTCCAATCAGCAATACGTCATCCACATATAATATTAGAAACGCTATAGAGCTCCCACTCACTTTCTTGTAAATACAAGCTTCTCCATAAACTTGTATAAACTCAAACGCTTTGATCACCTCATCAAAACGCTTATTCCAACTCTGAGATGCTTGCACCAGCCCATAAATGGATCGCTGGAGTTTGCAAACTTTGTCAGTATTCTCTGGATCGACAAAACCTTCTGGTTGCATCATATACAACTCTTCCTCAAGGAAACCTTTGAGGAACGCTGTTTTGACATCCATCTGCCAAATTTCATAGTCGAAATATGCAGCTATTGCCAACATGATTCTGACAGACATAAGCATCGCTGCGGGTGAGAAGGTCTCATCGTAGTCAACTCCTTGAACTTGTGAAAAAACCTTTGCCACAAGTCGAGCTTTATAGATGGTGACATTACCGTCTGCGACCGTCTTCTTCTTAAAGATCCATTTGTTCTAAATGGCCTTTCGCCCTTCAGGTAATACTTCCAAAGTCCATACTTTGTTTTCATACATGGATCCCATCTCGGATTTCATGGCCTCTAACCATTTCTTGGAATCCGGGCCCATCACCGCTCCTCCATAGCTCGTAGTTTCATTGTTGTCCAACAACATGACCTCCAAGACAGGGTTGGCGTACCACTCAAGAGTGGTACACGCCATTGTCGACCTACGAGGTTCAATAGCAGCTTGATCTGAAGCGTCATGATCATCATCATTAACTTCCTCTTCAACCATTGTAGGTTCCACAGAAACATCTTTCTGCGTTGCGCTACTTTCTGGTTGAAGTAAAGGTTCAATAACCTCATCAAGCTCTATTTTCCTCCCACTCAATTCTTTGGAGAGAAACTCTTTCTCAAGAAATGTTCCATTCTTAGTGACAAACACTTTGCCTTCGGATCTGAGATAGAAGGTATACCCGACTGTCTCTTTCGGGTATCCTATGAAGACGCATTTCTCCGCTTTGGGTTCGAGCTTTTCAGGCTGAAGCTTTTTGACATAAGCATCACATCCCCAAACTTTAAGAAACGACAACTTTGGCCTCTTGCCAAACCATAGCTCATATGGCATCGTCTCAACGGATTTTGATGATGCCCTATTTAAAGTGAATGCAGCCGTCTCTAATGCATAACCCCAAAACAATAATGGCAAATCAGCAAGAGACATCATAGCACGCACCATATCTAATAAGGTTCGGTTATGACCTTCGGATACACCATTACGCTGTGGTGTTCCAGGCAGTGTCAACTGTGAAACAATTCCACACTGTCTTAAGTGACTGCCAAACTCATAACTCAGATATTCACCTCCTCGATCAGATCGCAGGAATTTAATCTTCTTGTTACGATGATTCTCAACTTCACTCTGAAATTGCTTGAACTTTTCAAACCTTTCAGATTTGTGTTTCATTAAGTAAATATACCCATATCTACTAAAGTCATCACTGAAGGTGAGAAAATAACAATATCCACCACGCGCTATGACATTCATTGGACTGCACACATCAGTATGTATGATTTCCAATAAGTCACTTGCCCGTTCCATTGTTCCAGAGAACGGCGTTTTAGTCATCTTGCCCATGACGCATGGTTCACATGTGTCAAGTGATTCAAAATCAAGTGACTCCAAAAGTCCATCAGCATGGAGCTTCCTCATGCATTTTATACCAATATGACCTAAACGGCAGTGCCACAAGAAAGTGATACTATCATTATCAATTCTACATCTTTTGGCATCAATGTTATGAACATGTGTGTCATCACTATCAAGATTCAATATGAATAAACCCCTCACATTGGGTGCATGACCATAAAAGATATTACTCATATAAATAGAACAACGTTTATTCTCTAATTTAAATGAGTAACCGTCTCGCAATAAACAAGATCCAGATATAATGTTCATGCTTAACGTAGGCACTAAATAACAATTATTCAGGTTCATCACTAATCCCGATGGTAATCGAAGAGAGGGCGTGCCGACGGCGATCACATCAACCTTGGAACCATTTCCCACGTGCATCGTCACTTCATCCTTTGCCAGCCTTCATCTATTCCGTAGTTCCTGTTTTGAGTGGCAAATGTGAGCAACCGAACCGGTATCAAATACCAGGCACTACAAAGAGAGCTAGTAAGGTACACATCAATAACTTGTATATCATATATACCTTGTTTGTTGTTGGCCGCCTTCTTGTCAGCCAGGTACTTGGGGCAGTTCCGTTTCTAGTGACCAGTTCCCTTGCAATGAAAGCACTCAATTTCTGGCTTGGGTCCACGCTTGGGCTTCTTTACAGGAGTAGCAATTGCTTTGCCATCCTTCTTTGTTTTACCCTTCTTGCCCTTGCCCTTTCCATTCTTCTTGAAACTAGTGGTTTTATTGACCATCAACACTTGATGTTCTTTCTGGATTTCAGACTCAGCGACTTTTAGCATCGCAAACAGCTCGGCGACTGACTTGTTCATCCCGTGCATGTTATAGTTCATCACAAAGCTCTTGTAACTAGGTGACAGTGATTGAAGAACTCTGTCAGTGATCGCCTCTGGCGGAAGGGCAATTCCCAACTCTGCTAGACGAGTCGAATGCCCAGACATTCTGAGTATATGTTCACTTATAGACCTGTTCTCCTCCATCTTGCAAGCATAGAACTTATCGGAGGTCTCATACCTCTCGATTCGGGCATTCTTCTGAAAGATAAACTTCAACTCCTGGAACATCTCATATGCTCCTTGACGTTCAAAACGTCTTTGAAGTCCCAGTTCTAAGCCATACAATATTGCACACTGAACTATTGAGTAATCTCCAGAACGTGCCTCACAAGCATTCTTAACGTCTTCGGATGACATGTCTTCCGGTTGGTCACCAAGCGGGGCATCAAGGACATATGATTTCTGGGAAGCCGTGAGGATAATCCTCAGATTACGGGTCCAGTCAACAAAGTTACTTCCATCATCTTCAACTTAGCTTTCTCTAGAAATGCATTAAAATTCAAGGGTGCTACTGTGCGAGCCATTGATCTACAACATAAATATGCAAAGGTTACTTAGACTAGTGTTCAAGATAATGAGTTTAGTTAATCAAATTACTAAAGCTCCCACTCAAATTGACATCCCTCGGGTCATCTGAGTGTCACATGATCCAAATTCACCAACTCAAGTCCGATCATCATGTGAGTTGAGGTGGTTTCAATGGTGAACATCATCATGTTGATCATATCTACTATATGACTCATGTTCGACCTTTTGGGCTCCTGTGTTTCGAGGCCATGTCTGTACATGTTAAGCTCGTCAAGTTTAACCCGAGTGTTCTGCATGTGCAACACTGGCTTGCACCCGTTGTATGTGAACGTAGAGTCTATCACACCCGATCATCACGTGGTGTCTCGACACGACAAACTTTCGCAACGGTGCACACTCGGGGAGAACACAATTCATCTTGAAATTTAAGTGAGGGATCACCTTATAATGCTACCGTCGTCCTAAGAAAAACAAGGTGCATAAAAGGATTAACATCACATGCAAATCATAAGTGACATGATATGGCCATGAACTTGTGCTTTTGATCTCCATCTTGAAAGCACCGGCATGATCTCCATCGTCACCGTCACGACACCATGATCTCCATCATCTTGATCTCCATCAACGTGTTGCCATCGGGGTTGTCGCGCCCATCATGCGTGTACTACTATTGCTACCATTTAGCGATAAAGTAAAGCAGTGCATAGCGCTTAATGATTGACACGCAGGTCATACAATAACTAAAGACAACCCTATGGCTCCTCCCGGTTGCCGTACTCATCGACATGCAAGTCGTGATATTCTATACAACACATGATCATCTCATACATCACATATATCACATCATGTAATTGGCCATATCACATCACAACATACCCTGCAAAAACAAGTTAGACGTCCTCTAATTGTTGTTGCATGTTTTACGTGGCTGCTATGGGTATCTAGCAAGAACAATTATCACCTATGCAAAAACCACAACGGTGATACATAAGTTGCTTTTCAAACTTCTCAGGGACCGCCTTTGTCGAATCCGATCCAACTAAAGTAGGAGAAACAGACACCCGCCATCCATCTTTGTGCAACGAAGTTACACGTCAGTCCATGGAACCGGTCTCTCGTAAGCGTACGAGTAAGGTTGGTCCGGGCCGCTTCATCCCACAATACCACTGAACCAAAACACGACCAAGGGAGGAAGCAATCTAAGCATCAACACCCACAAACTCTTTGTGTTCTACTCGAGATCTCATCTACACATAGACCTAGCACTGATACCACTGTTGGGGAACGTTGCATGTGAAACTAAAAATTTCCTACGCACACACAAGATCTATCCATGATGACGAGCATCTATGAGAGAGAGAGTGGATCTACGTACCTTTGTAGATCGCTAAGCGGGAAGCGTTAAGAAATGCGGTTGGCGTAGTCGAACGTCTTCACTATCCAAATCGCCGAGCGTCCAACGATCCAATCACGATCCGTCCCGATCAAGCACCGAACGGACGGCACCTCCGCGTTCAGCACACGTACAGCTTGATGACGATACCCACCTTCTTGATCTAGCAAGAGGGAGCGGAGAGGTAGAAGAGTTATCCAGTAGAGTGACAGCGCTCTGGCGATGGTGGTGGAACTATTCCGGCAGGGCTTCGCCTAAGCACTGCAGAAATCCGATATAGAGGAGAAACTATACACTGGAGGAACGGGTAGCACGTGGCTGAAAATCTTGTACCAAAACCCTAAAACCCTCTAGTATATATAGAAGGAGAGGATGCGGAGGCTTGGCCGAACCAGGAGGGAGGAGTCCTCCTCCTCTACTCCTAGTAGGATTATGACTCCTTCCTAATTTAGCCCTTTTGCCTTTTTCCACCTTTTTCCTTTTGGGCTATTTCTTCCCAGCCACATGGCCCCGTTGTGGGACTTCCTCCAGCCCAGTAAGGGATGGTATTCATCCTCCCACAGCCCATGTAGCCTCTTGGGTCGAAATACCCCTCCCGATGGTCTCTCGGTACACTACTACACTCCCAGGACACTACCGATGAGCCCGAAACTTTTCCGGCGACCAAAATAGGACTTCCTATATATCAATCTTTACCTCCAGACCATCCCGGAGCTCCTCATGATGTTTGGGATCTCTTCCGGGACTCCGAACAACCTTCAGTCACTACCATACATAACTCTATACTATCGAAACGTCACCAAACCTTAAGTGTGTAGACCCTGCGGGTTCGAGAACTATGTAGACATGACCGAGACACCTCTATGGTCAATAACCAATAGCGGGACCTGGATGTCCATATTGGTTCCTACATATTCTACGAAGATCATTATCGGTCGAACCTCTATGTTCAGTTAATCCCATATGATGTTCCCTTTGTTCTTCGGTATGTTACTTGCCCGAGATTCGATCATCGGTATCTCCATACCTAGTTCAACCATGTCACCGGCAAGTCTCTTTACTCGTTCCGTAATACAAGATCCCGTGACTAACACTTAGTCACATTGCTTGCAAGGGTTATTGTGATGTTGTATTACTGAGTGGGCCCTGAGATACCTCTCCGTCACACGGAGTAACAAATCCCAGTCTTCATCCATGCCAACCAATCAGACACCCTCGGAGATACCTGTAGAGCACCTTTATAGTCACCCAGTTACGTTGCAAAGTTTGATACACACAAGTCACTCTTCCGGTGTCCGTGAGTTGCTTGATCTCATGTTCATAGAAACATATACTTGACATGCAGAAAACAGTAGCAATAAACTGACACGATCATATGCTACGTTTCTAGTTTGGGTCTTGTCCATCCACTAGTAGAAAAAGGCCCATTTGTCTCTGTTCGTAAGGCTCATTTGTCCCGGTTCCGGAACCGGGACTAAAGTGTCGGGACTAAAGCCCAAAACCTTTAGTCCCGGTTCTCTTACAAACCGGGACAGAAGGGGCTACACGTGGCCTCTGCGGGGAGCCCAGGCAGGAGGACCTTTAGTCCTAGTTGGTAACACCAACCGGGACCAACAGGCATCCACGCGTCAGCATCTGGCAGTTGCTTGTTTTTTTTATTTTGAAATCAACACGCTAGCTAGTAAGAAAATGAAGGAACCATTAAGTACAGAAGATCGGCATGAACATATAGAAATAGAAGTGATTGACCTCTCTTTCTCCGAGAGATTGGTCGTATAACAAGTTTTTGTATATATATATCCGACGCTACTAGCTACATATATAATATATAAGATCTCTTACAATCCCTAACATCTAACGTCCAATTGCAGATGGTATTCTCCAGCTTTATTGATGATGTGGTCAAGAAAGAATCTCGCCAATTCTTCTTGAATTGCTCGTATGCGATCATGTGGGAGGAGTTCATCCCGCATCTTCCACATATAATTTGAAGAAGGGGGTCAATACATATATATCGTAATAAAATAAAAGTGTGAATATTATTTCTTACGCACCTCAAATTGTTTTTTAGAGTAGCCCCGCTTAGGGGTCGTCGCGTTGTAGATGAACTCGCAAACTTAGTATCCACATAAATGAGTCCCGTCTTCCTGCCACAAGCACTTTACGAGAAATAGAGTTCAGTCAAACTGATAATGAAGCATGACAAATGGTATTGATGAAACTAGAATCAATGGGAGATGCATGGAAAAAGCTACTAGTACTTACTTTTGGGTGTGTAAATCGCAGCTCCCCCGGCAATATCGAAACAATTGTTGTGAACTCTTTCCAAACCCTGCCAGACAAAGAAAATAATTACTTGATATCAGCAAATGAACAAAGTTGCCTATATGATGCGATGATGATCGATTGAACTTACTTCTGGAGAATTTTAGTCATGTTCGCATATTGCTGGGGATCTTTTCGTTTCGAGTCTAAGACGGTTACTAGTCCGTGCTCAACCTGAATCTCTAGAAGAATAAAGTGGTAACTTCGTACGCATGCATAACTCATCAATTACATTACTATAAACCTCGAGTAATATAAGTGAAACTGAATATGCAGAAGACAGTAACACTTACTTGAAGTTGTAAGGAAAGAGTATTGTCCCTTTGTTTTGATTTTTAAGCAACGATTGTAGCAAGTTGTCCTCGGTTGCTTTGGGATAATATTTAAAATTATGCCCATGTATGATATCTGGGTTAATGAACCCAATGTCATACATTTGTGCTTTTCTGCATTCGACGATCTTCAATCTGCATAATATAGTAGTGATGATAATTATATATACATGCAATGAAAGAGCTGAGCTATATACATAGAGAGACTTAATTACAGAAGTAGTACTTACAGAGAGTAGCAAAACACGATTGTTTTGTCAATGTCCTTCTGATTGTATAACCGGAATATCTCCTCAAATTCAATATTCAACATTTCAGTCCAACGAGGTCGTGCTCCTCTTAACTTTCAGTATCAAAGATTCCGCCCTAGACTCGCGGAAGTGTTGCATGTACCATTCATGGAATCTTCGCATCATCGTTGTTAGAGGAGGATGATCAGGTTTGACGAGAGGCTTCCCGTACTGGTATTTGAAATCGTCCACCTCCAACGTGTCAAACAGTACATCATTGCTCAGGTAATCACCATGTTTGGTACCGGGGACCATCCCTGGATGATTAGCGACGGTATCACTAGAAACCTTGAGTGGGGGGCACGATTGGTTTGCCTGTTCGCCGAGCTGTGGAATTTTTTCCCACTTCTTTGTTCTGCTAACTTTGCATCACTAGAAGTACTTCCCGACCGCCGCGCTTCTTGATATGTCTTTTTAACACTGCGAACATAGTTGGAATCCAGCGGAGGAGGTGGTGGTCGCTTCAGGGCATCGATAGTGCGCATCGCTTTCACCGGATCTATCTTCTCCTTCGGAGCTGGAGTTTTCTTTACAAAATGCTCCCTCACTTCGGCCTGACTTATCTCCTTGTTTTCAGACTCGGTCCTCTCATATGGTAACTTTTCCATAGGCTTGAGAGATGGACCGTATCTATATTCCCTCCTGCCTATGCTTGTACTGCTAGCCGTCGGAGCGTCAGCAGCTCCCTTTCATCGTTGCTTACTAGGAGCCAGGGGAGCCGGAGTGGCGGCGTCTGCCTTCCACCATTTCTGATGATGAGGAGGAGGAGGCATACTGCTCCGACGTGCCGGAGTAGGCAAAGGAGGAGGTGGAGTGCCCCCACACGTCGGACGAGTCGGGGAAGGAGGAGGAGGAGGAGGAGCCGGAGAGCCCTGATGACTTGCCGGAGGAGGAGGAGGAGGCGGAGTACCCTAATGATCACTCGCCGAAGGAGGAGGAGGAGGAGGCGGAGTGCCCTGATTCGCCTGAGGAGAAGGAGGCGGCGGAGGCGTCTAGTTTGGAAGCTTGATGTACTCCTTCTGCCATAGACATGTACTCCTCAGGGCACGAACCAGCTTATTCTCTCCTTCACCTCTAGAGTGGTCAAGATCGAGCTCCTCAAAGTCCGGCATTACTTCATCCACCATCACAACAGCATATCCATGTGGAATCAGACGGCAGTGAAAAGTTCCGTTGGGTTGAGGAGGTGCAATAGAGCCGACAGCCGCCTTGAAAGTGAGGTTCCGGCATTTCGTCATAAGCTCGCAATTTTGAGCCTCCGTGATAGTATCCACAGGGTAGCCAAGAGATGTGAAGTCAAGCTGAACGGGCTCCGTGGAAGCGATGCTGCTTCTCTGCTGAGACGGCAGGGTAGTAGCTTCAGGGGTATCTTAGTGCCGCTGAGATGGTTGGCCGGCAGCTCGCTGGCTCTCAGCTTCCTCTAGCTTTTGTAGTCTTGCATTGAGCTTTTGAATTTCGCTCAGCTCCGCTTTCCTCTTTCTCTCCCGGCTTCTATAACCGCCTGCGTCAGGAAACCCAACCTTCCACGAAATGGAGCCTGTTGTGCCTCGTGTTCGTCCAGGGTGCTCAGCATTCCCTAGGGCCTCAGTCAGCACGTCCTTCTCTCTGTCAGGAATGAACGTCCCTTCCTGCAGTGCGGTGATATACTTCTGAAGGTTGTTCACAGGTATTGCAAGTTTCTCGTCCGTCCAACAGCACTTCCGTGTTTCAGGGTCCAAAGTTTCCCCAACCCCGAAGAACCAAGTCCTTGAACAGTCCGGCCAGTTATATGTGTGTGGTTGGACCCTTTTAGCAAGTAGGTCATTCTCAGCTTTGTCCCACAACGGCCGGGCTTTAAGGTAGCCACCTGACCCCGTGTGATGGTGAAACTGCATCTTTGCAGCATTGTTCTTGTTTGTCTCTGACATTTTCTTACTCTTCTCCAATGTCTTGTAGGCCACAAATGCGGGCCAGTAATCTCCTATCTTCTCATATCGGCCGACGAATGCTGGAGTCTTCCCTTTGTCGACAAACTTTGATTTCAACTCATTCTTCCACCTCCTGAATAGATCCGCCATCTTCTTCAGAGCACACGCCTTGACCCATGGCTCTATAACTGGCTTATTCGGATCCTCCTCTGGCGGTAGGGTGAAATTTGCCTTTAGCGCAGTCCAAAGATCTTCTTTCTGTCTATCAGTGACATAATCACCATCAGGGACGACGTCCTTAGGCTTAATCCATTGTTTAATGTTGATCGGGATGTTGTCCCTAACAATAGCTCCGCACTGAGCAGAAAATGCGTTCTTGGTCCGCTTGGGTTCAATCAGATGGCCATCGTCCGCGAGTGCTGTGATCGTGAACTTTTCATCCTTGCGCAACCTCTTCTTCGGGCCTCGTCTCGTTACTAAAGTTTGTCTCAATCCGGAGGGCTATAGTAGAAGAAAGAAGAGTTAATTAATATATATACAGACCAAAACAATTAATGCATCAATTAGCTAGAGTCAGCATAGGCTTAATTAATATATATACCTCGCCGGACTTTGCAACAACTCCCTCCTCCGATCGGCCACCGGAGCCGTCATCATGGTCTCCTTCTTCGTCCGACATTTGGTCACCAGAGCCATCATGATCATGTCCTTCCTCCTCCATTGTTCGATCACCGGAGCCGTCATAATCCACTCCTTCCAGACCATCGGTGAAGTTGAGATACGACAAGATATCACGTGGGCCGTGGATTATGTCCCCCAACAACTGTTCTTGTTCTTCGTCTCTTGGATCCATAGTTTCTGCAAATATTACAACATGGCAATTAATATACAAACATGAATGTCCGACGTCTGGACCCCCTCTCTCATGAATGTCCGACAACTCTTCTAGGGTTTGGGGTGGCCTCGAAAACGCTCTTTTAACTCATTTAACTTGGTAAATTTGGTTGGCCTCGACAATGCTTCTAGGGTTTGGGGTGGCCTCGACAACACTTATAGGGTTTGCGGACTCCTCCCCCCTCATGGGATACCTTAATTAGTTCAATTTTTTGCCTTGACAAATCATTGAACCTTTTGACAGAAACCTCCCATAAACTCTTTCATAATTTTCTTGAGCATACATCCATGGAAAAAAACAAGACGCTATGATATTTTTTTCTTTAGCATACATACATCCATCCATCCATATACACAAACATATATACATGGACCAAAAATGCTATAAAAATTATATGAACAAAAAAAAGCATACATCATCTATCATCAACATCATCAGCTATCATCAACATCATCATCTAACTATCATATATCAGTTATCATCTATATATATATATATATATATATATCATCAGATTAAATCAGCAAAATTGGACAGTGAGGAAAGGGGCCAGCCGGACCGAACGGGGAGGAGGGGCGGCGGCATCGGGGTAGGGCTGTGGCGTGGGGCGGCGTTGGGGAGCGGCACCGGCGTCAGGGCAGAGGCGCGCGTCGGGGCAGGGCGCGCGTCGGGGCAGGGGCGGCGTGCGGGGCAGGGCGGCGCGTCAGGGCAGGGCGGCATGTCGGGGCAGGGGGCGCGAGAGCAGAGGGCGTTGACGGCGAGCTCGGGCAGCCTGGCGGCGTCGATGTGCTCGGCGTCGTCAGGGGAAAGTGCTAGATGAAATCTGAAAAAATCGAAATTGTCGCTTATATACACAGAGCATTGGTCCCGGTTAGTGGCACCAACCGGGACCAATGCCCCCTTTAGTCCCGGTTGGTGCCACCAACCGGGACCAAAGCCCTGTTTTCGGTAGCCCAGAGGGCGAGAAACAGGGACCTTTGGTCCTGGTTGGTGGCACCAACCGGGACTAAAGGGATGCATTTGTCCCTGTTGGTGCAACCAACCAGGACTAAAGGCGGTCATTGGTCCCGGTTGGTGCCACCAACCGGGACCAAAAGGTGGTGCTACCCGGGGACAAATGTTTAGTCCCACCTCGCTAGCCGAGAGGGCTCAAGAGTGGTTTATAAGCGCTGCTGCGCCAACCCTCTCGAGCTCCTCTCAACTATAGGCTTACGGGCCTAATTGCATTCTCCTCTGCATGTGGGCCTACTGGTCCTTCCGCGGGCCTGAATCCTGGCCCAACTAGCTGTTGGGTTTCTAGTCGTATTCAGGTCGTGGCGGCCCAGTAGGTGGCATTTTTTTAAACTATTTTTTGTTTTGTTTTTTGCTTTATTTGTTGTTTTAATTTTTTTTCCAGTATTTTTCTTCTGTTATTTTAGTTCATTCTTTTTAACAAATAAATACTTTGATAATTTTAGTTGCATAATTTCCATTATTTTGTTTTGTTTCTTGCTTTATTTATTTTTTGCTTTATTTATTTTGAGTGTGTTTTATCATTATATTCTTTTTGCTATTAATGTTTTGAACAAAAAATACTTTGATAATTTTAGTTGCATAATTTTTATATAATTATTGTTTCAAAAATAATAGAGGTTTATAAAAGCTTTTTAGCTCATTCTTTTTTGAACTCCACTCCTACGATGTTTTGAAAGAAATTAAAAAGCACTTCAAACGAAATCTGAAAAGGTTGAATGTTGGCATGGTATCATCATTTCACCCGCACAGCAGTGCTAAAAAGTTGAGTGGGTTACGACAAAAACTGGATGCACTTCGTGTAAAAAATGGACAATCTATTTCGAAGTATCACGGTTTCGAACGAAAACTCATCTGTTACAAAGGGATTTCATTTTTTGAACTCATTTGAACTCCAGACTTTTTGTGTGTTCAAAATGCACCATTCAAAGCCACATCATCAATTTTCAACCCTTTCTGACTTCATTTGGTATTTTTCATGCACTTACTGATTTTTTTTGAGCTAAATGACCCTGAAATTGAAAAGCACTTCAAATGAACTCTGAAAAGGTTGAAAGTTGGCATTTAATCATCATTTCACCCACATAGCACGTCATAAAAAGTCGAGAGGCTTATGGAAAAAACTGGATGCACTTCGTGTACAAAACAGAGAATCTCTTTCGAAGTATTAGGGTTTCGGACGAAAACTGATTGTTACAAAAGGCATTTCATTTCTTCACATGTCACTGCAATGATATAGTTGTGGAGAGAAAGTCTTCACTTCTTCGCGTGTGTCCTTTTCTTATTGCACCGTAACCATGGAGAATTTTCACCGTTTAACAGGGTGCTTGGGTCAGCCTTGACTTTGAAGGGAGGAATTTCATGAAACTTTTCATATTCTTTAGACATGTCTGTCTTGCCCTCCAATCCCACGATGTCTGTTTTTCCTGAAAGAACTATGTGGCGTTTTGGCTCATCGTATGATGTATTCGCTTCCTTATCTTTTCTTTTTCTCGGTATGGTAGACATGTCCTTCACATAGAAAATATGTGCCACATCATTGGCTAGGACGAATGGTTCGTCTGTGTACCCATGATTGTTCAGATCCACTATTGTCATTTTGTACTGTGGGTCTTCCTGTACCCCGCCTCTTGACAGATTGACCCATTTGCACTGAAACAAAGGGACCTTGAAATCATGTCCATAGTCAAGTTCCCATATGTCCACTATGTAACCATAATATGTGTCCTTTCCCCTCTTGGTTGCTGCATCAAAGCGGACGCCGCTATTTTGGTTTGTGCTCTTTTCATCTTGGGCGATCGTGTAAAATATAATCCCATTTATCTCGTACCCTTTGTAAGTCAATACAGTCAAAGATGGTCCCCTGGCCAATGAGTACAACTCATCAGAAATAGTGTTGTCACCCATGAGACGTGTTTGCAACCAACTGCCAAAAGTCCTGATGTGTTCATATGTAATCCAGTCGTCACACTGCTCCGGGTGTTTGGAGCGCAGAATATTCTTGTGTTCATCGACATCCGGGTCACCAAGGTGGAATTCTGTAGAACTATGTAGTGTGCTTGAGACCAAGAATGCCCGTCCCTACATATTACTGAGTCTGCTCCTAGCGTGCCTTTTCCAGTCAATCTTCCCTCATACCACGATTGAGGGAGACCAATCTTCTTAAGGTCAGGAATGAAGTCAACACAAAACCCAATGCCATCCTCTGTTTGATGGCCCATGGAGATGCTTGCTTCTGGCCTAGCACGGTTACGAACATATTTCTTTAAGACTCCCATGAACCTCTCAAAGGGGAACATATTGTGTAGAAATACAGGGCCCAGAACGGCAATCTCGTCGACTAGATGAACTAGGACGTGCGTCATGATATTGAAGAAGGACGGTGGGAACACCAGCTCGAAACTAACAAGACATTGCACCAAATCACTTCTTAACCTTGGCAGGATTTCAAGATCGATCACCTTTTGAGAGATTGCATTGAGGAATCCACATAGCTTCACAATGGCTAATCGAACGTTTTCCGGTAGAAGCCCCCTCAATGCAACCGGCAGCAGTTGCCTCATAATCACGTGGCAGTCATGAGACTTTAGGTTCTGGAACTTTTTCTCTGCCATATTTATTATTCCCTTTATATTCGACGAGAAACCAGACGGCACCTTCATACTGAGCAAGCATTCAAAGAAGATTTCCTTGTAGGAGATATGCCCTAGAGGCAATAATAAATGTTATTGATTATCTCCCTGTTCATAATTAGGTTTATGTTCCATGCTATAACTGTTATGGTTCTCGAGTCTACAATAATGACGAGGCTTGAAGGAAGACTCATATGCACGTGTGGAATAATAAACGGTAAATTGTATTCCTAGTCTGGCCTCTAAGACTGGCTCAAGTATTGCATGATGATCTTGTTTTCCTAATCATGGGCATGGCTATGCCGGCAAGTTTGAGGGCACAATGTTAGAAGAACATTTGTGTTGAACCAACCCAAATTGATGTTATGCTATGAGATACATTCATCATAAGTTAATGGTTAATAACATAGAGAAGTTAATATTTGCATAATTCCTTAGACCATGAGAGTATCGAGTTTCTTCATGCTTGCTTCATGAACTTTGGGGTTTGTTAAACGTCATCCGTAAATGGGTGGCTATTAAGGCAGGCTTACGGGTTCATGGAAAAGTATGTCAAGTAACTTGATAGCTCAAGATTGGGATTTGCTCCTCCGACGATGGAGAGATATCTCTGGGCCCTCTCGGTGTTACGGCATCCATCATCGTCTGGCCAGACCCTTTGTGATTTGATCACGGGGATGCCTGAACATGGGAACGAGAAAAGAGAACAATACCAGTAACGAGGTAACTGGCATAGTGGACAAGTTGTTGATCCACGGGGATGCCAACATGTCTCACCTCAGGTATTTGTAAAATATCGCGAAGCAACAGGAATAGCACACGGCAACTGGAGGTTCACTCGAATATTCATTCGTGTGGGTATAGGGGTCAATATGGGTGTCCACCGCTCCGATGTTGATCATTGATCGGAAGGGGTTCCGGGTCATGTCTATGCTACACCGAACCTATAGTGTCACACGATTAAGAGTCATCTATCTGCTGAATACTAGACAGGGAGTCTGAGAGAAAATCACCGAAAAAGTTTCGGACAACGGAAAAGTTCCGCAAAGAGAACACCAGAACAGTTTCGGTAAAATTGAAAAGGTTTTTCAGGGGATACCATTAAGTCAAATTGGTTTCGGCACATGCCTGATAATTCTTGGAGGGTGCCAGAATCATTCTGGAAACTTCTAGGAATTTTCCGGAAGAAAAAGTGGAAATGTTCCGGAATTTTCCGGAAGAAAAAGCGGAAATGTTCCGGAGCTGCTAGAACCGCTTCAGATGCTTTTCGCAAATGAAAATCACTAATCCGGAATTGTTCCGGATCGCATTGAAAATTATTTTAGTGGGGTACTGGAAATGTTCTAAGCCCACATAAATATTTTCAGTTCGACCGGACGCTGAAAAATGTCGTCGTGAATAGTGAAAGTGCTTTTTGGGAGAAAATATCTCGTGAATAGTGGAAACACTATTGGGAGAAATTATCTCATGACTAGTGAAAACTATTACGAAATAGTGGAAAACACTATTGTGAATAGTGGGAAACACTATTTATGAATAGTGGAATCACTACTATGAATAGTGAAAATATCTGAGTTCATTTTGGTATTTTTACCATAGTCTCTCACCCAATAAATAGGGGTGAGGAGGCAGCCCAAAAACTCACTCCTTCTCACATACAAGTGGCATTGCAATGATCTGGCTTCTTTTCACCCTCCCGGCAAAATAGTTTCATAGAGCCGAAAGGCTGTCTGGGTTCCGACAGGAACTAGTTCTCGACGACGAAGCCCTGCCGGATAGATGACACCGTATGTGTGCAACTCTGTAGAGAGATTGTAGTTTCGGCTTAGTTCGAGAGTGCCTCCCGAAGGACTGTTCGTGTGACCGTCCGAGTTTCGAAGGTCCTCCTGAAGGGCTGTCCGAATGACAATCCAAGTTTTGGAGGTCCTCCTGAAGGGCTGTCCGCGACACCGTCCGGGGGACTGTCTGACCGCCTCCCGGAGGGCTGTTCGAGGGGCAGATGAGGGTATACATCCTCGCGGTTGGGAGGTTGTAAATCCTAGCTGCAGAGATCTGCACCGCCAATCGTCATCGACTCTAGTTCCGCTGCTCTATGAGTCGGTAACGAAAAGATCAAACCTTGTATGCAGTCTTCATAGTGGTCCTGGGCTGGTGCGTAGGTTGGAAATTTTTTGTTTTCTGCTGCGTTACCCTTCATTCCTTCTCTTCTTTGGTAAGAGCGTAGCTCGCAGGACCTTCATAGTGCTTTGGATGCATCCTGTCTTTTTCAGACACACATTGTTGTTCCTCCCGTGCCTCCGGTGTATCTTTTGTCTTCCCATACACTCCCAAGAAGCCTAGCAGGTTCAGGCAAAGGTTCTTCGTCACGTGCATCACATCGATTGCAGAGCGGACCTCTAGGTATTTCCAATAGGGTAGGTCCCAAAATATAGATTTCTTCTTCCACATGGGTGCGCGTTTGTCAGCGTCATTTGGAATAGATAGTCCGCCAGGACCCTTTCCAAATATTACTTGTAAATCATTGACCATATAAAGTATGTGATAATCAGTACAGAGGGCGGGCTTCTTCCGGTGATCTGCCTCACCTTTGAAATGCTTTCCTTTCTTTCGACATTGATGGTTGGTCGGAAGAAATCAACGATGCCCTAGGTACACATTCTTCCTGCATTTATCAAAATATATATTGTCGGTGTCATCTAAACAGTGTGTGCATGCATGGTATCCCTTGTTTGTCTGTCCTAAAAGGTTACTGAGAGTAGGCCAATTGTTGATGGTTACAAACAGCAACGCATGTAGGTCAAAATCCTCATGTTCGTTCTCATCCCACACACGTACACCTCTTCCATTGCATAGCTGTAAAAGTTCATCAACTAATGGCCTTAGGTACACATCAATGTCATTGCCGTGTTGCTTAGGGCCTTGGATGACCACTGGCATCATAATGAACTTCCGCTTCATGCACAACCAAGGAGGAAGGTTATACATACATATAGTCACAGGCCTTGTGCTACGATGGCTGCTCTGCTCCCCAAAAGGATTAACTCCATCTGCACTTAAACCAAACCATACGTTCCTTGTGTCACCTATAAAGTCGCTCCACTTTCTCTCAATCTTTCTTCACTGCGACCCGTCAGTGGGTGCTCTCAGATTCCCGTCTTTCTTACGGTCTTTTTTGTGCCGTTGCATTAACTCGGCATGCTTTTTGTTTCTGAACAGACATTTCAACCATGGTATTAGAGGAGCATACCAAATACCTTGGCAGGAACCCTCTTCCCGATGCGATGGCCCTCAACATCACCAGGGTCATCTCTTCTGATCTTATACCGCAATGCACCACATATCGGGCATGCGTTCCATTCCTCGTACTCACCACAGTAGAGGATGCAGTCATTAGGGCATGCATGTATCTTCTGCACCTCCAATCCTAGAGGGCATAGAACCTTCTTTGCTGCGTACGAACTGTCGACAATTCATTATCCTTTGGAAGCTTCTTCTTCATTATTTTCAGCAGCGAACTAAATCCCTTGTCACATACACCATTCTCTGCCTTCCATTGCAGCAATTCCAGTGTGGTACCAAGCTTTTTGTTGTCATCTTCGCAATTTGGGTACAACCCTTTTTTGTGATCCTCTAACATGCGATCGAACTTCAACTTCTCCCTTTCACTTTCGCATTCTCTCTATGCATCAACAATGACTCGGTGAAGATCATCAACAGGCACATCGTCTCGTTCCTCTTGATCTTTAGCTTCCCCCATTGCAGCATCACCGTATTCAGGGGGAGGGTAGTTGTTGTCATCCTCTTCTTCTTCGTTGTCTTCCATCATAACCCCTCTTTCTCCGTGCTTGGTCAAAACATTATAGTGTGGCATAAAACCCTTCTGAAGCAGGTGGAAGTGAAGGGTTTTAGAGTTGGAGAAAGACTTCGTATTCTCACAGACAGTACATGGACAAGGCATAAAATCATTCTGCTTGTTTGCCTCGGCCGCTTCAAGAAAATTATGCACGCCCTTAATATACTCGGAGGTGCGTCGGTCACCGTACATCCATTGTCGGTTCATCTGTGTGCGTTATATAATAAAGTGTATTAAAAACCATTACAACATATCATGAATACAGAAGTGACCAAATTATTAGAAATCCATCATCACATTAAAGGCAAAGTACAATAATGACCAAAATAAATACGTAGAGTTCATACATAGCTTTCATTATTGAACAACATATAGGTCTCTAGAGCATCTAATTAAAACATACACCGAAACTATGTAAAAAATTTAAATGCAACAACAAATGCAATCATAATCGCTACTAAGGTACCAATTGATCCAACGGCATAATGATACCAAGCCTCAGTATGAATGACATATTTTCTAATCTTTCTAAGCTTCAAGCGCATTGCATCCATCTTGGTCTTGTGATCGACGACGATATCGGTAACATGCAACTCCAATCCCATCTTATCATCTTCAGTTCTTTTCAATTTTTCTTTCAAATGATCGATTTCTTTTTCAGCTTTAGTTAACTTGTCGAGCAGAATTCCATAGTCGGTTGGAATTTCTGGTTCAACTACTTCCTATAGATAAAAACATCTACGTCAAGTTGGTGGCATAATTAATTGTCATAGACATTAGATGTGTGAAATAGTTATATAAGAGATAATATACCACATCTGAATCATAGACTGGACGAGGGCCAACGTGGGCGGATACCATAACCATGGCACTATATAATAACAAACAATAATAAAAGTAAGAAAATCATACGAGTAAGTATAGTTTCTTTTAGCAAGAAGATAAGATCAAGAGGCTCACCACGCGCGGGCGGTCGACGGCGGTTTCAGGATGGGGACGAGATAGGACTGACCACCAAACCTAGAGAAATCTTGACGAAAATGGAGTTTGGACAAGGAGCTTCGAGAGGAGAAAGCTTAAGTTTGGCTTGGGCATTTCATCAAACACCTCATGTGCATAGGAGGTGAGCTAGAGCACCACAAAGTTGTTCCCTCGCCAGCAAAAAAAACAGAGCAATGTGTGGAGTGCTCTGCTCGCCGGCGAGGGGGTATATATAGGCATATCATTGGTCCCGGTTTGTGGCTAGAACCGGGACTAAAGGACCACCGTTGGTACCAGTTCTAGACACGAACCGGGACCAATAGGTGTGGGCCAGGAGCGAGGCACATTGGTCCCGGTTCGTGACTGAAACCGGGACCAAAGGGGTTCAACGAACCGGGATCAATGCCTCACGTGGCCCGCCCGGCCCCCTGGCCTCACGAACCGGGACCGTTGCCCCCATTGGTCCCGGTTCGTGACTGAACCGGGATTAATGGGCTGGCCCAACCCAAACCAATGCCATGTTTTCTACTAGTGATCACATCATTTTCCTAATGATGTGATCCCGTTTATCAAATGGTATCACATGTCAATGGCTAGGAAACCTTAACCATCTTTGATCAACGAGCTAGTTCACTAGAGGCATACTAGGGACAAAGTGTTGTCTATTTACGCACACATGTAATGTGTTTCCAATCAATACAATTATAACATGGATAATAAACGATTATCATGAACAAGTAAATATAATAATAAACACTTTATATATTGCCTCTAGGGCATATTTCCAACACATCTTGAGGAAGTCAAGATCGTCATCATCTAGATCAAGTGGACTATGCGCAAGGCTAAGGTTTGACCTTGATTATGAGAGTCTGGCTTAATAGGAATGATAGACTACTCATATCAATAAGGAATTCCTTCTTTTTCGGAAGCCCACTCGAAAAGAACTCCAAAGTTAAGCATGCTTGGCTTGGAGAGATTCTAGGATGGGTGACCGACCGAGAAGTTGGTCCGGGTGCGCAGGAGTGAGGACAAAGTGCGAAGGAAAGACTAGTGTTGGTCTGTGAGGCCAGTCTAGATCCCGCCAGGCGTAACAGGGTGTTACAATTGGTATCAGAGCCGACCCTTGCGGTTACATGGGCATGCGTGGGTCAGGTGCACGGGCATGTGGCGCATGGCTTGTGTGGCCCGTCGTGGCACAGAGCATGGCACATGTGCCAGACTGGACGCGCATACGTGTGCCAAAAGGGAACGTTCCTGATGGGCCGATGAGGACGCCAGTTCCTTTGAGTGGGGGTATATGTGAGAGCATGGATTAATAGGAATGATAGACTACTCATATCAACAAGGAATTCCTTCTTTTCCAGGAGCCCACTCGAAAAGAACTCCGAAGTTAAGCGAGCTTGGCTTGGAGCGATTCTAGGATGGGTGACCGACCGGGAAGTTGGTCCCGGGTGCGCACGAGTGAGGACAAAGTGCGCAGGAAAGACTAGTGTTGGTCTGTGAGGCCAGTCTAGATCCCGCTAGGTGTTACATTGATAGGGTTTTCTATTTTACCGGTCTCATAGTGGTAGTTGGGAGACTGGGTTATAGGGTAGGTAACCGTGCTAGGGCTCTCAAGTGAGTAGCTTGATCTTATCTTTCGTTGAGAGGTCAAACCATTGCATTCTTGGCACCATCATCTTTCTTGGTTCTTGGTTGGTTTTTTTCTTTGAGGTTTCTTGAGCTTAGGGTCAACTTCGTGATAAGCTCAAGTTCATCGAAAACGAAGTCCATATGCATCTTCTATGATGTATTTGATGTTGGAGTTATTGTCGATTCTTCATTGAAAGAGGTTTCTCATATCTATACCTTTGGCATTTTTATACTGCCCCTTCTTAAGAAAACCTGAATCCAACAAGCTTCAGTTTTCTCAATTTGGAGCTCATTTGCAGAAGTTGTGGCAGTTCTGGTTTTGAGTGTGTCCTTCCGTTTTCCTAGCCGAGTAGTTGTAGGTGCTGCAGTTCAGTGGATAGCGGTAGTATCGCTTCTCGGAGCGGTAGTACCGCAAGGGGCACAGAAGTAATTTTTTACTTCTGCCCCGAGGGCGGTAGTACCGCAAGTTGCATGGAAGTAATTTTTGACTTCCGCCCCTTGGGCGGTAGTACCGCAAATGACTTCCGATACTACCGTGCCGGACTTTTTCGCAGCTTCGCCCTCAGCAGAGATAGGCACGGAAGTAATTTTTTTACTTCCGTGCATCTCCAAGTGCCAGTCTCTACCGACCATGCAGTAGTACCGCATGGGCTCGCGGTAGTACCGCTCCGGCGGTTCTACCGCTAGCTGCCTAGTGCAATCGGCCCGAGTCTCATACTTATGTGGGAGCAGTAGTACCGCATGTCACAGCGGTAGTACCGCAAGGCCTTGCGGTAGTACCGTGATCTTTTGCGGTAGTACCATGACGCGCGGGGCTGAGGGTGGGGATAATGGTTGGATCTCTTCCCACCTATAAAAGGGGGTCTTCTTCCCCCAATGGACTTTATCTTTTGAGATCGTGTTCTTCCCCCATTGTTGACCTTCTTAAAGCTTGCTAACTCTCAATCCCTCCAATGATTCCTTCTAGTTCTTGAGGGAAAAGAGAGGAGATCTAGATCCACATTTTCACCGATCACTTTCTCCTCTAAGTGAGGGGAACCCCTTGGATCTAGATCTTGGAGTTCTTCATGTTCTTATTCGTTATTCCTCTCATTTCCCTCCCTAGCATTAGTTGCTTTGGTGGGATTTGGGAGAGAAGGACTTGGGCACTTTGTGTGCCCTTGCCATTGCATTTGGTGCATCGGTTTGAGTTCTCCATGGTGATACGTGGAAGTGAGAAGTTGAGAAGCTATTACTCTTGGGTGTTTGAGCACCCTAGAGCTTGTTCCTCTTGGGTGCTTTGGCGCCCTAGACGGTTGGTGGTGCCTCGGAGCTCAATCATTGTGGTGCAAAGCTCCGAGAAAGCTTCGGGGTCTCCAATTAGGTTGTGAAGATTGCCCCAAGCATTTGAGGTCACCTCGGAGCCACAATCCATTGTGGTGAAGCTTTGTGGTGTCATTGGGAGCCTCCAATCAAGTTGTGGAGATTGCCCCAACCTTGTTTGTACAGGTTCGGTGACCACCCTCAAGGGTCCCTTAGTGGAATCACGGCATCTTGCATTGTGCGAGGGCGTGAGGAGATTACGGTGACCCTAGTGGCTTCTTGGGGAGCATTGTTCCTCCACACCGCTCCGAACAGAGATTAGCATCCGCAAGGGTGTGAACTTCGGGATACATCGTCGTCTCCGCGTGCCTCGGTTATCTCTTACCCGAGCCCCTTTACTTATGCACTTTACTTTGTGATAGACATATTGTTTCTTGTTATATATCTTGCTATCACTTAGTTGTCTATATTTCTTAGCATAAGTTGTTGGTGCACATAGGTGAGCCTAGTTGTTTTAGGTTTTGTGCTTGACTAATTAAACGATAGTTTTATTCTGCATTTTTTCAAGCCTAAACCATAATTATTTTAAAGCGCCTATTCACCCCCCCCCCTCTAGGCGACATCCATGTCATTTCACTTAGTTTCCTTATGTCTACATTACATTGATGAATGAGAGCTAGTTCTGCGTCGCTCTAGTGTGTAACGGTTACATGATGAATGTTATCCAATAAATACACTTATCCATTACCGATCCAAGGGCTAAAATTTTCACATGTTGAATCTTGCTAAGTTACTATTTTCCAACTGATATTACAATCACTACCAAACTGCTGTTTTTAGTGTTACCATTTCTATTACTATTTTGATGTGCTACTAAACTTTGTTACAGAGAATACCCCAAGTATGGTTGAATTGACAACTCAACTCCTAATACCAATAAATATTCTTTGGCTCCCCTTGTATCGAATCAAAAAATTTGGCTAGAATACTTTCCTCGAAGACAGTTGTGATCCCCTAAACTTATGGGTTATCAAATCCCTCCCCCCTCTCTTAGGCAGACCCTCTCCCATCTTCCTGAGTTCTTCCTATTTTGTAGTTTCTTGGCGAAGCCCTGTTGGCACGTCTTCATCACCATCTCCATCATTTCATTGTGTTGGTCGCGATCCCATCTACATCATCGCCTCGCTTGCTGGATCAAGGAGGCAAAGACATCACCAAACTACACGTGTGCTGAACTTCAAGGTGACGTCCGTTTGGCATTGGATCGGATTGGATCGCAAAGAGTACGATTACATCAATTGCGTTAGAAACACTTCCTTCTAACAATCTACGAGGGTACGTAGACACACTTTCCACTCTCGTTGCTACGCGTCTTCATAGATATATCTTGCGTGTTTGTAAGGAATCTTTTGTCTTTTCATGCTTTGTTCCCCAACACAGTGATCAGTGAATGGGCCATGTATGGCCTAGCCCGCATCATCATGAAGATGAAGATCTCCGAAGAGTTGGCATACACTTCAAGGCATGTTTTAACCATCAGCATGTTTATCCCTAGATTACAAACCGACTATGTAAACCCTAGACACCCTCGGTGCCTATATAAGCCAAGGGGTTGAGTCTATAGGGATACAATTACAGGTTTTAAAGACTAGAACTCATCATACAATCTAAGGGTAGATTATATTTTACTCTATACCCCATCACAATCAATATAAACAAAAGAAGGTCGTAGGGTTTTACCTCTTCAAGAGCACCCGAACCTGGATAAAACATGATGTACCTATTTTTCCTGTTGCCATTGATCCAAGACAACCAACTCGGGACCCCTACCCGAGATCTGGTGGTTTTAGCACCAACATCGGTGGCCCGTACAGTCCCACTGAGTGGTCAAAAGTGCACGATGGAAGCCTCATCTAGCGATCTAACTAGTCCCGACGTATTGCCTATGCTAGAAGCTCAAGTGTTCGGTTAACCAAAGTGTCCCAGTGTGTTGAAATGCTCAACCGCCATCGAGATCTAAAACCTGACGAGTCTAATCCGGCGGTTGGATTAACAAAGGCGTTGTATCTCTGAAAAAAAAACAAAGGCCAACAAAAAAGATTGATTTTTTGTTGCCAACAAAAAATGGATGGATTTTTTTTTTGTACATTAAGCACCTTGTATACATGAATGAATCAATATGTACAATCCATTGGCGGCCGTCAATCAAGCTACTGCACAACACCGATGACACTGCAGCTTCTGTTCTCCACTGATCCACCTTGGCAGCTGACTTTGATCATCGACGAGGGCCCTACACGACATGATGCATGATGCTAATTAAGGTCTCTTGTGCTCCAAAGCATCCATGTCTAGACCCTTCAATACTAAGGACATAAACACGTGAGCCTGCATGTTTTAAACAGTCACATCATGGTAAGTTCAGCCGGATGCTTATACCTGAAAAAAATCTGAATAATGTTTATAAACACCATATTGTTTCCATATTGATCGCATAGAAGTTTCCCACTGTATCAGCCGTTATCTGCATCCGAATCGCCATCCGAATGTGGCGTGACACAATCTGGTTCTTCTTGTTGTCCGGACCGCACCGCTGAAGCGTTTTGCGTATGTCCCGACTTTCAGGTACCTTGCGGGAACTGCAGGTTGTCCTTGGACGCCTAGGACAGGGCCTTCGGATTTCCTCTGCCGTCGCCGACTGAGGCTATATTCAGATCGCGACGAAGGGCAAGTATGGTGGTCGCTGCCTCGCCGGAGAGATGGCCGGAGTCAATGAGATTGTAGAGGGCGGGTCTGGATCCGGAATCGGCGTTCCGGCGGCCGGGCGCGTCTCCGTGCCTCATCTTCCTCTCGTTGAGATGAGGACAGGGATAAGAGGAGGCCATTAGCCCGACGTTCTCCTTCGCATGCTAAGGACAACGCCGGACCACGCATGCAGAGGGGACAACGTCGGCGCACTAGCTCGTCTTTGGCGACACAAGGACGAAGGTCGCGTACCCAACAGCAGCATAAGCCACCAGCAAAGGGGCGGCGGCGCCGTCGACGATGAGATGGTGGTGGTTCCGGTGTCCGCGACACCATAGAACGCATATGAGAGGGCGGGAGTGGGAGAGCAGATCGATGCAGAGACATGCATGGAGAGTCAATCTGCGGCTGTCGGTTGGAAAGAAGTACGGGAGTGGGAGAGACAGATCGATCGTGGGACGCAAGTTGAGGCAATATCTGTACGGGAGTGGGGAGACGCGAGTAGAGACTAGAGAGGATGACGTTCTGATTTTTTGGGTCATTACAACGGCTCGGAATGTGGGATTTTTTCTAGCGATTTTCTCGGTGCGGAATCTGTCGGTGGAAGGAGGAAATAAGGTCGAACCATCACGAAGTTCGATCCTCCTTTAATAGTACAGATGAGACACTCTCCCTCAGCAAAAAATAAAACGATCACGTGACGTCAGTTCATCACTGATTTCCTATTCTATGTGTCCATGTTTTTTTTGGCGATGGACCATGTGTCCATGTTAATTTGATTGATCAATCAAAAATGTTCACTCGAAATTAAGTTTGGAACGTCATTCATCCTTGGAGGTTGGAACCGACTTTTCAAGCTCATGCCCCTCTGCTTCCATCTCCTTCAAAATTGTGCTATACAAGGCTCAATGTTCAAGCAGTCACACGTTACCTCTATCATCCTGGCATATAGCACCAACTGCTGCCCTTCTAGGTTGTGGCCTCAACACACCTCGATGGACATGAATTCCCACCAATACAGCTTAAACTAGCTGTTTCTGAACTTACGAACCGTGAGGCCATGCAAACACAAAATAACCAAATCTAAGGTTGCATGTGACAAATAATAATAATACATAACACCCAAAATTGGTGATCAGTATACATTCTGACATTCATGTCACAAGAGGATTTTATTGCTGGATCACATCATTATCCATTATTTGATACGTACAATGGTTTAGTGAAACTCTAGTCACAGACCTTGCAGTAACAATTCAGTGTGGTTAGGCTAATGGCCCTACACGCTGATCTTATGGCGTGATTTCCGAAGGAATTCTCGCAGGCCAACCGGCAAGATAATTCTATGCATGTGGTGCCTGAAAAGGCAATCTCCGCCCTGCATTGCTCTGTAGACAAGAACATACATAATTTTTTTAAAGTCTAATTTCAGAAAAAAGTTCAAAAAAATTTGTGCAGCTCAACTGACAATATTACTCTAATCTAGTAGATACGAGAAAGGAAACGTATACAGGGACAACGAGAGTGGTTCTGTACCAGCATGAATGGAATTTCCTAGCTGCACAAGCACCATAAGGCAAAGAAGAATAGCTTTTCCCTCCATAAGATAACACTCAAACTTCATATTCGTGTTTCTAGTTGGGCGTCCAGAATAATACATGATTCTATCTTTATATACTGACCCATAGATAGAGACCATTTACTCCCGGTTTACTCAAATAATGTAAAAAAAAATTGATCAGATCAAATGTCATTAATTTGTACAAATCGGCTATATATTTAAGATTGAATGCATTTGATATTACAACATTTATATTATACCAATATGAAAAGAGCGAGTTGCAGATCCAACACATTTTATCTGTTCAAACACATCTATCCAATGGTCTATGTTGCTCCGGTATTTAGCACCAAATATCTTTAGCGTGAAAGTAATATAATACCTCAACTTCAATGCTAATCACGTAATTATATCATGCCTAATATCAGCGTGCAACAATTATCTTTCCTAAAATTAACATGGTAATTATATACTACCTAATATCAGTGTGCCATCAATATCTTCCTTACTATTTACGTGCAATCAATATCCCGCACCCATGATCTCCTTCCCGCAAAAAAATCGTTTTCTCTGATATATTTTTTCTCGGACTTTTTGTGTGGTGATTTCTTGAAATTTAAAGAAAAAAATACAGAAAACAAAAACTGACACCGACCACTTGGTTGATCTTTTTTTTTTTGAAATAGAGAGTTGCATTAATTAAATAGAGGAAACATTGTCCATACAATCACGCAAGGCCACACACAACACGCAGGTTGGCATTGTACCTTGCATAACCCCAGCACGCAACTCTCTACGCCCAAACTGGGCAAGACTATGAGCTAAACTATTGACCCTTCTATCTACCTTGCAGATTTTAACTTTTCTAGCCCCTTGTTTGATGGCTTCAAATTCCTTCGCAATCGCTCCAACTTCTGATCTATCAAGAGACGTGTGGTCGAGCGCCTTTGCCACCGAATTGTAATCTGTCTCAATAATTAACGGCAGATCCGTACCCGATACCGCCTTCCGCAATCCTTCTAGGCAAGCTAAGGCTTCCACACAGTCCGCTCCATTACACCGCGGTATATAATCCTGATTTTAACTTCTCTGACCACTTGGTTGATCTTAGTCTAATCGAATTTAAAAAAAAGTATGCCCAAAGTGTATAGAATTGATGCAAAGTAGCATGAATCATACAGAAAATATAGATACATTTGAGATGTATCAACATCTTCCATCATATGCAAACCAATTTAATTTTTTATTCACTTCCGCATCGTCCCACCAAAATCCAGATAATTCATCAATTATCCTTTTGTTAATCCCCTTTAGCCATCTAAACTTTGATATGGCATAAGAGGGGATTGCCTACATCATCGGTTTTATAAGATATACTTAGCCGCAAGTGAGAAATGTTTCTCCTTCCATCCCTTTAAGTGTTGGTAGACTCGATCCAAAAAGTGTTGGAAACGGTCACTGCTATCAATTACCACCATAGTGCTATCTTTGGCTGGAAGATTTGTCCTCATAAACTCAATGCTAAGTAATATGGTATTGTATATGATTTCCTTCTTCCAATTGTCTAAAGGAATTTTACATAGATTGGATTATTACCGATCAAGATTCTTTTGCAAGGAGATAGCGAAAAGAAGAAATAACAGCTGACTAAATGGAGTGTGGTTTGCTGTCCGAAAGACCAGTGAGGATTGGGTATTCATGGCCATGAGGTTAAAAATACAACCCTACTTGGCAAATGGATGTTTAAGCTACTTACGGAAGATGGTGTCTCACAAAACCTCCTAAGAAGAAAATATGTGGGCTCAAAGGCAATGTCCCGAGTACATTGGAAGCCTGGGGACTCACACTTTTGGGTTGGTGTGATGGATACGAAGAAACATTTCTTCCACTATGGATCCTTCACCATTAAAGATGGACCATAGATTAGGTTCTGCGAGGAAAAGTAGCTAGGCAATGCCACTGTACGAGAACAATATCATGCCATATACAATATTATGTGTTAGAAGGGTGATACTATCGCTATGGTTATGGAATCCTTTCCGATGAATGTGATGTTCACGAGAGATTTAATTTGTCCTAGACTTGAATCATGGAACACTTTGGTACATCGTCTGTCCACTATGCAATTGTCACAAGGGACTGATGTATGTCGTTGGAACCAACATGCTAGTGGTAATTTCTCAGTGGAGTCCATATATAGAGCGTTGATCCAGTCAGATGTACCGGTTGATATTAATTAATTGATTTGGAAAGTGAAGATGCCACTCAAGAATAAACCATTTGTGTGATATCTTCGTCAAGGAGTCATTCTTACCAAAGATAACCCTATTAAGAGGAATTAACACGTTAGTGCGCAATGTGTTTTTTGCCACCATGATGAAACCATAAAACATTTGTTCTTCCAATGTAAATTGACTTATTCTATATGGTGAGTCATCTAAGTAGTTTCTGGCTTGTATCCTCTATGTAGTGTTGCTAATATTTTTGTCAACTGGTTACATGGGATCAATAACAAGTTTAGAATTCTTCTCACGGTGGGAGCGCTTGAAGTAATTTTGTCGCTTCGGTTGTGTGGAAATGATAATGTTCTTAATGTTAAAGTCCTTCTCTTATGCAGGTTATCTATGGATGTATCATCTCTACAACGTGTGAAGAATCGAGAGATGTTTAGGGTGGTGTGAGGCCATGGCGGGGGATATTTTTACTCGACATGGATGACAGCATGATCTTCAGAATGGCCATCCTACATCTTAGGCGTGTTATACAGTCTTCACATGATTACTTGTATTCCGTCTTCTCTCATCTTTTAGGAATTTGGGCTTGGTTATGATTGTGTGCATCTCACTTATGCAGAGGCTGACTGTAATGCTTAAACCTTTTAAGAAATAAACCGTCCTTTATCGATTTTGTTTTACCACCATAGTAGGTAAATCCATGTTTTTATTAGATAGAGCTTATGCCAAAACACCCAGCTCCATGCAAATGCTCTCTTTGGTAACAACTCCGGTATTTGGGCTGAAATAAACACTTGACTTTGCGGCACAAACCATTTGTCCTGAACTCTAGCAATAAGTGCCCGATACTATAACAGTGCTAGCCATTACCCAATTTTGGTTTCATCAAACTCAACTAGTCGACAGCAAAACAACAGTTGAGATATAGACGACCTATTCCTATAAACTTCCACCCCCTTTAGGCCTACGATTTCCTCCTCATGGGATAGGAGACTCAAGAGATGTTCAGATCAAATAAGAAATAAATAAAGAGATAACGGCTCTCCTTGTCTTAGCCACCTAGTTGGCAGGAAACATCTCACTCTCTGTTACCTGGTTGAAGACACACATTCCATTAATCAAATTCACCCATTGTTCATTAAATCACATCTTCAGCATCATATTCCTTGGAAATCCTCATTCAACTTACTAATATCTTTATGCACGTCCAATTTAATTGCAAATAGACCATCGGCCCTCGGGACTTTCTTCTTTGTTGTGTGGCCTAGATTCTGTGTAAGTATCCAACACTACTGGAATTTCCAAGTTCCCCGAGTACTTGGAAAACTCGGTGACAGCCGTTTCACACTCGCAAAGAGTTTACCGAGTGTAGTTCTCGGCTAAGGCTACTTGTACCGACACCTACTGGCAAAGACTACTATGTCGAGGGTCGTTCGTCAGGGAGTCGGCTAAATCTTTCTTGAGCACTAAATGGAGCACATTTTCTGAATATATGGTCAGCATTTTCTTTATATACATTTAACATTTTTCAAATGCTTGATTAACATTTTTCAAATATAAGTTTAACATTTTTAATACAATACAAGATTAAAAAAATTAATACATGGTCAACATTTTTTCTATATATATTTAACACTTTTAAAAAGCTTGATTAATATTTTGAAAATACTTGTTTAACATTTTTTACGTGCTTGATTACCCGGTTTTAAATATATGATCAACTTTTTGACGCACATTGTAAATCGTTTTTATAAAATTTGCATACACGTGTGAAACATTTTATCTATACACATTCAGAATTTTACAAGTGATTCCTTAACTTTTTTTCAAATTTTATTACGTAAAGTAATTCTTTGTAATATACTTATTCATAATATTTCAAGGATAGGTGAAAGTCCAAATAGAAAAAAAATTCAAAAATCATGAAAAACAAAACAATGAAACGAGACCGTTGCCTAAGTGCGGATGGAGCGGCCCATAGGCTCACTAATGACGCGAGGCTTCCCTCTGTCCGTAAAAGCCACACACTCAACGAACTGAACCAGAGTGAAAGTTCCCAGATTTAGGAAGCTTCGCAAACCGGTTTTGGGAAGCATTCGTGCCCTTTGTGTTTTCGTTTTTTAATGGTTCTTTTTTTGTTCCTTTTTTTCTTTCTTTCAAACGTGTGAACTTTCCTAATCATTGAACATTTTCATGAAATTCGGAACATTCTTCATATTTGTGAACTTTTTGTAAAAATTAATTACTTTTTCAAATCTATGAACTTTGTTTTTCAAAATACACACACCTTTTACAAGTTGTGAACTTTTTCCAGAATCTATGAACTTCTTCAAATACGTGATTTGTTTTCCAAATTGATGAACTATTTTCAAATCCGTGATTATTTTTCCAAATCAAAGATCTTTTTTTCAAATCTGTAAACTTGTGTTGAAATTCACAAATTCACGAAACTATTTTTCCAACATGAACTTATTTTGAATTCGCGGTTTTTTTTTTGCAAACTTTTTTTCAAATGCCTTAACTTTTTAGAAACTTGTTTTTTGAATTCGTTTTGTTTTTAAATTATTATTCGCAAAAATAAACAATCAACTGGTTACAAATTCAGAGAATGTTTTTTTTCCCAAAAAAATGGAATGTAAAAAATTGTTTGGTTTTTTAAAATTTCCTCTGAAACTCAAAAATATGTTATCATTTTTAAAAAATCTTCCGGAGTTCCAAAAAATGTTCACACATTTGAAAAACATTAATGATTTCGAAATTTGTTAACTTTTAAAAAAAGTTTGGAGTATTAAATTGTGCTGATTTCTTTAAATGGTTGGAATTAAGAAAAATCTTTTTACAAATTTTGTTCTTGGTTTAAAAAATCGAAGTTGCGAATTTTCTTTGTGTTTCGAATAAACTATTTTGGAATTTCAAGTTTTGTTCACGTTTTTCTCAGATTTGGTAAGGTAGGTGCCAAATCAAGGTTGTGCACTGAGTATTTAAACACCACACCTCCCTTTCATAGATATATCCGGGCCATGTAGGCCGGTGCGGTCTTCGGCACTCCCTGGAGCGATTTTCGACGCTGCGGCCATCCATGGGCCCGGGCGGTCTATGGAGTTGATCCGAAAATAGAGGGGTTTGACCGATAGATATTCCTCTTGGTCTTTATCATGGAAAGACATGGCGACATACCGGACCAGGTCTGAGCGCATGAATTGACGTGAACTCCCTTTCCGCCTGCTCGATGTGTGTGTGGGGCGGGGGGGGGGGACGAGCACCCTACATCTTGAACCATCCCGTGTGATTGTCCAGTTTACGAGGCAAGCGCCACACCACCCTTTCATAGATATACCTGGGCCGCATGCAGGACAGTGCGGTCTTCGGTCCCTCCCTCAAGCGGTTTTCGATGTTGCGGCCCTCCGTGGGCTTGGATGGTCTACGACATTGATCGGAAGCTAGAGGAATTTGAGCAGTGAATATTCCTCTTGGTCTGCATCACGACATGTCATGGGAGACCAGGCTTGAGCGCATGCGGTCACATAAATCCCTCCCACCTACTCGATGTGGTGGTGGGGGGGGGGGGCGAGCACCCTACATCCCAAACCTTCCTGCGTGACTGCCAGTTTGTGAACTAGGTGCCATAGTAAAGTATGCATTTAAACATCACACTACCTTTTCACAGATATATCCGGGCCACATGCAGGCTGGTGCAGTCTTTAGGCCCTCCCTGGAATGGTTTTTGACGTTGCGGATCCAGCCGGTCTACAACGTCAATTGGAAGCTTGAGGGCTTTGATAGGGGTATATTTCTCTTGTTCTGTGTCACAACAGGTCATGCTCACGTGTTGGACCAGGCTTGAGCGCATGCGATCACGAGAATCCCTCCCACCCGCTTGATGTGGGGGAACGAGCTTGCGATCACACGAAACCTTCATACGTGACTCACACGTTCTAACCCTTTGACCGACAACTAGAGGGGTATAACCTGTGGAGGTCGGCGTAGCAGAGTAGTCGAAGCTCCACAAAACCCACTCACGGGAGGGCGATAAAATGTGACTGAAAGGGCGATAGGATAGAATGCTCGAGAAATAGAGGGAAAGAAATATAATGCAACAAGTAATTATAAGTCCAACTTACTTGTAGTACTCTAATCATCTTTTGCATTACATATAGCTTGTGCACTGCTAAGCCAATTGTTTTTTATCGGGTACTCGGCTTATTGCTTGCACTGTCACGGAGCCATTAGTCACCACGTGGCAGTCAATTTTATCGTCTATCTATTGTAAGGTGAGTACATTTTCTGTGGCCTCCCCGCTTACCGAGAAATAAGCCAAATATATTTTATAAGCCGAATGCCTTCTACATGGCTACATGGCTTATGTGGGAGTAAGCTGAGTACCTGTATTTTATCGTGTGTCTCTTTGTCTCTTCTTGGCTTATGTGCGAATAAGCTGTTTTTTAAGGAGGATCGTCCCGAGCCTCTGCATCATGATGATGTATGCAGTTATTTTATTAAAATAAATAAGTACTAAGCAAGTGCAATACCTAACAAGAGCTCAAAAGATCTCTTGAGCTCGTAATAAAAAGGAAAATTACGTGCCACATTTGACAAGGTAGAAATAGGCTACGATGATTAAACACCTAGCCTATTAGTGTGTCGCCATCCATATCGGTTGAAGATAACTCGTACTGTCATCTCCTATCGGCTGGACTCAGTAACCAAAAGCTCCTTGAAATCCGCAGGCGTAAGTAACGACCACATATGGATCCAAATAGTATCTCTGTAGATGACCTACAAAAAAATTGGTGAAGTTTTTCATGTTAAATATCATATCATTTCTACAATTCCATATAGCCCAAAACATGTCACGTATTCCTATTCGAATGGGCGTCTCTCCTAACACGAGTCTTTCGAAAACCTGGTTGTGTTACCGTTCCCAATGTGAAACTTCACCCCATGGAAAAATGCTTCCTCTGTCCTCATTAAGCATTTCCAGAATGGTGAGTCCAAAGGTGGCACTATAACTTGAGCCAGCGTCTTGGATTGTTGGTACTTATTACGCAAAATTTGTATCAATATACCTTTCGTCTCCACAGATAATCTATATAGGCATTTCCTCAATAGATATTTATTCTTAATTTGTAAATTTTCAATTCCTAACCCACCTTGATATTTGGGTCTACACATCATATACCATTTAGCAAGTCTGTATTTCGTCTTGCTGTCGTCACTTTGCTAGAAACATCTAGATCGGTAGAAGTCAAGTCTTTTCCGTACCCCTACGGGATACTTCGAAGAATGATGATAAAAACATTGGCAAGCTAGTCAACACTGAGTTTATTAGCACACTAGTAGAAAACGGCCCATCTGTCCCGGTTCTAGAGGCCCATTAGTCCCGGTTCTAGAACCTGGACTAAAGAGTCGGGACTAAAGCCCCAAACCTTTAGTCCCGATTCGCTTACAACCGGGACAGAAGGGGCTCCACGTGGCCTCTGCGGGGAGCCCAGGCAGGAGGACCTTTAGTTCCGGTTGGTAACACCAACCAGGACCAAAAGGTATCCATGCGTCAGCATCTGGCAGTTGCTGGGGTCTTTGTTTTTTTGAAAGGGGGGTTAGGGGGTTTTAGAGGGTTAATTGAGGGGTTTCATATTGTGTTAACTAGCTAATTAATAGAGAGAAGTGTCATCTCTTTCTTCGTGCTTGGTCGACGCTAGCTACTATAGAGAGAACTCGACACGCTAGCTAGTAAGCAAATGAAGGAACCATTAAATACACAAGATCGTCATGAACATATACAGAGAGAAGTGATCGACCTCTCTTTCTTCAAGAGATTGGTGGAACAACAAGTTTTCGTATATCTATCCAACGCTACTAGCTACATATATACAATATAAGATATCTTACAATTCTGAAGATCCAATCACAAATTCACATAGTATTCTCCGTCTTTAGGTATGACGTGGTCAAGAAAGAATCCTGCCAATTTCTCTTGAATTGCTCGTATGCGATCATGTGGTAGGAGTTCATCCCGCATCTGCCACATCTAATTTGAAGATGGGGTCAATACATGCATATATATGAATAAAAATCAACACAATTGATGGTAATATATAAAATAAAATTGTGAATACTATTTACGTACTTCAAATTGTTTGTCAGAGAAGCCCCGCTCAGAGGTCGATTGGCGAATGAGCTCGCATACGTAGTATCCATATAAAATAGTCCCTTCTTTCTGGTACAAGCACTTACAAGAATAGAGTTCAATCAAACTGGTAAACAAGCATGGTAATGATATATTGATGAAATTTTGAATCAATTAGAGATGCGCGGAACTAGCTAGTACTACTTACTTTGGGGTGCGTAAATCGCAACTCTTTGTTTAGACCGGGAACCTTTCGAGTGAACTTCTTCGAAACCCTGTCAGGCAAAGGAAATGATTACTTGATATCAGGAAATTAACGAAAGTTGCATGTCAATATGGTCCTGGTATTGACTGAACTTACTTCTTGAGCATTGAAGTCATGTCCGCATAATTCTCGGGATCTTTACGTCTCAAGTCTAAGACAGTTACTAATGCTCCGTCAAGCTTAATGGATAGCAGAATAAAGTGGTAACCGCGCACGCATATATAACTCATCAATTACATTACTTAACCTTGAGTAAGCGAAACCGAGTATACAGAGAAGACAACAACACTCACTTGAAGTTGTAAGGAATTATTTTCCTTTTGTTTTGATGTGCAAGGAACTTTAACAAGTTATCCTCGGTCGCTGAGGGTTCTTTTCGTATCGACCATTCATTTACGGCATCTGGGCTAATGAACGCAACGTCGAAGATTCCTGCTTTTTTGCATTCCACGATCTTCAATCTGCATAATATAGTGATGATAATTATATATATATATATATACACGCAATGAACGAGCTGAGCTAGAGACTTAACTATAGAAATAATACTTATAGACAGTAGGCAGTCATGAGTTCTTTGTTGAGGGCCTGTTGATTGTATAACTGAAATAACTCCATAAATTCAATAGGCATCACGGAAAGTCTAATGAATTCGTACTCTGGTTTCACTCTAACATACATATTATCTCTCCCAGACTCCCTGCAGATTTTCATTTACCACTCATGCAATTGGTACATCATCGTTGTTAGATGAGGATGATCAGGTTTGACAAGAGGCTTTCCGTGCACGTATTCGTGTTCTTCTTTGGTTACCTCAGCAATTTCAAAAAGTACATCATCCCCCAAGTAATCACCAAGTTTGGTATCGAGCAGTATCACCGGATCATTAGCAATGTCGCTAGACACCTTGAGCGGAGGGCACAATTGCTTCTCCTGTTCGCCGAGCTGGAGAATTGTTTTCTCACTTTTTTGTTCTTTGACTCGGGCAGCACTAGAGGTACTTCGTGACCGCTGCACTTCATTATATGTCTTTATAATACAATGGTCATAGTTTCATGGCAGCAGAGGCGGTGATGGTCGCTTCAGGGCATCCAGAGTGCGCTTCGTTTTCACCGGATCTGTCGTTTCCTTCTGAGGTGGCTTTTTCCGTCCAAAATGGGCCTTCACTTCGGCTTTACTGATCTCAGCGCTTTGTTCGTCAGTCCCCTCGTATGGTAACTTTGTAACGGGCTTGAGGCTTGGACCAATTTTGTATTATTTTCCCGCCTATTGTACTGCTAGCCGCCGTAGGGGCGGAGGCGTCTCTGTTCCGTCGTGGCTGAGTGGCCTGACACGCCAGAGGAGGAAACTAAGTGGTCTGACGCGCCGGAGGGGAAGGAGGAGGAGGAGGCAGAGTGGCCTCACGCGCCGGAGGAGGAGGAGGCGGAGTGGCCTCACGCGCCGGAGGAGGCGGACTGGTCCGACTCGCCGGAGTAGGCAAAGGAGGAGGCGGAGTGCCGTCACGCGTTGGAGGAGCCGAAGAAGAAGGCAGAGTGCCGTGATCACTCGCCGTAGGAGGCGGAGTGCCCTGACGTGCCGGAGGAGGAGGAGACGGAGGCGTCCAGTTTGGAAGCTTGATGTACTCCTTCGGTCATAGACATGTACTCCTCAGAGCATTAACCGTCTTCTTCCCCCCTTCACCAGTATGGTGGTCCAGCTCGAGATCATCAATCCCTCCATTACTTCATCCACCATCACAACAGCATAGCCATGTGGAATCAGAAGATAGTGAAAAGTTCCGTTGGGTTGAGGAGGTGCAACAGAGTTGAGAGCCGCCTTGAAAGTGAGGTTCCGGAATTTCGTCCAAAGCTTGCAATTTTGAACCTCCGTGATAGTATCCACGGGGTAGCTAGGAGCCGTGAAGTCGGCTGAACGAGCTCCGTGGAAGCCATGCTGCTTCTCCACTAAGATGGCGAGGTAGCTTCTGGCTAGCTTCGTGCCGCTGAGATGGCTGGTCGACAGCTCGCTGGCTCTTGGCTTCCTCTAGCTTTTCTAGTCTTGCATTGAGCTTCTGCATTTCGCTCAGCTCCGCTTTCCTCTTTCTCTACCGGCATCTGTAACCGCCTCCGTTGGGAAATCCAACCTTCCATGGAATGGAGCCTGGTGTGCCTCGTGTTCGTCCAGGGTACTCAGCATTCCTTAGGACCTCAGTTAGCTCGTCCTTCTCTCTATCGGGAATGAACGTCCCTTCCTGTGCTACGATGATATACTTCTGAAGCTTCATGATGGGTATTGCAAGTTGCTCGTTCGTCCAATGGCACTTCCCTGATTCAGGGTCCAAAGTTCCCCCAACCCCGAAGAACCAAGTCCTTGAATGGTCTGGCCAATTATATGTCTGTGGTTGGACCCCTTTAACAAGCAGGTCATTCTCAGCTTTGTCCCACAACGGCCGGGCTTTGAGGTAGCCACCTGACCCGTGTGATGGTGATACTGCTTCTTTGCAGCATTGATCTTGTTTGTCTCAGACATTTTCTTACTCTTCTCCGATGTCTTGTAGGCCACAAATGTGGGCCAGTGATCTCTTATCTTCTCAAATCGGCCGATGAATTCTGGAGTCTTCCCTTTGTCGACAAACTTTGGTTTCAACTCACTCTTTCACCTCCTGAATAGATCTGCCATCTTCTTAAGAGCACACGCCTTGACCAGTGGCTCTATAACTGGCTTACTTGGATCCTCCTCTGCTTATTCCGGAGTTTTCTATATGAACATTTTATCTTAGTAACTTAGAAAAAAATGTTATCGGAGAGGGGGTATATCGACCCCCCTCATGTCGAAGTTATCGGGGAGGGGGGTATATCGACTCCCCCTCATGTCAAAGTTATCGGGGAGGGGTATATCGACCCCCCCTCATGTCGAAGTTATTGGGGAGGGGGTATATCGACAATGACATACATACATGGAAAAAATGCTATATGTATATACATACATAGCCACATACATATATTATATATTTTCATTAACTCATGACACATTTTCATTATTTTTATTTCTTTAACTCAACGACAATGACATACATACATGGAAAAAAATGTATACCGACCCCCCTCATGTCGAAGTTATCGGGGAGGGGGCGATCTCTTTCTCGTTATTTTTCTTTCTTTAACTCATGACATATTTTCATTTATCTTTATATATACTTGTTGTGTCCCCGATGGGCTGTTTTTGGAAAATGTCGTATCTCGTGTCCCCGTATGCGTGTCGTCGTGTCCGTGTCGTCGTATCCGAGCAGGGGACCATGAGAAAGGGGGGCTCACTTGGGGGCGACAAGGAGGCGACGCGACGACGACAGGGAGGCGACGGGGCGGCGATGGGGCAGCGACGGGGAGGCGATGGGGCGGCAACGGGGCGGTGACGGGACGGGGGCGGGCCGGCGATGGGGAGGTGACTGGGACAGGGCACTGATGGGGGCGGCGACGGGGACGGGGGCGACGACGGCGGGCTCGGGGCGGCGACGGGGAGGCGACAGGGGCGGCGACAGGGACGACGATGGCGGGCTCGGGGCAGCATGCGGTGACGGGGACGAGGACGGCGGGCTCGGTGAAGTGGCGATGAAAACAGAAATTTCTAAGTGTTTGCTTATATACAAGAAGCATTGGTCTTGGTTGGTGGCGCCAACCGGGACCAATGCCCACCTTTAGTCCCGATTGGTGCCACCAACCGGGACCAAAAGATTCTTTTTGTCAGCCCAAAGGGCGGGAGGCAGAGACCTTTGGTCCCGGTTGGTGGCACCAACCGGGACTAAAGGTGGCTATTCTTCCCGGTTGATGCCACCAACCGGGACCAAAGGTCCCTTTTCATCAGCCCAAAGGGCGGGAAACAGGGACCTTTGGTCCCGGTTGGTGGAACGAAAGGGTGGCATTGGTCCCAGTTGGTGGCACCAACCGGGACTAAAGCCCTATTCCTGGCACGGTGGGAGTTTAGTCCCACCTCGCCGAGCGAGGAGTGGTCATAGTAGTTTATAAGTGTGGATACACTTACCGTCTCGAGCTCCTCTCTACCGCAGGCATTCATGCCTAACTGTCTCTGTCATGTTGGGCCTACTTTCCCCGTCGGCCTGCGTCCGGGTGCATGTATATTGGGTTACTAGTCATATGCATGCCATGGTGGCTTAATAGGTGGGCATTTTTTTATGTAATTTTTTTGCATATTAAAAGTTCTTAACAAAAAATACGTTAAGGTGGCTTAGTGTGTTTTATCATTATATTCTTTTTACTATTACTGTTTTGAACAAAAAATACTTTGATAATTTTAGTTGCATAATTTCCATTATTATCTTTTTGTTTTTTTGTTTTTTCATTTTTTTTATTTTTTGCTTTATTTATTTCCAGTGTGTTTTATCATTATACTCTTTTTGCTATTAATGTTTTGAACAAAAAATACATTAATAATTTTAGTTGTATAATTTTTATATAATTATAGTTTCAAACATACTAGAGGTTTATAAAATCTTTTTAGTTGATTCTTTTTTGAACTCCACTCCCACGATATTTTGAAAGAAATTAAAAACCACTTCAAATGAACTATGAAAAGGTTGAAAATTGACATGGTATCATCATTTCACCCACATAGCATGAGCTAAAAAGTTGAGGGTTTACGGCAAAAACTGGATGCACTTCGTGCACAAAATGGACAATCTCTTTCAAAGTATCACAGTTTTGGACGAAAACTCATCTGTTACAAAAGGATTTCATTTTTTTGAACTTATTTGAACTACATACTTTTGTGCGTTTAAAATGCACCATTCAAAGCCACATCATCAATTTTCAACCCTTTTTTACTTCATTTGGTATTTTTCATGCACTTACTGATTTTTTTTGAGCTAAATAACTTTGAAACTGAAAAGCACTTCAAATAAACTCTGAAAAGGTTGAAAGTTGGCACGGTATCATCATTTCACCCACATAGCATGTTATAAAAAGTTGAGAGGGTTATGGCAAAAATCGGATGCACTTCGTGTACAAAATGGATAATCTTTTTCGAAGTATCACGGTTTCGGACGAAAAGTCATCTATTACAAAGGGATTCCATTTTTTTGAACTTATTTGAACTCCATACTTTTTGTGTGTTCAAAATACACCATTCAAAGCCACATCATCAATTTTCAATCATTTTTGACTTCATTTGGTATTTTTCATGCACTTACTCATTTTTTTGAGCTAAATAACTCTGAAATTGAAAAGCACTTCAAATGAACTCTAAAAAGGTTGAAAGTTGGCATGGTATCATCATTTCACCCTCATAGAATGTTATATATAAAGTGTATTAAAAACCATTACAACATATCATGAATAGATAAGTGACCAAATTAATAGAAATTCATCATCACATTAAAGCCAACGTACAATAGTGACAAAATAAATACATACAGTTCATACATATTCTCATTATTGAATAACATATAGCTCTCTAGAGCATCTAATTAAAACATACATCAAAACTATGTAAAAAAATTAAATGCAACAACAAATGCGATCATAACCGCTACTAATGTACCAATTGATCGAACGACATAATTATATCAAGCCTCAGTATGAATGACATATTTTCTAATCTTTCTAATCTTCAAGCGCATTGCATCCCTCTTGGTCATGTGATCGTCGACGACATCTACAACATGCAACTCCAACTTCATATTCTCCTCTTCAACTCTTTGTAATTTTTCTTTCAAGTCATTGTTTTTTTTTCAACCAAATTTAACTTCTCGACTAGAGTTGCTATGTGGGTTGGAATTTCCGGTTCAACTACCTCCTCCTAGATTAAAAAATTATGTCACGTTGGTTGGCATAATTGTCATAAACACTAAATAAAACAAATAGTTAGAAAAGATAATATATACCACATCCGAATCATAGGTAGGACGAGGGCCGACGGAGGCAGATACGAAAACCATCGCACTATGTAATAACAAGCAATAATAAAAGTAAGAAAATTACACAAGTATCTATCTAAATCATACAAGTAAAAACTTTTCCTTTTAGAAAGAAGATAAGAAGAAGAGGCTAACCACGGTGGTTCCGGCACCGAGATGGGCACGGCGATCGATGGTGGTGAGGACGGGGACGGGACAGGACGGACCGCCAAACCTTGAAAAATCTTGAGGAAAATGGAGCTTGGACAAGGAGCTTCGTGAGGAGAAAGCTTAAATGTGGCTTGGGCATTTCATCGAACACCTCATGTGCATAGGAGGTGAGCTAGAGCACCACAAAGCTCTTCCCTCGCCGGCCAAGAAAACAGAGCAGTGTGGAGTGCGCTTCTCGCTGGCGAGGGGGTATATAGGCATCTCATTGGTCCCGGTTCGTTGATGGAACCGGGACTAAAGGCCCCCAATTGGCTCCGGTTCCATCCACAAACCGGGACCAATGGTTGTGGGCCAGGAGCGAGGCCCATTTGTCCTGGTTGGTGTCTGGAACCAGGACCAAAGGGGTCCTACGAACCGGGACCAATGCCCCACGTGGCCCGGCCGGCCCCATGGCCTCATGAACCGGGACCGTTGCCCCCATGGGTCCCGGTTTGTGAGTGAACCGGGACTAATGGACTGGCCCGGCCTGGACCAAAGCCCTGTTTTCTACTAGTGGCACTAGCTGACCTCCATAAGATATAAGCTTGCCCTTGCAGAAACTTAGTCGTTTCTCAAACCGATCTTCTATACACTTCCATTCCTTATTGGTGAGTTTCTGATGATGAATAGAGATACCCAAGTAGCTAAACGGAAGAGAGCCCATCTCACACCTGAATAGTTGTCTGTAAGCATAATGTTCTTTCTTGGCTCACCCAAAGCAGAACAGTTCGCTGTTTTTTTAAATTAATCTTGAGTCCCGATAGTTGTTCAAACAGACAAAGTACCAACTTCATATTTCTAGATTTGGCGAGGTCATGTTCCATGAAAATAATCTTACCGTCCGCATATTGTAAGATGGACACCCCTCCATCAACAAGATGTGGAACTAGCCCTCCTATTAGATCGTTATCCTTAGCAACATATCAACATATCAACTACTATGTTGAATAAGATTGGGGACATCGAGTCTCCCTGTCTCAATCCTTTATGGGTTTGAAAAAATGACTCATGTCATCGTTCATCTTAATCCCAACATTACCCTTATGAACACAGGAATCCACCTGATTCCTCCAGGCTTCATTGGATCCCTTCATTCGTAGTGCTTGTTGGAGGAAATGTCATTTTACTTTATCATAGGCCTTTTTGAAATCCACCTTAAAGATGACACCATCGAGTTTCTTGGAGTGAATTTCGTGAAGCGTCTCCTGTAGGACAACAACCCCTTCTAAGATGTGTCTACCAGGCATGAAAGCCGTGTGAGTGTGTTGTACAACCGAATGGGCTATCTACGTCAACCTATTCGTTGCAACCTTAGTAAAAAAATTAAAGCTTACATTAAGCAAACAGATTGGTCTGAACTGTCCAATGCGTATGCCCCCTCCTTCTTTGGTAAGAATGTGATTGTTTCAAAGTTGAGATGAAATAGTTGTAACTGCCCGCTAAATAAATCATGAAACATAGCCATAAGATCATCTTTAATGATATGGTAACACCTCTTGTAAAACTCCACTGGTAACCCATCTGGTCGGGGAGCCTTGTTTTGCTTCATTTGCATAATTGCTTCAAACACTTCTTTCTCGCTAAACAGAGCCGAAAGCACCTTATTCTCTTCATCATTGAGTTGAGGGATATCCTCTGTTATGCACTCATCAAGCGATACAGGTGTTGGAAACATGCCCTAGAGGCAATAATAAATTAGTTATTATCATATTTCCTTGTTCATGATAATCGTTTATTATCCATGCTATAATTGTGTTGATCGAAAACTATGATACATGTGTCGATACATAGACAACACCATGTCCCTAGTATGCCTCTAATAGACTAGGTCGTTGATAAAAGATGGCTATGGTTTCCTAGTCATGGACATGAGATGTCATTTGGTAACGGGATCACATCATTAGGAGAATAATGTGATGGACAATACCCAAACTACAAACGTAGCATATGATCGTGTCAGTTTATTGCTACTATTTTCTGCATGTCAAGTATATGTTTCTATGACCATGAGATCATGCAACTCACGGACACCGAAAGAGTGCCCTGTGTGTATCAAACGTCGCAACGTAACTGGGTGACTATAAAGGTGCTCTATAGGTATCTTCGAGGGAGTTTGTTGGGTTGGCATGGATAAAGACTGGGATTTGTTACTTCGTGTGACGGAGAGGTATCTCAGGGCCCACTCGGTAATACAACATCACAATAAGCCTTGCAAGCAATGTGACTAAGTGTTAGTCATGGGATCTTGTCTTACAGTACAAGTAAAGAGACTTGCCGGTGACAAGGTTGAACTAGGTATGGAGATACCGACGATCAAATCTCGGGCAAGTAACATACCGAAGAACAAAGGGAACATCATACGGGATTAACTGAATCCTTGACATAGAGGTTCGACCGATAAAGATCTTCATAGAATATGTAGGAACCAATATGGACATCTAGGTCCCGCTATTGGTTATTGACCGTAGAGGTGTCTCGGTCATGTCTACATAGTTCTCGAACCCGCAGGGTCTACACACTTAAGGTTTGGTGACGTTTCGGTAGTATAGAGTTATGCATGGTGGTGACCGACGGTTGTTCGGAGTCCTAGATGAGATCCCATATGTCATGAGGAGATCCGGAATGGTCTGGAGGTGAAGATTCATATATATGAAGTCCTGTTTTGGTCACCGGAAAAGTTTCGGGCTCATCGGTAGTGTACCGGGAGTGTACCGGGAGACCACCGGGAGGGGTATTTCGACCCAAGAGGTTTCATGGTCTGTGGGAGAGTGAATACCAGCCTTTTGTGGGCTCGTGGAAGTCCCACACAAGGCCCATGCGGCTAGGGAAAGAAAAGCCCAAAGGGAAAAGTTGAAAAAAGGCAAAAGGGGGAGGAATCCTAGTCCTACTAGGATTGGAGGAGGAGTCCTCCTCTCCTCCCCACTTCGGCCGAACTAAAGGTGGCTTGGCCATTGCGCCAAGGCCTCTCCTCCCTCCCTCCTATATATACTGGTGGTTTAAGGGTTTGGCACTAGATTTTCAGCCACGTGCTACCCGTTCCTCCAGTGCATAGTTTCTCCTCTAGATCGGATTTCTGCAGTGCTTAGGCAAAGCCCTACCGGAATAGCTCCACCACCATCGCCGGAGCGCCGTCGCGCTGCCGGAGAACTCGTCTACCTCTCTGCTCCCTCTTGCTGGATCAAGAAGGCGGAGATCGTCATCGAGCTGTACATGTGCTGAACGCGGAGGTGTCATCCGTTCAGCGCTAGATCGAAAGGACCGCGATCAAGATCGCGAGATGGATCGTGATGAGATCACAGGACGGATCGTGATGAGTTTGCGGGACGGATCGTGATTGGATCACGGGACGGATCGTGATGAGATCGCGGGACGCTCGGCGATTTGGATCGCGAAGACGTTCGACTACACCAACAACGTTTCTTAACGCTTCCCGTTTAGCGATCTACAAGGGTATGTAGATCCACTCTTCCTCTCGTAGATGCTCATCACCATGGATAGGTCTTGCGTGAACGTAGGAACATTTTTGTTTCCCATGCGTATTCCCGAACAGTAGCATCATGAGCTAGGTCTATGTGTAGATGAGATCTCAAATAGAACACAAAGAGTTTGTGGGCGTTGATGCTTAATTGCCTCCACCCTTGGTCGTGTTTTGGTTCAGCGGTATTGTGAGATGAAGCAGCCCAGACCAACATTGCTCGTACGCTTACGAGCCACCGGTTCCCTCAACCGCAACTTTTTGCATAGATGGCTTGCGGGTGCTAGTTTCTCTCACTTTAGTTGGATCGGATTCGACAAAGGCGGTCCTTGAGAAGGTTGAAAAGCAACTAGTGTATCAACGTTGTGGTTTTTGTGTAGATGAGAATTGTTCTTGCTAGATACCCGTAGCAGCCACGTAAAACATGCAACAACAATTAGAGGACGTATAACTTGTTTTTGCAGGGTATGTTGTGATGTGATATGGCCAATTACATGATGTGCTATATGTGATGTATGAGATGATCGTGTGATGTATAGATTATCACGACTTGCATGTCGATGAGTACGGCAACCGGCAGGAGCCATAGGGTTGTCTTTAATTATTGTATGACATGTGTGTCAATCATTAAGCGCTATGTAGTGCTTTACTTTATTGCTAAACGGTAGCAATAGTAGTAGAAGCATGTTGGGCGCGACAACCCCGATGGCGACACGTTGATGGAGATCAAGATGATGGAGATCATGGTGTCGTGCCAGTGACGATGGAGATCATGTCGGTGCTTTCAAGATGGATATCAAAAGCGCAAGTTCATGGTCATATCATGTCACTTATGATTTGCATGTGATGTTAATCCTTTTATGCACCTTGTTATTCTTAGGACGACGGTAGCATTATAAGGTGATCCCTCACTTAAATTTCAAGATGAGTTGTGTTCTCCTCGAGTGTGCACCGTTGCGAAAGTTCGTCGTGTCAAGACACCATATGATGATCGGGTGTGATAGACTCTACGTTCACATACAACGGGTGCAAGCCAGTGTTGCACATGCAGAACACTCGGGTTAAACTTGACGAGCCTAGCATGTACAGACATGGCCTCGGAACACAAGAGACCAAAAGGTCGAACATGAGTCATATAGTAGATGTGATCAACATGATGATGTTCACCATTGAAACCACCTCAACTCACGTGATGATCGGACTTGAGTTGGTGAATTTGGATCATGTATCACTCGAATGACCGGAGGGTTGTCAATTTTAGTGGGGGTTCTTAAGTAATATGATTAATTGAACTCATTATGATGAACATAGTCAGTAGTGTCTTTGCAAAATTAGGTTGTAGATTACTAGCTCACGCTCTAGCTCCCTTGAATTTTTATATGTTCCTAGACAAATAGAGTTGAAAGATGATGGTAGGAATATTGCGGACTATGTCCGTGATCTAAGGATTGTCCTCATTGCTGCACAGAAGGCTTATGTCCTTAATGCACCGCTCGGTGCGCCAACCCCTCTAGGGTCGTCTGTAGATATTGTGAACATCTGAGAGGCACGTTCTGATGACTACTTGATAGTTTAGTGCGTCATGCATTACGGGTTAGAATCGAGGCTCCGAAACGTTTTGAACGTCACGGAACATATGAGATGTTCTAAGAGCTGAAATTAGGATCTCAGGCTCGTGCCCGTGTTGCGAGATATGAGATCTCCAACAAGATTCTTTGCTTGCAAGATGAAAGAGAATAGCTCAATCATTGAGCATGTGCTCAGATTGTCTGGGTGCTACAATCGCTTGAATCGAGTGGGAGTTGATCTTCCAGATAAGATAGTGATTGATATAGTTCTCCAAGTCACTGTTACTAAGCTACTAGAACTTGGTGATGAACTATAAAATGCCAGGGATAGAAATAATGATCCCTGAGCTATTCGCGATGTTTGACACCGCGAAGGTAGAAATCAAGAAGGAGCGTCAAGTGTTGATGGTTAGTCAAACCACTAGTTTCGAGGAGGGCAGGAGCAAGGAGGGAAACTTCATGGATAGCAAGTCAGTTCCTACTCCAGTGAAGCAACCCAAAGTTGAACCCAGGCCCGAGACGAAGTGCTTCGATTAGGAGGAGAGGGGTCGCTGAAGCGGAACAACCCTAGATACTTGGTAGATAAGAAGATTGGCAACGTCGATAGAAGTATATTTGATATACGTGTTATTGATGTGTACCTTGCTAGTACTCCTAGTAGCACCTGGGTATTGGATACCGGTTCGGTTGCTAAATGTTAGTAACTCGAAATAAAAGCTACGGAATAAACGGAGCACTAGCTAAGGGTGAGGTGACGATGTGTGTTGGAAATGTTTCCAAGGTTGATGTGATCAACATCACACGCTCTCTCTACCTTCGGGATTAGTGACAAACCTAAATAAATGTTATTTGGTGTTTTGCGTTGAGCATGAACGTGATTAGATCGTGTTTATTGCAACACGGTTATTCATTTAAGTTAGAGAATAATGGTTATTCTGTTTACATGAACAATACCTTCAATGGTCACGCATCCAGTGAGAATGGTTTGTTGAATCTTGATCGTAGTAATACACATGTTCATAACATTGATGCCAAAAGATACAAAGTTAATAATGATAGTACCACATACTTGTGGCACTCCTGCTAAATGTCATATTGGTATAAAACGCATGAAGAAACTCCATGCTGATGGATCTTTGGACTCATTCAATTTCGAATCGGTTGAGACATGCGAACCATGCCTCTTGGTCAAGATGACTAAGGACCCCGTTTTCTGGTTTGATGGAGCGGGCAAGTGATTTATTGGAAATGACACATGTTGATGTATGCAATCTAATGAGTCTTGTAGCGTGAGGTGGATATCGTTATTTTCTTACCTTCACTGATGATTTGAGTAGATATAGTGTATATTTACTTAATGAAACACAAGTCTGAATTGCTTGAAGGGTTCAAGCAAATTCAGTGTGAAGTTTAAGATCATCGTGACAAGAAGATAAAATTGTCTGCGATATGATCGTGGAGGTGAATATCTGAGTTATGAGTTTGGCATTCAACTTTAGACAATGTGAAAGTTGTTTCACAACTCACGCCACCTGGAACACCATAGTGTCATGGTGTGTTCGAATGTCATAGTCGTGCTCTATTGGAAATGGTGCTTGCTATGATGTCTCTAAGCATTTTGCTACTATAATTTTGGGGTTATGCATTAGAGACAACTACATTCACTTTAAATAGTGAACCATCTAAGTCCGTTGAAATGACACCGTGTGAATTATGGTTTGATAGAAACCTAAACTGTCATTTCTTAATGTTTGGGGCTGCGACGCTTGTGTGGAAAAATATTTTCATCTAATGAGCTCGAACCCAAAGCGGACAAATGCATCTTCATAGAATACCCTAAGAACAGTTGGGTGAACCTTCTATCTTAGATCCAAGCATAAAGTGTTTGTTGCTAAAACGGGTCCTTTCCCGAGAAAAAGTTTCTCTCGAAAGAATTGAGTGGGAGGAAGATAGAACTTGATGAGGTTATTGAACCTTTGTTTCAACGAGAGAGTAGCGCAGCGCAGGAAGATGTTTCTGTAAAGCCTACGTTAGTTGAAGAGGAAGTTAATGATGATGATCATGAAGCTTCGGATCAAGTTACTATCAAACCTCGTAGGTTGACGGGGATGCGTACTGCTCCTGAGCGATACGACAACCCTGTCTTGGAGGTCATGTTGTTTGACAATGATGAACCTACGAGCTATGGGGAAGCGATGATGGGCCCGGATTCCAACAAATGGTTAGAGGCCATGAAATCCGAGGAAGGATCCATGTATGAAAACCAAGTATAGACTTTGGTAGACTTGCTCGTTGGACGGCAGGTCGTCGAGTACAAATGGACCTTTGAGATGATGACAGACGCTGATGGTAAATGTCACCATTTATAGAGCTCGACTTGTCGCAAAGAAGTTTCTGACAAGTTCAAGGAGTTAACTGCGATGAGACTTCCTCACTCATAGCAATGCTAAAGTCTGTTAGAATTATGTTAGCAGTTGCTGCATTTTTCAATTATGAAATCTGGCAGATGGATGACAAAACATTGTTTCCTTAACAGTTTACTTAAGGAAAGGTTGTATGTGATACAACCAGAGGGTTTTGTCAGTCCTAAGGATGCTAAAAGGCGTGCGAGCTCCAGCAATCCATCTAAGGACTGAAGCAAGCATCTCGAAGTTGGAAATACACTTTGATGAGGTGGTCAAAGTTCTGTAGTTTATAGAAAGTTTGCGAGAAACTTGTATTTACAATAAAGTGAGTGGGAGCACTATAGAATTTCTGATAAGTATATATGGTTGACATATTGTTGATCGGAAATGATGTAGAATTTCTAGAAAGCATAAACGGTTGTTTGAAAAGAGTTTTCAAAGGAAGACCTGGATAAAGCTATCTAATTGTTGAGCATCAAGATCTATAGAGATAAGTCAAGATGCTTGATGACACTTTCAATGAGTACATACCTTGACAAGATTTTGAAAGAGTTCAAAATGGATTAGTCAGACAAAGAGTTCTTGCCTGATTTGTAACGTGTGAAGTTGAGTGAGACTCAAAGCTCGACAACGTCAGAAGAAAGAGAAAGGACGAATGTCGTCCCCTATGCCTTAGCCATAGGCTCTATATTATGCCATGCTGTGTACCGCACCTGGTGTGTGCCTTGCCATGAGTCTGTCAAGGGTACAAAAGTGATCCAGGAGTGGATCACTGGACAGCGGTCAAGATTATCCTTAGTAACTAAAAGACTAAGGAAGATGTTTATCGGTTATAGAGGTGATAAAGAGTTCATCGTAAAGAGTTACGTCGATGCAAGATTTAACATCGATTCAGATGACTCCTAGTAGCAATCTGGATACGTATAGTGGAGCAGCCATTTGGAATATTACCAAGTGGAGTGTGGTAGAAGTGTTTACAGTTTGACATAGAGATTTGCAAAGTACACACAGATCTGAATGTCGCAGACCCGTTGAGTATAAGACCTCTCTCACATGCAGAGCATGATCGAGCCCCAGAACTCATTGGGTGTTAGATTCATAACAATGCGAATCACATGGTGATGTGAACTAGATTATTGACTCTAGTGCAAGTGGGAGACTGTTGGAAATATGCCCTAGAGGCAATAATAAATTAGTTATTATCATATTTCCTTGTTCATGATAATCGTTTATTATCCATGATATAATTGTGTTGATCGGAAACTCAGATACTACATAGACAACACCATGTCCCTAGTATGCCTCTAATAGATTAGCTTGTTGATCAAAGATGGCTATGGTTTCCTAGTCATGGACATGAGATGTCATTTGGTAACGGGATCACATCATTAGGAGAATGATGTGATGGACAAGACCCAAACTACAAACGTAGCATATGATCATGTCAGTTTATTGCTACTGTTTTCTGCATGTCAAGTATATGTTTCTATGACCATGAGATCATGCAACTCACGGACACCGGAAGAGTTCCTTGTGTATATTAAACGTCGCAACGTAACTGGGTGACTATAAAGGTGCTCTACAGGTATCTCGGAGGGTGTCTGTTGGGTTGGCATGGATCAAGACTGGGATTTGTTACTCCGTGTGACGGAGAGGTATCTCAGGGCCCACTCGGTAATGCAACATCACAATAAGCCTTGCAAGCAATGTGACTAAGTGTTATTCACGGGATCTTGTATTACGAAACGAGTAAAGAGACTTTCCTGTAACGAGGTTGAACTAGGTATGTAGATACCGACGATCGAATCTCGGGCAAGTAACATACCGAAGAACAAAGGGAACATCATACGAGATTAGCTGAATCCTTGACATAGAGGTTCGACCGGTAAAGATCTTCGTAGAATATGTAGGAACCAATATGGGCATCCAAGTCCCACTATTGGTTATTGACCGTAGAGGTGTCTCGGTCATGTCTACATAGTTCTCGAACCCGCAGGGTCTGCACACTTAAGGTTTGGTGACGTTTCGATAGTATAGAGTTATGCATGGTGGTGACCGAAGGTTGTTCGAAGTCCCGGATGAGATCCCGGACATCACGAGGAGCTCAGGAATGGTCCGGAGGTAAAGATTCATATATAGGAAGTCCTGTTTTGGTCGCCGAAAAAGTTTCGGGCTCATCGGTAGTGTACCGGGAGTGCCGGTAGTGTACCGGGAGACCACCGGGAGGGGTATTTCGAACCAAGAGGCTTCATGATCTGTGGGAGAGTGAATATCAGCCCTTTGTGGGCAGGTGAAAGTCCCACACATGGCACATGCGTCTAGGAAAAGAAAAGCCCAAAGAGAAAAGTGGAAAAAGGGCAAAAGGGGGAGGAATCCTAGTCCTACTAGGATTGGGGGAGGAGTCCTCCTGTCCTCCTTACTTTGGCCCACTCGGCCCACACAAGGCCCATGCGGCTGGGGAGAAAAGCCCAAAACGAAAAAGGTGGAAAAAAGCAAAAAAGGGCTAAATTAGGAAGGAGTCCTAATCCTACTAGGAGTGGAGGAGGAGGACTCCTCCCTCCTGGTTCGGCCAACCCTAGGGCTGACTCCTTGGGAGGCAAGCCTCCTCCTCCTCTCCTCGTATATATACTAGAGGGTTTTAGGGTTTTGGCACAAGATTTTCAGCCACGTGCTACCCGTTCCTCTAGTGCATAGTTTCTCCTCTAGATCGGATTTCTGCAATGCTTAGGCGAAGCCCTGCCGGAATAGCTCCACCACCATCGCCGGAGCGCCATCGCGTTGCCGGAGAACTCTTCTACCTCTTCGCTCCCTCTTGCTGGATCAAGAAGGCGGAGATTGTCATCGAGCTGTACGTGTGTTGAATGCGGAGGTGTCGTCCGTTCGGTGCTAGATTGGAAGGATCGTGATCAAGATCGCGAGACGGATCGTGATGAGATCGCAGGACGGATCGTGATCAGTTCGCGGGACGCTCAGCGATTTGGATCGCGAAGACGTTCGACTATACCAACCGCGTTTCTTAACGCTTCCCGCTGAGAGATCTACAAGGGTATATAGATTCACTCTCCCTCTCGTAGATGCTCATCACCATGGATAGATCTGCGTGTGCGTAGAAAACATTTTGTTTCCCATGCGACGTTCCCCAACACTCATGCCCTGCAATTGTACCTTCATCCTGTTCATGTGTGAATAAGCTGTGACCCCGTGTTTTGATACTCGGCATACGAATCGATATTCGTGATGTGTGTTTTTCTTATAGTGAGACTTAAACAGCAAAGTGGGATGAATAGCTAACTTTCTTTTGGATAAAATGAATAGCAAACTAAGTTCACAAGCTATACATATCACAGTCCATGATCGACTACAAAAAGGGTTAACTACTGACGACACAACTAACGATGCATCAAAATCTGAACAGGTTCAATTTTATGCTTGAACGCCAATGTCAATCACAACAGGGGAAGGCCATGAACAGCGCAGGCGTCTTTCAAGTAGAAGTAGAACGATGTATTCCACCTAATCCACACTTGAACACAAGTGCAAGTGGAACAGGGGAAGGCCACAAATCAATGGGGGCGTCTTCAGGACTTGCAAAACAGAAGGAAAAGCTGTGATAGAGGATGCTGATGCCGTTGGATGGCCAAAGGTGACCTTGCCGTTGGATAGCCCGGATGGCCAAAGGTGACCTGCAGGAAATTACCTGAAAACGTTCGGTTACATATTACAGTTAAGAACAGCTGAAGTCAAAGAATTTAATAACGAAGTGAGGCACATCATGAAAAAAAGAGGTCACCTTGCTGTATTTATCAAGGTTCGAGAGGCTTATTTTCTGTTGAATTTTGCAAACCAGTCACAACTGTAGGTGGCTAGGTGCTCCTGATGATCATTTCTATCTCCATGCCTGAAATGCGGAAATATCCTGTACACATAGGAGCAGGTAGGTACTTTTTATATTATTGTCCACCTTAATCAACCGCAAATTTTGAATAACAAGGCATCATTTCACAATGCAAAAAAAAACACTTATGTGCCAACGCCTATATAACTCTAGGCGTTTGTCCATGTAAGGATTATCTAACGAATTACAGGCAGCATTTTTTTCTACTTTTTAAGACAATAAACACCGTCATGTTGCTTTTTTAGATTCTTGTGCATGCTCCAATTCATCACACAAGAAATCAATCTTAGAATTAGTTTAACATTTGCTAGGATGTAGCCTATGCGTTTCTGATTAGAATTATACAGTCAGCATATAATCCTATTTCAATTAATGGACCAGCTGATCACCCCAAAAGAGAGGGATCCATCCTTTTACGCTATATTTTGGGAAAGAAGGTGTAAATTTTAACATAGAAGAAACAAGAATAATTTTATGTGAAAAAGTCTACCCTTCTGCATGAAAGAACCATTTGAGAAATCGAAACATTTTTTTAGAACAATCAGACATAACAAAAGAAAAACAAGCAAGGACACACATTGAAGAAAATATGTTGGAGGAAAAATTCAAAGCCAGCAAACGTGTTAGCAAAGCGAGCAAACAATGGACAAGAGAGTAATTGGCATGCGGAAACCAACCAAGGATGATGGAAGAAGAATAGAACAGCAAAAGAATGTGTCACTCGAACCAATAGCGAATGGAGCACATACCAATATATTGATGTGAGCGAGCTTCAGCTCGTTTTCCTTTGATTTGCACCACATCTGTAATTGAGAGCAGTTCCTAATTTTCAGTTTCTTGAGGCTGGTGAGTTGTTGTATGCCCTCCGGCAAAGACCTGATGCCCTCACAAAAATTGATCACAAGAGTCTTGAGACAGGTTAATTCTGTCAACCAATGTGGCAATGATGACATGCTGTTACAACTGTATAGTGTTAGCTCTTGTAGCTTTGTCAGTTTCCTGATGCTCTCATCCAATTCCTTTAGCCCTGCGTATCCATCTATGTGCAGCCTCTGAAGGAATGTGAGCTCACCCAACCATTTTGGCAGTTCTTCATGGTCCTTGCCTGTTAGGCTTAGACATTTGAGGGAAGAGAGATGTTGGATGATCTCTGGTGTGCCAGTCATATCGCCACACCCTTCCATCCTTAATTCAGTGAGGCAAGAGAGGTGGCCAAGCAATCTCCACTGATGGAGAGGCAGCTCGCAGTCTGCAACGGCCAGTTCAGTAGTTACTAGAGAAGAAGAGTTGGTGTGTGACATAGTACACTCTCCCCACGATGACAGCACATTATCACTCTTACTTATATACCAACGTTTAGCTCTTGGAAGAAACGATTTCATCCTCAGGTTCGGGCAATTTATTATATACAAACAATCAAGCATAGGGAGCCTGAGGTCGTTCGCACCATTGGAGTCTGATGCCCTCCACTCTTCCAGACGTTTCATATCATACAGACCTAGCCATGTCAGGTTTGGCAGTTGGCTAAACCAGGATGGAAAACTGACACCATTATACCATTGCATAATCAGTGTAGTTAAACTGCTCGGTGGCTCTAGTTTTTCCAACAACACTTCATCATCCACAAACCTCTGGGCATCTTCAGTCCACCGCAGAGTCAAGTCTTTAAGTCTTTCTTTTTCCATTAACTTTATGCACACAGCATCTTCCGCCGACTTCACTTTTTCAAGTTGGACTATCTGCAGCTCAACAGGATTCGTTTCTTGTAGGAGGACAAGGTTACTGCTAGATTTACCATCACCAGTATGCACGCCAAAAAGTGGTAATGATATAGAACTAGTACTGAGCTGCGGTACATTAGAAAGAAGCCAGCATCCCTTAAAATATAGCATCTTCAAACTATCAATCGTACCTATACTTTCTGGTATCTTTGTAATATTGCAGTGTGAGAGGTCCAGTGTGTGCAGCTTTCTAAGGTTACCGATACTTTCAGGTAGAGAGCAAATAGCATCACCGTTATTAGACAAGTCCAACTGCCCCAGATTGGGAAGGGTACTGATATGGTCTATCAAACGGTCAATTTGACATACAGATGATCTGTCATGTCTATACTGCAGGCATGCCGATAGATTCAAATATTGAAGATTGGTAAATCCATCAAAAGCTTCCGGTATATAATTAACCCCTCTACACATCGATAAATCAAGATGCACCAAACTTTTCTGATTTCCAGATAACCATGACAATTCTTTCAGGCAATAAGAACCTGATAGGTTTAAAAACTTGAGTTTATTGAAGCTGCCCAAAACTTCAGAGAGCTGTTCGAGACAAGAGTGACCTGAGGATAATTCCGAATACTCCACTTTGGCGACGGTGCCAAACACTTTCGTTTTGCTGCAATCAACATAAGAGCTGAATGATAAGTTCAAATATTTCAGCTCAGATAGGACACCCAAGGATGCGTGTAGATTTCCAATACATCTACATCTTGACAAGTTCAAATATTGCAGTTCTGTGAGGCTCTCCAAGAACTCTGATACATTGCAAACACGGACGCATTTTGACAAATCAAGATGCACAAATTTTTTTAGATCTCCGAAGGATTTTGGAAGTTCTCTCATTGCTGAACAACCAGATAAATCAAGATACATCAGACCTTCAATTTCTCCAATTGACTGTGGCAGTGTCAAGATGTTAGAAGAACCACGGAGACTGAGGTAATTTAATTTTGATAGACTGGTTATACTATTGGGAATTGTCGCATCTTGTATTCCCGGAGCGTTAAGATACCTCAACCGTTTTGATCGATCAATAGAATCTGGCAACTTATCTATGCAACACTGACTTAAGTCCAAGACACGTAGCGACTTGGCAGATGCAAATGCAGCATCATGAAGTCCAATTTCAGCAGAGTCCATAAAATGGAGTGCTCTTATCCTGGGTGACTCCAATCGTTTGTTACAATCATCGAGCAATGCATAGTGGCAGCTGCTTCCCCCAAGGTTACCATCTTCGCTAGTGACAAGAATTTCATCGTCCATTACCGATCTGGCTAGATCATGCACAAGATCATGCATGGTGAATAATGTAACATCGTCAGGATGCTCTCTAGCAGACTGCAATAAAAGTAATTAGTAATATCAGATTTGCACTAGCACATATTGTACATACTATAATGCCGATGAAAGTATGTCCTTGTGTGCCCTTACGTGGTTCAATTGATTTGATTTAAATAATACTAGAACATATATGGAAGTATGCCCCTTATCATTTTTGCGAGTCGTGTAGATTTTATTACGGCAATTTCCCTTGCATTTCAGAGTTTGCAACCTGGCCACCCTCCAAATGACATGAGGCCTCCAAACCGATGTCATTGTATTAATCATAGGCAAGTTACCCCTGTCGGAGTTGTAGCCAGATTTTCTCTGGCATGACAAGGATTATACTCATCTACCTAATCCATGATAATGATTTAACATTGATTTGTTCACAGTAAAATCACATTACTTTTATGCATATTACACATCAAATCTGAAGTATGCATTTTAGAAGAACATGCATTGTGAAAGAACGCAGGAAATAGCTTCTTGTACTAATCAATCACGCTAGTGGAAATAAGCAAAAAGGCCCAGCAAGTGAGAAGCTACGTTTGTACAAAATAGCAAATCCCAAGGGTAATAAGAACAACCATTCATTCAACAAAATATGTATCTTATTTTTCTTGCCCTTGGAAGTTACCTCCCACCGCTAGCCATTACTTTTATTTTTATTTGCATGCCATAATAAAGTCAATTGTCAAGATAATCAAGAATGTGCTTTTGTTGAGCTTGCATCTGTGGTAGTATGTGATGTGCATTTTGGAGAAGGCTGTAAAATGAATTAACCACCTAAATCGTTGATAAATTATCTTGCCATTTTTCACAGAAAGAATTTGTTGCCATTTCAGCAGTATAACAGAATCTGCATGTGTACTACAGAAATAGGCATTTTGTTTGAGTTGCCTTACAACAGTACAAAGAAAATAAATATAATGTTCAATTGAAAAAGTCTTGTAGAAACTAACCAGTGATGATTTTGAGTGTTCAAGGAATGACAGCCCTAAAAGCTCCGTAATGTATTTCTCGCCGAGCTGACGACTGGAGAATGTTCTGGTTGGCTTAATAAAATCAAGAGAAACCCACTGGTGAATTAGATCATCTTTGACTATTTTGTGACCTTTTGTAAAGATTGCACAATAGGCAAAGCACAGCTTCAAATATGCAGGCATGGAACTATAACTTAACCTCAAGGATGCAATCACCTGTCTTGAAGGTGTATCTTCCGAGTCTGAAGCAGATAGAGTCCAAATATCACTGTCTCTCACTGACTCCCATTCATGAGACGTTGGCATAGAATTTAACATGTACCCAAGTGATTGAGCTGCTAAACCCACACCTCCACATTTCATTGCAATTTCCATCCCAATCTGTTCCAGCTTACCTTTGTCATCTTTATATTCAAAGCCACTCTTTTGCTTTATTATAGTCCAACACATGTCATTTGTCAGTGGTGCTAATTTGTGTGGTCGGGTTGACATTTTCTTTGCAATGCCTTCATTCCGTGTGGTTACTATAACAACCACCTTGCTTCCCTTCTCAACCATTAACATAGTCTTCAGATCATCCAAAAGAAAATCACTGCCTTCCCACAAATCATCTAAAACAATAAGAATCTTCTGCTTTTCAGCAAATAGCTTTTGAAGAGCAATGTGTATCATCTCCCTATTAGTGTCTTGACTTGTATTCCCTGAAAGTTGTGATATTATAGAATTACCAATATTGTTCAAGTCAAATGTTTGGGACACATAAACCCACACCCTTGAGTAATCTTGGAATTGGGAATTATTGTTGGAATTAACCACGAGTCTGTGTCCGGTACGGACTGGAATCAGTCACCAAGTCATATTGTAGGGTAGGCTAGATTTCTTCTTTATATACTGTTGTACCCTGTGTTGTAAAATTATCAGATCAAAGCAATAAAATTACCAAGGCTCGACACGAGCCTTTTGGCCAAATCTCGCCGAGACTCTGTGTGCATCTTGTTCACCTGCATTGTTAGAATCGATCCAGCTGCTAGGTAGCCTGCTTATAGTATACGTACGTGTGCAAGCAGCCGGAGTAAGCTAGCTTTGCTACGTGCGTGTCTCAAGCCTAGTCTGTCGTTCATTGTTCGTCATTCCGCCGAAAAGTAATCGGTTGATCGTTGCCGCGACAACGGGACCAGTGCCAACAATTATTATTTAGAGCTTGGTTTATTGGCGTGATTTTCGGAAAGCAATCGAAGGATCATGTCGAGCCAGAGCAAGGAGATCGTTGTGGCGGAAGCGGGAGCAGGAGCACCGATGCCGATGGTGGGGGTGTCGCAATTCCCCCGGCTGGATCGAGAGGACTTCGCACTATGGGCGATGAACATGGAGGTCGCAATGGAGGGCGCTGAGCTCTGGGAAGCTGTCGAGGACGGCGGCACAGAGTACGTGAAGGGAGCGGCGAAGTACCGGACGGATCGTCGGGCGTTAACGGCGATCTACTCTGCCATGCCGAAGGATGTGCTGCAACACCTCGTCGGAAAGAAATCGGTGAAGGAGGCATGGGAGACCATCAAGATCCTGCACCAGGGTCATGACTGTGTCAAGGAAGCACACCTTCAGTCCCTGATGAGAAGCTACGAGTGCCTGAAGATGGAGGAAAGTGAGACGGTTGATCAGTTTGCCGCACGTCTCAAGACCCTCGTCAACGGCATACGTGGCTATGGTTCAACCCTAGAAGAAGTTGCGATCGTCCGACGATTTTTGCGCGCCGCGCCGGCACGCTACATCCAGATCGTCACGTCGATCGAACAATGTCTCGACCTAAAGACTCTCACGGTCGAGGATCTCATCGGAAGGTTCAAGGCCCACGACGAGAGAATTCGTCTCAACTTCGGCGATTCGAAGGAGAGTGAGCATCTCATGCTTACAATGTCGCAATGGATGGCCCTGTCGAAAGGAAAGCAAGGTGGATCCACGAGCGGCAGTAAAGCAAAGGAGAAGCAAGGCCCGGTGAAAAAGGACCTCGCTGGACAGGAAGAAAAGGCTAGAAAACCAAGGAGAAAATTTGACATAAAAAAAGTAAGGTGTCACAACTGTGGAATCCTCGGTCACTTCAAGTCTGATTGCAAGAATCCGCCGAAGGAGAGAGCTCTCATGGCCAAGGGAGGCGATGATAGCGATATGATGCTCATGGTCGAAGTATGCGAGCTTATGGACGAGGACAGTCCAGCTCCGAAGGCGCCGGCTACCGAGGTTGTCACGCTCGACGAAGAGAAGGTTTACCTTCACGACAAGAAGAGGATGAACACGGCAAGGCACGTGTGGTACCTCGACACAGGAGCAAGCAACCACATGACCGGCGACAAGGACCAGTTTTCTGAGCTAAATCTCTCGGTTGGAGGCACGGTTCGATTTGGTGACGGGCGGACCGTTGACATCATAGGGCGAGGCACTGTCCTATTTGAGCTGAAGAATGGCGGTCACAAGGTACTCACGGATGTGTACTATATTCCCAAGCTAAAGAGCAACATTATTAGCCTTGGCCAGCTCGAGGAGCATGGTTGCAAGATTGTGCTCGAAGATGGCTATCTATGGGGGTATGACCGTCAGAGGATGTTGATCATGAAGGTGCAGAGGTCGCCCAACAGACTCTACATCCTCAACTTGGATCGTGTGGATCCAGTATGTCTCTTGTCAAGCATGGAGGACTCGGCATGGAAGTGGCACGCGCGCTACGGTCATCTAAATTTCCAGGCTCTTCGGATGGTACGTGGTCTACCGTGCATCAATCATGTTGAGCAGGTGTGCGATGGTTGCCTTGTTGGGAAACAAAGGCGGGCCTCGCTCCCGAGAGAGGGAAACTTTAGAGCAAGTAAAGCTCTTGAGTTGGTCCATGGAGACTTGTGCGGACCCATTACACCGGCTACCCCAGTCGGGAACAAATACTTCTTGCTCATCGTCGACGACTTCAGCAGATACATGTGGATTGTGTTGTTGAAGATGAAATACCAAGCTTTGCAAGCCTTCAGGAAAGTAAAAATGGCGGCCGAGGTAGTATCTGAAGCCAAGCTGAAGGCCCTCCGCACCGATCGGGGGGGTGAGTTCAAGTCTCGTGAATTCACGGATTTTTGCGAAGCACATGGGATCAAGCAGTATCTTACGGCGCCATATTCACCGCAGCAGAACGGTGTTGTGGAGCGAAGGAATCAAACCGTGGTGGCGATGGCACGAAGCATGATGAAGAGCAAAGGGATGCCAGGCAAGTTTTGGGGTGAGGCGGTCAATACGGCTGTTTATCTGTTGAACCGGGCTCCAACCAAGAGTGTGGTTGGGATGACCCCGTACGAAGCATGGTACGGACACAAGCCTGTAGTTGATCATCTTCACACGTTCGGGTGTGTGGCGCATGTGAAGACAGTGGCCGGGCATACAAGCAAGTTGGCGGATCGGAGTACTCCAATGATATTGGTTGGCTATGAAGCGGGCACGAAGGCTTACCGTGCGTGCAACCCCTCGACCAATAAGGTGGTTGTGACGCGTGATGTGGTCTTTGAAGAAGCAAGGTCATGGAATTGGAACTCCTCCGAACCGGTATACCCGACTTCCGATGACATTTTTCATGTTGTTTACAACGAATATGAGCGTGCAGATAATCAACCGGAGACTACACGGAAGGACTGCCCAGCAACAAAAGTGCCAGAGGGTACAACCGCTGCTCACACTCCAGGAGAGCACGTAACATGCACTCCAGAAGATCCAAAACTGCATGCACGTGAAGGATCCCAAACGTTGGCTAATTCACACAGTGAACATGTAACTGTACATAGTACAGGAGAGCCCGGATCACCAGAAAACAGGAGTTTGGCAACTCCGCAAGATGAAAATTCCTCGTCTTCGACAGAACAGGAGACAAGGGAACGTCCGCCGACACCAGTCCGTCTTCGACCAGTGATGGATTTATATCCGGAGGAAGCACTTCGTACTATTAATCCTGTCAAGATTATAAGAAGAGGACGACAATGTTTGCTTAGCGTCGAAGAACCGACGAAATTTGAAGAAGCAAATACTGAGGAGTGTTGGCGTCGTGCTATGGATGAAGAATTGGGATCGATACGAGACAACAAAGTATGGGAGCTCGCAGATCTTCCCAACGGTCACAAAACCATAGGGCTCAAGTGGGTGTACAAAGTCAAGAAGGATGCCAATGGGAACTTGGTCAAGCATAAAGCTCGGCTCGTAGCTAAAGGATTCGTGCAAGAGCAAGGTGTGGACTTCGAGGAAGTGTTCGCTCCAGTCACAAGGATGGAATCGGTGAGGCTAGTTATAGCTCTCGCGGCTCAAGAATCTTGGCGGCTACATCACATGGATGTAAAATCCGCGTTTTTGAACGGGGAGTTGGAAGAAGAAGTATACGTGAAGCAACCGCCGGGGTACATCAAAGACGGAGAAGAACACAAGGTATTGAAGCTACACAAGGCGTTGTACGGGCTACATCAAGCCCCTCGGGCATGGAACATCAAGCTTGATCGTACATTGATTTCTCTTGGTTTTGAGAAAAGTCCACTTGAGCATGCTATGTACAAGCGAGGTAAAGGCAAGAATCGTCTCTTAGTGGGCATCTATGTTGATGATCTCTTGATAACTGGACCAGACGAAGAGGAGATTGCAAGATTCAAGCTACAAATGAAGGAGTTGTTCAAGATGAGTGATCTCGGGCTCTTGACTTACTACCTTGGGATCGAGGTACAACAAAAGCCGGAGGGAATCACACTATGCCAAGAGGCATATGCAAAGAAGATACTTGAAAGTTGTAGCATGGAGGATTGCAAACCGACTTATGCTCCAATGGAGCCTCAGCTTAAACTTAGCAAAAGGAGTGAAGCTCCCGCGGTTGATGCAACGGATTATCGAAGTGTGGTCGGAAGCCTAAGGTATCTTGTGAATACACGACCAGACTTGGCCTATTCCGTTGGTATAGTGAGTCGCTTCATGGAAGCACCCACGACTGAACATTGGGCAGCTGTCAAACATATACTCAGATACATCAAAGGGACAACAAACTTCGGTTGTGTCTATTTGAGAGAGGAGAAGAAGGAGGTGGTGGAACTACTTGGCTATAGTGATAGCGACCTGGCAGGAGATGTGGATGACCGTAAAAGTACCTCGGGTCTGGCATATTTCTTGGGTAGTAGTATAGTGACTTGGCTATCACAAAAGCAAAAGGTGGTTGCATTATCATCCTGTGAAGTAGAGTATATAGCAGCTGCAACCGCGGCGGGTCAAGGTGTATGGCTAGAAAGGCTACTCGGTGACCTCACAGATAAGGAACCAGAAAGAGTGATGCTCAATGTTGACAACAAGTCTGCGATTGCCCTGTGTAAGAATCCAGTGCATCATGACAGGACCAAACACATCGATATAAGGTATCACTACATACGACAGTGCATGGAAGAAGGCCAGATTGAAGTCAACTATGTTTGCACCGACGACTAGCTTGCAGATATCCTGACCAAGTCTTTGGGACGACAGAAGTTCACGGAGATGCGGAGGAGGATCGGCGTCCAAGCTGTAAAGTGAGGACATCGTGTTTAGGGGGTGATTGTTGGAATTAACCACGAGTCTGTGTCCGGTACGGACTGGAATCAGTCACCGAGTCATATTGTAGGGTAGGCTAGATTTCTTCTTTATATACTGCTGTACCCTGCGTTGTAAAATTATCAGATCAAAGCAATAAATTACCAAGGCTCGACACGAGCCTTTTGGCCAAATCTCGCCGAGACTCTGTGTGCGTCTTGTTCACCTGCATTGTTAGAATCGATCCAGCTGCTAGGTAGCTTGCTTATAGTATACGTACGTGTGCAAGCAGCCGGAGTAAGCTAGCTTTGCTACGTGCGTGTCTCAAGCCTAGTCTGTCGTTCATTGTTCGTCATTCCGCCGAAAAGTAATCGGTGGATCGTTGCCGCGACAACGGGACCAGTGCCAACAATTATTATTGTAGATTAGTTTGGCCATGGTTGTCTTGCCAAGGCCCCCAATACCATATATAGGAAGAAAGGTGGTTTGTTCTGTGATGCCCTTAGATAAAGAAGCCAGTATTTTCTCTTCCTCGTCAGTCCTCCCAATGATCTGTGCCTTCAGGGTGGATGATGTTGTTACACGTGTATCGATAACTTTCTGCTCATTGGCACCAGCCCCTGCCATTAAGTTGAAGGCCTTGTGTTGAGCTGTGATCTCCGCCACATGCTCTCTGATCATCTTCATCTTATTGGCCATTTTTATCTTGTGAAGAGTTGTGAGAAAAGGGATCACAGCAACCAATTTCTTCTTGCGGGAGACCTGCAAGAGATATTTCCATTTTCTGTTAGTACTTGGCTTAATATTTTGGAAGTGGCTCGGTAAATGAGCATGTCCATGCTAGCAGCCTAGCTGCATTACTGTCTATCATAACTTCTTTTTTTAAAGTAGTACTGTAAAGACTGTACCAATCCTCACTGTTAGGTTGCAAGAATAAGATAGTTTATGTTACAATTTGCAGCCAAGTGTATAACTAACTATATGACCAGATGAGCAATTTATTTTGCAAAGTTCCCCAGTAAAGAAAAAGATGCCGACATCCAATAGGGGATCATATCCAACGCATCGCCCCACCCATAAGTTTATTTCCTTGCCATCGTCGTCGCCGCCTCCAGCTTTGGCTCGGTCAGGCTGGGGCCTCCCTGCCTCCTCCTGTGGTGCGCTCAATTATTTTTCAAGAGTATGAGAACACTTTTTTTCCGGGAGGGAATACAAGAATAATTAGAATAGGAAAAATTGTGCAAACAACCTATAAAGAGTACATTTTGACTCTTCTTATTTTCTTACCTGACATGAGAGACTAGAAAGAGAAACTTCGATGATCTAAAGTATTTACAGCACTTGGTAAACAATGTTCCTTTAAAGCAAAGACTTTTTGCCTTGTCTGAAAGAAAATCGTTGCACTGCCAAAATCACGCATTCAGAGCTTGGATGAGAAATTTACCATAACATAGGTGCTTCAGTTATTTTTTAAGCTAATCTAGTATTCCCTTTGTAAACTAATATAAGAGTTCTTAGGTTATTAAAGTAGTATTCTAAATGCTCTTATATTAGTTAGTTTATAATGGAGGGATTATCATGCTTGTACTACCAAGGAGGAACACAGCGTGTGGTGTGGGTGTGGGGATGGGATCAAATTGCAGATCTAGAATTCTAGATCAACCAGCTCCTTCTCATCCCTGTATTGATCTGGATGGGGCCCATTTGTCAGGTGGGGCTATGATAGCAGTGGGGGAGCCTACACGCCTAGCCATCGCCCTCGCCGGAGACAGGCCGGACCTCGCGACCGTCCGTCGTCGCTGCACCCCGCCGCCGCTGATGGCCACTGTCCCTGCCCCCCCCGCCGCTGTTGTTGGGGCCGCTGCACCCTGCCGTGGCTCCTCCCCGCTGCTGTTGCGGGCCGCTGCATGCCGCCACAGCTGATGGCCGCCGCCGCTGATGGCCGTCGTCGCTGCTCCCCGCTGCTGTTGCGGGCTGCTGCACCCCGCCGTCGCTGCACCCCATCGTCCCTGATGCTCCCCGCTACCGCTGCTGCTCCCCGCGCCACTCTCCGCCGCCGCTGATGGCTGCTACTCCGCGCCGCCGCAGCCACCGCTGCTCCTAGCTGCTGCAGCTGCTCCCCGTGTCGCTGCTCCGTGCCGCTGCTCCGCGCCGTCCTAGCCATCACTGCTCCCCGCCACAGCCGCCGTGACCATGGTGTGGGCCAGGTGCCGACGCCGGCGAGGTGGGGCTGCCTCGGCCATGGTGCGGGCCAGGCGCCAGCGATGCCGAGCTGAGCTTGCCCCAGCTCCCGAGTGCCGACGCGAGTCGCCTCACCACGCACGGTCGTGCGCTCGTGCCGCCGCGGGTTGCGAGAGGGAGTAGAGAAGAAATTGTTTTTTTAGATGGGCCCCACCCAGGTCAAAACCGCCGTTGACTAGCGCCACATCAGCAGCGGGTGGAGACAAACCAGCCAGGGGTGTTTTGTCCGGTTTAGGATTGTTCGAGGGCTAGAAGAAACAGAAAAATAGATCAGGGGATAAAATGAACCATCCACTTTATTCAGGATAGTAAAATGAATTTTTTTCTGTTGAAAATTATTTCACTTTTCTTTATTGTGCCAATATATGGCGTTGAGCATGTGTGATGAATAAGATAAGAGCCACCGTGCTTCGGGCGCACTTACAGCGACACACAACAAGTGAAAATAATTACGAAAATTCGATATGACTCGTACTACTATATGATATCGTTATCCGAATGGTTGGTCCACCTCGTGATTTATGTGTGCAACTGTATTCAGCAGTGTATTGCAACTCCTAATTCAATATGAAACATTGTTGCTTTGGCGTGCCTCTTGTCCATTATGACGCTGATCCAGTCTCGTCTACTACGGTCTTGTCCGCGGATGTTTATTCTGGAATGAAGTGTTGTGACAACTAGACGATATCCCGCAGCAACGCGGGAATGTAAAAATACATATATGTAGATCTATACAACAATTATAAAATATTGAGTAACATAGCATAATATAAAGAAGCCATTTGGTAAGTTCCATATGGATTGCCACACGCGCACAATTATCGCATGCATAAGAAGTCTTAAATATAATACAAAAGAAATAAGTATCCATGTACATATGTGGTTAGAATACTTATAAAATGTGCCTCAATGTTACAATTTATCACAGTTATTTGCAATCCGTATGAAGAAGCATCCCGTCGATGTGAAAGTTGTCTGTTTTCTATAGAAGAACAATAAGTTCGAATAGGAACTCGGAATTGATACAACTAACAACCACAACTAATTTGGAGTTGCATTAAACAAAAAAAATGATTGTATTTAGCTTTGCAACTAAGTTCTACAAAAAAACGTGGAATCAAATTAATAATACCAATCATATAATAATATATGGAAGTATGATAAGAAAACTAAGTGATGTAATATTTTTTACAATAAAGCATGCTCAAGAGTGTTTTACCTATGAAACACGACATATTGTAAAGCATCAAGCAGTTGTATATATAATCGCGTTGTATATTAAAAAATTAGCATGAGAACATATAGATATATAAGCACTGAGATTATAATTGCCCATGTAGTTAAAAATGGTAACCACGCGAAGCAACAAACAAATAAGCATAGAGGGTATCTTGACAATACTATCAGTTAAGCGGCATATTTTTAGTTTAGGCCACCAAGGGCAAAGAGTACTCCCTGCAGAACATTCATGAAAAGAACACACTAATTTAAAAAAAGCATGAGAACTTAGAGATATATAAACACCGATATTAAATTTTTCCCATGTAGTTAAAAATGGAAATCACATGAAACAACTAACTCATAAGCATAAAGGGTATCTTGACATACTTCTATTTAAGCGGTGGATTTTTCATTTGAAGCCACCAAGGGCAAAAAGAACTAAGGAATAAAGCTCTCTGCGGAATATTCATGAAAATATTAGACTAATTTATGCAAGTTAATAAAAGCACGATATGATAATGTGGGTTCCATTCATTATTTAGCATAAAATTGGTAAGTGGTCACACATAAGCTAATTGCATCCCCTTTTTTTTTTTTGCAACTTGTTCTCAATGGACTGCATTGATAACCATCCAGATGAAAAGAACACGTCACTAATGCAAATAGGTATGTTGCTTGCCTTTTTCTTACCGAAAGTGTGAGGGCCTAGACTGCATCATATATTCCCTCCTTGATTAACACAATATTAGCAGATCGATAGACAATAGACACGAAGATATGGACCGGTGGACTGTTACTGGAAGGACAGGTCAAAACTACTCTGAACAAATGCAACAGCACAGAACATTCAATCGTAAATGCGATTTAATAATCCATGACTCTGTCCTCCATTCCTTTTATATGAAGATATCGAGCAGTGGATGTACTGTTCCTAAAAGTATAGGTCAAAACTTCTTTGAACAAATGCAGCAGCACAGAACATTCAATCCTAATATGTGATGGTAAATAGTTGTGACACTCAGATTCGATAATGTAAAAGGAATCAAGGAAAGGTTAATGGATAATTATATCCCTTTTACCTTGCTGATTGGAAGATTGACACCAATGATAGTGTAGTTCAGCTTGCGCATTACAATGAAATTCCAGAAGCTTCCGTTTGCCCTAGTGATATTGGGGAAACAAAAGAAACATGCGTAAGGAAATGAATTTTGTAGAAGCAAGCATAGACCAACTGCCAAAAGCCCCTCCTCTTCCTCTCGCACAACAGTGCAAGCCGACCGGCTTGCCACGCTCTAGGCATGAACAGAGGGAGAAGAGTCTGGAAGGTTGCACGACAGACAGGGCCAAGTTTCTTTGTGGTGATGCGACGACATGGGGTGGGTTACGGATGGCAGCCTCGACCGGGTGAAGGCCATACGGAAGGTCGTCCGAGCGAAGTAGATGCGGGGAACCGGCGAGCCGCTGCAGACTCACTGCGGTTCCGTCTGGCGTGGCGCAGTGGTGCAACACGTAGACCCATCTAGCCGTGATGGTGGTGGCGTGCTTACCTGCTTAGGCCCCTCCCAATGTTACACCTTGTACAGGTGCTAAGGCTGCCACGTAGGCGAAAAATCTGATGTGGCATGGTATTTAATAGAAGAGAGATGGGTGTGATGACCACAGGAAGAAACGATGCCAAGCGCGTAAACCCAGGCAAAATACTTAAATGAAAGAAAGTTCATCAATGCATGAAGAACTTTAGTAGCTAAATCATTAAATAGAGTGTGCTTAGCTATAACAAATTATGCACCTATGCATTGGAGGTAGTCTTAGAATGTAGGACTTTCTTCCTTCCGCATATGTAGGGTAATCGATGGGAGGTAATGAGATGTGGTGAATGCTGTCGTTTCATGTGGATATGTGGTCGCCGTTTACGAGGCGTCGGGCGTGGCGACGTTTATTAGAAGACAAAGCGGCAGGGAAGGCGAGCCCGATGAGCTGGTTATATGGGCTTTAGGTCGTACCACCAAACCCATCTAGATAGATGGCACCCGTATGACACCAAAACAGCCTCACAATAACTGGCCTGTGGGATGTCAGATGCAAGAATTCTTTGTGCAGCCGTGGAAAAAACCGCCTACACACTGTGCGTGTTTTTACACTGTCATTCATGCAACATCGGGATAACGAGCGATTGGTGAGACGTGGCTGCACCAGGGCCGGGTTTGATCAGTTGTTACGGCTAGAAAAGGAACTACCAACCAGAGCAGGGTTCATGGCACATGTGTGGTGGTTAGATGACTCCATGTCAAGAGAGATAAATTAATGGACCTTCGTACTTGATGATGTGGATAGCTTTCATGTTAAGATAAACTAGCGGGACCCGCGCGGTGACACGCCGCGCCTGACTCTACAATCTGATGTTAGTGACATGTATGATCTGTAAAAGCAAAATGCATGAAGGAAGGAAAATATTTATTAATCATTACACATGACAATACACTGGCGAGTAGAGAAAACACGATGGTACATTCCGAAGAAAATATGCTGCCTATAAGTTGAAAGCACACCGACGGTAACAAATAAAGACGGTAGCAAACCTAAGAATGGAATATTTATCTTGAACTAAACAGAAGTGGACAACACCAAATTGACAAAGGATAAAAAAAACACAGTTTTCTAGTTAGGTCATCCTAGGTGGACCTTGAACGCTGTTACCAATGATTAAATGGTAGAGTGCTTTTGCAAAGTGCTGGAGTCGTCCCCTGGGTGGGCAATCACCTTTGTAACTCATGATACGGTCTTCGGTATGCGGACGTTGTGGATACATGCGGAGTGGCACGACATCAGCATAATCATCGCAGATATGCGCCAAACTTCTGCTTGTTTTGCAAAGGCGGTTTGCTGGGCCCTCACTTCTTGCCTGGCCATGTTAAATTGCCACTGTTTTACACGTACCTTATCTTGAGCTAAAAGAAGTTTTTCTTTTGTCATCTGCACCATGTAACAATTGTAGTCATTGATTGTGATATTGTAGTTGGTGCAAAGATAATCAAGCGCCTTTTGAGCAGCTTCTTCTTTGGCCTCATCCTGAGTTTTAACTGGATCTCCTTTAAAAATCAAAGGGTTTTCATTAACATTAATTCGCACATAGCATAAGTTGTACCCTTAAGCATGCCAATAAACTCCTTGTCGAACGGAGGCTCCACGCGTCACTATAAGGCACAAAACAATTCACATGGGGCACATAGCAGAATAAACATAAATAGGCAAACACCTTTCTTCCTTCCCTAATGATACGAACGCATCAGCCTACGCTTATGTCGGCTACGGACAACATCCGGGGTAGATACAATCGGAGTAGGCAACACTTGCACACGATGAATGGAAGGATAAGCCGGGCATTAGAAAGTAAATAGAAGAAAAAGACTGAAAGCCAACCTAAAAGAGTCGAGCGCTCGGAAAGCCCCGAAGAAAGGAGCGGAACAACACGTGGTCGAACCGCAAGATGCACACCACCAAAACGACCAGCATGGAAATCAAATGAGGCGACAACATCACATCCAGGCCCACTCAGAGAGCCAGTGCAAACGGCGGACACCCCTAAAAAAACAGTTGAACAAGTATTAAAACAAAGCATGCAGGGGAAACCACGTACATGCATGGGACAACAACACAAGAACCGGCCAATAGTACGGCCAACGGCGGGAGGATTGACCAATAATACGATCGACAGGACGCTTTCCAAGCCGGATCTCTTCTCTCCGAGATACATCCCCTTGAGAATACACATCGGCAAAAATAGCACCCCTCGAAACACCATGGCGTGCACATGCAACCAAAAAGAATAAATAGATGAGCCATGGTGAAACCAGTTGCACACAAAAAAAACAAATAAGACATGGACAAACCGGTGGAAGAACCACCCCGATGCGCGGCAGGCAGATCGAAAACTCCAACCGTCGACGGAGAAACACCCGGCCAAGAATAATTACTATGACGACCACCAAAACCACGACGTCCGACGACCGAAGAACGTACTCCACGAGGACGGCCTGCCTGTCACGGGACATTAGCAGAAACCAGAGGGGAGACCATCTAATGCCGCTTTAACCCACAACAAACGCTGCCAAAAAAAACTGAACGGAATTGCGCTGAGAGGAACCTGGAAACACAGCAAAGGTGGGTGTATATATAGCATGCTCCGTGCGGTGTACGTTGCATACTGCATGGAAATACATGCTAATACAATTACGTGTGGCTAATCACGTGTAAGTTTTTTACCCGCCGATTGTTACGCGCATGCACGAGTTGCTCTAGGAAACAACACGACGATAACAAGCCCACGTCGGCATGGAAACTTCCAATAGAAGCGCGCATGGTCAACAATGGGACCCACCTAGGAAGCAACTCGTCATTCAAAGAAAAAGAATAAGGAAAGAAAGACACACCCGGCAGCTGATTTGCATGGCGCATTATCCGAACCGAAATCGCTGAAGTCACCCCAAGTGTACACGTAAAAAACGACAATCAGTTAACAAAATTTCAAACGGCAGGCTACAGCTACCATGCAAGTGTACACCCCTGTGTCCCAAAGAAATGCACGTGTCATCCTCCGTTTGGCCAGCCTTGACGGTGGAGAAGTTCAATTGAATCAGAGCGAAGTTAGCTAGTTGGAATTAGGGGCTTGGGTATAGGATAGTGAAATCTGTTAGGTATGTTCAGAGTAAAAACTAAAGAGACAAAGCAAATGATTCAAGTTTGTTCTTTATCCATCATGAATGACATATTTATACAACGGAAAAAGACACCATCTATCTATTGGAGGCGTCCGTTGGAAGAGACGCTAGGAATCGCCGTGTCGGTTACCATTTGGCAACCGCATGTGAGGGATTAATTGCAGGAATTAATCTTTAACCAAGTAATTGATTAAATCCTAACACTCCAACCTAATGGGGAAAACTGGTCGTCGCGTTCGTGCACGCGCTCACCAGCCCGCCACGTCTGTGCCCGTGCTCACCAGCCTGCGCGCTCGCTCGCCCGCCGCATCAGTGCCCGCACTCACCAGCCCGCATGCACGCCGCACCAGCTTGCGCGCTCACCAGCCCGTCGCGTCCGTGCCCGCGCTCACCAGCCCGCATGCATGCCGCACCAGCTTGCGCGCTCGCCAGCCCGTCGCGTCCGTGCCCGCGCTCACCAGCCCGCATGCACGCCGCACCAGCTTGCGCGCTCGCCAGCCCGTCGCGTCCGTGCCCGCGCTCACCAGCCCACATGCACGCCACACCAGCTTGCGCGCTCGCCAGCCCGTTGCGTCCGTGCCCGCACTCACCCCGCATGCATTCCGGACCAGCTTGAGCTCTCGCCAGCCTGCATGCACACCGCACTAGCCGGCGCCCGCGCCCATGCTCGCCCATGGCCGCCTGTACGCCGCACTTGCCCCGCCTGCATGTTGCGCTTGCTCCCACCTACACCTTGCGCCCACCCCAGCCGGCATGCTCGCCCGTCGGCGGCGGCCGTGCCCTCCAGCGCGCCCCAGCCCACCAGCCCTGGCCATGCAGGCCAGCGTGCCCCCGCTCATCAGCCCGCTATGCCCACGCCCGCGCTAGCCCGTCCATATGCGCGTGAAGGGCGCAGAACGCGTCCGGTTCTGTCGGCTTTGGCCTTGCGTATATCCATCATACTGATAAAGTCTCCTCCAAAAACCCTACGGAAAAAAATGTGAGGAGTGGTGTAGTATATGGTGCTAAAACTCCTTCAAACCTAGTGAAAAAATAAAGAGAAAATAATGCAACATATAATGGTTACTGTCTCTTTTAACTCAATACAAGAAAACCCATAGAGTTTAGAGGACAATGAATATGTCGTATATACTTTCTTAAAAAACCTGATGGGGAAAACTGAAAGTATAACGTGTGATCTCATGTTGATATTACCTCATTAAAAACATTTATGAGAACTTGTAAAGTAAACTCATGAAGGGAAAAAGAGTATAATGTGATGCATTGAACAGGAACAATTCAGTAAAATACTCCCCCTGATTCTTGCAAATTTCGAAGCCATCACATACCAATTCAATGAACGCATTTCTGGAACATAGAAGTTGGTAGAGACCCGATGAACAAATCAGTTGCGTGATTTGACTTGCAAGATATGCAATATAGTGATATTGCTTATTATGTAACCTGTTTGCATCCGGACAGCACAAGAAACATTATCGTTGAGATAATGGTTGGTGGATGTAGCCATGATGTCTGTTGTGAAGACTCTTCATGAGAGGGCTACCACACCTAGTAGGAACACTAAGCTTGTCTACGATCCAACATAGTGAGGATCTTATCGATGTATCCAATGATATCGGTGTTCATATTTTTGTGAAACTGAAAAACCAGGACAAGATGTTTGATGCCTTGGAGATATCGAAAGATATTCTTAAGTACCAACCAATAGTGTTTGGTGGATCCAATGTCATTATGAAATGTTGAGTCCCAATATCTCATTTGCATCATCTATTGGTCTAAATAGACCATTCTCTACGTCGAGAGAATGAACTACCATGAAAATTATGGATGGATAAGATTTGTCCACAATGAATTTCTCCAATATATTATGGATAGAGACAACATAGTATACCATAATGTATGAATGAAGGTGCTCATGTTTAGTAACGAGCGGTATTTTGGTTTACCCAAATCCTTCATTTTAAAGCCCGTCATTTAGATGATTACATGTGCCGTCATTGCAGACACACAAACATGGATAATCATCATTGTAAGAGTAATCCTTGTGTATAAGGATCTCACTACGTCGGTTGTACCATATGTATCGACAACGATAAGTCTTATGGTGACTTACTGATTATACACAATGTATGTTGCGTTTTGCATTTCGATTCAGATGTGAGATTCCATCGGGAATCAATCATTTGTGTCTGAATCTAGTGATTCACATAGATATGTGATCACTACATCTATCAACTTCAGAGATAGATGATTTTGTACTGCCAATGATATAAGTTATCGGAAAGAGATTCCACCTCCGGAGAATAGTTGGGTATATGCGTGAACCCTTGTGCTACAGTACTTGCTCTATGTTTCACCACCTTGTTGTTCTCAATTCTGTTTCCAAAAGAAAATTGGTGTAAGTATTGCTTATGAATACCTTTCCATTATTGAGCAAGATCATTTCTACCTACATTATACCCTTTGCTTGAGTTCAGTCTGAGTGTTGTTCACACAATGCCATGGCCATGGTCTTTGGATCTGAATCATTTGAAAGGTTTTTTGCAATCTAGTTGAGAAATGTATGTCGATACTTGTAGACTTTCAGTTATAGGTTTCTCCAGAATCTATATATCAATATAGAGTTGATGAAAATATCGTTACCCATGGTGACTGCACGCGATTTCCCAATGCGGCCGAGTCGGGTATTCCGATGTCCCGGTCATTCTGTGCACTATGATCCGGGTTGGTGGAGGTTTCCCATCCACTGGGTATATACTAACCATGTTGGAAATATGCCCTAGAGGCAATAATAAATTAGTTATTATCATATTTTCTTGTTCATGATAATCGTTTATTATCCATGCTATAATTGCATTGATCGGAGACTTAGATGCATGTGTGGATACATAGACAAAACCATGTCCCTAGTATGCCTCTAATAGACTAGGTCCTTGATCAAAGATTGTTAAGGTTTCCTAGCCATGGACATGAGATGTCATTTGATCAACGGGATCACATCATTAGGAGAATGGTGTGATGGACAAGACCCAAACTACAAACGTAGCATATGTTCGTGTCAGTTTACTGCTACTGTTTTCTGCATGTCAAGTATATGTTCCTATGACCATGAGATCATGCAACTCACGAATACCAGAGGAGTGCCTTGTGTATATCAAACGTCGCAACGTAACTGGGTGACTATAAAGGTGCTCTACAGGTATCTCTGAGGGTGTCTGTTGAGTTGGCATGGATCAAGACTGGGATTAGTTACTCCGTGTGACGGAGAGGTATCTCAGGGCCCACTCGGTAATACAACATCACAACAAGCCTTGCAATCAATGTGACTAAGTGTTAGTAACGGGATCTTGTATTACGGAACGAGTAAAGAGACTTGCCAGTAACGAGGTTGAACTAGGTATGGAGATACCGACGATCGAATCTCGGGCAAGTAACATACCGAAGAACAAAGGGAACATCATACGGGATTAACTGAATCCTTGACATAGAGGTTCGACCGATAAAGATCTTCGTAGAATATGTAGGAGTCAATATGGGCATCCAGGTCCCGCTATTGGTTATTGACCGTAGAGGTGTCTCGGTCATGTCTACATAGTTCTCGAACCCGCAGGGTCTGCACACTTAAGGTTTGTTGACGTTTCTGTAGTATAGAGTTATGTATGGTGGTGACCGAAGGTTCTTAGGAGTCCCGGATGAGATCCCGGACGTCATGAGGAGCTCCGGAATGGTCCGGAGGTAAAGATTCATATATAGGAAGTCCTGCTTTGGTTGCCGGAAAAGTTTCGGGCTCATCGGTAGTGTACAGGGAGTGCCGGTAGTGTACCGGGAGACCACCGGGAGGGGTATTTCGACGCAAGAGGCTTCATGGGCTGTGGGAGAGTAAATACCAGCCCTTTGTAGGCTGGTGGAAGTCCCACACAAGGCCCATGCATCTGGGAAGAAAAGCCCAAAGAGAAAAGGTGGAAAAAGGCAAAAAAGGCAAAAATAAGGAGGAGTCCTAGTCCTACTAGGATTGGAGGAGGAATCCTCTAATCCCACTAGGTTTGGCCGATCCAAGGGCTGCCTCATTGGCAGCCAAGCCTCCTCCTCCTCTCCTTCTATATATATACTAGAGGATTTTAGGGTTTTGACACAGAATTTTCAGCCACGTGCTACCCGTTCCTCTAGTGCATAGTTTCTCCTCTAGATCGGATTTCCGCAGTGCTTAGGTGAAGCCCTGCCAGAATAGCTCCACCACCATCTCCGGAGCGCCATCACGCTGCCGGAGAACTCTTCTACCTCTCCGCTCCCTCTTGCTGGATCAAGAAGGCGGAGATCGTCATCGAGCTGTACGTGTGCTGAACGCGGAGGTGTCATTCGTTCGGCGCTAGATCGGAAGGACCGTGATCAAGATCGCGAGACGGATCGTGATGAGTTCACGGGACGGATCGTGACGAGATTGCGGGATGAATCGTGATGAGTTCGCGGGACGGATCGTGATTGGATCGCAGGACAGATCGTGATGAGATCGCGGGACGCTCGGCGATTTGGATCGCGAAGACGTTCGACTACACCAACCGCGTTTCTTAATGCTTCCCACTTAGCGATCTACAAGGGTACGTAGATCCACTCTCCCTCTCGTAGATGCTCATCACCATGGATAGATCTTGCGTGTGCGTAGGAAATTTTTTGTTTTCCATGCAACGTTCCCCAACAGTAGATGAGATCTCAAGTAGAACACAAAAGGTTTGTGGGCGTTGATGCTTAGATTGCTTCCTCCCTTGGTCGGATTTTGGTTCAGCGGTATTGTGAGATGAAGCGGCCCGGACCAACATTACTCGTACGCTTACGAGAGACCGGTTCCCTCGACCGCAACTTGTTGCATAGATGGCTTGCGGGTGCCAGTTTCTCTCACTTTAGTTGGATCGGATTCGACAAAGGCGGTCCTTGAGAAGGTTGAAAAGCAACTAGTGTATCACCGTTGTGGTTTTTGCGTAGATATGAATTGTTCTTGCTAGATACCCGTAGCAGCCATGTAAAACATGCAACAACAATTAGAGGACGTCTAACTTGTTTTTGCAAGGTATGTTGTGATGTGATATGGCCAATTACATGATGTGATATATGTGATGTATGAGATGATCATGTTATGTGTAGATTATCACGACTTGCATGTCGATGAGTACGGCAACCGGCAGGAGCCATAGGGTTGTCTTTAATTATTGTATGACATCGTGTCAATCATTAAGCGCTATGTAATGCTTTACTTTATCGCTAAACGGTAGCAATAGTAGTAGAAGCATGTTGGGCGCGACAACCCCGATGGCGGCACGTTAATAGAGATCAAGATGATGAAGATCATGGTGTCATGCCAGTGACGATGGAGATCATGCCGGTGCTTTCTAGATGGAGATCAAAAGCACAAGTTCATGGCCATATCATGTCACTTATGAATTGCATGTGATGTTAATCCTTTTATGCACCTTGTTTTGCTTAGGACGACGGTAGAAAATTAAGATAAGACTAGTAGTGGTAAGAAAATTAACAAAATCGACGCCCACAACAACTTGTGTTCTACTCGTGCATAGATTCTATGCATAGACCTAGCTCTGATACAACTGTTGGAGACGTAGTAGTAAATCAAAAAAATTCCTACGATCACCAAGATCTATCCATGGAGAAACTAGCAACGAGTGGGGAGAGATTGCATCTTCATAACTTTGAAGATCGCTACGCGGAAGCGTTACAAGAACGCGGTTGGTGGAGTCGTACTCGCAGCGATTCAGATCGCGGTGGATTTCGATCTCAGCGCCGAACAATGGCGCCTCCGAGTTCAACACACGTGCAGCCCGGTGACGTCTCCTACGCCTTGATCCAGCAAGGAGGAAGGAGAGTTTGAGGGAGAGCTCCGGCAGCACGATGGTGTGGTGACAGTGGAGCTACGTGGACTCCGGCAGGGCTTCGCCAAGCGCTACGGAAACGAGGAAGAGGAATGGTAGGTCTGCACCGAGAGAGAGAGGGAAGTCGTGTCTCAAATCAGCCCAAACCCTTGCATATATATAGGAGGAGGGAGAGGGAGGGCTGCCTTGTCCCCTCCTCCAAGGAGGAGAGGTCCGTCCGAACTAGGGGGAGAGTCCACCACCCACAAGGGAGGTGGATCTCCTCCTTTTAAATCTTTTCAGCCCTATCTCTTGATCTCCAGCCACATGGGCCTTTCTAGAAGGTCTTGGCCAGCCCAATAAGGGATGGTACACCTCCTCTAAGGGCCCACGAAGTCCTATGGTCGTCACACCCCTCCCGGGGGTCCTCCGGCACCCTCCCAGCACTCCCGGTACACTACCGATGAGCCCAAAAACTTTCCGGTGACCAAAACTGGACTTCCTATATATCAATCTTTACCTCCAGACCATTCCGGAACTCCTCGTGACGTCCGGGATCTCATCCGGAACTCCGAACAACCTTCGGTAATCACTTATACCATTTCCCTATAACCTAGCGTCATCGAACCTTAAGTGTGTAGACCCTACGGGTTCAGGAGACACGTAGACATGACCGAGACACCTCTCCGGTCAATAACCAACACAGGGATATGGATACCCATGTTGGCTCCCACATGCTCCACGATGATCTCATCGGATGAACCACAATGTCGGGGATTCAATCAATCCCGTATACAATTCCCTTTGTCTATCGGTATGATACTTGCCTGAGATTCGATCGTCGGTATCTCTATACCTTGTTCAATCTCATTACTGGCAAGTCTCTTTACTCGTTCCGTAACACATCATACCGTGGCTAACTCCTTAGTCACATTGAGCTCATTATGATGATGTCTCACCGAGTGGGCCCAGAGATACCTCTCCGTCACACGGAGTGACAAATCCCAGCCTCGATTCGTGCCAACCCGACAGACACTTTCGGAGATACCCGTAGTGCACCTTTATAGCCACCCTGTTAGGTTGTGACGTTTGGCACACCCAAAGAATTCCTACGGTATCCGGCAGTTGCACAATCTCATGGTCTAAGGAAACGATATGTGACATTGAAAAGCTTTAGCAAACGAACTACACGATCTTGTGCTATGCTTAGGATTGGGTCTTGTCCATCACATCATTCTCCTAATGATGTGATCCCATTATCAACGACATCCAATGTCCATGGTCATGAAACCGTGACCATCTATTGATCAACAAGCTAGTCAACTAGGGACTCACTAGGGACACGTTGTGGTCTATGTATTCACACATGTATTAAGGTTTCCGGTTAACACAATTATAGCATGAACAATAGACAATTATCATGAACTAGGAAATACAATAATAACCATTTTATTATTGCCTCTAGGGCATATTTCCAACAGTCTCCCACTTGCACTAGAGTCAATAATCTAGTTACATTGTGATGAATCGTACACCCATAGCATTCTTGTGTTGATCATGTTTTACTCAGGAGAGAGGTATAGTCAGCAGATCTACGACATTCAGATCCGTATGCACTTTACAAATATCTATATCTCCCTCCTGAATGTAATCACGGATGAAGTTGAAGCGGCGCTTGATGTGTCTTGTCTTCTTATGAAACCTGGGCTCCTACGCAAGGGCAATAGCTCCAGTGTTGTCACAGAATAGAGTCATCGGGCCCGACGCACTTGGAATTACTCCTAGGTCGGTGATGAACTCCTTCATCTAGACTCCTTCCTTTGCTGCTTCCGAAGCAACTATGTACTCCGCTTCACATGTAGATGCCGCCATGACGCTTTGCTTGCTGCTGCACCAGCTGACTGCCCCTCCGTTCAAAACATACACGTATCCGGTTTGCGACTTGGAGTCGTCCGGATCTGTGTCGAAGCTAGCATCGACGTAACCCTTTACGACGAGCTCTTCAGCACCTCCATATACGAGAAACATGTCCTTTGTCATTTTCAGGTACTTCAAGATATTCTTGACCGCTGTCCAGTGCTCCGCTCTGGGATCACTTTGGTAGCTCCCTACCAAACTTATGGCAAGGTTCACATCAGGTCTGGTACACAGCATGGCATACATAATAGAGCCTATGGCTGAATCATAGGGGATGACACTCATCTCTTCTCTATCCTTTGCCGTGGTCGGGCATTGAGTCGTACTCAATCTCACACCCTGTAACACAGGCAAGAACCCCTTCTTGGACTGATCCATATTGAACTTCTTCAATATATTTTCAAGGTATGTGCTTTGTGAAAGACCTATGAGGCATCTTGATCTATCTCTATAGATCTTAATACCTAATATGTAAGCAGCTTCTCCAAGGTCCTTCATTGAAAAACACTTATTCAAGTAGGCCTTTATACTTTCCAAGAGTTCTATATCATTTCCCATTATCAGTATGTCATCCACATATAATATGAGAAATGCTATAGAGCTCCCACTCACTTTCTTGTAAATACAGGGTTCTCCATAAACCTGTACAAACCCAAACGCTTTAATCACTTCATTAAAGCGAATGTTCCAACTCCGAGATGCTTGCACCAGCCCATAGATGGAGCGCTGGAGCTTGCATACCTTGTTAGCATCTTTAGGATCGACAAAACCTTCCGGCTGCATCATATACAGTTCTTCCTTAAGGAAACCATTAAGGAATGCCGTTTTGACGTCCATTTGCCAGATCTCATAATCATAAAATGCGGCAATTGCTAACATGATTCGGATAGACTTCAACATCGCTACGGGTGAGAAAGTCTCATCGTAGTTAATTCCTTGAACTTGTCGATAACCCTTAGTGACAAGTCGAGCCTTATAGACGGTTACATTACCATCCGCGTCAGTCTTCTTCTTAAAGATCCATTTATTTTCAATGGCTCGCTTATCATGAGGCAAGTCCACCAAAGTCCACACTTTGTTCTCATGCATGGATCCTATCTCGGATTTCATGGCCTCAAGCCATTTGTTGGAATCCGAGCCCGCCATTACTTCTTCATAGTTCGAAGGTTCACCGTTGTCCAACAACATGATCTCCAGGACAGGGTTGCCGTACCACTCTGGTGCGGAACGTGTCCTAGTGGACCTTCGATGTTCAATAGTAACTTGATCTGAAGTTTCATGATCATCATCATTAACTTCCTCTCCAGCCGGTGTAGGCTCCACAGAAACAGCTTCCTATGCTGCGCTACTCTCCGGTTCAAGTGGAGGTACAATTACCTCATCAAGTTCTATTTTCCTCCCACTTACTTCTTTCGAGAGAAACTCTTTCTCGAGAAAGGATCCATTCTTGGCAACAAATACTTTGCCCTCGGATCGTAGGCAGAAGGTATACCCAATAGTCTCTTTGGGATATCCTATGAAGATGCACCTTTCCGCTTTGGGTTCGAGCTTCTCAGGTTGAAGTTTCTTCACATAAGCATTGCATCCCCAAACTTTTAGAAATGACAGCTTAGGTTTCTTTCCAAACCATAATTCATACGGTGTCGTCTCAACGGATTTTGACGGTGCCCTATTTAAAGTGAATGCGGCAGTCTCTAATGCATATCCCCAAAATGATAGCGGTAAGTCGGTAAGAGACATCATAGATCGCACCATATCCAATAGAGTGCGATTACGACGTTCAGACACACCATTTCACTGAGGTGTGCCAGGCGGCGTGAGTTGTGAAACAATTCCACATTTCCTTAGGTGTGTGCCAAACTCGTGACCTAAATATTCTCCGCCACGATCAGATCGTAGGCACTTTATTTTCCTGTCATGTTGATTCTCTACCTCACTCTGAAATTCCTTGAACCTTTCAAAAGTTTCAAACTTATGTTTCATTAAGTAGACATACCCATATCTACTTAAGTCATCAGTGAGGGTGAGAACATAATGGTAGCCACCACGAGCCTCGACACTCATTGGACCGCATACATCAGTATGTATTATTTCCAACAAGTCAGTTGCTCGCTCCATTTTTCCGCAGAACGGAGTCTTGGTCATCTTGCCCATGAGGCATGGTTCGCACGTGTCAAATGATTCGAAATCAAGAGACTCCAAAAGTCCATCAGTATGGAGCTTCTTCATGTGTTTGACACCAATATGACCAAGGCGGCAGTGCCACATGTAAGTGGGACTATCGTTATCAACCTTACACTTTTTGGTACTCACACTATGGACATGTGTAACATCACGTTCGAGATTCATCAAAAATAAACAATTGACTAGCGGGGCATGACCATAAAACATTTCTCTCATATAAATAGAACAACCATTATTCTCAGATTTAAATGAGTAGCCATCTCGCATCAAGCGAGATCCAGATACAATGTTCATGCTCAAAGCAGGTACTAAATAACAATTATTAAGGTTTAACACTAATCCCGAAGGTAGATGTAGAGGTAGCATGCCGACGGCGATCACATCGACCTTGGAACCATTCCCGACGTGCATCGTCACCTCGTCCTTTGCCAGGCTCCGCTTATTCCGCAGCTCCTGCTTGGAGTTACAAATGTGAGCAACTGCACCGGTATCAAATACCCAGGAGCTACTACGAGCGCTGGTTAGGTACACATCAATAACAAGTATATCACATATACCTTTAATGTTGCCATCCTTCTTATCCGCTAAGTACTTGGGGCAGTTCTGCTTCCAGTGACCGGTACCCTTGCAACAAAAGCACTCAGTCTTAGGCTTGGGTCCAAGCTTGTTCTTCTTCTTCCCGGCAACTTGCTTACCGGGCGTGGCAACAGCTTTGCCGTCCTTCTTGAAGTTCCTCTTACCCTTGCCTTTCTTGAAACTAGTGGTTTTATTCACCATCAACACTTGATGCTCCTTTTTGATCTCGACCTCTGCTGATTTCAGCATCGAGTACAACTCAGGAATGGACTTCTCCATCCCTTGCATATTGTAGTTCATCACAAAGCTCTTGTAGCTAGGTGGAAGCGACTGGAGGATTCTGTCAATGACCGAGTCATCCGGGAGATTAACTTCCAGCTGAGTCAAGCGGTTGTGTAGCCCAGACATCTTGAGGATGTGCTCACTAACAAAACTATTCTCCTCCATCTTACAACTGAAGAACTTTTCGGAGACGTCATATCTCTCGACCCGGACATGAGCTTGGAAAACCAGTTTCAACTCTTGGAACATCTCATATGCTCCGTGTTGCTCAAAACGCTTTTGGAGCCCCGGTTCTAAACTGTAAAGCATGCCGCACAGAACAAGGGAGTAATCATCGCAGCGAGAATGCCAAGCGTTCGCAACGTCTTGCTCTGCTGGGAGAAGGGGTGGGTCACTTAGTGGTGCATCAAGGACATATAATTTCTTGGAAGCTATGAGGATGATCCTCAAGCTACGGACCTAGTCCGCATAGTTGCTTCCATCATCTTTCAGCTTGGTTTTCTCTAGGAACGCGTTGAAATTGAGGGTGACATTCGCGTTGGCCATTGGATCTACAATATAGATTGTAAAGATAATTTTAGACTAAGTTCATGATAATTAAGTTCACATAATCAAATTATTTAATGAACTCCCACTTAGATAGACATCTCTCTAGTCATCTAAGTGACACATGATCCATGTCAACTAGCCCGTGTCTGATCATCACGTGATACGGACTAGTCATCCATGGTGAACATCCTCATGTTGATCGTATCTTCTATACGACTCATGTTCGACCTTTCGGTCTTCCGTGTTCCGAGGCCATGTCTGTACATGCTAGGCTCGTCAAGTCAACCTAAGTGTTCTGCGTGTGTAAATCTGGCTTACACCCGTTGTATGCGAATGTTAGAACCTATCACACCTGATCATCACGTGGTGCTTCGGAACGACGATCCTTAGCAACGGTGCACAGTTAGGGTGAACACTTCTCTTGAAATTTTATTGAGAGATCATCTTATTTACTACCGTCGTTCTAAGCAAATAAGATGTAAACATGATAAACATCACATGCAATCAATATAGTGACATGATATGGCCAATATCATCTTGCTCCTTTGATCTACATCTTCGGGGCACCATGATCATCACTGTCACCGGCACGACTCCATGATCTCCATCATTGTGTCTTCATGATGTTGTCTTGCCAACTATTAATTCTACTACTATGGCTAACGTTTAGCAATAAAGTAAAGTAATTACATGGCGTTTATGATTGACACGCAGCTCATACAATAAAATAAGACAACTCCTATGGCTCCTACCGGTTGTCATACTCATCGACATGCAAGTCGTGAATCCTATTACAAGAATATGATCAATCTCATACATGACAATGCATCACATCATATTCTTTGGCCATATCACATCACAAGGCATATGCTGCAAAAACAAGTTAGACGTCCTCTAATTTGTAGTTGCAAGTTTTTTACGTGGCTGCTATAGGTTTCTAGCAAGAACGTTTCTTACCTACGCCAAAACCACAACGTGATATGCCAATTGCTATTTACCCTTCATAAGGACCCTTTTCATCGAATCCAATCCAACTAAGGTGGGAGAGACAGACACCCGCTAGCCACCTTATGCAACAAGTGCATGTCAGGCGGTGGAACCAGTCTCACGTAAGCATACGTGTAAAGTCGGTCCGGGCCGCTTTATCCCACAATACCGCCGAATCAAGATAAGACTAGTAGTGGTAAGGAAATTAACAAAATCGACACCCATAACAACTTGTGTTCTACTCGTGCATAGATTCTATGCATAGACCTAGCTCTGATACCACTGTTGGGAGACGTAGTAGTAAATCAAAAAAAATCGTACGATCACCAAGATCTATCCATAGAGAAACCGGCAACGAGTAGGGAGAGATTGCATCTTCATACCTTTGAAGATCGCTAAGCGGAAGCGTTATAAGAACGCGGTTGGTGGAGTCGTACTCGCAGCGATTCAGATCGCGGTGGATTCCGATCTTAGCGCCGAACAACGGCGCCTCCGCGTTCAACACACGTGCAGCCTGGTGACGTCTCCTACGCGTTGATCCAGAAAGGAGGAAGGAGAGGTTGAGGGAGAGCTCCGGCATCACGATGTCATGGTGACGGTGGAGTTACATGGACTCCGGCAAGGCTTCGCCAAGCGCTACGGAGAACGAGGAAGAGGAAGGGTAGGGCTGCGCCGAGAGAGAGAGAAGTCGTGTCTCAAATCAGCCCAAACCCTTGCATATATAAAGGAGGAGGGAGAGGGAGGGCTGCCTTGGACCCTCCTCCAAAGAGGAGAGGTTCGGCCAAACTAGGGGGAGAGTCCACCTCCCACAAGGGAGGTGGATCTCCTCCTTTTAAATCTTTTCAGCCCTATCTCTTGATCTCCAGCCACATGGGCCTTTCTAGAAGGTCTTGGCCAGCCCAATAAGGGATGGTACACCTCCTCTAAGGTCCCACGAAGTCCTATGGTCGTCACACCCCTCCCGGGTGTCCTTTGGCACCCTCCCGGCACTCCCGGTACACTACCTATGAGCCCAAAAACTTTCCGGTGACCAAAACTGGAGTTCCTATATATCAATCTTTACCTCCGGACCATTCCGGAGCTCCTCCTGACGTCTGAGATCTCATCCAGGACTCCGAACAACCTTAGGTAATCACGTATACCATTTCCCTATAACCCTAGCATCATCGAACCTTAAGTGTGTAGACCCTACGGGTTCGGGAGACACGTAGACATGACCGAGACACCTCTCTGGTCAATAACCAACAGCGGGATCTGGATACCCATGTTGTCTCCCACATGCTCCACTATGATCTCATCGGATGAACCATGATGTTGGGGATTCAATCAATCCTGTATACAATTCCCTTTGTCTATCGGTATGATACTTGCCCGAGATTCGATCGTCGGTATCTCTATACCTTGTTCAATCTCGTTACCGGCAAGTCTCTTTACTCGTTCCGTAACACATCATCCCGTGGCTAACTCCTTAGTCACATTGAGCTCATTATGATGATGTCTCACCGAGTGGGCCCAGAGATACCTCTCCGTTACACGGAGTGACAAATCCCAGCCTCGATTCGTGCCAACCCAACAGACTCTTTCGGAGATACCCGTAATGCACCTTTATAGCCACCCAGTTACGTTGTGATGTTTGGCACACCCAAAGCATTCCTACGGTATCCGGGAGTTGCACAATCTCATGGTCTAAGGAAACGATACTTGACATTGAAAAGCTTGAGCAAACGAACTACACGATCTTGTGCTATGCTTAGGATTGGGTCTTGTCCATCACATCATTCTCCTAATGATGTGATCCCGTTATCAACAACATCCAATGTCCATGGTCATGATACCGTGACCATCTATTGATCAACGAGCTAGTCAACTAGAGGCTCACTAGGGACACGTTGTGGTCTATGTATTCACACATGTATTACGGTTTCCGGTTAACACAATTATAGCATGAACAATAGACAATTATCATGAACTAGGAAATACAATAATAACCATTTTATTATTGCCTCTAGGGCATATTTCCAACATTATAAGGTGATCCCTGACTTAATTTCAAGATAAATTGTGTTCTTCCCGAGTGTGCAGCGTTGCGAAAGTTCTTCGTGTCGAGACACCACGTGATGATCGGGTGTGATAGACTCTATGTTCACATACAACAGGTGCAAGCCATTGTTGCACATGCAGAACACTCGGGTTAAACTTGACGAGCCTAGCATGTACAGACATGGCCTCGGAACACAAGAGACCAAAAGGTCAAACATGAGTCATATAGTAGATATGATCAACATGATGATGTTCACCATTGTAACCACCTCAACTCACGTGATGATCGGACTTGAGTTGGTGAATTTGGATCAAGTATCGCTCGGATGACCGGAGGGATGTCAATTTGAGTGGGAGTTCTTAAGTAATATGATTAATTGAACTCATTATCATGAACATAGTCAGTAGTGTCTTTGCAAAATTATGTTGTAGATTACTAGCTCACGCTGTAGCTCCCTTGAAGTTTTATATGTTCCTAGAGAAATAGAGTTGAAAGTTGATGGTAGCAATATTGCGGACTGGCTCCGTGATCTGAGGATTGTCCTCATTGCTACACAGAAGGCTTATGTCCTTAATGCACCGCTCGGTGCGCCAACCCCTCTAACGTCGTTTATAGATGTTGTGAACTTCTGACAGGCACGTTCTGATGACTACTTGATAGTTTAGTGCGTCATGCATTACGGCTTAGAATTGAGGCTCCAAAACGTTTTGAATGTCACGGACCATATGAGATGTTTTAAGAGCTGAAATTAGGATCTCAGGCTCGTGCCCGTGTTGCGAGATATGAGATCTCCAACAAGATTCTTTACCTGCAAGATGAAGGAGAATAGCTCAATCGTTGAGCATGTGCTCAGATTGTCTGGGTGCTACAATCGCTTGAATCGAGTGGGAGTTGATCTTCCAGATAGGATAGTGATTGATATAGTTCTCCAAGTCACTGTCACTAAGCTACTAGAACTTGGTGATGAACTATAAAACGCCAGGGATAGAAATAATGATCCCTGAGCTATCCGTGATGTTTGACACCGCGAAGGTAGAAATCAAGAAGGAGCATCAAGTGTTGATGGTTAGTTAAAACCACTAGTTTTGAGAAGGGCAAGAGCAAGGAGGGAAACTTCATGGATAGCAAGTCAGTTGCAGCTGTAGTGAAGCAACCCCAAGTCTAACCCAAACCCGAGACTAAGTGCTTCGATTATGAGGAGAACGGTCACTGAAGCGAAACAACCCTAGATACTTGGCAGATAAGAAGGCTGGCAAAGTCGATAGAAGTATATTTGATATACGTGTTATTGATGTGTACCTTGCTAGTACTCCTAGTAGCACCCGGGTATTGGATACCGGTTTGGTTGCTAAATGTTAGTAACTCGAAATAAAAGCTACGGAATAAACGGAGCACTAGCTAAGGGTGAGGTGACGATGTGTGTTGGAAATGTTTCCAAGGTTGATGTGATCAACATCGCACGCTCTCTCTACCTTCGGGATTAGAGACAAACCTAAATAAATATTATTTGCTGTTTTGCGTTGAGCATGAACGTGATTAGATCGTGTTTATTGCAACACAGTTATTCATTTAAGTTAGAGAATAATGGTTATTCTGTTTACATGAATAATACCTTCAATGGTCATGCACCCAGTGAGAATGGTTTTTTGAGTCTTGATCGTAGTAATACAGATGTTCATAACATTGACGCCAAAAGATACAAATTTAATAATGATAGTACCACATACTTGTGGCACTACCGCTAAATGTCATATTGGTATAAAGCGCATGAAGAAACTCCATGCTGATGGATCTTTGGACTCATTCGATTTCGAATCGGTTGAGACATGCGAACCATGCCTCTTGGGCAAGATGAGTAAGGACCCCGTTTCCAGATGGATGGAGCGGGCAAGTGATTTATTGGAAATGATACATGTTGATGTATGCAATCCAATGAGTCTTGTAGCGTGCGGTGGATATCGTTATTTTCTTACCTTCACCAATGATTTGAGTAGATATAGTGTATATTTACTTAATGAAACACAAGTTTGAATCGTTTGAAAGGTTCAAGAAAATTCAGAGTGAAGTTTAAGATCATCGTGACAAGAAGATAAAAATGTCTGCGATATGATCGTGGAGGTAAATATCTGAGTTACAAGTTTGGCATACAATTTTAGACAATGTGAAAGTTGTTTCACAACTCACGCCACCTGGAACACCACAGTGTGATGGTGTGTTCGAACGTCATAGTTGTGCTCTATTGAAAATGGTGCTTGCTATGATGTCTCTTATCGTTTTGCTACTATAATTTTGGGGTTATGCATTAGAGACAACTACATTCACTTTAGATAGGGCACCTTCTAAATCCGTTGAGATGACACCGTGTGAATTATGGTTTGATACAAACCTAAGCTATCATTTGTTAATGTTTGGGGCTGCAACACTTATGTGAAAATGGTTTTCACCTAATGAGCTCGAACCAAAACCAGACAAATGCATCTTCATAGAATACCCTAAAGACAGTTGGGTAAACCTTCTATCTCAGATCCAAGCATAAAGTGTTTGTTGCTAAAACTGGGTCCTTTCTCGAGAAAAAGTTTCTCTTGAAAGAATTGAGTGGGAGGAAGATAGAACTTGATGAGGTTGTTGAACCTTTGTTCAACCAGAGAGTAGCGCGGCGCAGGAAGTAGTTTTCTATGAAGCCTACGTTAGTTGAAGAGGAAGTAAATGATGACGATCATGAAGCTTCAGATCAAGTTATTATCGAACCTCGTAGGTCGACAAGGATGTGTACTGCTCCTGAGCGGTACGACAACCCTGTCTTGGAGGTCATGTTGTTGGACAACAATGAACCTACGGGCTGTGGAGAAGCGATGATGGGCCCGGATTCCGACAAATGGTTAGAGGCCATAAAATCCGAGAAAGGATCCATGTATGAAAACCAAGTATAGACTTTGGTAGACTTGCTCGTTGGACGGCAGGTTGTTGAGTACAAATGGATCTTTAAGATGAAGACACACGCTGATGGTGGATGTCACCATTTATAAAGCTCGACTTGTCGCAAAGAAGTTTCCGCCAAGTTCAAGGAGTTGACTGCGATGAGACTTTCTCACTCGTAGCGATGCTAAAGTCTGTTGGAATTATGTTAGCAGTTGCTGCATTTTTCAATTATGAAATCTGGCAGATGGATACCAAAACATCGTTTCCTTCCTTAAGGAAAGGTTGTATGAGATACAACCAGAAGTTTTTGTCAGTCCTAAGGATGCTAAAAGGTGTGCAAGCTTGAGTGAACCTTCTATGAACTGAAGCAAGCATCTCGGAGTTGGAATATACACTTTGATAAGGTGATCAAAGTTTTTGAGTCTATACAAAGTTTATGAGCAACTTGTATTTACAATAAAGTGAGTGGGAGCACTATAGAGTTTCTGGTAAGCATAGGTGGTTGACATATTATTGATCGGAAATGATGTAGAATTTCTGGAAAGCATAAACGGTTGTTTGAAAAAGAGTTTTTCAAAGGAAGACCTGGATAAAGCTACCTGATTGTTGAGCATCAAGATCTATAGAGAAAGATCAAGAATCTTGATAAGACTTTTCAATAAGTACATACCTTGACAAAGTTTTTGAAAGGATTCAAATGGATCAGTCAGAGAAAGAGTTCTCGCCTGATTTGTAAGGTGTGAAATTGAGTAAGACTCAATGCCCAGTGACTGTAGAAGATAGAGAAAAGATGAAGTGTCATCCCCTATGCTTCAGCCACATGCTCTATCATGTATGCAATGCTGTGCACAAGACCCGATGTCAGCTTTGCCATAAGTATGGCCGAAAGGTTTCAAAGTGATCCTGGAATGGAGCACTGGACAACGGTCAAGATTATCCTTAGTAACTAAAAGACTAAGGAGGTGTTTCTAGATTATGGAGGTGATAAAGAGTTCGCCGTAAAGAGTTATGTTGATGCAAGCTTTAACACCAATCCAGATGACTCGTAGTAGCAATCTGGATACGTATAGTGGAGCAGCCATTTGGAATAGTATCAGGTGGAGTGTGGTAGCAGTGTTTACGGTTTGACATAGAAATTTGCAAAGTACACACGGATCTGAATGTCGCAGACCCGTTGACTATAAGACCTCTCTCACATGCAAAGCATGATTAAGCCCCAGAACTCACTAGGTGTTAGATTCATAACAATGCGTATCACATGGTGATGTGAACTAGATTATTGACTCTAGTGCAAGTGGGAGACTGTTGGAAATATGCCCTAGAGGCAATAATAAATTAGTTATTATCATATTTCCTTGTTCATGATAATCGTTTATTATCCATGCTATAATTGTATTGATCGGAGACTTAGATGCATGTGTGGATACATAGACAAAACCATGTCCCTAGTATGCCTCTAATAGACTAGCTCCTTGATCAAAGATGGTTAAGGTTTCCTAGCCATGGACATGAGATGTCATTTGATAAACGGGATCACATCATTAGGAGAATGGTGTGATGGACAAGACCCAAACTAAAAACGTAGCATATGATCGTGTCAGTTTACTGCTACTGTTTTCTGCATGTCAAGTATATGTTCCTATGACCATGAGATCATGCAACTCACGAATACCGAAGGAGTGCCTTGTGTGTATCAAATGTCACAACGTAACTGGGTGACTATAAAGGTGCTCTATAGGTATCTCCGAGGGTGTCTGTTGAGTTGGCATGGATCAAGACTGGGATTTGTTACTCCGTGTGACGGAGAGGTATCTCAGGGCCCACTCGATAATACAACATCACAACAAGCCTTGCAAGCAATGTGATGTTAGTCACGGGATCTTGTATTACGGAACGAGTAAAGAGACTTGCCAGTAACGAGGTTGAACTAGGTATGGAGATACCGACGATCGAATCTCGAGCAAGTAACATACCGAAGAACAAAGGGAACATCATACGAGATTAACTGAATCCTTGACATAGAGGTTCAACCGATAAAGATCTTCGTAGAATATGTAGGAACCAATATGGGCATCCAGGTCCCACTATTGGTTATTGACCGTAGAGATGTCTCGTTCATGTCTACATAGTTCTCAAACCCGCAGGGTCTGCACACTTAAGGTTTGGTGACGTTTCGGTAGTATAGAGTTATGTATGGTGGTGACTGAAGGTTGTTCTGAGTCCCGGATGAGATCCCGGAAGTCACGAGGAGCTCTGAAATGGACCGGAGGTAAAGATTCATATATAGGAAGTCCTTTTTTGGTCGCCGGAAAAGTTTCGGGCTCGTCGGTAGTGTACCAGGAGTGCGAGTAGTGTACCAGGAGACCACCGGGAGGGGTATTTCGACCCAAGAGGCTTCATGGGCTGTGGGAGAGTGGAAACCAGCCCTTAGTGGGCTGGTGGAACAACCACAAGAGGCCCATGCGGCTGGAAGAAAAAAGCCCAAGAGAAAAAAGTGGAAAAAGAAAAAAAAAAGGAACGAATGGGACTAGCATTCAATCCTAGTAGGACTAGCATTCTATATATACCTGGACTCTCCTCCAATCCTAGTAGGACTAGCATTCGTTCCTTTTTTTTCTTTTTCCACCTTTTTCTATTGGGATTTTTTTCTTCCAGCCGCATGGGCCTCTTGTGGTTGTTCCACCATCGCACTAAGGGCTGGTTTCCACTCTCCCACAGCCCATGTAGCCTCTTGGGTCGTAATACCCCTCCCGGAGGTCTCCCGGTACACTACCTATATATGAATCTTTACCTCCGGACCATTCCGAAGCTCCTCGTGACGTTCGGGATCTCATCTGGGACTCCAAACAACCTTCGATCACCATCATACATAACTCTATACTACTGAAATGTCACCAAACCTTAAGTGTGCAGACCCTGCGGGTTCGAGAACTATGTAGACATGACCGAGACACCTCTACGGTCAATAACCAATGTCGGGACCTGGATGTCCACATTGGTTCCACATATTCTATGAAGATCTTTATCGGTCGAACCTCTATGTCAAGGATTCAGTTAATCCCGTATGATGTTCCCTTTGTTCTTCGGTATGTTACTTGCCCGAGATTCGATCGTCGTTATCTCCATACCTAGTTCAGCCTCGTTACTGGCATGTCTCTTTACTTGTTCCGTAATACAAGATCTCGCAACTAACAATTAGTCACATTGCTTGCAAGGCTTATTGTGATGTTGTATTACCGAGTGGGCCCTCAGATACCTCTCCGTCACACGGAGTAACAAATCCCAGTCTTGATCCATGCCAACTCAACAGACACCCTCGGAGACACCTGTAGAGCACCTTTATAGTCACCCAGTTACGTTGTGACGTTTGATACACACAAGGCACTCCTCCGATATCTGTGAGTTGCATGATCTCATGGTCATAGGAACATATACTTGACATGCAGAAAACAATAGCAATAAACTAACACGATCATAAGCTACATTTGTAGTTTGGGTCTTGTCCATCACATCATTCTCCTAATGATGTGATCCCGTTATCAAATGACATCTCATGTCCATGGCTAGGAAACCTTAACCATCTTTCGATCAACGAGCTAGTTCACTAGAGACATACTAGGGACATTGTGTTTGTCTATGTATCCACACATGTATCCATGTTTCCAATTAATACAATTATAGCATGGATAATAAAAGATTATCATGAACAAGGAAATACAATAATAAACACTTTATTTATTGCCTCTAGGGCATATTTCCAACAGTCTCCCACTTGCACTAGAGTCAATAATCTAGTTCACATCACTATGTGATTTACATTGTAATGAATCGAACACCCATGCAGTTCTGGTGTTGATCATGTTTAGCCCTTGGAAGAGGTTTAGTCAACGGGTCTGCAACATTCAGATCCGTGTGCACTTTGCAAATATTTATGTCTTTCTCCATGATGTAATCGCGGATGGAGTTGAAGCGTCGCTTTATGTGTCTGGTCCTCTTGTGAAACCTTGGTTCCTTGGCCAGAGCAATGGCACCAGTGTTGTCACAGAACAGGTTCATTGGATTAAGTGCACTCGGCACAACTCCAAGATCTGCCATGAACTGCTTCATCCAGACACCTTCCTTTGCCACCTCCGAGGCTGCGATGTATTCCGCTTCGCATGTAGAATCAGGTACCACACTTTGCTTGGAACTACACCAGCTAACCGCTCCCTGTTAAGAATAAATACGTATCCGGTTTGCGACTTAGAGCCATCCAGATCAGTGTCAAAGCTTGCATCGACGTAACCCTTTACGACGAGCTCATCATCACCTCCATAAACGAGAAACATTTCCTTAGTCCTTTTCAGGTACTTAAGGATATTCTTGACCGCTTGCGAGTGCTCCATTCCAGGATCACTTTGAAACCTTCCGGCCATACTTATGGCAAGGCTGACATCGGGTCTTGTGCACAGCATTGCATACATGATAGAGCCTATGGCTGAAGCATAGGGGATGACACTCATCTTTTCTCTATCTTCTGCAGTTGCTGGGCATTGAGTCTTACTCAACTTCACACCTTGTAATACAGGCAAGAACCCCTTCTTGGACTATTCCATTTTGAACTTCTTCAAAACTTTATCAAGGTATGTGCTCTGTGAAAGTGCTATTAAGCGTCTCGATCTATCTCTATAGATCTCAATGCCTAATATGAAAGCAGCTTCTCCTAGGTCCTTCATTGAAAAACTCTTGTTCAAATATTCCTTCATGCTTTCTAGCATTTCTATATTGTTTCCAATCAGCAATATGTCATCCACATATAATATTAGAAATGCTATAGAGCTCCCACCCACTTTCTTGTAAATACAAGCTTCTCCGTAAGCTTGTATAAACTCAAACGCTTTGATCACCTCATCAAAGCGCTTATTCCAACTCCGAGATGCTTGCACCAGTCCATAAATGGATCGCTGGAGTTTGCGAACTTTGTCAGCATTCTCTAGATCGACAAAACCTTCGGGTTGCATCATATACAACTCTTCCTCAAGGAAACCGTTGAGGAACGGTGTTTTGACATCCATCTGCCAAATTTCATAGTCGAAATAAGCAGCTATTGCTAACATGATTCTGACAGACTTAAGCATCGCTACAGGTGAGAAAGTCTCATCGTAGTGAACTCCTTGAACTTGTTAAAAACCCTTTGCCACAAGTCGAGCTTTATAGACGGTGACATTACCGTCCGCGTCTGTCTTCTTCTTAAAGATCCATTTGTTCTGAATGGCCTTTCTCCCTTCAGGTAATACTTCCAAAGTCCATACTTTGTTTTCATACATGGATCCCATCTCAGATTTCATGGCCTCTAACCATTTCTCGAAATCCGGGCCCATCATTGCTCCTCCATAGCTCGTAGGTTCATTGTTGTCCAACAACATGACCTCCAAGACAGGGTTGCCGTAGCACTCAGGGGTAGTACGCGGACTTGTCGACCTACGAGGTTCAATAGTAGCTTGATCTGAAGCTTCATGATCATCATCATTAACTTACTCTTCTACCATCGTAGGTTCCACAGAAACATCTTTCTGTGCTGCGCTACTTTCTGGTTGAAGTAAAGGTTCAATAACCTCATCAAGCTCTATTTTCCTCCCACTCAATTCTTTCGAGAGAAATCAAGAAATGTTCCGTTCTTAGCGACAAACACTTTGCCTTCGGATCTGAGATAGAAGGTATACCCGACTGTCTCTTTCGGGTATCCTATGAAGACGCATTTCTCCGCTTTGGGTTCCAGCTTTTCAGGCTGAAGCTTTTTGACATAAGCATCACATCCCCAAACTTTAAGAAATGACAACTTTGGCTTCTTGCCAAACCACAGTTCATATGGCGTCGTCTCAATGGATTTTGATGGTGCCACAGCAGTTGTCTCTAATGCATAACCCCAAAACGATAGTGGCAAATTAGCAAGAGACATCATAAAATGCACCATATCTAATAAGGTTCGATTACGACGTTCGGACACACCATTACGCTGTGGTGTTCCGGGCGGTGTCAACTGTGAAACAATTTGCACACTGTCTTATGTGACTGCCAAACTCATAACTCACATATTCACCGCCTTGATCATATCGCAGGAACTTAATCTTCTTGTTACGATGATTCTCAACTTCACTCTGAAATTGCTTGAACTTCTAAAACGTTTCAGACTTGTGTTTCATTAAGTAAATATACCCATATCTACTTAAGTCATCAGTGAAGGTGAGAAAATAACGATATCCGCCATGCGCTGTAACATTCATTGGACCGCACACATCAGTATGTATGATTTCCAATAAGTCACTCGCCCGTTCCATTGTTCCAGAAAACGGCGTTTTAGTCATCTTGCCCAAGGCATGGTTCACATGTGTCAAGTGATTCAAAATCAAGTAACTCCAAAAGTCCATCAGCATGGAGCTTCCTCATGCGTTTTACACCAATATGACCTAAACGGCAGTGTCACAAGAAAGTGGTACTATCATTATCAACTCTACATCTTTTGGCATCAATGTTATGAACATGTGTGTCATCACTATCAAGATTCAATATGAATAAACCCCTAACATTGGGTGCATGACCATAAAAGATATTACTCATATAAATAGAACAACCTTTATTCTCTGATTTAAATGAGTAACCATCTCGCAATAAACAAGATCCAGATATAATGTTCATGCTTAACGCAGGCACTAAATAACAATTATTCAGGTTCATCACTAATCCCGATGGTAATCGAAGAGAGAGCGTGTCGACGGCGATCACATCAACCTTGGAACCATTTCCCACGCGCATCGTCACTTCGTCCTTTGTCAGCCTTTGTTTATTCCGTAGTTCCTGCTTTGAGTTGCAAATATGAGCAACCGAACCGGTATCAAATACTCAGGCACTACTACGAGAGCTAGTAAGGTACACATCAATAACATGTATATCATATATATACCTTGTTTGTCGTTGGCCACCTTCTTGTCAGCCAGGTACTTGGGACAGTTTCGCTTCTAGTAACCAGTTCCCTTGCAATGAAAGCACTCAGTTTCTAGCTTGGGTCCATGCTTGGGCTTCTTTACAGGAGTAGCAACTGCTTTGCCATCCTTCTTGGTTTTACCCTTCTTGCCCTTGCCCTTGACTTTGCCATTTTTCTTGAAACTAGTGGTTTTATTGACCATCAACACTTGATGTTCTTTCTGGATTTCAGACTCAGCGACTTTTAGCATCGCAAACAGCTCGGCAACTGACTTGCTCATCCCGTGCATGTCATAGTTCATCAAAAAGCTCTTGTAACTCGGTGGCAGTGATTGAAGAACTCTGTCAGTGATCGCCTCTGGCCGAAGGGCAATTCCCAACTCCGCTAGACGAGTTGAATACCCAGACATTCTAAGTATATGTTCACTGATAGACCCATTCTCCTCCATCTTGCAAGCATAGAACTTATCGAAGGTTTCATTCCTCTCGATATGGGCGTTCTTCTGAAAGATAAACTTCAACTCCTGGAATATCTCATATGCTCCATGACGTTCAAAACGTCTTTGAAGTCCCGGTTCTAAGACATACAATATTGCACACTAAACTATTGAGTAATCTCCAGTACGTGCCTCCCAAGCGTTCTTAACGTCTTCGGAAGTCATGTCTTCTGGTTGGTCACCAAGCGGTGCATCAAGGACAGATGATTTCTGGGAAGCCGTGAAGATAATCCTCAGATTACGGGCCTAGTCAACAAAGTTACTTCCATCATCTTTCAGTTTAGCTTTCTCTAGGAATGCATTAAAATTCAGGGGTGCTACTGCGCGAGCCATTGATCTACAACATAAATATGCTAAGTTTACTTAGACTATTGTTCAAGATAATGAGTTTAGTTAATCAAATTACTAAAGCTCCCACTCAAATTGACATCCCTCAGGTCATCTGAGTGTCACATGATCCAAATCCACCAACTCAAGTCCGATCATCACGTGAGTTGAGGTGGCTTCAATGGTGAACATCATTATGTTGATCATATCTACTATATGACTCATGTTCGACCTTTCGGTCTCTTTTGTTCCGAGGCCATGCATGTACATGCTAGGCTCGTCAAGTTTAACCCGAGTGTTCTGCGCGTGCAACACTGGTTTGCACCTGTTGTATGTGAACGTAGAGTCTATCACACCCGATCATCACGTGGTGTCTCAACACGACGAACTTTTGCAATGGTGCACACTCGGGGAGAACACAAATTTATCTTGAAATTTAAGTTAGGGATCACCTTATAATGCTACCGTCGTACTAAGCAAAACAAGGTGCATAAAAGGATTAACATCACATGCAATTCATAAGTGACATGATATGGCCATGAACATGTGCTTTTGATCTCCATCTTGAAAGCACCGGCATGATCTTCATCGTCACCGGCAAGACACCATGATCTCCATCATCTTAATATCCATCAACGTGTAGCCATCGGGGTTGTCGCGCCCAACATGCTTCTACTACTATTGCTACCGTTTAGCGATAAAGTAAAGCATTACATAGCGCTTAATGATTGACACGCAGGTCATACAATAATTAAAGACAACCCTATGGCTCCTGCCGGTTGCCGTACTCATCGATATGCAAGTCGTGAAATTCTATACATCACATGATCATCTCATACAACACATATATCACATCATGTAATTGGCCATATCACATCACAACATACCGTGCAAAAACAAGTTAGACATCCTCTAATTGTTGTTGCATGTTTTACGTGGCTGCTACGGGTTTCTATCAAGAACGATTCTCACCTACGCATAAACCACAACGGTGATACATAATTTGCTTTTCAACCTTCTCAAGGACCACCTTTGTCGAATCCGATCCAACTAAAGTGAGAGAAACTGCCACCCGCAAGCCATCTAGGCAACAAGTTGCGTCGAGGGAACCGGTCTCTCGTAAGCGTACAAGTAATGTTGGTCCGGCCCGCTTCATCTCACAATACCGCTGAACCAAAATCCGACCAAGGGAGGAAGCAATCTAAGCATCAATGCCCACAAACCTTTTGTGTTCTACTCGAGATCTCATCTACACATAGACCTAGCTCATGATGCCACTGTTGGGGAATGTTGCATGGGAAACAAAAAAATTCCGACGCACACGCAGATCTGTCCATGGTGATAAGCATCTACGAGAGGGAGAGTGGATTTACATACCCTTGTAGATCGCTAAGCGGGAAGCGTTAATAAACGCGGTTGGTGTAGTCGAACGTCTTCGCGATCCAAATTGTCGTGCGTCCCGTGATCCAATCACGATCCGTCCCGCGATCCGATAACGATCCGTCCCGCGATCCTATCACGATCCGTCCCGCGATCCGATCATGATCCGTCCCACGAACTTGATCACGATCCGTCCCACGAACTTGATCACGATCCTTCCGATCTAGCACCGAACGGACGACACCTCTGCGTTCAGCACACGTACAGCTTGATGATGATCTCCACCGTCTTGATCCAACAAGAGGGAGTGGAGAGGAAGAAGAGTTTTCCGGCAGCCTGACGGCGCTCCGGCGATGGTGGTGGAGCAATTCCGGCAGGGCTTCGCCTAAGCACTGCAGAAATCCGATCTAGAGGAGAAACTATGCACTGGAGGAACGGGTAGCACGTGGCTGAAATTCTAGTGCAAAAACCCTAAAACCTCCAGTATATATAAGAGGAGAGGAGGAGAGGAGGCAGCCTTGGCTTCCCAAGCCAAGGGCTTCGGCCGAACCAACTAGGATTGGAGGACTCTCCTCCAATCCTAGTAGGACTAGGATTCGTTCCTTTTTCTTTTCTTTTTCCACCTTTTTCTCTTGGGCTTTTTTCTTCCAGCCGCATGGGCCTCTTGTGGTTGTTCCACCAGCACACTAAGGGATGGTGTCCACTCTCCCACAGCCCATGTAGCCTCTTGGGTCCAAATACCCCTCTCGGAGGTCTCCCGGTACACTACCGGCACTCCCGGTACACTACCGATGAGCCCGAAACTTTTCCAGCGACCAAAACGGGACTTACTATATATGAATCTTTACCTACGGACCATTACGGAGCTCCTCGTGACGTCCGGGATCTCATCCAGGACTCCGAAAAACCTTCGGTCACCACCATGCACAACTCTATACTACCAAAACGTCACCAAACCTTAAGTGTGCACACCCTGCGGGTTCGAGAACTATGTAGACATGACCGAGACACCTCTATGGTCAATAACCAATGGCGGGACCTGAATGTCCACATTGGTTCCTACATATTCTACGAAGATCTTTATCGGTCGAACCTCTATGTCAAGGATTCAGTTAATCCCGTATGATGTTCCCTTTGTTCTTCGGTATGTTACTTGCCCGAGATTCGATCGTCGGTATCTCCATACCTAGTTCAACCTCATTACTGGAAAGTCTCTTTACTCGTTCCGTAATACAAGATCTCACAACTAACACTTAGTCACATTGCTTGCAAGGCTATTGTGATGTTGTATTACCGAGTGGGCCCTCAGATACCTCTCCGTCACACGGAGTAACAAATCCCAGTCTTGATCCATGCCAACTCAACAGACACCCTCGGAGACACCTGTAGAGCACCTTTATAGTCACCCAGTTATGTTGGGACGTTTGATACACACAAGGCACTCCTCCGATATCTGTGAGTTGGATGATCTCATGGTCATAGGAACATATACTTGACATGCAGAAAACAGTAGCAATAAACTGACACGATCATAAGCTACGTTTGTAGTTGAGTCTTTTCCATCACATCATTCTCCTAATGATGTGATCCCGTTATCAAATGACATCTCATGTCCATGGCTAGGAAACCTTAACCATCTTTCGATCAACGAGCTAGTTCACTAGAGACATACTAGGGACATTGTGTTTGTCTATGTATCCACACATGTATCCTTGTTTCCAATTAATACAATTATAGCATGGATAATAAACGATTATCATGAACAAGGAAATACAATAATAAACACTTTATTTATTGCCTCTAGGGCATATTTCCAACAGATATCGGTATGCAACCGAAGTAACGCAGATGGGAAATACTTGGTAGATTTTCGCGTATCAAAGATAGAGGGGAATGATATTATGCAGTTATGTCATGAGTGTGTAAAACTGCATGACTCCAACGTAAAATTGGTAAGTTGCAATTTCAAAGTAAAGATCATGCAATGAGCTTAATTCTTTTGATATAGGATTCTACCAAACCATTTTGAGTCTAGACATTAGGACAAATTGCTAAACTTCAATCCAAGGGCCATAGAGAAGGCACTCAAGGAGAATTCTGCAATGTTATCCATTCGATTTGCTTGAAATCGGTGTAACGATAATGAGCCAATGGTTTCGTGTGGATAAACCACACTGGAGACCATCGTATAGATGTGTCTTTTAGAACCATGGAACACCTTAATAGTCTAGTCAATGGATGGGAAGAGCCACTTACCTCAACTTGATGCATTCAAGGAGTCTAAGTGGTTCAGCGTAGACTTTAAGGTGCGCGAGCCTTAAAATTAGCTTCCTTGTGTCACATGTAGTGCAAAAACATCCAAATATTGTTAGAATTTAGCATCATAATAATCCTAAACTATTATAATTGCTGATAGTTTTGATTTCAACCCAATGTCTCCATGACCAAGGCAAGTATGCCAATTTTGTCATGTACAAGACATTTTGGAAAAATATCTTGGGCGCAACATGTGCTACGGGCTTCGTAGTATGTGTAGTACAATCCAGATGATACATAGAGAATGTTCTTGCCATATCCATTGCATATGGTAAAGAGAAGTTAGTCCTCTTTGTTGTCATCACAAGTTCCGCTATGGACACTATTTTGACGGATACCTCTATAGTTTAGTAGGGTACGAGTTAAACAGGGAAGCAATAAATCATCCTGGCATTACTCGAGTACCCATAGGGATAGTAAATATGACTCGAGTTGAGTCAACAAATACCTCATCGCGTCTAGCGATTTTAAAATATCTCCTTTCTCTCAATGAGTGGAAACATTTGACTTCCATGAGTATAGAGTTTGTGGTGCATATGTCCGCAAGGCACATATCATCAAATTGACCCCCGTAGAAATCTATATATAGACATGAAGATTCTCAATATGAAAATCACTCGGATATATAGAATACATACAAATGTATTTGTACCAAAGTGCTGATACAATATATTGTGATATACAATATATGATGACGACAATACTTATGTTCTTATTAGAACATCGTAAATGGCCATAAATTGTGTTGATCACTCAAGAGATTGAGAGACTAAACAATGTATTCAAACATGTTAGTTGAGTCATATTCAACCATCATATTCTCCGTGCTCATAGGGTCTCGTCACCACTGGTGATATCGGGTTGAAGGTTGAAGTGAGCTTCAAACCTTTGCCCTTGAGGTTCACTATATCCCAAGAATTGTTGATACAGAATAACCAGATGCTGAGATCTGAATCTAATGCCTTATGATGTATAAGACAACATTTTTCTGTTAGCGGTGTGATCCTGACCAGCGATGAATCTTACGGTCTTGGATTTCGCACATTATCCCACGAGACACAAGAGTTATCATGATGTCCTTGCCTAGGAAGGGCAGTGGTGGCCATTGAGGGTGAATGCCTCAAATTCTCTATCCATCTGTTACGAGAGATAATTAATTTACGGTCAGTAAATTAAGACCATCATGGTTGATGTTGTAATGAACTTAGCAAAATTAATGGGTATTTCAAGAAGTTATCTTGAAACCATTAATCTGAATCTCAAATTGCTGAATATGACACCTTGAAGATAATCTTCAAAATGGAGTCGATCTCGCAGCACTAGGGAGTATAATTTGATGAAATTAGTAGATACTCACTCGTAATGCCTTCTGTCATGACTTAGTAAAATGTGTGGGAGAGGACTTTGTAAAGCAATTATAATGCCTTATGTCACGACTTGTGCTTCTCGTTGAAATTCATTGTTAAGAATTCTTTTCCCCCTTCGTTCATCATTGCATAAAGTTTGTTGTAGCGAGCATCGAAAGCTTCGGTGGTGAAGGCCACACATACATGGGTAATGTCTTTACCGAACTCCTTTATCTTACATGCCCCGTAAAAGTTGGCCACGAAATGCCTCATGCACCATATGTGGTGAAGCTTTGGAAATCCTAGGATAACAATGTCCACTGCCTTGAGTATGCCATTGTGCCGGTCCGATATGATGCATACCTCCCTAGCACCAATCACCTTGTGCCTCACATGACCCATGAACCACTCCCAGTTGTCTTGGTGCTCGGAAGGCACCAAAGCAAATGCAACTGGCAACACATTGTCATTCGACGAGTGTGCCATTACTACCATTAGTGTGCCCTTGTATCTGCTGGTCAAGAAGGTGCCATATATAGACAAGAATGGACGAATATCCTTAAATGCTGCCAAACATTGTCATCGACCACATGATACATGCCCGGGTTCCTATGTGCAATCGCTCCCAACAATCTCGGGAGTTAGTTGTATGCTTCTTCGTAACCACCATACAACATCCTAATAGCATTTTCCTTGGCCCTCCGCGCCTTTCCATACTTGACTTCATAACAAATTGTTTTTTCATAGTTCTCATGAGAAACCTCAGTTTGACAGTGGGATCAACGGCTATGTCTTTCATAAATTTTTATTCGAGGTACTCAAACGTGAGCTGGCAGTATGTCGTACGAAGTCATTTCTTTGGCGGTTTGCACCTAAGAGCGGAAACACAACTTCTTAACACCCATTCTCCGGTTTATTCTAACTTTCTTGCATGAACCTTCCATGAGAATCCTTCATTTTCGTGCTCACACTTCATGGGGTAACGCAAATTTATGTCAGAGAGCTCAACATAATATGACATGTGGTTCTGAATGGCATAGTCAGACAACCAAACCTTCATGTGATCCAAAGTTATAAACTTCACTCCTTTCTTCAAATAAGCATTCTCATCCTTGTTCTCCTTCCTTGGTTCGCCTATATTAGGGCAAGGTGTTGGCTCAATCGCCGTGTTTCTCAGGCCACCATCAACTGCGGCTTTATGGGCAAGGCTGAGATCTCGAAACAAGTGAGTTCTTTTTTCCTTGCCGGTTAACTCAAAGTGAACTTGGTTTTCCTCCTTCGTGAATCCATCGTCATCCAATTCTTCCTCAGGACCTTCGTCATCTAAGTCATACCCATATAGACACCTAAAAGGTAACTAACGATCCATCTCCTTTTGCGCTATGTACGCATCCAAGTCACCAACATCATTACCATGAAACCCTTCCTGTAGCTAATCCTCATCACCATCACCATCCTCTTGAATTACTTTCTCACTAGCAATCACATCAACTTCATTTGCTTGGCTAGTTGGTGGTTGGCTAGAAGCATTAAGGGCCTACAATTCAACCTCATTTTCTTGGCTAGTTGGTGGTTGGGGATGTGGTTTGTGATAAGCATTGGAGGTATCAATCACAATCCTATGCTCAACAAGAGGCACACTTGTCCTCTCTTTCATTGGGTAGGAGACACGCCAATTCAAATCAATTGCAAACCGAGGAGGTTCAACCTTGGTGGCAAACAATTGAAGTGACTTGTCATCCGATTGGGCAACTTTTTCATTGTACACATCCCAATGCAAGTCAGAGGTGACATGCATACTTTTCAAGCAAGATTTGGCTCCAACTCCAACATCATACCTTCCTATTAACTTAACACCATCATTGGGGTCCATCCACTCTAAGACATGTCTCACTTCTGCAACAACCTCATCATAGCTAGGGCTTGTATCAAAAACAATTGTTTCCTCGCCCGCGTCGGCATTGTTACTGAAGAATGACTCCTTGTCCATATAATGAACATTAACAAGTCTCTCCATCTAAAAACAACATGATTGAATTAAACGCATCAAGGACAATTGTTGGTTATCTAAAAACAATCAATTTTACCCAAATCATATCAACACTAAATTATTAATGATGTCCAAAAAATGTCATTAATTAAGATACACTAAGCAAAGTTTACGCTAAACACTAACTAACCCTAACCCCCAATCTTTCTACTCATAAAGAAAATATTCCTACTAAACCAAGCTTATCCCTATTATCAAAGATAAAGCAGATATTCAAACACACTAAAATTAGGGGAAAGCATGAACTAGGGTTCCTCCAAGATGTAAAAAATCTAGCAAAATAAGAAGATTTAACCAAAAAATTGGATGATTCGGGGAAGATTACCACAAGCAACAAAGTGATGGAAAGATCCACCTAAGGGAAGCACCTTTTGAAGAGGATTTGATGGGGGCTTGAGGGGTGGGAGAGAGGGGAGAGCAGGAGTGCAGCAGCAAGCTCGGGCTGGATTGGGAAGAGTGAGTGGGGTGGGTCCCACCCACTCTCCCGTGGGCTAGTTCACTTACCAGTACCAGACACCAAGGTGCACGACCTCTGGGTCTCGGGGTCATGATGCCAGGGTTCATGGCGTCTGTCCCTTTGCCACGTGAGCAGATCAACATGCTAGTCGATCGGGGGCCATACCAGATGTCAAGGATGGTCTCCCGTGCAAAACAGCAAAACAGACGCCATAGATGTTGACGTCGTCAAAAGAGGTCATATTAAAAAAAACGAGATCGATTCCAAAATTTGTTACCATAAAAAGTCATAGGGAAACGATCCCAGACGGAGCGCCGGCGGAAACGCTGCGCCGGACACGCGCAGTCCGCGTGATTTTTTTAGATCGTGTGCTTCGTAACCTACTGCTCACACGGGCCAGGCCCACAAATCTATTTTTTAACACAACCTTATCTCATCACCAAGCAGCCATGTCCGTTCCTTCTTCTTCCTTCTAGTAACGCAATTTCTTTGAGCTCACCTGAACCAGTGCTGGCAACGGCGGAGGGCGGCCGCGACCGAACCCCCGCTGACCCACCACCACGGACGAGCGGAGACACCGGTGTCGAAGCTCGCCGGCTCGTCACTGCGGATGCAGCAAATCGGGGAAGGCATGGTTCTAGCAAAAAAGCGCCGAGTGACGGATGCAGCAAATCGCATCCACCGTTCCAGCTCGGCGTGGTGACTTCGGCAGCTTGCCGTAAGCATGGCCCCAAATGCCATGGTGACCATCGCAGCTGTGCGGTGACCATCCCAGCTCCCGGTGCGTTGTAGCTTTTCCGTTTGCTGGTTGTAGCATTTTTGTCTGCTGTTGGTATCTTCCATGGTCGTCGGTTGTAGCAGTCTACCTTCGCCGGCCACAATTTCCACCGTCGCCCATTCTAGCAAAAACGTCCGCCGGTAGTAGCTTTTTCCATTGCCGGTAGTAGCTTTTTTGCAGGCAGGTTGCAGCTTGTGTTCGACGCTTGCAGCCGTCTGGCATCGTCGGTGGTAGCAAATCAATTTGCCGGTAGTATCTTTTTCGGCTGCGGGTAATAGCTTTTTGCGGGCGGTTGCAGCTTCGGGAGCATGATGTTGTAGCTCGACTGCCCCACTCCCTGTTCCAGTTCACTGACATGCCGGTTCCAGCAATTGGTTTTGCTGGTTCCAGCAAGATGCCTCGCTGGTCGCAGCAAAACGATGCTGCTGGGTCACATCGCCTGCCGTCGTCAGCGTTGGAGCATCCCCGCATGGTCTCTGCCCACGCAGCATCCCGGTGACAGCCGTGGCACCTCCGATGGCTGGAGGGTTGTAGCACTGGGCGGCTGCGTGCACGAGCGCCGTCGGCGGCCGGGGCGACGAGCACGGGCGGCGCCATGGCCAGGGTGACGAGCGCCGCGGGCGGTGCGACCAGCGCGGGCTGCCCCATGGACGGCAATCTTTTCAGGAAGACGATGAAGAAGGACGAAGCGAGGAGAGAGTAGGCACATCTGACGGCTAGCGCGTAGGAATCGTATGGTCATAGATAGACCGACCGAATCGTTGCGCCGGTGCGCCGGCGCACAGAGTAGTGGCCAAGGTCATAACACAAAAATTATCCCCAACCCCGTTTGTCGCTTGCACCTAGACAGGTGGCAATCCAAAGCCCATCTGCACAATCACAACTAGCAGGCTCGGCCCATCCATGGAGAAGCGAGCCGCATGCAGATCATGCGCACATAAAATGTACTGTACTCGAGTAGATAATCCTAAATCCGTTCCTGCATGCATGCATATCGGATTGCGAAGTCGTTTAGCAGTTCCTATTCAACGGGATGATAAGATCTAAAATGCGATCAGATCACGCATGATCAGTTGAGGGTTATTATCTCCAACAAACTGATTGTTAATCTCTCCGCAAGAATAACTATTCCCATCGCTAATCATTATCCAACGGGGAAGCAGCTATAAATACGAAGCCTTCCACAGCCATCTCCTCCACCCCATCTGCAGATTCACATCCTTCTCCTCCACGCACGTACCACAATCTCATCGTCTCGACAACCATGGTGCAGCGCAGCTCCAACGCCGAGGTGATGTCGATGGACCTGTCGCCCAAGAAGCCGGCCAAGGCCTACGGCAGCGACGGCGGCGCCTACTACGACTGGTCGCCGGCCGACCTGCCCATGCTCGGCGCGGCCTCCATCGGCGCCGCCAAGCTGCACCTCTCCGCCGGCGGCCTCGCCCTCCCCAGCTACTCCGACTCCGCCAAGGTCGCCTACGTGCTCCAGGGCGCCGGTTCCTGCGGACTCGTCCTCCCGGAGGCGGCCAAGGAGAAGGTGATCCCCGTCAAGGAGGGCGACGCCCTCGCCCTCCCCTTCGGCGCCGTCACCTGGTGGCACAACGCCGAGGGCTCCGACACCGAGCTCGTGGTGCTCTTCCTCGGCGACACCTCCAAGGGCCACACACCCGGCCGCTTCACCAACTTCCAGCTCACCGGCGCCACCGGCATCTTCACGGGCTTCTCCACCGAGTTCGTCGCGCGCGCCTGGGACCTCGACCAGGACGCCGCCGCCAAGATCGTCTCCACCCAGCCTGGATCCGGCGTGGTGAAGATCGCCGCGGGGCACCGGATGCCGGAGCCGCGCGCCGAGGACCGGGAGGGCGTGGTGCTCAACTGCCTGGAGGCGCCGCTGGACGTGGACATCCCGGGCGGCGGCTGCGTTGTGGTGCTCAACACGGCCAACCTGCCACTGGTGAAGGAGGTCGGCCTGGGCGCCGACCTGGTGAGGATAGGCGGCCGCTCCATGTGCTCGCCGGGCTTCTCCTGCGATTCGGCGTACCAGGTCACGTACATCGTGCGCGGGGGCGGCCGCGTGCAGGTGGTGGGCATCGACGGTACCCGCGTGCTCGAGACCCGTGCCGAGGCTGGGTGCCTCTTCATCGTGCCAAGGTTCTTCGTTGTCTCCAAGATCGCCGACGACACCGGCATGGAGTGGTTCTCCATCATCACCACTCCCAAGTACGTACAACAAAATATATATGCTTTTTCTCTCTTCCTACGTACAAGATCTGAACCATGCATGTGAATATGAGATCTAATCTATCAATTTTTATACATGCACCATGCAAGTCTAATGAAAAAAAGCTGCCTTAAACTAGTGTTATTGGCCACCTTAAACTAGTGTCATGCACTCACAATTCACCTTGATTGAAAAGATTTATTTGAGCCCTATCTTTGTTCAGTTTAGCAAATTATTCATCTAGGAGCTACTTTCTAAAATAGGACTTTAATTAGCTTCACAATTTTGTGGCAGTTTTGTACCTTTTGAACTAAAGGTTCCTATATCTATATTCAATGTTATTTAATAATTTTGGATTTCCATATATGCTCAACATTGCAAGGTGTCTTTTCTAACTGTAAGAAAATATACAAGAAACAGAGACTAAAACCAATCTCCTGCTGCCATATATACTTTCTATAGGTTTATTGTACATATAATTTTGAAAGGAGGTGAAAATTATGCTATTTTTTATGCCAATTCTTTGTGAAATATATATATATATATATATATATATATATATATATATATATATGTATAACTATTGTAATCTTACAACTTATTGTATTTTTATTTCCCATACAATTCCATTACATTCTGCTCAATCTGATTAATTAACATTGTGTTATTATGTCAAACAAATGTAGCCCAATCTTTAGCCACTTGGCGGGGAAGACGTCGGTGTGGAAGGCAATTTCGCCGGCAGTGCTAGAGACAGCGTTCAACACCACTCCGGAGATGGAGAAGATGTTCCGTTCCAAGAGGCTCGACTCTGAGATCTTCTTCGCCCCCAACTAGAGCATCCTTCATCCGTCTCTGACTTGCTAGCAGCTTATATTTTCTTTCTAGGTCGTCGATCGAGAGGATAGTTAAATTGGAATGATGTGTCTGGCTGTCATTGAATTAGCAGATGTAATAATTAGCCTGAGATGGATATGATCGTGGTCAATTAGTATTCGTGAAACTCTTTTCAAACCATTAATTCAGTGGAGGTCCAATCATACATTATTCTTGCAGCTACTTAATTTTCTATCTTTCCAAGGCAATATGCATATTTTTCTTAAATGGTCGGGGTCAGAGCGTGGAACCCTCACTTGAATTTTCGCTGATAAGCGAAAAGCCACACGGTAGACAGTTTACAACAGGGGATAAAGGGAACGACATCAACCGGGCTACCTGCGGTTTTGCCACATTCAAAGCAGAGTTTCGGGAACCAGAGGAGAGACAGGGATCAGTTGTTGAAGACTACCACATTTTGTTGCTTCCACAATCCGTAAACGTAATGGTATACTATCTGGCAGTTTGAAGAGCATATCAGTTTCCTGATCTGCACTTACATTTATGGATTGGTTTTATATTTTGATGTATTTATTTCTTAGATAATCGATCTGATGATAACATCCGTGAACACAGTACAGATCTGGGCTTGTGTACCTACTGTATACGTAGCTGGGTATATATAAACAATTGTTTTGGTTGCTGAGAAAAGCTTTAATGTATCGCATGGTGTAGTAGGTTTTTTTAGGGTTTGGCGCAGTAGGTGTTTAAGGAACTTTCCTGTCATAGCTCGACGTTGATCTGGCATTCAGGCCCGACCCATTGCACGCAGCAGCCTGGCCGTTTCGAGTATAAGATATTCTGTGCATGCCCCCTAAAAAAAAGATATTCTGTGCATGCATGCAATTTCTTTCCCTACATTGTGCATGCATGCATTCTTCGACTATATAACATGAAGCATGGACGGATGCTAAATATAGCTAACACTAGTATATCTTCTCAAACTCTACCTCTAGTCTCGGATTAGTAGACATTCTAGTAAGTAGCTATGCACAATTAATTGCTATGAGATGTTGTAGCAGAAAAAACAATGCGAGCAGTGTGAAAGAGTCGATTTACCCACGGAGGGGGGAGCGGTATGTCATTCCGATCATGTAACCCATCAATCGACAATGGTGAAGAGAAAGAACGAAGCTAAGCATCAATGCAATTCTGCTCCCATGACCCCCGACTATCGGCGTGGGCTGCCTCTCCCTCCAAGGCTACTAAGAGCCCTAGCTTGCAGCGGTTCATCATTTCAATTAGATCTTCTAGGATTAACTAAATCAAGCTTGCCCATCTCATTTTTAGTTTATTAATTAGGTGATAAGCATGAGGCCGAGAGATTTCTTAGTTTTATCAAACTCTTTCAGGCCTGGAAACAAATAACGGGCCGTTGCAATAATGTGGTGTGGCTTAAAGGTTTAAATGTTTTCAAACCTGATTTACATATATATCTTAGCAACTTGAACAAACTTATGGCGAATAATGAAATCACAATAGCCGATTTAAGAGAAAAAAGTCACATTAGCCACTGAACAAATATGGCCCCATTCTAAAAAAAGAGCCTAGTGCCCCATTAAGAATATGAAATTATATCCACATATGCCCCTGGGAAACAAAGCTAGCTGCCTCTGTGGACGTTTGTGTTGATGCCATCCTTTTCTTGCATTTATATTTGCATTGCACAACAACAATAATGAAATAATGATCAAGAAAGTATAATGTGTCCTAGAGTCAGTACTCCCGACCAAGTTCTCCGAAAAACTCACAAAAATGATTCTCTTGAGATCGGTGAGTGGAACTCCACTTGCATTGTTTTGGTTCCGGATCTCGACACAAACAATTATTCAAGCAATTACCACCCCTTTGAGCGATGATAGGACCGCATGCTAATGCCAATGTTGGGGCCGATTTTTGGGTCATTTCCCACGCTAGTCGTTGAATACATACATGCTTATCAGATGATCTAGGGGTTAGATTACGTATGGCTAGCTTACTAATCACCTCACTTTGCTGGCAAGTAGTAACCTAGAGTTAGTAGGAATTGATGAGTTTGACTAAAAAAAGTTGGAATTAATTAGTTTGCACCGGATATGGATCGAATTGTAGTTAATGCCAACTTAATTGGCAATTACTAATCAACTCGCTTTGCTACCAGTACTGCTATTTAAATCGGGCTAATTGTCTAGGGGATGCCATTGTGAGTCGTCGATCCAATCTATCCACAGATCATATACTTCATGCAGAAGATGCATAAAGATCGTTTGTCCACCATGGCAAGGTCGGTCATCACGGCAGCGGTGATAGTGGTGATGTTGGTCCACTTCACTGCCGTTGCCGTCGATTCTACTAGAGCTGCCATGAAGAACACACGGAATGAAGTGGCAGGGTTCGGGCCCATCCCGACGGAGCCCTTCCCAATGCCACCGCATCCAAGGCACCCACCGCCGCCATCGGTGCATGTGCCTCCTTGCCACCGGTCCCCATTGGCCAAGAAGCCGATGCATAGTGGTACTGTTGTTTAATTACATACTATGTCTAGTCTCTTTTTATTGTTGATGCACTATATATTAAGGCGTCGTCTTCTTACTTTGTAGAGTAATAATGATCAACCAGGAATAAGATATTGTTACCCCTTCCAACCAAAAAGAACAAGAATAAGATGCATGATATTGGGTCAGTGTTTGGGAACCACGATACAGTTGAAATGCGTGGTAATTCTAAAATTCCCGTTTCGATTGGGCTGAATAGATGAATGTTGAGATGAATTAAATAAAAATAAATAAAGCATTGTGCGTGCCTGCACCACACCAGAAAAACCAAAAAGGCAATGTATGACAAACCAAGAAAGAAGGTCACCCCATTAGGAAGCATCAGATTCTATTCGAGCTCATCGTCGTCGTGGCTCCCTCTACCAAACATCTACTGCCGACTATGCCTGTATAATGTCTATGTGTCGCGGTGTGTGTCGATCAAACAAAGCTGACTAGTCCTTCCAAGGAAATATTCCAAACAATCCATCTCCACACGAATCAAATCAAAGCAGCACATACACATGTACGCGCGAGCGAAAAGCGGGAAAAGGGGATGCAGAAAGATGGGAGTGATAGCTTTGCTTTTAAAAGATGCTGTGATTTGTGTGGATGTTATGTCCGGTTAATTTTTCCTCGATGCTTTGCCATGTATGCCCGTTTCTTAGAGCATCTATACCCGGACCCCCTATATGCTTCTCAAACGTTCGGAACGTCCTCCCGGTCACTGACCGGTCACAAAAATGCGATCCAACCGGACCTCTCATATTCGTCTCAAACGTCCGGACTGACCGGCACTCCTCAAATATGAGAACGATACGAGGGCTCGCGGACGCGTCCGGGCACACCCGATCTGTCCGCCACGTAGGACTCGATCCCACTCTGAACCATCTTTTCTCTTTTCTTATTCACTATTTTCTTTCTCTCTCTTCTTCTCCACCAATCACGTGTAACTGACCGGACATATGAGAAGAAAAATGAGAAATGCGGCTGCACGGACCAAATTATAGGGGCTCAAAATGAACACGCCATGTCACTGACTGGGCCCGTCCGCGGTCGTTTAAGGGGTCAGATTTGCTAGGTCCGGCTGTAGATGCTTGACTTGAATTTTCACAACAAGGGTTCGTACTACTTGCACTAAAGAAGATTACTGTAGTCGTTTGAGAGGGATTCATGATACAGTATTATTATCTATGCCTTCAAAGCAGAACTTTCGCCACTAGCATATATTATAACATATTTATAAAATGTTAAATGCAATATGTAAGGGTCCACATAACAAAAATATATTTCTAGATATACATTAGTACTCATTTGTGGGGTATTAAGTTTCATCCAAAAACAGCCACCATTAGACATAATCCCGTGGCTAATGAGGGCGGTCGCTGCGGATTTCCCCTAGGAAACGGTTGCCAAATAGCATTTCCATAAAGAAAAGATTATCATGTACTCCCTCCGTCACAAAATAACCGTCTCAACTTTATACTAGTTCTACTTTAAAGTTATACTAAGCTTAAGACATTTATTTTGAAACGAAGGAAGTATTATAAAACCGTAGAAGGCATGCACGCTTTCGTGAAGCAATGCAAGGAAAGAAAGACATAAAGTTGCATGGAAAGGCTATACTACTGGTGCACAAATTAAGGGGACGGTACACCATTTTTTCAGACTTTCAGTGCAGCTTCTCCGGACGAGGATAAATGCCGGCCGGCCGTGATTACACCAGAAAGTAAAAGGGTACCCAAATTAGGCTAGGTAGTCGTGTAATTGGCTTATTATCCAGTTACTCTATATTGGAGAAGAAGTAGCTAGTCGTGGTGCACAAGTTAAGGGATCGATTTGACCAATATGCCAACTTTGCGTAGCATGTTGTACCTACGTCCATGTACCACACCACTATTCACTACATTTCCGTCAAATTCTCTAATGTGTTCTTTTCTCCCGCCGCTACCGCTGCCTAATTTCAGGTATGCATCTAGCTCGGCGTTACAAATGGTTACATTGTCTAGTGCTTCGTTTTTTAGCTTCATGAAAGAAGAACTTTATGAATAAAAAATGGTAGTTCATGTAAAGTAGGGACAAGTCATGAGTGGTAGTAATGGAGTATGACAATAACGGAACACCAGCTAGTAGTCACGACGACTCATGGCTCACTACACAAAACGTTATTTCACCAAACAAAACGCTGCTGCTGCTGCTGCTGCAACTGTGTGAGTCGGCCGATAAGACCAACTTAATTAAGAGTGCACCAAATTCGTGACACGCGTAAGCAAAAAAGGGTTTCTTTTCTAAAAAAGAAAGAAAGAAAGTAATAAAAGGGCGGCGGCTGTGGTTCCAAATGTCTCGAACCGATCCCTCGGGTCCCTTTCTTCTTATTCTTCTGAGAGGATACGATTTTGACGGATGGATGAGAACGAGCAGTAGTCCGACGAACATGTACTGATCGATCTCTGTCTCACTCTCTCTCTATGTGTGTCTTATTCCACGAAGGACCTTTTCCTCCGGCTCCGCTCCACGTGTGTGCCTGGTGTGCTAGTTGTATTTGACTTGCTCGGTAGGTTTGTACGAATTAATTTTAGCAAAAAATAGGCACGTAAGAACTAAGGAAAACATTTCATTTCAACAGACTGAATTCTTGAAAAATCAATTGGCTCGCTCGCACGACACGTCTACTTTAGTGTACGCACGGTGTCCGTACTTTAGTGTTTATGTTTTTGGGCGGAACCATGGAAGTAATAACTGTACAAGGGGTCTTTGTTGCCCGTGTTGTTGTCGGGCTTTCAGATCGGATGAATGAAATCACAAGTATGTGAAAGACGACCAAACAATTAACTAGCTGGGGGAACCCCGCTAAAGGTAAATTAGCCGATAGTTATTTTGAATTAAATAAATCAATAAGCAAATAAAGCATTTGGGTGCTTCCATCCCTCGAGAAATTTTCAGAAAGCAACGTGTACTTCTTTGAGAAAAAAAAAAGGTAATATGAACACTGTATGTCACAAACCAAAGAAAGAAAGGCCACCGGTAGGAAGTATCAGATTCTACTCGAGCCCATTGTCGTCGTGTCTCCCTCTACCAAACGCATACATGCCGCGCGGTGTGTGTGTGTGTCGACCAAACAAAGCTGCAGCTCCTTCCAGAAAAATATTCCCAATTGATCCATCTCCACACGAATCAAATCAAAGGAGCTAGTACACACACATAGACACACGCGCGAGAGAAGAAGCGGAAAGGAGATGGAGAAAGGCACGAGTGATTGGTTGCTTTTCAAAAAGACGCTGGGATTTTTGTGCGTCTCTTGCCCATGCTTTGCACACCCGTGCCCGTTTCTCTGTTGACTATTAAAATTTGGACAGCATGCACCAAAGGAACATAACACTATGAGCAATAAAAAAGATCACTGACATCTTTTTTTTAACATAATACAAACATATACGCAATCATACATACGCACGCATGAGTATTCTGTTTCTATAAGCACATTCGAGAGACTGGGTCGACACATCATTTTGAGATTTACAAAGTCACCATAGACACCTTCACAGTCGAATTTTTTTTAGAACTAGTACAAATTTTGTATCAAATTTGAAAACAAGAGTATGAGTTCAAAAAATATCGAAAGTAGTACCCCGTCGGCCAGTACCAGGCCGAAAGGGTACCTGTCGGCCTGCACCAGGCCAAAGAGGGGCCTGTCGGCCAACAGTAGGCCGAAGAGCCCCCTGTCGGCCAATCAGAGGCCAGGGTGTGTCCTGTCGGCCAGAGGGGGGCCGAAAAGCCACCTGTCGGCCAGTGGGTGGCCGATGGGCCCCTGGATAAGCCCCGGGGCTTCTTTCTTCCTCCTCTGCCCACTCGTTTCACCCTCCCTCGACTGTTAGCCTGCCCCTCTTCACCTCTCACTCCTGTTGCTCTCCGGTGCTTCCACCGCCTCATCGATCTCTTCGCTGGACCATTCATTTTGTTATCCTACCCACGTAAACTATAGATCAGGGCGTTCTCCACCGGCCTACGGTATTAATTTTTTTGCTTCCAACTTAGTCGAATGAGAACTCTCAAGTCGGTAGTGGATTTAGTTCTTATTTGCCACTGTCCGTCTACAGGTAATGGCTTGCCCATTTTGCCGAGTTCCAGGTGGCCCTTGTGCTGCCGTTGATTTTGGTGCGTGTGTATTTACTGTGGTGCTGGATCGTCGATGTGCAAGACGTGTTGTAAGATTCTATGTCTTGATTATCTGACAGTGGCATATTCGAATGCCTTTGTTTATAAGTTTATGATCCTTGCTTCCATTCTTGTTGTAATATGTTCGCTGCAGTGTTAGATCACATCTTGCTTGGTACATTGAGGAGTGTAGAGCTTTAGCTATTCGAAGAGGTGACACAGATATTGATCTTGCTCTGCACAACACTGAGGGTAACTTATACCATGTTATATTTACACATGGTAGGATGAGCAGTAAATTCCATGGTCCTTCGTGGGAGGAACTCGTGAATGATTATGGTCTTCGCCACAGTGACATGATGACTGTTATGCTTGAGCACTATGGAACTTATATTAGTGTCGAATTCCATCGGGATGGTGTTATGTTGTTTCCTTTACCCCATATTGGTAAGATAATTGTTTTTACTGATTTTCAGATTTGATTCAACTTATACGTATTGATGTTCATCTCAGTTAGTGAAATAATATTTTTATAGCTCTTGAGGATCTGAGTGAAACTCAGAGGGAACTTGTTGACAGCTGTTTTTATAGTCGTGGTGTCACTCTAAATTATCATCAAATGTATGTCATGTTGGAAATATGCCCTAGAGGCAATAATAAAATGGTTATTATTGTATTTCCTAGTTCATGATAATTGTCTGTTATTCATGCTATAATTGTGTTAACCGGAAACCGTAATACCTGCGTGAATACATAGACCACAATATGTCCTAGTGAGCCTCTAGTTGGCTAGCTCGTTGATCAATAGATGGTCACAGTTTCATGACCATGGACATTGGATGTCGTTGATAACGGGATCACATCATTAGGAGAATGATGTGATGGACAAGACCCAATCCTAAGCATAGCACAAGATCGTGTAGTTCGTTTGCTAAAGCTTTTCAATGTTAAGTATCGTTTCCTTAGACCATGAGATTGTGTAACTCCCGGATACCGTAGGGATGCTTTGGGTGTGCCAAACGTCACAACGTAACTGGGTGGCTATAAAGGTACGCTACGGGTATCTCCGAAAGTGTCTGTTGGGTTGACACGAATCGAGACTGGGATTTGTCACTCCGTGTGACGGAGAGGTATCTCTGGGCCCACTCGGTAAGACATCATCATAATGTGCTCAATGTGACTAAGGAGTTAGCCACGGGATGATGTATTACGGAACGAGTAAAGAGACTTGCCGTTAACGAGATTGAACAAGGTATGGGGATACCGACGATCGAATCTCGGGCAAGTACCATACCGATAGACAAAGGGAATTGTATACGGGATTGATTGAATCCTTGACATCGTGGTTCATCCGATGAGATCATCGTGAAGTACGTGGGAGCCAACATGGGTATCCAGATCCCGCTGTTGGTTATTGACCGGAGAGGTGTCTCAGACATGTCTACGTGTCTCCCGAACCCGTAGGGTCTACACACTTAAGGTTCGATGACGCTAGGGTTATAGGAAAATAGTGTACGTGGTTACCGAAGGTTTTTCGGAGTCCCGGATGAGATCCCGGACGTCACGAGGAGTCCCGGAATGGTCTGAAGACGAAGATTGATATATAGAAAGTGAGGTTTTGGTTACCGGAAGTGTTTCGGGCGTCACCGGTAGTGTACCGGGACCACCGGAAGGGTTCCGGGGGTCCACCAAGTGGGCCCACCTGCCCCGGAAGGTTCCATGGGCCAAGAGTGGGAGGGAGCCAGCCCTAGGTGGGCTGGTGCGCCTCCCACCCCAGCCCAAGGCGCAGCAAGGGTGGAGGGGGCAAACCCTAGGCTTAGATGGGCCTTAAGGCCCACCCTAGGGCGCCTCCACCTTTCCCTGACCTGGCCGCAGGCCAGATGCCATCTGGTGGCTGCCGCCAGCCCCTAGGGTGGAACCCTAGGGCGCAGCACCTCTCCTCCCCTCCCCCTATATATAGTGGAGGTATTTGGGGCTGCACAAGACACGAGTTCATCTCCTCCCTGGCGCAGCCCTACTCCTCCCTCTCCTCGTTCTCCGTAGTGCTTAGCGAAGCTCTGCCGGAGTACCACGCAGCTCCACCGCCACCACGCCGTCGTGCTGCCGGAGCTCTCCCTCAACCTCTCCTCCCTCCTTGCTGGATCAAGGCGTAGGAGACGTCACCGGCCTGCACATGTGTTGAACGCGGAGGTGCCGTCCGTTCGGCACTTGATCGGATCTACCGCGATCTGAATCGCTGCGAGTACGACTCCATCAACCGCGTTCTAGCAACGCTTCCGCTCAGCGATCTTCAAAGGTATGAAGATCCAATCTCTCCCCACTCGTTTGCTGGTTTCTACATAGGTAGATCTTGGTGACACGTAGGAAATTTTTTGATTCACTACTACGTCTCCCAACATGTCATGTCACGCCAGCTCTTCGATGACAACTACATACCGTGTACTCCTTTTGTTCATAGGATGGATCGCATGAATGTTATTTCTCAACATATGGTAAGATTTGATTTATGGTTTTTATTATTTGTTTGTTCTTTGCTGGTTCATAGGATGGATCATATAACTTGCTTATTTTTGTCAGGTTATTCCTAACATGGTTGTGAGGAGTTTGATGGAATTTGTGGCTATTCCTAGGACTGGTTCTTTAACTCTTGAAATTACATTGGATTTAGAACATGTTGAAATATTTGTGAGCATTCCTTGTTCCTACTTCATTGGTTTGGGTGATCGAATGGTGTTGAAGAACGAAGGTTTCGGTAATTTTCTGCTGACATCGTTTATCGAAGTCAACAACTTGGTGCTCATATCATTCAAACAACGTGAACAGGAGCTAGTTGTTGTTTTCAGCTATCTGCCACAGTGAGAAAGAAAGAAAGGGCTCGTGCAGCCCAGGCAGCAGAAGAAGCTGGAGATGGAGAAGGAAAATATCCACGTTGGACTCAGTAGATTTATATTCTTGTAACTCAATTTCAGCAAGTTGTATCTCAATTTCAGCAGGTTGTATCTTAATTTCAGCAAGATGTATCTTAATTTCAGCAAGTCGTACTATTCCCGTTTTTATTTGCCGCCATACTGTGGCGCCACATTTGTCCCACCAATCTCTGCCGCCACTTTCCTTCCCGCCATTCTCTCCCGCCATTATCTTTCCCGCCATTCTCTCCTGCCATTCTCTCCCGCCATTCTCTTCCGCCATTCTCTGTCCCGCCATTCTCTCCCGCCTGATTTCCCGCCATTGCGGTTGTCATCTGCCTATAAAAGGAGGCATTGTATCTGCCTTCCTCCATCGGCCACCAACACTCGAAAAAACGTCATTATGAGTTTGCCTTCTTTGGATCAAAGCAATAGGCCTAGCAAATGAAAGAGTGCGAAGTTGCCTCAAGGGGTGGAAGAAGTTCGTTGTTGGTACGGGGATCTCTGCAAGGTGAAGGAGGTGACGGATTTTTCAGATTGGTTGAGCATTAAGTTTTTCATGTGCGCTAATTATGAGGAAGGTCCACCCATTGGTCCTTCACCATACATCACGCCTCCGATATGTTTTAGTCACACAGATTAAACTCGTTGTTCGTATTGTTATTTATTTGATTTTCATATTTCTGTTTCTTTTGTAGTCTTCTCCGCCCCTATGCCAGTACTATCGTTGGATAGACACGAAAATGCTGGACTGGGCGGTGACTGAGATTCGTGAAAGAACTCGTCGTGCATGGACAAGTTTGGACTTGGAGGAGCGCCGCGAGAAGGCGGCAGCAGAGGAGAAAGCAGAGCAAGAGAGAGCTTGGCAAGAGCACTGTGTGGAGCAGAGGGCTTTTCTTGCTGAGATGAAGAAGAAAAACCAAGAAAACTAACTTCGACTGGCGGAGGTCTACCGGCAGCGAGACGAGGCCAGTGAAGCTGAGAGACAGAGATAGCAAGAAAGGGCTCGTGCAACCCAGGCAGCAGAAGAAGCTGGAGATGGAAAAGGGAAATATCCACGTTGGACTCAGTAGATTTAGATTGCAGTAACTCAATTTCAGCAAGTTGTATCTTAATTTCAGCAAGATGTATCTTAATTTTAGCACATTGTATCTTAATTTCAGTGAGAAGCGTGATACTTGCCTCTTGTGCAAGTGCATTGATTCTCTCCCGCCACTTTCTCTCCCGCTAGTTTCTCTCCCGCCACTTCCTCTCCCGCCAGTCTCTCCCGCCAGTCTCTCCCGCCACTTTGATTCCCGCCACTTCCTCTCCTCGCCATTTTCTCCCGCCACTTTGATTCCCGCCACTTTCTCTCCTCGCCATTCGTTCCCGCCACTGTCTTTCCCGCCTTTCTCTCCCGCCACTTTGTCTTCCGCCTATATAACCACATTCGCAGTAAGGAAGGTGAGCAGACCCTTCCTTTCCCCGTCGCTCCTGCATCCTTCCTTCCGCTCTCGCCATTCTTTCGTGGAGATGTCTCATCCTCCTCATCCTCACAATCCTTTTGATCGTAGTTTTCACAAGGGTATGTCCGACCGTATTCTTCGTCTAACTGCCAATTTCAAGATGAATGATAAAGTAGTACCATGGGAGGAACTCATTAGTAGTGACTTCATAATGAATGAGTTGTCTCACCAATTAGCTAGGGATGGGTGGCCTCCCATGACTTTTGAGGAGATACGGAAAGAATTTCTGAGGTTGCACGCCAGATGGCAGAAGCAACTGCACAAGGGTGATGCTTATCTCAGGATTGTTGTTAATAATTCAGGTTTATGGTCAGCAGAAAGTGAGGACGTGGAGAACCTCTTCATGTCGAGCAGCAAGGTGAAGAGTTCTGCATCGATGGGCAAGAGTTTTACATCGACGAAGGGAAAGAGTTCTACATCGACGAAGGGGAAGAGTTTTGCATCGAGAGAGGAAGAAGACGACGTGTTCATGCCGAGTACCAAGGTGAAGACGACCACATCGTCGAAGGGCAATAGTTCTGCAGCGACAAAGAGGAAGAGATCTGCAACGACGGATGATGATGATGATGCATTCATGTAATACGTTTTTCATGTAGTACTATTTTTTTGTAGTGGTGTTCTATGTAATTCAGTATGAACTTTTAATTCAGTTGTAACGTTTAATTCAGTTGTACTGTTTGCGTTACTGTTGTTCTCTCTCTAAACAAAATAAGTCTCAACCATAAATATGTCGCATACATGAATATTCCCGATACATAGAGGCTAAATATGTCAAATACATGAATATGCCCGATACATAAAGGCTACATACGTCTCATACATAAATAGATAGTCATGTCTCGTACGTAGATGACCATATCACTGCTGCGGCTTGCGACGAATCTTGGGCTTTCTCATACGTGGACCGGAAGGCGATAAGCGCTGAGGCGGTGGACGAGTGTCACAATGACCACGACCATAGAACACCTCGTCCGTCGGTGTCTGTGTCTCCTGCGTCAATGGTGGTGGAAGTCAAGCCCAATTCAGCCTACAGAATGAACAGAATGTAGCTTACAATTAGCTTCTATCAAAACGATGTCGAACGTACTAAGTGATTGTACCGACACATACCTATCAACACATGCAGGGTGTATCATCCAGTTAGACTTTGGGGTGCGAGTGATCAACACGTCTAAGTTCGTGTCCGATTCCAGAAGTGCGCCTCGGTGCCCTCTATCGATATTAGCATTAAGCATCAGATACGAAGCCATATCTGCAATCAGAACATAGTACAAACATATTACAAAATAAAAAATAGGTGTTTGCATACTAAAAATAAAAACTGAGTATCCGAGAGGCATTAAAATATAGTCTCACATATTACAAATAAAAACATAGTGATTGCTGCTTATACATAAAAACATAGTGCACACATATTACAAATAAAAAAGTAGTCCAACTTATTACAAATAGAAACATAGTCCAACATATTATGCAGCTTCAGAGTTATTTATTCCTCGTCCGCCCCTACGGCCTCGAAAGCCTCATCCACCACGACTACCAGGACCACCTCTTGCAACTGTTGTTGCAGTCGTCGATGTGGAAGCGCTCGTCGATGTGGAAGCACCGTCTTTCTTCAGGTCGGGCCAATATTTCATCCTATGCCCATAAGCCGCGCAGAGCAAACATTGTCTGGTTGCTCCACCAGCTTTAGATTGGTCCATATCGTTTCGTATGCGCTTTACCTTACGCCTGCCCCTGCTAGTGCGCCGTAGTGCAGGATCCGGGATGTATACTCTATCATCATCGTTTACCTTGTTGAAATTGCCGACGACTCTAAACCCTGTCATCTCACCTGTCCAGACATTGAGTACTTCCTCCTCTGAATAGTACGGAGACACGAAGGATATAGCGTCCAACTGAATCTGGCCACAGGCAGCCAACACATGTGAGCAAGGCAGGTGCAACAACTGAGGCTTGTTGCATGTACACTCATAAGTTGGATGAAATTCTGCTCCGATCGTAACCTCATGCGTCTTCACCTCATTTGCAAAACCAAAACCACCAGTAGGAAGCTGAACATCATACCTCCTTTCCTGATTACCTATGAGTGTGACGTTGTACTTTTTTGCTTTCTTTATCTTTTCAGCTATGTATTCCATGACACAGCTGCAGTAAGGAGTGTTCTGATTATCTGCAATATGCTTCCTTGCTAACTCATATCTTTCTCTGAAATACCTCACGGTGCCATGGAATACACCCTCCATAATAGCTGTCAGTGGCAATGCTCTATTCCCTCTGAGAACAAAGTTATAGATCTCTGCAAGAATGGTTGTCATGTGGACATACCTAGCTCCATGGGTGTCATGCAGCAAAGACCAATTCACTGGAGGCTCTTTCTCTATCCACTCAGAAAAATTCTTTATTGCTCTGCTCTTCTTTCTCTTCGTATTAGGAGGGTCAATTACTGGCAAGTCACAAAGACCATCTGGTCCCTCCAACTCCGCAATGAGTGCTGTTAATTTAACCTGGTCTTTTTCCATTTTCTTCCTAGCAACGACCTGCTTCTTAGTGAACTCATCTAGTTTCGACCAAATAAAATCGTATTTGTGCCGCTGATTCTGCTTGCATAACTTCTTGAACAAGTTCATCAACCGTTTGTTCTTGAACTATGAGAAAAAATTAGCACCCAGATGGCGCATGCACCACTGGCTTTGCAAGTCCTTCCAAGGTGTAGGCTCGTCAGCAGTTGGATTACTCAGTGTCTTCACGGCCTTCAATATACCGGGATGTCTGTCATGAATGAGACACACATTTGATCGGTCCTTCACGATCGCAATTTTAATTTTACGGAAGAACCATACCCAGCTTGGGAAGTTCTCACCCTCCACAAATGACATGGCTAGTGGGATGATTTGGTTGTTCCCGTCCACACCAATAGCAGTCAGGATTTGCCCTTTGTACTGACCAGTCAGGAATGTACCATCCACAAACATCACACGTGGACAATGCCTGAAAGCTTCGATGCACATACCGAAAGAGAAGAATACTCGTTTCAACACCTTGTAATCCGGTATGATTTCCAACCTCGTGTGCTGAATGTTAACATAAGTGCCGGGATTCCTCTCCTTCAGTATGTCAAGGAGACGCACAACATTATCATAGGAGTCGAAGAACGTCCCAAACCTCTCCTCCATAGCCTTCTGCTTAGCTCTCCAAGCCTTCCCATATGGAATGTCATACTTCCATTTGACCTTCACTGCTGTCTGGATGTGCTTTGCTTCCATATCTTTCTTCGTCACTATCTCAGTATACATGAGTTGCGCTATGAGAGTTGATGTAAGGTTTGGATGACGAACCAACATGTTCTTCCTAACACAATTATGCGGTACAACATTTGTCACAACCCAGTGGATGTGATACTTCGGCACGTGGGCGTGCACCTTCGCAGGACAACCTGATTCAACACACTTGACGGTATATTTCGTTGGACTAGATATGTGTGTCCGAAAAACCCTCTGGGTAGACATAGCCCACTTTATCACCGCATACTTCATTTTCTTCTTTGTGTCAAACATATCCCCGATCTGGACTTGGTTCAGATTATATTGCCATGGAGTCTCATGGCCATCGTTGACAGTAAAGCCGGCGGATATGTCCTGCTCCCATGCAGCAGGAATTGGTACCTCATCCTCATCCTCGGAATTTTCAGAATCAAGTTCCTCTGCAATCCCATCCTCGTCCTCTTCCTCCATCACCCTCTGCATTTCCTCGCCTTCCTCGTCCCCATCAGCAACATCAGAGGCAGCTAATACTACCGATTGAATACTCTGACCAGCAGCATGACCACTAACATAATCTGACTCATTGTCGGCTTGGGTAGCATTCACATCCGGTGGCTCTGACCCGGATACATAAATCTCGTTAGCCACTTGACTGCTCTGGCCTGGTTCATACCCCACGATGGGTGGTACGATATTCTCCTCCTTTGCCACTACTTGCCCTAGGGCATACGGATGGATTCTTCGGTCTCTGCAATGACTTAACAAAGACAACCAATGCTGACTCCTATCTATCGGAATCAAATCTCACTTGACATTTTTGGAGGATTTGCTCCACAAGGCATGAATACTGACGGAACGAACTTTAGGATCGAGGCCAAAACTAGTAGTCAACCAGTGCTTCAACTGCCTAATGTCCAGTCTGTCCGGATCTGTAAGTGTCATCTCGCCTCTTTTAAACTCGCTAAGATTAACCCCAACTCATTATATCGAACAGTACTAGGGCCGTAATACACGGTCAGATTTACGGATTCAGACATTTTAACCTGTCAGATATTGCCAGCTTCTCATTATTCGCAACGAATATATTGACACTAAAATAAAACGTACACTATAATGCACGTGCGAATCCTAAAAAAACCTACACTAAAATGAACTACATAAATTTAACCGACACTACTATGACTAAACTAACTAAAACGTACCGGTGTATTTAAAAAAAACTACACTAAAATTAACTTCACCAAAAAAAAACGATATTAATATGACTACACTAACTAAACCTACACTAATATGATTACACTACAATCACTACACTAACACAAGTAACCTAAAATAACTACACTACTAAAAATAATATAAACTAATTGTACGTACATTACAAAAATTACAAAAAAAACTACAATAACAACAAAAATTTATACCTTCGACGCGTGAGTGCACTCCTTCTTCCTCTCCACTTTCTTCTTCCTTTTCAACCACTCCACCTTCTCACCACTGAAACCTCCACCTACACATCTTTTTCTACTCCACACGAACAAATGAATACCCCGTTGCAAAAAATAAAACCGTAGGGCGGGGGAGAAACACACGATCTACCATTTCATCGGATTGAAACGGGAAATGAGTGAAGGGAAAGGGAGATCAAGGGGGGTAAATTTCGGCCGAATATGAGCTACAGAGAGAGCTAGAGGAGGAAGAAGGAGAGTCTGGCCGAGTCGGCCTTATCCAGGGACCTTTCGGCCTCCTGGGGGCCGATAGGTGCCTCTCAGCCAGGTGCGAGCCGACTGGCTGGCGGTTCGGCCTGCCTACGGCCGTCAGGCCGGTTTTGGCCCCGTTTAGGCCGACGGGCGTTCGGTCAGCCCACTAACGGCTGACAAGGTACCGATTTTGCTATTTTTTGAACTCGCAACACTGTCTTCAAATTTGATACAAAATTTATACTAATTCTGAAAAAAATTCTTCATAGTCAACGGAGACGTTTTCTTCCACTAAACACACGTCGCCAAAAGGTCTGAAATATATTCAGAAAAATGTGATCACCATAGCTATTGGAGTGCTTAGAGGAACATTCATGCATAATATTGCTCCTAAAGTAGAACTTTGGCCATTAGCTTGTATTGTGCGTAACATATTTACAAAATGGAACATGGATGCAAAGGTCCGCTGAAGAACATATACTCCTTCCGTTTTTGTTTATTTCGCATATTAGATTTGGTCAAAGTCAAGCTTTGTAAACTTTGACAAAGTTTATACATAAAAATATTAAGAGCATCTCCAGCCGCGCCCTCAACAGGCCCTCCCAGGCATTTTTTCGCGCCGGCGCCCAAAAATCGGCCTAGCCGCGCCCCCAGGAGACCGTTTTTCGCCGGTTTGGGCCAAAACTGGTGCCGGCGGACCCAGGGCGAACCCGGTGCGCTGGGGGGCACCTAGGGGCGTTGGGGCGGGCAATTTTGGCGCGAAAAAGGATGGGCCCGCCGAGTCAGTGAAATGCCGCTTCATCGTCCTCATCACCTCGGTTCCCGTGGGAATCAATGCCAAGGCTGCCGCGCCGGTCACCTTCATTGATGCCTCACGGGCGGCGCAGTGAAGGCGCCGTGCCGCGCGTCCCGCCACGCATCGCCCGGCATGCAGCCTCTCCCTGCCCTCGCCGCGGCTATAAAAGGCGACGTCCCCGCCGGTGAACGACACATGCTTCATTTCCCTCCTACTTCGGCGCACAACCCTACACTCCCCCCCCCCCGCCTTCCCGTCGACGAACATGGCCGAGAGATTCCCAGGCCACGGCGCGGCGGCGAACGGCTTCGGCCGCCGCCATCTCCATGATCCAGAGGCACGCCTCCTCTACAAGGCCGAGTACCCGGCGCCCCCGGACATGCGGGTGCCGGGAGCGTGGAGGCTGAGCGCCGGCGGCGTCCCGGTGCCGCATGTGCCCAAAGGGGCGGCGCGGCGGGCCGAGATCGCCCGCATCCGCTCGTCCATGACGGAGGAGCAACGGAACGAGCAGCGGTACGCCGCCGACAGCCACACCATGTGGTCCATGTACTTCGCGCGCCGCCGCGAGGAGCAGATCGCCTCCACCACCAGCGTCATCCCCCGCGGCCGCCTCAATGCCGACAGCCGGTACGAGTGGTGGGGCGTGCCCGGGCGTGGTTTTATGGTTATTGATGGTGGAATAGTATTAAACCAAAATGTTGTCGAAGACATTTCAGTTTCAATTTTGGATGTATTTACTCGCAGTTTTCATAGTGCAGTTAAAATATTGATTTCAAAAAATTATGGCTCTGACCAAAACGAAACTAGCCATAATTTAAGAGTGACATCCATCAGACTGCGAGGGGGTGGGCCGAACAAGGCTGGGGATGTAAACAAGGGGCAGTTATTTCTATGGCGTCTTTCTCATTTGGAATTTCTAAATTCTCTTAGGTGCCCAATATACCTGGACGGAGAGAGTAGCATAAACATTAACACTAGTCTAACTTACTGTATGATGACTAGCGTACTAGTCGTGACTTGGACCTACCAGCTAGCTCCATCAAACCTCCAATGCATGAGCGGATAGCATTCTTCTATTTATTTCCTTATTTTATTGAAAGGAGCCAAAAGGAAAATATGCATGAAGCTGAGAGAAGGCGCACTAAACATGAAACGTGAAACGCCTAGCTAGATGCCCACCTGAGATTAGGAGTAGGCAGATGCATAGGACTTGGGCACAGTGGTCAAACTGATTCCTTAATTTGTGCACCACAACTAGCCACTTCTTGTCCAATGTGGAAGATAAGCCAGTGACTGCACCAATACCTAGGCAAATTTTGGCAAGTTTAATTACCTTTTGGTGTAATCATGGCCGGCCGGCATGCATCCTCGTCCCGAGGATCTGCACTGAAACAATAGCACGCAGACGCAGGTGTACTGTCTCCTTAAATTATGCACTAGCAGTAGTGTAGCCTTTCCGGATGCATTTGCTCCACTGAAGTGTGCCTTCCACGGTCGCATGGAGTTTAATCTTGACATTCTACCGATACTAGCCAAGCTGAATTAAGAGTGATGTCCAACAAATCGGGTAAACAAAATTCTCATGATTGTTTGCTGGTGGTGTAAACGTCAAAAATGAAAAAGTGGCCGGACACGGATCAATTTATGTGGCTGTTACTTGCTGCAGAGACGAAGGAAGTTGGCCGATCGAAAGGTACACATGAAAACTCCTCTCAGGTCCTTTTCCCCTTCTCTCAGCTAGAGTATGTGAGGAAGAGAGGAAAGGAAGATAGAGAAGAAAAAAGAGTGGTGGCCGTGGTTCCAAATGTCTGAAATATATTCGGGTCCTTTTCTTCTTCTCACTGGCTCGGGTGTGTATGATTTTGCTCCATGGGTCGATAGCGACGACGAAACAGCACAAACCATTCTCTACCTCTATCTCCTTTATTCCCACAATGCCCTCTTCCTCGGGCTTTAACTCTCTGAGGTTATGCAGTGTGCTAGTTGTATTTGACCTGCTTGGCAGATACGTGCGTAAGATCAGGTTGATGTTTTACTGTTTACAGCAGGAGCATTTGAGCTTGAGCTAAGAAAGGTACTCTCGATCTACAATCAACTACTACACTAGAATATACGTATGTGCTCGTATGTATCTTAAACATAGGATGCCATGTATGTATGTTTGTTTAAGATAAGAGACGAAGATCTGCAGTAGCACTGAGCTTGCTCCATGATCCATCTGTCGCAGCGGCTAGTTTGGATTAGAATTTAGCTGTCCTCAATCTATTCAATGTATCTCTCTATATATGTGCGAGCGCAAGCGCATGTGAGGATTAATTTGGCACCACGTAGCAGCATCTTCACCGAATCTCTAGGCATCTAAGCATCACCTTAAAAATAAGAGTTGGTGATCTAAACTTGCTATTGAGCACTCTCTCGAGCGATCCAGCTAACTAATCTTCAAATGGTCTTTATTTTTGCAGCAATGCAGCCCTCTAGCGAAGAGACAAGACATGCACTGACTCCAATTACTAACGGGCTGATTCCGCGACATGCATCTGCTCTCAGTCAGTATGCAACGTGCATTCACTCTGCTGGTCTTGTCACGTTAGTTGGTGGGCAGGTAGGTGAAGTAGCATAATAGTATCTTCGTCGGATGAGAACTTTTGAAACCTGGGTGTATGTATACCCTATATGCAAAAAAAATAAAAAAGTCTGAAAATATTTTTGAAATAAACTTGACCATACATTGTACTTGTATAAGGAAAATCCATAAAAAGAAAATTACATTTTGACATCTTTTTAAAAAAGACGAATTTTCGGTCAAAATAGTGCGAATAGTGACCTAAAGTAGCAACTAAAATTTGTTTTTTACCCAGAAGCTAATGTTGACTTTTTTCGTGAAAATTTATATACTAGTGCAAAACAAACACAAGTTTAAAACTAAAAATACTTCAAAACTATTTTGACTTTTTAATTGATTATTAAATGAATCTTCATATAGGGTGCATATATACAGCCGGGAACCGAAATGTATTTCCCTATCTCCGTTCTGATTTTCTACTCCTCATTGTATTTTAGGTTATATTTGAATCATGAATTTAAGTATTGTAATATAAGTTATATATAAAATAATAATATCGCTAAAATATATTAAATACAAATGAATCATAATTTTAACATGCATGCATTAATATTATGTTAGTTATAAAATATGTGATCAAATTTTGATCCAAAATACGATGAAACCAGTAAAGACAGAAGTAGTAGCCAGCAGCTCACTGACCGACTCATTCACAACAGGTGTAGTCTGAGGTGTGCAGACGTGGACTAGAAGTTGTGCCACGTGGCTGGTGGCCCACATCAGTCAACACAAGCACAGTACTCCGTGGCAGTTTTTGGGTTTGGCGTTGGCCCCAAAGTTGCACGTCTGGAAGCACGCGAGGCAGCAGTGGGCACATACAAATACAATTCAAGCCGACGAAGAAGAGAATCATCATTCATTTCATCGTGCACCACCGACCCAACCCATCCCAACCCAGACCCAGAGACTGAGAGCAATCCGGCCGGGTTCCATTCCATGGCGTCTCTGCTTCTCAAGGGCGTGCATAAGCGGCTGGGCCTGCCCTCCATCTCCATCTCCTGCTCCTCCGCCGACGCCACCAACATCATCGCCTCCACCGGGGCCGGCACCGGCATCGGGAGCAGCGGCCGGGCCATCGACCGCCACTCGCCACGGCTCCGCGACCCCCACCGATCCTCCACCTCCAAGCCGCCAAGGCCAAGCACCAGCACCAGCAGCGCCAAAGACTCGGTGTCCTCCGACAGCTCCAAGCAGCAGCACGGCCACGGCAACAACATGAAGAAGAAGAGCACCACCGCCGCTGCTGGGACTAAGTCTTCAGAGAAGAGGCTGGTCAGCCCGGCCACCTCTTCCAGGTTCCTCCTCAACTCCTCCCGGCTGCAGTCCGACGACCTCGACGTCCTCGCGCTGCCCCCGCCTCCGCCGCCGTCGTTCATCGACGTGTTCCCCGGCGGCGCAGGGAAGCCACCGTCCTTCGTAGACGCGTTCCCCGGCGACGCCTCGCTCCCTCTTTCCTTCGCGAAGGGGGCGCCGTCGCCGGCACAGCAAGCAGAGTCCTCGTCCTCCTCCTCTGCTTCGTCGTCGTCAGAGATCACAGCGGTCCAAGAAGAGGAGCAGCAGAAGGCGGCGGTGCTGGCGCGGTCGTCCACGACCACTGAGAGAAGAACGACGCAGGTGGTTGTTTTGAGGGTGTCGCTGCACTGCAAGGGGTGCGCGGGCAAGGTGAAGAAGCACATCGCCAAGATGGAGGGCGTGACTTCGATCGACATCGACATCGCGACCAAGAAGGTGACTGTGGTGGGCGACGTGACGCCACTGGGCGTGCTCACCAGCGTCTGCAAGGTCAAGCCCGCGCAGTTCTGGCCGTCACCGCCGTGCCCGCCCCGGGCATCCGCGTCCTTCTGAGCCTGTCTGTCTGCCTGTAGTCCATGGTGGATCATAGAAGGCTAGAAGCTCGAGCGAGCGTCCGACCTCCGACGGGATCGACGGCTGCTACGACGTAGAGTCCGTCAGGCTAGCTTCGTCTTTCTTCTCTTTTCTTTTCCTTGATGATGAAAAGAAAAGATACGCCACTGAATTTTCTAAACGTGTATTCCGAACATTTCTTTCACCTTGCTCTGCTTTCTCGTCTGAATTTCGAAACGAAGCATATACTACTAGTCTAGTCGATCGTGCACTGAAAATATCGAGGTTCGAGGGAAAAGAAAGGGGAAATTAAAGTTGAGTGGGGAAGAAAGTGTAGAATCGAACTTATCCCGGGTGGTGCATGTTTGTCATTGTTTAGTACTTCCTCTATTTTTAAATATAAGATTTTTTAGACATTTCATTATAAAGTACATACAGATGTATAGAGACATGTTTTAGAGTATAGGTTCATTCATTTCGTTCTGTATGTAGTTCATAGTGTAATCTTTAAAAAGATCTTATATTTAAAAATAGGGAGTACATTTCGATTCTATTCGGGTAGATGACATGGATGAGTATCACAAAGATGACTACTAGTATCAATTTTTTTTCTTATGGATTATACATATATCATTATTCTCCATCGACCACTAGCAGGAGCACAAGTGCAAAAGCCAAGATATCCATCCCTCTAAGGCTCTAAGTTGATTGAAATCCATCATTAGCCGACATGTAGTAGTACATCAACCGCAGTGAAAGAGCAATTGGAAGCTTGGACGTCAACATTCTTCATATATTACTCTGATCAGCTAAAGAAAACAACTTGTTTCCCTATCACAGAGATCCATAGATAATTCGTGTTTGTTAACAGATTTTATTTTGTTTTTTTAGGATGATTTTATTTGGTTTGGGTTGAGGTGTCATGATTGATATGATAAGATGGATCCATCGACCAGGAAAATCAAGCCCAGATAAGATAGGCTGAAACCCAGGAAATATAAATAATCCTTCTTTGCATACTTGTGTATGCACACTCGGAAAGCTCATCTGCTCTGAACTACGGACTGCCTTGCTGTCAAAGCGACTTATATAAGATAATATAGAGAGAAAACAACAACACTCCTCATTCAGAAGGCTCGATCCATCGGCAGCTTCCGCATAGTTTCCTAGTTCGCTACAAACATAGCAAAAAACAAAACTAACCGCCGGCCTAGATAGCTAGCGTGTCTTCTTAATTACTAATCCATGTTAATTAGCTACTCCAAAGAGTGCTGCATAATTAGTAATAGTATGTTTTGGGATTCAACAAGTCCCGAACGTTCGGATTTTAGCATTTTCGTTCCGAACGTTTTTTATGGCAACTTCAGTTGACGCGAGGTGGCAACTTTAATTGTTAAGACATGATAACTTTGTCCCAGTTCAGAAAATTGTCCTGCTTGCCACTAAAGTTGCCACCTCCTGTCAACTAAACTTGCCATCTTATGGCAACTAAAGTTGTCAGTTCAGGACGAAATGCTAAAATCCGAACGTTCGGGATTTATTATTACCATATGTTTTTTCTCTAGATGAAAGGCAGGAGCTTTGTCCATTTCATTACATAGGAAAGAATAGAAGGTGCAATAATTAATTACTTAAGGAAGTGGAGAAGGAAAAAATTGGAAAAAAATATCGTCACATAAAATCACATCTCTTGTATAAAGGCTAGCCGAACAAGCTCAAGGTCTCCCTTCGAAAGGTAAGGAGCATCGAGCACACCCGGTGAGCAGTTGTTGAAGATTCTCCTATTCCTTTCTTTCCATACATTCCACATAACATAGATGATCATTTTCCCGTACAGCTTTCGAGAAGAGTCATCTCCAATCCTCCAAGAAATAAAAGGAGTGAGTCGTCGCCTGAGGGGTGAACATCCATGTCGAAACAATTCCCCACACACCTTGAGAGAATAAGCACTCACGAACACGGTGCCTGTTAGTCTCATATTTACTGAACCAAAGCTTGCAAATCTCAGCATAAGGCCAGCCATGAATGGCGAGCCGGTCAGTAACGAGAGCCTTCTGATGATGACAAATCTCTGTCGATTTTCTCTTAAAAGTATTTGATTGCGATAAATTGACTTAGAGCAAAAAGGGCACCATTACAAGCGGAGGCAACTATCTTCAGACTAGGCGACGAATGGATGGTGGACAACACAGAAGGATACACAACAGCAAAGCAACGGGGGATGTAAATCCGGACGACCGAAGCTCGACGCCGTCCATTGTTCGGATATCTTTTATAGTATATCCAAAATTATCTATCTTTCAAAGTTATATATGGATCGGTTTGTTAGGTTTGACCAGCTTGGGGGAGTTCATGGCATTGAGGCAGGAAGGGAAGCGTGGGTTGAAATAGGTTCGTCATTTCCCTTTTGTACCTCAACAAGGGGCACCAGGCCGCGTAGTAACATCCGCTAGTTCCCAATACAAAGTGCAATACATGCACATGAAGATTAAGGGATTTTGTTAATGATATCGTCATAAATCCATAACATGGTCACTTTATAGTTGGGATGTGCCAATAGAAAATGACTTGGGCCACGATACACTCAGTGTAATGGCTATTGATGAGACGGCTCGGTTCCACGGTAAGCGGTGGCGGTTCAGATTTCGGTCAGAAGTTGTTACAACATGACCCAACCGGTCTGTTTTACTCCAACGTGACAAGCCTTCCCGGTTAATCCAAGGGAGTCTTCGGATTGAGTAAATTATAAAACTATTCAAAAGAGGGCCTTGTCAAAAGATGATCTTTATTACCCGGAATGCGTTATTGCACTGTCTCATGCGTTTCCATGTCTGAATGATGAATAGAAGACTTCGTATGCTGATGGGTCCTCGGATGTAGGAGCCGAACTTAGAGGATGGAACTTTCCTACAAAGCGGAAGACTAGGAGATAAAGTTATCGCGAGGAGATTAACGTCCTCAGCTTGAAGACTAGTTTAGGGGCTACCGACGGTGTTCTAGATTAGGGGATGTTCATCACATCGGCCTTCTGTTCGTGGGCCGGGTCGAGCACTTACCGACAACAGAAGAATTATTCATTCCTCGTCACACTCAAGATGGAAGCCTCCGAAGGCTTGGCGCACACTTCAAGGCACGTTTGAATGGACCGCAGTTTTATCCCTAGAAATATCCGACATACATGTAACCCTAGATACCCCTGGTGCCTACATAAGCCGAGGGGTTTTAGATGATAGAGATGTAGATTCATCGTTATGATCTGAAGGTGGATCATCTTGTACTTCGAACCCCATCTCAATCAATATAATAAGAGCAACACATGGGGTTTTACCTCTTCGAGAGGGCCAAAACCCTAGCAAACATCAAGTCCCTCTTTCTCATGTTACCATCGAGCAGAGACCGTCATCTTAGGACCCCCTACCCAAGATCCGTCTATTTTACCACCGACATAGGGGGAGACATTTCGAACCAAGAGTCGCACCGCACAATTCAAGCGGGCGGTTACTACACCATTTCTGATTACCTAGCACATTAGGAATTATTGAGTTTGCAATGGATATGGATAGAAATGTACTAAATGCCAATTTAGTCGACAAACCTTATCACCCCACTTCATTGGATGTACTATTTGAAGAGGCTAATTGGTTGGGCGATGCCATTTTAAACCATTGTTCCGATCTATTAGCATATATAGACTCCATGCAAAAGATGCGAAGAGTTTGGTTGTCGATGGTCGGTGGTTCCGCTGACAGCGATAGTGGTGGTGTTGGTCCGTTGCACTATCGTTGTCGTTAACACTGGTGAAGCAACAATGAGGATGGCCGGAAGTAAAGTGGCAAGGTTTCCATAGGCCCCAAGGATCCCTTCCCAATCCCGTTAGGCCCAATTCTGTTGCCGCTGGGGCATGTTCCTCATCCTCATCCCACTCACCATCGTCCCTTGTCGACTAAGCGTTGCATGACGATGGTGTTATCTAGTTACAATCTATTGTAGTTTTGGTTGGTTGTGGAGGCACCAGAAATCAAGTGGTAGTCTTCTTCCTTTGTAGAGTTAATAACAATTGACCAAGAAGAAAATATTGTTACTCCGACGTGGCAAGCCTTCCCAGTTAATCTAAGGGATTCTTCGGATCCCGTAAAATATAAAACTATTCAAAAGAGGGCCTTGTCAAAAGATGCTCTTCATTACCGGAATGTGTCATTGCACTGTCTCATGTGTGGCCGTGGAAAATGAGAGCCGGTGATAAATAGAGGACTTCATATCCCAACGGTCCTTGGATCTAGGAGCCGAACTTCGAGGATGGATATTGCCTACGAAGTCGAAGACTAGGAGAAAAAGTTATCCCGAGGATACCAGCATACTCAACCTGAAGACTACTTCATGGGCTACCGACGGAGTCTTGGATTAGGGAATGTTCATCACGTCGGCCTGTCATTCATGGGCCGAGTCGAGGACCTACCGATAACTGAAGAATCTGTCATTCCTCGTCATACTTAATATGGAAGCCTCCAAAGACATGATACACACTTCAAGACATATTTGAATGATCGGCATGCATGTTTATCCCTAGAAATAGCCGACATACACGTAACTCTAGATACCCCCGGTGCCTACATAGGCCGAGGGGTTTTAGACAATAGAGATATAGATTCAATGATACAATCTCAAGGTAGATCATCTTGTAATTTGAACTCCAACTCAATCAATATATTTAGAGCAAGACATGGGGTTTAACCTCTTCGAGAGGGCCCAAACCCTGCTAAACATCAAGTCCCTCTTTGTATTGTTACCATCTAGCTGAGACCACTATCTTGGGACCCCCTACCCAAGATCTGTCTGTTTTAGCACCGACCTAGGCGGGGAAGGAATTTCAAGCCAATAGTGGTGCCGCACAATTCAAGAGGGCGGTTAATACTCCATTTTTATTAGCTGCCAGATTAGAAATTAATGAGTTTGCAATGGATATGGATAGAAATGTACTAAATGCCAACTTAATTGACAAAACTCTTATCACCTCACTTCGTTGGATGTACTATTTAAATCGGCTAATTGACTGGGCAATGCTATTCGAAACCATCGTTTCAATCTATTATCATACATAGACTCCATGCAAAAGATACGAAGAGTTTGATTGTCAATGGTCGGTGGTTCCGGTGGCAGCGATAGTGGTGGTGTTGGTCTATTGCATTGTCGTTGTTGTTGACGCTGGTGGAGCAACAATGAGGATGATCAGAAATAAAGTGGCACGGTTTCCACAAGCCCCAAGGAGCCTTTCCCAATCTCACCAGGCCCAATTCAGCTGCCGCTGGGGCATGTGCCTCGTCCTCCTCCCGCTCACCGCCATCCCATGTCAACTAATTAAGCTTCCATTGCACGACATGGTGTTGTTTAGTTACATACTATTGTAGTTTCGGTTTGTTGTGGAGGCACCACAAATCAAGTGGTAGTCTTCTTCCTTTGGAGAGTAATAACGATCGACCAAGAAGAAAGTATTGTTACCCCTCATGTAAGGAAGAAACCCAAATAATCTCTAATCCCAAGTGAACCGAAATGCTAAGGAACAATATGCTCAAGATTATTCATAGGAATAGCTGCCTTGTTATTTCTTAGTACTACAATGTACCAAGGATGGATGAGTGTCAAGATGTGAAAGTTGGTGTACGGCGTAACTTTTACTGCTATTTTTCTTGGTCGGAACTGTGGAAGTAACACTTAGTTTTAAAAGGCCTCTTTGCTGTCCGTGGTGTTTCCGGTTTTTCAAATCGGGTGAATGAAACCACATCATGTGACGGCCAATCCGTAACTAGCTAGGAGATCCCAGGAAAATAAAAACTAACTGGGAGTTAAATTAAATTAAATTAAAATTAAAATCAAAGCATTGCGGTGCTTCCGCATGTCCAGATAATTTCAGGAAGCAATGTGCACTACTTTTTGTGAGAAAACTAAAAAGCAACGTGCACATTGTATGAGAAAACCAATGAAAGAAAGTCCCCCCGGTAGGAAGCATAAGATTCTATTCAAGCCCATTGTGTCGTGGCTCCCTCTACCAAACGTATACATGCCGTGTGGTGTGTGTGGACCAACCAAACATACACACGCGAGAGAAAAATAAAAAAAAGGTTACAATCAGATTTTTTTTAATGGGATGTAGCTCCCTTCAAGAAAATATTCCCAAAGGGTCCATCACGACACCAATAATAATTTTTTTTATGAGACGAAGAAAGATGGGAGTGATAGCTTGCTTTTTGGAAAGGCCTCGGTTCTGCCATGATGCTTTGCATGCCCGTGCCCGTTTCTCAGTTGACTAACCGAATTAGGACTGAATGCACCAAGGATACTCCCAAAGTACATAGAACTTTCAATGTACCTAACATATTTATAAAATGGAAGGGTCCGCTGAACAACAACAAAAATATTCTCGATGTACAGTTTAACAAGGTTATATTTTAAAATGTGTATAACCGAAATGTTGCTAAAGGTATTTCAGCTTCCATTTTGTTTGTAATATGATTTAACGGGCTATTTTCATAGTGCAGCTAAAATATTATTATACAAACAATTAGCGTTTTGTCTAAAACGATACTAGTAAATGATTTTATATTATACATACAATTCTAGGCGTTCGCTCTGACATCGGCTTTTTAGCATTAGAAAGTAAAAAAGTTGCATCTGGAAAGGCTATACTACTCCTCAAAAGATGCAGAAATTAAGGAGACAGTACACCTGCGACTGCGTGCCATTGTTTGAGTGCAGCTTCTGTGGACGAGGTTCCATGCCCGCCGCCATGATTACACCACAAAGTAAATGACCTAGGTATTGGTGCAGTAATTGGCTTATCTTCCATATTGGACAAGAAGTGGCTAGTTGTGGTGCACAAATTAAGGGATCAATTTGACAATTGTGCCACCCAACTGTGCTTAGCATATTCAACCTACATATATGTATGGAATTTTTTGGTGTATTCTTCCTCTGTAGTCGTCTCCCGCCGCTGCCTAATTTCAGGTACGCATTCTTCTAGCTCGGCGTTACACGTCGTTCATGTTTAGTGCGTGTTTTCTTAGCTTCATGGAAGCTTTCCTTGTGGCACCTTTTAATAAAAGAAATGTTTTTCAAAAAGTAATGTTGTTTCATGCAATCCATGTTCGATGGAGCCTGATACAAGTCATGAGTAGTTGTAATAGTAATTGAGTAGTATATGAAAATAATGGAACACCAACTACTACGACAACTAATGAGTAGTGCAGCAATTTACTACAATAGTATAATCAAATTGTGAAGCATGCATTTAAGCAAAGAAAAAAAAAGTGAGACACACCAATCAACAACAGTGAGTCGGTCAATAAGAGTGATCTGCACCACATCGATCACATGCATGAGTAAATAATTTTTTGCTGGTCGTGTAAGTGTCAACAAACTAAAAGGTTGACGCTGACGTAGTGACATGTGTAGCTGTTTCTTGCTGCAGACTTCGAAGGAAATTGGCCGTGCTCCTCCTCTCATGTCGTTTTCTCCTTGTGTCAGCTAGAGTTTCAAGTTAATTATGTGAGAAAGAAAGAAAGAAAGAAAGAAAGAAAGAAAGGAAGAGTGGCGGCTGTTGTGTGCACCAAATGTCTCGAATCTATTCGGGTCCCTTTCTTCCACTTCTTCTTCTCTGGCTGCCTTATACCATAAGTACGATGGATGACGACGAGCAGTAATCCGACGAATCTGTACAGATAGATGTCTCACTCATACTCATCTGGCTCTGTGTGCGTGTGCAGTGTGCTTGTTGTATTTGAATTGCTCAATAAGGATAGGAACGTTCGGACCTGAGGGAATCAACAGGCATTGTTTTCTGAAATTTTCAGGCCAGTGAGGGATGACGGTCCTTAATTTCATTATACATTAAACTACACTGAAATTTACACCATTCCCATCATGATATAAAAACGTTTTTGATATCAGTAGGCAATACACACGAACAGACTGTTAGAGATATATTTGATGTAACTATTTGGTAGTTTAGAATTTGTAATCCGTCTCCTACCTTATCTTTAGGAGAGGCTTCTTGTCTTTCAGGTCTTGTATTTAATATATATTCACCTATAAGGCTCAATACAATATTCATCATATTCCACTAGTAGAAACCACTACAAGAAATATGTCAACTTGTGACCTTCTGTCAGTGACCCTAGAAGAAATTGTCGTAAATCTACGACCATTTGAGACCAATTGGTCGTAAGCTGTTCAGAGGTCTCCAAACCCTCAACTATAACGACCATTTTGGTCAGAAAGGTCGTAGTTTCCTTACACGAAATGGTCGTAAAGCAGATAGCACTGGTCCGCTACCTTATTTCTAGCTGATCACGATCAATACAGATGGTCATAACCTTGTAAATTGTGATAGGTTGCGATGACTAGGCGCCACCTCATCAGTTTTGCCTATGTGTCATGTCCATGTGTCAATTTTTGCCATAGGTTGTGAAACAACCTATATTTCTGTTATTCCCAAAATTCCCAAACAGTTCTCATAAATTATTTGGATTATATCTTCGTCAAATATGTCAAAAACCTTTCTTGCTTAGTTCAAAAATAATTCAACAATATTCATTTTCCTATTTTGTTCAGAACAACACTTTGTGAAGGAAGTGATATTTATATATTCTTGATTGCCCTCAAAAAATTTGGGCACTCTTTCGTATCCAAATCATTTCCTCATGACAAAATTCATCACCATTTGCTGAGTAAATCTTCCTCGGCAAATTTCCAAATTTTTATTCAGCTAGAAGCTTTGCGAAGGAAGTACTAGCTATGCATATCCTAAAGAGTTGAATTTTTTCCACATCTTCTATGTGCCCATATCATAGCTCTCCAAAAAAATTAGCCGCATCTAACAATCCATGAGAGCTCACCATCCAATCTTTGTTTTTGGTAGTATTTTCAGTTTGTGAAGCAACTATATTTTATATTGCTTTATAATTTTTGCAAATTTACCAGGACATTACCCTGTCAATAGAACCTCCCTCCACCAAATTTTAGCTCATTTAATTTAACCACTTTCCCTGAATATTTTCCCCTATTTTCTGTTCAGTGGAGAGCATTGTGAAGAAACTACCATTTTTATATATCCAAATGGCATGAAATTTATAAAGTGACTTCATATGCCCAAATTATCACGCTCCTACAAATTGCAGCTCAATCAAATCAACTATGTGAGCCTAGGTTCAATTTCTATTTTATGACCAGATTGGCACATTGCAAAGCAAGTGCTATCTAGACCCCTCCTATTACCCTTAAACTTTTTGGGAACTCTTGCATACGCAAATCATTGCCACATGATAATATTCAGCTCAATTTTCCTAGTAAATCTTCCTTAGAAAATTTCTAAAGTTTCTATCCAGAGAGAAGCTTTGTGAAGCAACTATATTATGTATTACTTCACTAGTTCTGAAAATTTACCAGGGAATGACCATACCTATGTAACTTACCTACACCAAATTTGAGCTCATTTCATTTATCCAGTTTCTCTCACTAATTTTCCCAAGTTTCTGTCCAGATAAGAGCATTGTGAAGGAAGTACAACTTTTGCATGTCCAAATCGTATCAATTTTCTACAGGGCTTTCCTATGCCCAAATAACCTTCCTCCACCAAATTTCAGATCAATCCATTCATTATTTTGAGCCCAGCTTCAACATTCAAATTTCTGTCCAGTGTGGTACTTTGCAAAGCAAGTACCACCTAGGCTCCTCCATTTGAGCTGAAAATTTGTGAAGACAGTCTTCTTAGTAGATGATCTTCCTCATCCAAAACTCACGCCCATTGTCCATGTGCATTTCTTGTACCGCTTATCAAACACTTGGATGCTAATTCATGTTTGAGCATAGGTCGGTCTCCTCGCGAGAATCTTCTGTTGTCATTTTCTTCCTAGCACCTACCTGGGGAGTGCCCAACCCACTAGACATGCCTAGGCTGCCAAGAATGCATGGCAACGCCATGGTCACACGGTGAACACACGGCGGGCATGCAAGTTTAGGCGCTCTGGAGTTGGGGCACCCGTCCACTGTTCAAACCTCGACTTATTGCCACCAAACCATGTATTTATGATTAAATAGATACTTACGTAATTAGAGATGATTTTTTGAAAAAATAAATAGCAAACTATAAGGCAGCTGCAGTTCAAATTTGTCTCGGTTCCTTTTGAATCGACCGAGTTTTGTCTTTTCCACTAGAGGTGGATCGAAAGCTTTTGGCACCCAAATATTTTGTCAATTGTGCATTAATTATGGCCTAATATTTTATAAAAATGATTTTGTCCAATTTTGTAACAAATATATTGTAGGTCCTTCACAAAAAACTCATTTTGGGCACTCGAAGAAAAGAAAATGATTTTTTTGTGCAAAGAAAATGAAAAATCCCTTTGGAAACATTGTTTGCCATTTCAACATGCACCCTTGTGCACAATATGAGATCATTTAAAAAAACTATTTCATAAATGTGGCCATAAGATTGATCATTTGGCTTGAAAGCCATGAATCTGCACACATGATAGCTCATTTGTGAGAACACTTTTTAAAAATAATTACCATATTACAAGTTTGTTATTTTTCCTCGTAACTTGGTCACATATGATGACACAACGCGAAGGTTTTGCATTTTTTTGTTTTTTTCGAATTATTTATGCCCTTCTCAAAATGCGGTCGAAACGGCGGGCATAACCGTTCATACCTAGGGGTTGAATCTTGTCATAATTTGGTTGTATCTATGATTATAGATACTTCTTTACCTATAAATGATTTTTGGAAAAAAAATAAAGAGCAAACTATGAGGCACCTCTAGTTCAAATTTGTCTCGGTTCCTATTGAATCGGCAGAGTTTTGTCTTTTTCACTAGAGGTGGATCGAAAGCTTTTGGAACCCAAATATTTTGTAAATTGTGCATTAAATATGGCCTAATATTTTATAAAAATGATTTTTTCCAATTTTGTAACAAATATTTGGTAGGTCCTTCACAAAAAAACTCATTTTGGGCACTCGAAAAAAGGAAAATGATTTTTGTGTGCAAAGAAAATGAAAACTCCCTTTGGCAACATTGTTTGACATTTCAACATGCACCCTTGTGCACAATATGAGATCATTTGTACAAACTATTCCAAGAATGTGGGCATAAGATTGATCATTTGGCTTGAAAGCTATGAATCTTCACACATGATATCTCATTTCTCAGAACAGTTTTTTAAAATAATTATCGTATTAAAAGTTTGTTATTTTTAATGGTAACTTGGTCACATATGATGACACAACGCGAAGGTTTTGCATTTTTTTGATTTTTTGAATTATTTATTCCCATTTCAAAATGCGGTCGAAACGGCGGGCATGACCATTCATAGCTAGGGGATGAATCTTGCCATAATGTTGTTGTATCTATGATTAAATAGATACTTATTTACCTAGAAATGATTTTTGGAAAAAATAAAGAGCAAACTATGAGGCACCTCTAGTTCAAATTTGACCCGCTTCCAGCTGAATCGGCAGAGTTTTGTCTTTTTCACTAGAGGTGGATCGAAAGCTTTTGGCACCCAAATTTTTTGTTAATTGTGCATTAAATGTGGCCTAATATTTTATAAAAATGATTTTCCAATTTTGTAACAAATATTTGGTAGGTCCTTCATAAAAAACCTAGTCTTCCCCTCTCCCCTGATCCATCCCTCCCCTCGTCCTCCAATCGCTCCGCCACCCACCCAGCTTGCAATCGCCCCCACCTCCTCCCTCCCATTCCTCCCTCCGAGCATTGCCGGCAGCCCAACCACAGCCCCCACCCTGGCCTCCACCCCCTCATCAGCGAAGATGAAGACCATCCTGGCGTCAGAGAAGATGGAGATCCCAAACGAGGTGACGCCCCAATGCCGATGTCGTCGCGCTGCGCCCCACCCGCATACATACCCCACACTCCCTCGCATGTTTCTGCAGTGCTCGCTTCGCCCGCCGCATCGATCTGTACCGTGCTCCTGCTCGTGTTGCTCTCGATTGGCTCCGGCTGGTTGCCACTGCCGCACATCTCATCCCATCCAAGGCAGGCAAGTCAGGCTTCTGTTCCCATCCCGAATCTCCTTCCTCCCCCCTTGTTTGACTGTCCCCCGATCTTTGTCGCGGCCGGGGCGCGGTCTCCGGCGGGGGCGGGTGGAGGTACGTAGGTGATACTAGTGAGAGGCATAACTAGATTTTAGGAGCGGGCGGTAGGGGGCTGAAGCCTGGTTGGTTGGACAGTGGCCGGCTCAGATCCGTGGGGCAGGAGCAATCTAGTTGATCGATCGATGGCAGGGAATCTCGCGCTGGTTGCATGAATTGCCCGCCTGACATGCAGGAACCAACGCTGTCGTATCTCACGTGTTTAGCTCTAGTCGAGGAGGTAGGGGGTACCCTGTTTATCTATCTTTTTCTGCTTTTTTTCGTGCATGATGATGGCTGAAGCTGAAACCATGCCACCAGTGATCGATGCTGGATGATGATTGTGCTATGTTTTTTGCTTGTCAGTACTAGTACTAGTAAGTTCTTGAGCAACCAGCGTACATAGGATTTGTCTGTGTCTGAGTTGTACGGTCTTGGCCTCATGGCTCATGGCTGATTGAGCCGGACTACATATTACATTTCAGCATGCCATCGATTTATTTAGCAAATCATGTGGCTCACTCAATCATAGCAGGACTATTGATGGTGTATTGTGTCCTTTCTTGCACGAGCACACGACACCTCACGCGTATGATTCCTACTTACACTACTGGAATATGAAGATTTGTTGTCTGCCACATCTTTGCCGTCTGCTAGCGGACGACAAAGAGTGGCTTTGCCATCAGCTAGCAGAAAATAGATGACAAAGAGCTAGTAGACGGCAAAGGGGGCTTTGCCATCAGCAAGCACTTTGCCGTCTGCCAGCTGATGTCAAAGATTCTTTGCCGTCTGCTGGCTGACGGCAAAGAGGTGGGGTGGGGCCCAGTGGAGGCCAGCTTAGTGCAACAGCCCACCCCACCTCTTTGCCGTCCGCTAGCTGATGGCAAAGAAGCCAGTATCTAACGGCCCGTTACCCCCCTCCTCTCTCTCTTCTCTCTCTCTCTGTCTCTCTCTCCCCGCACCCTCCCCTACCTCGGCCGCCGCTGCCGCACCCCCCGCCGCTGCCACACCCCCCGCCGCCGCACCCCCCGCCGCCATTGCACCCCCCGGCCGCCGCACCTGCCTCCACCCCCGCCCCCGTCGCCGCTGCCGCACCCCGCCACCGCCCCGCCCGTCCCTTGCCCCGGCTGCCGCCCAGGTCGCCCCGCCCGCCGACACTGACGCACTGCCGCTGCCGCCCCGACCCCCACCGGCGGTGAGTTTAGGTTTTCCTTTTTCTTTTCTGTTTTTTTAGATTTAGGTTTAATTAGTTTTGTCTAGTTTATTAGGTTAGAAAAAATAAGTTAGTTAGTTAGTTTTTTCTGTTAAGTTAGTTAGTTAGTTAGTTAGTTCTTTAGGAGGAGGAGGAGAGGAAATGAAGAAGAAGAAGAAGAAGAGGGAAGAAGAAGAAAAGAAGAAGAGGAGGAGGAGAATGAGAAGAAGCAGAAGAGGAAGAAGAAGAAGAAGAACAAGAAGAAAAGGAGGAGGAGGAGGAGAAGGAGAAGAAGAGGAAGAATAAGAAGAAAAGGAGGAGAAGAGGAGAAGAAGAAAAGGAAAAAAAGGAAAACCGGGTCGAGGATCGGCGCCTACGTAACCGGGTCGAGGATCGGCTACGGGGTGCGTCGGCGCTGACGTAACCGGGTCGAGGATCGCCGACACGACACCACCGACACCCCGACCCCCGACACGACACCTCGACGCCGCGACACGGCACCCCCGACCCCAACACGACACCCTCGACACCCCGACCCCGACACGACTCCCCTGACACCCCGACCCTGACACGACACCCCGGCCCCCGACACGACACGCCGACACCCCGACACGGCACCCCTGACCACGACACAACACCCCTACCCCGACACGACACCCCTAACACCCCGACCCCGACACGACACCCCCGACACCCCGACCCCGACACGACACCCCCGACACCCCGACCCCGACACGATACGGGTCATATATTTGTGAATTATGAGTTAGGTCATATATTTTTCGATTTTGTTATCCAAAACATCATGTTTATGTTTATCAGGTGGATTTAAATGTGCAGTCGTTTCGTCGCTGCGAGGGTCTGCTGTTCGACGACCTCCCCGTGCGTTCGACGAGCTCTACCCCTGTGTTCGTGGGTGAGCACAAATGACATCTCCTCCTCCCCCTTCATTTCGTCTATTCCAGTCTTCGTGCCGATGAAACTTGCTAGCTATAGGTGTCTTCAATCATCAGTATGCGTGACCACTATGCGTCTCCCGTTCGAAAGGGTTACATCTATAAATATGCATTCATTAGCATATTTATAACCATGATTCTTTCGAATTGTCCAACATTATCCATGGAAAGCCCGAGTATGTGTAGATTGGGTTCGTTTTCCCATATGCTCTGCTCCGGATCCGATGCAGAATTTCGTCAGTGCCTCCCTGTTGTTCTCCGGGTACACATCCTCTTTGCTTATTGTCGAGACGTGTATCAGGAGAACAGCGGGGAGGTGCTGCCGAAGTTGTACGTCGGATCCTGAGCAGAGCATGGGAAAACAAACCCAATCTACACATACTCGGCTGGGATTAGGACCTACCTTTTCCTACTAGCGTCTAGGTTGCATCGACTTAACAAAACTAACAAACTCTATTAACTGATGCATATGGTTTGCTGAATTATGTATATATTTTGTGTGTGTCCACTAGCTAGGCAAGATGAGTGATCGTGGGTGGATGTACACCGGTCACACTAGTCAGAAAGACATGACCCGTGAATGGATAACAAAAACCAAGGAGTTTGTGAGAGTTGCATTTGCAAATGAATAGAAAATAACCTGGTGCCCCTATGTCCATTGAGACAACTTTCAGAAGAAGTCAGAGTTTGAAATGATCAAACACCTGCAGAAAAGGGGTTTTACGCCTAATTATATGGTCTGGACATTTCATGGTGAGTCTGCCCAACGTGCCAGAGCAGAGGTGGTTCGTCATCGCACCGACAAGCATGGTACCGGGATCGAAGACATGGTGCAAGACTTTGATGATGCTCGGGATTCGGACGATGAGATGGAGGAATCTGCAAAGGCCTTCTATGAAATGTTGGAGTCTTCAAAACGTCCTCTCCAGGACTACACTGAGCTTTTTCAGCTGGATGCCATCGTGCAAGTAATGGCTCTGAAGGCTCAGTTCAACCTGGGCAGAGAATGCTACGACGCGATGATGACAATATTTGGACGCTTTCTACCCAAAGGCCATGTATTGCCAGCAAACTTGTACTAGTCGGACAAAATCCTACATGTGCTTAAGATGCGTATGAGAAGATAGATGCCTGTGAGAATGGATGTGCCTTATTTAGACTTGAGTATGCGGCCTTGAACTATTGCCCCATTTGCAATTCTTCTAGGTATTTTCTGGTAGATAACGGTATGGGTGAGAAGATTCAGACCAAAATCCCCATTAATGTTCTTCGGTATCTGCCAATTACACCAAGACTTCAACGTCTTTACATGGCCAAAGAGACGGCTAGACAGATGACGTGGCATAAATTGGGCAAAAGAACAGAACTAGATGCATATGGGAATCCGATGTGGGGACACACTTCAGACGCTTTTGCATGGAAGCACTTCGATGCATTACATAAGGATAAAGCGGTAGATCCAAGGCATCCTCGAGTTGCCATCGGCATGGATGGGTTCAATGTGTATGGTATGACGATAGCACAATACAGTTGTTGGCCTATATTTGTCATTCCACTCAATCTTCCCCCGGAGACATTATGAAAATAAAGAACATTTTCCTGATGTTAATAATTCCAGGGCCCAAATATCCGGGGAAGAATATGAATGTGTACAGCCGCTTAAGGATGAATTGCAAGAAGCCTGGGATAATGGGATCAAGACATACGACGCTGCTACCAAAAAAAACTTCAAAATGCATGTGTCGTACATGTACTCGTCGCATGACTTGTCGGCGTATGCGGTATTAGTTGGCTGGTGTGTGCATGGAAGGTTCTCGTGCCCCACAGGCAAGGCAGCTCTTGAGTTCCATTGACTGCAGGCGCGTCACAAGTTTTCTTGCTTCGACATGCATAGAAACTTCCTGGATCCTGACCATAAGTTCAGAAAAGACAAGAAGAATTTCATCAAAGGTAGAGTTGTCAAAAACATTGCACCACCTGCGTTGACATGCCAACAAATCCCGGATCAGATAAACGCTCTCGAGTCGGATCCAAATGGTCCAGGGTATTTCAAAGGGTATAATAAGGAACACGCCTGGACTCACAAGATATGTTTGTGGGATCTGCCTTATTTTAAAGACCTCCTTTGCCCACACAACATCGACGTGATGCACACTAAAAAGAATATCGCGGAGGCCCTTTTTGGTACATTGTTCGGCATAGAGGGGAACTCGAAGGATAATCCTAAGGCTAGAGTCGATTAGGAGGCTCTATGTGATAGACCGTTACAAAACATACGACAACCGAAAGGAAAGAAGAACAGGAGGAAGTCAAAGGCATGGTTCAATCTTGGAAGGCCAGCAATGAGGGAAATGATCTTGTGGGTGAAAATGCAGTTGATGTTCCCCGATGGGTATGCAACGAATGTAAAGAGAGGAGCGAGTCTTGACAAACTGAAAATATTTGGTCTCAAGAGTCATGATTGGCACATATGGCTTGAGCGGGTAATGCCGGTGATGTTGCATGGCTTTATCCCTGAAGATGAATGGCTAGTACTGGCAGAGCTGACCTATTTCTTCCGTGCTCTTTGTGCGAAAGAACTATCGCCTGACGTGCCAGGCGAACTGGAAGAGTTGGCACCGGAGTTGATCTGCAAGTTAGAAAAGACCTTTCCATCGGGCTTCTTTAATCCAATGAAGCATTTGATTTTGCATCTCCCGACCGAGGCAAGATTGGGGGGGGGGCGTGGAAAATCGTTGGTGCTTAGCAACTGAGAGGATGCAGAAGACGCTTCAAGCAAAATGTAAAAATAAACATAGAGTTGAAGCATCGATGACCGAGGCATTCATTACTGAGGAGGCGGCAAACTTCGTGACAACACACTACACAGCCAAGAATCATCATTTGCATAATCCGAAGCCTCCGTACAATGATGGTGACCATCAAAAAGGTTGATCCAGCCTCAGCCTATTCAAAGGGAAGCTCGCACCAGCCGGTGCTTCGAAAGAAATAGAGTTGGATGTTATAGAATGGCGGACCATTTCGTTTTATATCTTCAACAACCTAACAGAAGTGCTGCCATACATCGAGTAAGTTCTTGGTACATTGTTTCGCAGCTTCTAATTCCGTTGAAATGCTCTTATTCCCAGATATGTGATACAGTCGATACGTCGCCAAATTCTCGCATGGAGCGGTGATCCAAAAGGATTCCATCGAAGAGTATGAGATTCTGGCAAAGCATGGAGGCGGCTATCCCGGTTTCGTCTCTTGGTTCAAGCAAACGGTAATTTCCATTAGACGATTTCATTTCTTCGTCTAGTTTGCGGCTAATACAACAATCCTTTCGTATTAAACTTGTAGGCTAATGCAGAGTCTATGGACTACGACTTGAGACAAGTCGCTAATGGTTTTGACTATAAGGTCCTTTGATTTGACAAATACGACATCAACGGGTATTGCTTTCGTACTTTTGGCAAAGAGCTATCTATGGCCAACTGAAAGTCTACAAATTGTTGTGTCTCTGCTGTCAGCGAAGGAGGGGTCAAGTATTATGGAAGAGTTGAAGCAATTTATGAACTTACATTCTTTGGTGAAAACCCACCAAACATCATAGTCTTTAAATGTTATTGGTTCCAGCCGAAGGAGACTAGAAGGACTCATGAGCATATAGGGCTATTCGAAATCAAACAAAGCACCCATTTAGATGTTCCCGATCTCTATATTACGGCTCAACAGGCGACCCAAGTTTTCTATCTACCGTGGGCCTGCCAAACGGATCCAAATCTGAATGGTTGGGATGTCGTTTATGATGTGCCACCACATTTTAGACCACCTCCCCTCAATGAAGATGATTATGAACCTCACATTAACCCAGACACATATGAAGGAGAATTCTTCCAAGAAACATGTGTTTCGAAAAAACTTTTCAAGACTCGCTGTACTTCACCCCAAAACATTGAGGTAGACAGCGACAGTGAATCCGACTTCACCCCTCGGCCGGAACAAGAAGAGACGGAAGAAGAAGAGGTTACTGCTACGGATGACGTGTCAATGCTTGACCTATTACATAAAGGAGGCCTTCCACATGTTGATGCATTTATTGATGATGCTAATGAGCACGTCATTACTGATAGTGATGATGATTATACACTTATTGATCCCGGAGCATATATAGACGATGAAGATTAATATTAGTAATGGCACGTATTCAATTATTATTATGTACATATATATTATTAATTAGTTCATGTTATTAGGTATTTAACTTTTTTTGTGTTGAACTAATTTCGTTCAGTCTTTGTCATTACAGGTGTTGACAGATGGTGGGCGCGGGTCGAGAGCGCTCTGAGCCTCCTTCCTCGGCGCGTGCTGGGAGGGGTTGTATTATTCCACCCCAGCAACTCTGGAGAGCGCTGGTACACACCGGAGGGCACTTCTTCTTCGACCGGGAGAGGTCGGGGGAATACGAAGAGAGGTGCTAGAGGTAGGAAGGCTGCTGCGCCTTCTTCGCCGCCACCCCCAGCTGATTCTCCCGACCACAGGAGTGCTCCGTCTTAGGTGGACGCGTCTGACTTGGACCCGTCTCGGACTCTGGTCGTCGAGCCTCGGGCCGACGAGACTTGGGTCACCGAGCCTTCGTCCCAGGAGACTCCGGTCCCGGAGTCTTCATCCCAGGAGACTCCGGTCCCAGAATCTTCATCCCACATGACTCCGGAGGCTAGTGGCCATGCTGATGGTGGTGAGGACAACTTTTCTGAGGACATCTATAGCGAGGGCAAGTTGGTTGAGGAGGGCAAGAAGGTCTACCAGTGTGGTTGTACAAAGCTCCCGCCCTTGCTGATGACCCGCGATCAGAGGTGGTTGATTGAGCCTAATGTGGAGAAGTAAGTGCATTTACTATTTTTTAACCTTTTGCCTTCATGTTTCTTCAAATTAATATCTAATATGTTGGCCTTGTCATACTACAGGGGTTGGAAACACGAGCTTGGTGTCCACAGGCCCAACCAGGTCCTTGGTGTGCTTCTCCGGCACCACTTCCCGGGGAAGGTCCAGTTGCCCGGTGAGGGCGAGGTTCCACAGGTAGCACTGACCTAGGAGCTGTACGTGGCTGCCCCGACCCTGCCGGAGGAGAGGGTTGACAGTGACGGTGGCCGACATTCTGATCCGTCGGTTTTGGGTAATTTCTCCTTTATAGAATTAAAAATCAGCAGCACCTAGTGATTGTACTAATCAGTATTGTCTTGTTTGATTGCAGACCATCTACAGGTGTCTTGAGGAACACGAGGCGGACGCAGCTATTGTTCTCGTATCCGAGTGCAAGCGCCTACTTCAGAACTTACGACACGAGGCTCGGGTGCAGGCTATTCGAGACTACTACGCCTCGACTAACATTAAGAGGGCCAAGAAGAAGTGTTGCAAAAATTATCTGAGTAAGGAGAAGTACATGAAGGTAATTACCTATTCTTAAGGCCTTGTACTTAATTTCCTTGATTTGATTCGTAGGCATAGTGCTGCAATTTCTCTTGTCAAACTTAGGTGCCCCCGAGATGGTGTGCGGATAGGATGGACTATTGGGAGGCATTGGTGGATGAGTGGTGCTCTCCCAAATGGCTAGCCGACCACAATAAGGCCAAGAATAAGCATGCCCAAATGAAAGGTGTGCCACACCATCAAGGGAGCTCCGACCTGTTTGAGTACGGGGATCACTGGGTATGTGGTTTGTTTCATGACTCATGCAATTTCATTCTTCATGCTAGCTTGAGCCCTTAACTAATATTTTGTTCCTCTCTTTTAGGCGCGAGAAAACAAGAAGGAGGTGCCACCGCTATTCGACCTCTATGCCATGGCCCATACTGCCTCGTACAAGAAGGCCAAGGCATTCTCTGAGGATGACCTCGATCATCCAGAGAGCTTCAGCAACATCTCCTCCCACAACAAGCTCGTGAGGTACAGAGATGAGGGGAAGGCGAGGAAAGGGGAGGACTTCAACCCGAGCCAGAGTCCTTTTGGTCTAGAGCTCGTGATGATATCTTGTGGCAGGAGGCCCCATGGCTCGATAGCCATTGGGGATGGACTGATACGTTGTCGTAGAACTCTCCCGGAGATCAAGAAGTGCCAAACGAGCTCCGATCCTGAGATAAGGCCTCGTCCACAGCCAATGGAGCTCGCCATCTAGGCTAGGGCCCAGGAGCTTCTAGCGGAGGCAAACAGGCAGGCGGCGAAGAGGGAGAGGGACATGGAGGAGAGGACGGCTTGGTTGTTGGAGGAGGAGAGGAATCGGGACGACGCGTCTCACCGGGCCCTATACGAGCTCCTGGTGGTAAGTTGCTCCTGCATATTAGCCAAATCATGCACGTAATATTCGTTTCATCACTAACTAATATGACTGACTCGTGAAAACAAAATGTGCAGACCGTGTGCCAGAACAATGGTCAGACCCCTCCGTCGATGCCCCCGATTGGTATAGCACGCACGGTGAGTTTCATTTGAATGGTCATTAGTTACTAGTATTCACATTTGAGTTGCATCATGCTAAGGAGACAATGCAAATGATCTTTGGTGCAGCGTGCCTCCCGACAAGCATCGACCAAGCCTTCTGCGTCTGTCGCAACCCCGACGGGTCCTTCTCCGTATCACCGTCCCGCAAACCCGACCGGTCCTTCGCTTCCATGATGATGGTAAGTTTTCCCAAGTGTTTTGCTTAACAAATGCATACTTAGCTTCTTTAGTTCATTTATGACATACTAAGCATACTTAGGTAAAAAATGGCACGATAACCTTGGTTTAGCTCCAAAATAACATAGAATTAGCTTATTTTCCTCCAAAATGACAAAATAACCATACCTACCTCCAAAATGACCGATTATAACTAGGATAGCTCTAAAATGACCTACACTTGTCATTTTGTCCTCCAAAATGAGTAATTGTTATTAGTTTGCTCAAAAATGGCATAACTACCTAGGTTAGCTCCAAAATGACCTATACTTAGCTTTTTAGTTCATTTATGACATACTAAGCATACTTAGGTAAAAAATGGCATGATAACCTTGGTTTAGCTCCAAAATGACATAGACTTAGCTTATTTTTCTCCAAAATGACAAAATAACCATACCTACCTCCAAAATGACCGATTATAACTAGGATAGCTCTAAAATGACCTACACTTGTCATTTTGTCCTTCAAAATGAGTAAATATTATTAGTTAGCTCAAAAATGGCATAACTACCTAGGTTAGCTAAAAAATGACCTATACTTAGCTTCTTCAGTTCATTTATGACATACTTAGCATACTTAGGTAACAAATGGCATGATAACCTTGGTTTAGCTCCAAAATGACATATACTTAGCTTGTTTTCCTCGAAAATGACATAATAACCTTACGAAGCTCCAAAATGACCGATTCTAACTAGGATAGCTATAAAATGACCTACATTTGCCATTTTGTATTCCAAAATGAGTAAATATTATTAGTTAGCTCAAAAATGGCATAACTACCTAGGTTAGCTCAAAAATGACCTATACTTAGCTTCTTCAGTTCATTTATGACATACTTAGGTAAAAAATGGCATGATAACCTTGGTTTAGCTCCAAAATGACATAGACTTAGCTTATTTTCCTCGAAAATGACATAATAACCTTACGAAGCTCCAAAATGACCTATTTACCTAGCTTAGCTCTAAAATGACCTACACTTAGCATTTTTACCTAGCTTAGCTAAAAAATGGCATTTTACCTACCTTAGTTAGAAGAAGATAAAGAAGAGGAGAGCAGAAAAAGAAAGAGAAGAAAAATTCTTCCTCTTCTTCTTCTTCTTCGTTTTCTTCTTTTTCTAGCTAGTCTTCTTCTTCTTCTTCTTCTAACTTTCTTCTTTCCCAATTTGTAGATTTGCTTTAGATGAGGAAGCTTGCATTGATGTAGTCTACTCTTCTCCTTGTGCTTTCTTTTTGTTTTGATTGTGTATGATGAACTTTGTGTGTTGGATATCTTGTCATAAACTTGTTGGATATGTGGTTGGAAACTTGTTGGATATGTTGTTGGAAACTTGTTGTTGGATATGTGTTTGGTAACTTGTTGTTGGATATGTGTTGGTATGGTTGTTGAAAGTATTTTGAAATGTATATATATATATATACGTATGAAATTCTTTGAAATTGAATGAATTTAAGAAAAAACAGAAAAAACTGGCGCTATACAGGTTCTTTGCCGTGTGTTGGCAGACGCCAAAGAGCTTTGCCATCAGCTAGCGGACAGCAAAGCTGCCACGTGGCAGCTACCTATGCAACCTGGGGCTTCATTGGGCTGGCCTATGTGGTTTCTTTGTCGTCAGCTGGCAGACGGCAAAGAACTTTCCATCTTTGTCGTCTACGAGCTGACGGCAAAGAACTTTGCATCTTTGCCGTCCGCCAGCAGACGACAAAGCACGCTGTTAACCACTTAACGGACGTAAGCTGCCACGTGCGCTGTCCATGTTCTTTGCCATCTGCTGGCAGATGGCAAAGTGCCCTTTATCGGAGCTTATTCAGCCGGACGGTTGGCCGTCTACTGGCAGACGGCAAAGCCTTTACCGTCCGCCATTCATGCCTTTGCCGTCCGTTATGGCGGACGGCAAAGTTGTTGATTCATGTAGTGTTATGTCCTAATTAAACATGTCGATATGAGATGCATAGCCTAGTCCCATGTAAGTATTGCGTGGAGATGCATAGCCTAGTCCACTTCTAAGTAGTACTACATGCAACCGGATGGAACTTTCATGCTCTGCCATTGATCTACCATAAATATATACTACTGCAGCGGCCTTTTGCTATTACTAGATGCCACCTGTTTATTTTCAATAGTGATTTTGATGCACAAATGCTGGTCAGAATAAGATGCTATAGTCTAGATAATTATGCAAAGTATGTTGTATTTACACACTTGTATCGAACTGCAGCAACCGCACAGGCGAGTTGAGATAGGGGATAGGAAAGTTGAGCCGCTCGGGTGCTGATCATGTACAACGGTGCTCTTTCAGGCGTTGACCCGACCAAACCAATGATGCAAGGCTTCTCCTACTACTGGTGCATGTCTTCATGAACTTCACAAGGAGAGATATAAATCCTTCACTTGTTCACTGTGTAATCTGCAGATTACTTCTTCCATTAATCACCTAGTGCTCCTGTTAGTGAGATTCATCTAGTATTTTTTTGACAAAGCATGCAGTGGTTTGTAGTAGTTGATCATGGTCTGATGGAACCTTCATTTTGTTGGCATGCATATATATGTAGTACTACAGCATCCAGAAGCAATCCATTTTATTAAATGCATTCTAGTTAAGATTTGGTCATGGCATGACCTTGCTATTCTATTTTCATTAAATCTGGTTGCAAGCGTACATGCCATTTGTTGTATCATTGTACATTCTCTTAGAAATATGTCCTCAGCAGTAGTATACCATATAGTAAAGTTTGGCATGCATGGCTGAAATCTGCGCATGTTTCTTCCTTAAATGATTACTCCTAGTTATATTACCAATGATATCATATCCAAATTGTTTTTCTTGTAGGCTCGCACTGCTTGCAACCCTTGACTATGCATTCTTCGATGGTGTGGAGCCGGCGGCACCCTTCCTCGAGCTCTCTCAAGTGTCCAAGGTGGCGGAATCCTCCTGAAGGCACCTCTGCGCGAGTGCGCGTCCTGCACCCCGCCTCGAGGACATTGTCTACATCCTTGGAAAATCTGGTACGTCCTGCTATCCTAGCTGTGTCATCCTCTGCGTATCTTAGTCTCACCTGAAACAGTCGATGGAACACAGGTAGCACTGTAGTAGTAATTCCTTTGGCAGAGTAGTTTGAAACGAATGTCGTATTTAATAGATCCGGCTACGAGGGGTTGGGTCGATCAGCTAGCTACTCCATGGCTGCTTCCTATACTTTAATGTCAGATTTTTCAGCATCTACCATCTGGGTCGGTTGGATTGTGAGTGTTCCATCGTTGCCGTGTTGATCCCCGCCGTGGCAGAGATGGCAGATGATGCCTTACCTGACCTACAAGGAGATAGCTAGCAGTGCACAAGCAGCTCTAAATCGCATCTCATCACTGATTTTGCTTTAAGTAAAGAAAGTGTAGTTTATTTTAGAAATTAAATGATATGAAAGTCAGTTTAGCGTTAGGTTAAATAAATGTACATTTTGTGTGCTTGTGTGAATATATTGGAGAACTTTTTTTATCATGTTGCTGTAATATGTAGTGCAGTACTTATGTAGTGCAGTATTCAAAGCTTGTTTGTGGTTGTAGTTCAGTATTTATAGGTAGTAACAGTTGTATCCAGTACTATTGCCTATGTGCTTCTCGCGACTGATACTTTACATTTTTCTCAATTTTTGTTGCTTCAGATCGCCTCCTCCTTGACACACTGATCCAGATGGCGGCAGCAGCGATAGTACAAGAAATATAAGTATTGTGAGTGTTCTGTCGTGCTTCCCCTCCCATCCCCTCTTCGTCTCTGGCCCGGGCTAGTTGAACTAGATGTTTGTGTGTGCAATCGAAGTGTTTACGCGCTTTGAGTGTGGAGACAGTTATGTTGATGCTCGGAGACAGTTAGGCCATGTCAAAGTAATCTTTTCATTCACTGTCTCGCATAATCAATGTTTTGTGATTTTTATAGACTTGGAAAACTTCAGAAGTAAATAAAATGCTGCCAATTTGTAGTTGTGATAGATACAATAACAACATACTTTTCAGTTAACAAAAGCTTTCATTCATGGCAGCAAGAAAAGCTTGCATTCATAGTACAAATATATGTGCATATACAACAGGTTGCAGACTCGAAAATACATTTTTCGCTGAAAAAATTGCATTCTCTAAATTCTTTCTTCTCAACACAAAATATGTGTAGATTCAATTGGCTTATGTTTATATTTTGTTGCAAGAGAAGAGATAAATCATTTGTGATATGAAGGATTTTTAACATCATCTTCAGGATGAACGCAAACCTTTTTATTTTAATATTTTAATATTTCTTTCCTTTTGATTGATTCATGTGTAGTGTAATGTTCTTGTGGATGACACAAAGAAAATAAAGAAGCCCAAATTATTGGGCGATGCCCATGCAGCTAAGCAAAATAAAGAGAGAGAAAACATTAAATGGCCTAAATTATTGGGCTTGGCCCATGTAGACGACCGAAATGGACTGTGCTGATTCTAATTTACGACCTTTTCATTTGGTCGTAATTCTGCCAAGTCAGCTTGCCACGGTGGATCCGACGTGGTGTGGACAGACTTCTAACGACCAAAATGATTGGTCGTAGAACCTACAACCTTTCTTTTGGTCGTAAATGTCTACGACCTTTTCAGAAGAAAGGTCCTTAATTTCCATTCTTGATGGTCAACTTCTGACCATCAGTTTTTATCACAAAAAGGTCACAAATGGAAAACAGTGACCATTCAGTGACCAATAGTGAAGGACACAAGATAGCATATTTCTTGTAGTGAACACGGCTTTGGTGCAGGCCTGAAATCCCATTAATCCCAGTTCACTCACGAAGCAGGACCCATGGGGGCATCGGTCCCCGTTTGTGAGGCCAAGGCACCGGCCGGGCCTCATGGGCCATTGGTCCCGGTTCGTCTGACCCCTTTGGTAATGGTTCCAAACAAGAACCGGGACCAATGGGCCTCGCTCCTGGCCCACAACCATTGGTCCCGGTTTGTGGCTAGAACCGGGACCAACTGGTGTCCTTTAGTTCATGTTCCAGCCACAAACCGGGACCGATGGTTGGCCTATATATACCCCCTGTCCGAGAGCAGAGCAGTGCACTGCTCTGTTTTTTGGTTGTATATGGGAGAGCTTTGTGGTTCTCTATCTCACCTCCTATGCACATGAGGTGTTTAATGAAATGCCCGAGCCACACTTAAGCTTTCTCCTCTCGAAGCTCCTTGTCCAAGCTTCATTTTCCTCAATATTTGACTAAGTTTGGTGGTCCGTCCTGTCCCGTCCCCGTCCTCACCGCCGTCGATCGCCCGTGCCCATCTCGGCGCCGGCACCACCGTGGTTAGCCTCTTCTTCTTATCTTCTTTCTAAAAGAAAAAAGTTCTTACTTGTATGATTTGGATAGATACTTGTGTAATTTTCTTACTTTTATTATTGTTTGTTACTATATAGTGTAATGATTTTGGTATCCGCCTCCGTCAGCCCTCATCCTGTCTATGATTCGGATGTGGTATATATTATATTTTATAACTATTTGTTTTATTTAGTGTTTATGACAATTATGCTGACAAACGTGACATAGATTTTTTAATCTAGGAGGTACGTGAGCCGGAAATTCCAACCGACATAGAAATTCATGTCGAGAAGTTAAATTTGGTTGAAAAAGAAAACAACTACTTGAAAGAAAAATTACAAAGAGTTAAAGAGGAGAAGATGAAGTTGGAGTTGCATGTTGCCGATGCCGTCGACGATCACGAGATCAAGATGGATGCAATGCACTTGAAGATTAGAAAGATTACAAAATATGTCAGTCATACTGAGGCTTGGTATCATTATTCTGTTGGATCAATTGGTACCTTTGTTGCAGCTATGATCGCATTTGTTGTTGCATTTAACTTTTTTTACATAGTTTCAATCTATGTTTTAATTAGATGCTCTAGAGAGCATTATGTTGTTCAATAATGAGAACTATGTATGAACGTTATGTATTTATTTTGGTCACTACTGTACTGTCACTTTAATGTGATGACGAATTTCCATTAATCTGGTCACTTCTCTATTCATGATATGTTGTAATGGTTTTTAATACATTTTATTATATAAAGCACGCAGATGAACCGATAATGGATGTACGATGACCGACGCACCTCCGAGTATATTAAGGGCCTGCATAATTTTCTCGAAGTGGCTGAGGCAAATAAGCAGAATAGTTTTATGTATTGGCCATGTACTCTCTGTAAGAATACGAAGGCTTTCTCCAACTCTAAACCCCTACACTTCCACCTATTTTCTATGTGAAGGACATGTCTACCAAACCGAGAAAAAGAAAAGATAAGGAAGCGAATACATCATACGATGATCCAAAGCTCCACATAGTTCTTTCAGGAAAAAGAGACATCGTCGGATTGGAGGGCAAGACAGACATGTCTGAAGATTATGAAAAGTTTCATGAAATTCCTCCCTTCAAAGTCAAGGCTGACCCAAGCACCCCGTTAAACGATGAAGATTATCCATGGTTACGGCGCAATAAAAAAAGGACACAAGGGAAGAAAAAGTGAAGACTTTCTCTCCACAACTATATCATTGCAGTTACATGTGACGAAATGAAATGCCTTTTGTAACAGATGAGTTTTCGTACGAAACCCTGATACTTCGAAAGAGATTGTTCGTTTTGTATACGTAGCACATCTAGTTTTTGTCGTAACCCTGTAAAATTATTATAACATGCTATGTGGGTGAAATTATGATACCATGCCAACTTTCAACCTTTTTAGAGTTCATTTGTAGTGCTTTTCAATTTCAGGGTCATTTAGCTAAAAAAATCAGTAAATGCATGAAAAATACCAAATGAAGTCAAAAAGGGTTGAAAAATGATGACGTGGTTTTCAATGGGTTATCAAATTATTTATTTCTTAAAAAGAATGAACTAACAAGAATCAACTAAAATATGAACCAGAAAGAATCAAAATAATATTAACTGAAATTATCAAAGTATTTATTTGTTAAGAAGAATGGACTAAAACGAATCAACTAAAATATTAACTAAAAAGAATGAACTAAAAACAATCAACTAAAACATTAACTAAAAACAATGAACTAAAAAGAATCAATTAAAATATTTTGTTATGATCAATTAAAACAAAACTATAATATTCTTCAATAGCAAAAAGAATCAACTAAAAAGCTTTTATAAACCTCTAGTTATTATAAAAAAATATTAACTTAAAATATATAAAATTTATGCAACTAAAATTATAAAAGTCTTTTTTGTTAAAAAACTTTATTAGCAAAAAGTATTTTCATAAAGTTTTTTTTGTTAAAATCTTTACTAGCAAACTAAAATAACAAAAAAAATTTGCCCGCCTACTAGGGCACAACGGCCTGCATACGACTATAAACCCAATTATTAGCTGGGCCAGGATGCAGGCCCGCTGGGCAAGTAGGCCTCACAGGGCAGTAAGAGGTTTATTGGGTCCACACAGGCCTGCTTTAGAAAGGAGCTCGAAACGGTAGCCGCGACAGGGCTTATAAACAGGTGCAAGCGCCTCTCAACTAGCGAGGTGGGACTAAACTTTTAGACACGGCTGTGCTAGGCTATTGGCCCCGGTTGGTGGCTCGAACCGGGACCAATGCTCTGGGTATATAAGCAGGCACTTAGCAGTTTTTGTCTCAGTTTCTTTGATCTCTCCTCGTCCTCTCCTCCAACGATGACGCCAGGCTGCCCCGACGTCGTCGCCGCACCCCTGCCCCGCCGTCGACGCGCCCCTGCCCCGTCGTCGATGCGCCCCTGCCCCGCCATCGACGCACCCATGCCCCTTCGTCGTCGTCGCCGTGCCGTCGCCGCCCCCGAGCCCGCACGCTGTCGCTTCTCCCCGAGCCCTCGCCGCGCCCCTGCCTCGCTGTCACCATTGCCGTCACTGCCCCTGAGCCCGCACGCTCTCCCTCCTTCCGATCCCTCGCCCCCCTGCTATGAGCCTCCGCGGCCCCGTCCATCTTTCCTTTTTTTTCATATATTTTTGTTGTTCATGTATGTAGATGTATGTATGTAGATTTTGAGCAAGTGGCACTTTCAGGATATTGAGCAAGTGCCCCCGATATGTACATGTATGTATGTAGATGTTCATGTATGTAGATTTTGAGCAAGTGCCCCCATATGATGATTTTTTTCATATAATTTTTTATGTTCATAGAATTAATATCAAGTGGCACTTTTCAAATAAAGTTTTGAGCAAGCTAATGGACTGTAGCAGAGATACAATTGGTACTATCTTGTAGATCATAGGAGAGTGATCAATATTGACATAAGGAACTAACCCATATGATATATAGAACAATAGTTGTAGCCTTTGGAAAACAACTAAGTGATATTTAAAGCTGAGGAATTCGCAGACTTAGCAGAATTTTCAAGATATTGGTAAAACTTTAGTAATTCATAGAAAATTAACCGTAACTCCGATGAAAATAATTTATATATGAAAATCGATCAGAAAAATATCACGAATCCGAATATGTCATCTAACCCCTCCCCAATAACTTCGACATGAGGGGGGACGTCGGACTTGACATGAGAGGGGACGTCGGACATGAGGGGTGAGCATCGTTGTCCACTACCCCCTCCCCGATAACTTCGGCATGAGGGGGAACGTCGGACATAACATGAGGGGGGACGTCGGACATCGGAAATGAGGGGTGAGCGTCGTTGTCGTCTACCCCCTCCACGATAACTTCGACATGAGAGGGGACATCGGACATGTCATGTGGAATTTTTGACATAGATTTATCAAGAATGTCCCCATTATGGATGTGCACAAGTTGATCCAAATTTTTTCTGATCTCATCTATATATATCCCATTATGGATGTGCACAAGTTGATCCATTTTTTTCTGATCTCATCTATATATATATTCTTCTATATGTCACGTTGTCTGTCAAAGTATTGAAGAAATCCATGGCTTCATCATTAGCCGGAAGTAATAGGCGTACGATGCTACGAAGCTCTTCAAAGTTGTTTTGGAACGGAGTTCCGGATAGAATAATTAATTATCCTATCCAGAACTCCGTTCCAAAACAATTTTGGAGAGCTTCGTACCATTATGCGCCTGTTACTTCTGGCTAATGATGAAGCCATGGTTTTCTTGAATCCTTTAACACTAGACAACGTGACATATAGAAGGGTAGATGAGATCAGGAAAAATATGGACCATTTTCTACACATCTAGAATGGCGTCATTTTGTTAAATCCCTTAAAGGTTAAGAGAATCCCTTGTTTGACATTCATGAGATAGGCAGTCCGGACATCGGACATTCATGAGTGAGGTGGTCCGGTCCGGTCGCCGGACATGTCATGTGATAGGTAGTATTTTTTCTGTTCGTAGAAAAATCCTATAGCTCTTCAACATGAGGGGGACGTCGATCAACCCCCTCTCGCCCGACCAAACCCTAGAAGCATCGACGCCACCCCAAACCCTAGAAGCGTTGTTGAGGACACCCCAAACCATAGAAGCGTCGAGGCCACTAATATGATTCCTTGTTGTGATTAGGTAGCCAGGTCTATGTTTGCCACTAATATATCCATCTCTCATGTTTGTATGTTAATTTCCATGTCGTAATACTCCAAAAACTATGGATCAAAGAGTCTTGGAACAAGAACAGTTGTTGGGGGACATAATCCGAGCCGGACGTGATGTCTTGTCATTTCTCAACACACCAATGGTCTTGAAGGAGAGGATGACGGCTTCGGTGATCGAACAATGGAGGAGGAAGGACATGATCATGATGGCTTCGGTCACCAAATGCCGAAGGAAGAAGGAGACGATGGTGACGGCTCTGGTGACCGAACGGAGGAGAGAGCTATTGCAAAGTCCGGCGAGGTATATATATTAATTAAGCCTGTGCTGACTAGCTAATTCATGCATTGATTGTTTCGGTATATACATATATTAACCCTTCTTTCTTCTTATATAGCCCTCCAGATCGAGCCAAACTTCGGTAACGAGGCGAGGCCCGAAGAGAAGGTTGCGCAAGGATTAAAGGTTCACGATCACATCACTCGCGGACGATGGCCTGCCGATTGAACCAAAGCAGACCAAAGACACATTTGCTGCTCAGTGCGGAGCTATTGTTAGGGACAACAACCTGATCAACATCAACCAATGGAATAAGCCTAAGGACAATGACCCTGAAATTTCTTATGTCACCGATAGACAAAAAGATGATCTTTGGACCTCGCTGAAGGACAATTTCACCCTACCGCCAGAGGAGGATCCGAATAACCCAGTCAAGGCGTGTGCTCTTAAGAAGATGGCAGATATATTCAGGAGGTGGAAGAATGAGTTGAAACTAAAGTTTGTCGACAAAGGGAAGACTCCGGAATTCATCAACCGATTTGAGAAGATAAGAGATTACTGGCCCGCATTTGTTGCCTACAAGACATCGGACAAGAGTAAGAAAATGTCAGAGACAAACAAGAACAATGCTGCAAAGAAGCAGTATCACCATCACACGGGGACAGGTGGCTACGTGAAAGCCCGGCCGTTGTGGGATAAAGTTGAGAATGACCTGATTGCTAAAGGGGTCAAACGAGAGACATTGAACTAGCGAGACCGTTCAAGGACTTGGTTCTTCGGGGTTGGGGGCTACTTTGGACCCTGAAACAAGGATGTGTCGTTGGACGGATGAGCAACTTACAATGCCCGTCAAGAAGCTTCACAAGTATATCACCGCACTGCAGGAAGGGACGTTCAATCCCGACAGAGAGAAGGACAAGCTGACTGAGGCCCTCGGGAATCCTGAGCACCCTGGACGTACACGAGGCACACCAGGCTCCATTCCATGGAAGGTTGGGTTTCCCGACGCAGGCAGTTACAGAAGCCGACAGAGAAAGAGGAAAGCGGAGCCGAGCGACATGCAGAAGCTTAATGCAAGACTAGAAAAGCTAGAGGAACTTGAGAGCCAGCGAGCTGCCGGCCAACCATCTCAACGGCACGAAGCTACCCCAGAAGCTACCCCGCCATCTCAGCGAAGAAGCAGCGTGGCTTCCACGGAGCTCGTTCAGCCTAACTTCATGGCTCCTAGCTACCCCGTGGATACTATCAAAGAGGCTCAACATTGCGAGCTTATGGCGAAATTCCAGAACCTCACTTTCAAGGCGGCTGTCGGCTCTGTTGCACCTCCTCAACCCAACAGAACTTTTCACTGCCTTCCGATTCCACATGGCTATGCTGTTGTGACGGTGGATGAAGTAATGGAGGGATTTGAGGAGCTAGTGCTTGACCACCCTATAGGTGAAGGGGAGAATCAGCTGGTTCATGCTCTGAGGAGTACATGTCTATGGCGGAAGGAGTACATCAAGCTTCCAAACTGGACGCGTCCGCCTGCTCCTCCTCCTCCGGCAAGTCAAGGCACTCTGCCTCCACCTCCTCCTCTGGCGAGTGATCAAGACACTCCGCCTCCTTCTACGGCTCCTCCGCCGCGCGAGGGCACTCCACCTTCTCCTTCGCCTCCTCTAGCGCGTGAGGCCACTCCGCTTCCTCTGGCGCGTCAGGCCACTCAGCCTCCTCCTCCTCCTCCGGTGCATTAGGCCACTCTGCCTCCTCCGACATGTCAGCCACGACAAAAGAGAGACGTCCCCGCCGCTCTGGCGGCTAGCAGTACAATAGGCGGGAAGAAATTCAAATTTGGTCCAACCCTCAAGCCTCTTCCAAAGTTACCATACGAGAGGACTGACGAAGAAAAAATGACAACAGTAAAGCCAAAGTGAAGGCCCATTTTGCATGGAAACATCCACTTCTGAAGGAAACGGTAGATCCGATGAAACCGAAGCGCACTTTGTATGCCCTGAAGCGACCATCACCGCCTCCGCTGCCATCAAACTATGACTGCTGTATTATAAATACATATAATCAAACGCAGCGGTCGGGAAGTACTTCTAGTGTTGCAAGAGTCAAAGAACGAAGAAGTGGGAAAACAATTCCCCAGCTCGGCGAACAGGAGAAGCAATCATGCCCCCCGCTCAAGGTGTCTAGCGATACTGCTAATCATCCGGTGCTACTGCCCGGTACCAAACTTGGTGATTACTTGGGGGTGATGTATTTTTTGAAATGGCCGAGGTAACAAAAGCAGAATATAAATACGTGCACGAGAAGCCTCTCATCAAACCTGATCCTCCTCCTCTAACAACGATGATGTACAAATTGCATGAGTGGTACATAAAACCCTGCAGGGAGTCTGGGAGAGACACTATGTATGTTAGAGTGAAACTAGAGTACGAATTCATTGGACTCAGCGTGATGCCTATTGAATTTGTGGAGTTATTTCAGTTATACAATCAACTGGCCCTCGACAAACAACTCATGACTTCCTACTGTCTGTAAGTATTACTTCTATAGTTAAGTCTATAGCTCAGCTCGTTCATTGCATGTATATATAATTATCCTCACTATATTATGCAGATTGAAGATCGTCGAATGCAAAAAAGAAGGAATCTTCGACGTTGGCTTCATTAGCCCAGATGCCGTAAATGAATGGACGGTACGAAATGAAACCAAATAGACCGAGGAGAACTTGCTAAACTCGTTCCTTACACATCAAAACAAAAGGGAAATCCTCTTTCCTTACAACTTCAAGTGAGTGTTGCTGTCTTCTCCGTATACTCGGTTTCGCTTACTCAAGGTTAAGTAATGTAATTGATGAGTTATACATGCGTGCGCAGTTACCACTTTATTCTGCTATCCATTAAACTTGACGAGGCATTAGTAACTGTCTTAGAATCGAGACGTAAAGATCCCGAGAATTATGCAGACATGACTGCAATGTTCAAGAAATAAGTTCAGCCAATACTGGGACCATATCGGCATGCAACTTTCGTTAATTTCCTGATATCTAGTAATCATTTTCTTTGCGTGGCAGGGTTTGGAAGAAGTTCACCCGGAAGGTTCCCGGTCTAAACAAAGAGTTGCAATTTACACACCCCAAAGTAAGTAGTACTAGCTAGTTCTGCGCATCTTAATTGATTCAAATTTTCATTAATATATCATTACCATGCTTGCTTGTCAGTTTGATTGAACTCTGTTCTTGTAAAGTGCTTATATCACAAAGAAGAGACTATTTTATGTGGATACTACGTATGCGAGTTCATTCGCCACTCGACCTCTGAGTGAGGCTTCTCTGACAGACAATTTGAAGTATGTAAATAATATTCACAATTTTATTTTATATATTACCATCAATTGTGTTGAGTTTTATTCATATATATATGCATGTATTGACCCTCTTCTTGAAAATAGATCTGACAGATGCGGGATGAACTCCTACCACATGATCGCGTACGAGCAATTCAAGAGGAATTGGCGGAATTCTTTCTTGACCACGTCATACCTAAAGACGGAGAATACAATGTGGATTTGTGATTGGATCTTAGGGATTGTAAGAGATCTTATATTGTATATATGTAGCTAGTAGCATCGGATAGATATACGAAAACTTGTTGTTCAACCAATCTCTCAAAGAAAGAGAGGTCGATCACTTTTCTCTGTATATGTTCATGACGATCTTGTGTACTTAATGGTTTCTTCATTTGCTTACTAGCTAGCGTGTCGAGTTATCCCTATAGTAGCTAGCATCGACCAAGCACCAAGAAAGAGAGGACACTTCTCTCTATTTGCTAGCTAAGACAATATGAAACCCCTAAATTAACCCTCCAAAACCACCTAAACCTCGCCTTTCAAAAAATACAAAAATCCAGCTCCTTCTAGATGCTGACGCGTGGATGCCTCTTGGTCCCAGTTGGTGTTACCAACCGGGACTAAAGGTCTTCCTGCCTGGGCTCCCCGCAGCGGCCACGTGGAGCCCCTTCTGTCCCAGTTCTTAAGCGAACCGGGACCAAAGGTTTTGGGCTTTAATCCCGACCCTTTAGTCCCGTTTCAGAACCGGGGCTAATGGGCCTCTTGAACCGGGACAAATGGGCCATTTTCTACTCGTGTTCCACAATCCATCAAATCCTTCTCTCCCTTCTTACATGGTATCTGCCTAACCAGTCAAACCCTAGCCGCCACCATCGCTTCCGCTTCGCGCTGCCCCCGGGGCGGTCTGCCTCCATAACCGTTGTCGGGGGGCATCCTGCCCATACCTATGGTTCGTCCACCGGTCATGTTGACCGGCTGCCCTAGAGAGTCTTTTCGCCGATCTATTGATCCAGGTTTTCTCTCTTCCACTGGTCTCATTGATCAGCGTTTTCTCTTTTCTTTTCCAATCTTAGATCAGTTTGCGTCGCCCACCGCCGCCGTCGACCATGGCGCCTCTACTCTGACAATGGCACAACCCGGCCTCTACACCGACCCGACGGCCTCGCTCGATGCGGCGGCCCCTCACGGTTGCAGGCCGCGCGTCTGCTCGCCCGTCGCCCTGCACCGGCCGTCGCCGCCCTTCTCCCACTAGGACTGCCCCATCACCACCCGCCTCCACCGCGTCTGCATGGTCGCCCAGCCATCTGGCTGCCGGGCTCGCCGGCTTCGCTCGCTCCGGACGCACTGGCTCTAGCCGCATCGGTCTCACCGGCTCCGCTGCCTCCCTCGTCGGCCGCGTCGGGCCGGCTGCATCAGGCCGCCTGACTCCTCGGCCGCATCAGGCCGGCTGCCGGCTTCTACCGTGACCGTCGTCGCCGCCCTCATCTCAGACGCCGCCACCCCGCCTCCAACGAGCGACGTCCCCGGCCTCGCACACGATCGGATTGATCACCCGCTTGCTCGCGATCCACATCATCTATGCCGTGCGACCGATCTGGCCCATCGGTTGCACACGCCCTCGCAAGTCCCGTGAAGACCGTCCGCGTAAAGAGCGCCCCTCCACCGACCGAGCATCGAGCTACCGCTGGGTCGTCGCCCCGTGGTTCTCCTCGCGTCTGCACCGACTCGCCTGTTGCCGCTACACCGCCCCTTCGAGCCGTACTACCACAACCTGCAACCCGCCACTACACCGCCCCTTAGGATTGTAGTGTCGCGACATGTGGTCCCCGCCGCCGCCCGAGGCCGTCCCCATGGCTTCACCGACCCGCGCACCGCCGCTATGCCGCCCCTTCGGGTCGTAATGCCGCGGAACGCAGTCCAAGCAGCCACCCCGAGGTCTTCCCGCCGTCATCCTGACCGCCTGCTGCCGTCGCCTTGCCACTTCGGGGCGTAGTGTCATGGCCCACGGTTCACCCCACCGTCTCCGTGCATCGACTCTACATGGTATGCATCGTGCCGCCTCCCTTGGCGCGGGAACACCATCGTCTGCGTTGTTCTTCGTCAAGCTGTCGGGTTTTTTCTCGCCTACTTTGAGCCTCGCCACCGCGCTCCTAACCAGCCGTCGTTGCAGCCGTCAAGCCACAACAACCGCTCTTCTTTGGCGCCGCTGCAGCTCGATCACCCGAGCCGTGCCGCCAGTCCACCCTCTTCTTCTCGTCAAGCACCAGCTCATCGCCAGCGTCGTCGTCTACCCCGACCACTTCGTCTACTCCGACTACCGCGGGCGACATCGCCCCCACCCCACCCCCGCTAATATGCGCCGCAACCGTCGTCTAGTCCTTCTCTGCTATCCTCCTCGACATGGCATACAAGTTGTGTGCATGTCCCCGTCTACACATGCCCGGTGCTGGTAACACCGTCGCGTGCCTTCGTCCCTGGTGTGTTCCCAGGCCGCCTGGCAAGCCTGGAGCGATGCACCGCCAACATCAACTTCGCCCGTCTCCACATGCGCGGTGCTAGCAACATTCATATGTGCCTTCGTCATGGATTTGTCCCCAGGCTTGGTAAACCCGACGGAATGCGTCTCAACTACGTCTTCTTCCTGGCGCACCACTACTTCGTCACCACTGCGCCCATGACTCACTCAGCACTTCCTTGCGCCCGTGGCTCCACGACGACTTCCTCGACACCGGTTACCTTGACTCGACATCGACCACGGTGTTGTTCGTGCGGCTACCTCGACCACGGCTACACCACCCACGCTCTCGGCTACTTCGATAACGACACAAAGGGCTATCATCTCACTTGAGCAACTAATTGGCTTCCTCTACAGTCCACGCGTCCGCGATGCGACACCGTCCTGGACGCTCCCGTTGCGACTGTGGGGGGATGTCAGCCCATCAGCTGTTATTCTCTCCAGTCTAACCATCCGCGACGCTGCTGATGTTCGCAATGCTACCGCTACGACTGCGGGGGCATGTCAGCTCGTCAGCTGTTATTCTCTCGAGTCTGACCATCCGCGATGCTGCTGCTGTTCGCAACGCTACCGCCGCGACTGCGGGGGATGTCAGCCCATCAGCTGTTATTCTTTCCAGTCTGACCATCCGCGACATTGCTGTTGTGCGCAATGCTACCGCTACAATTGTGGGGGATGTTAGAGATATATTTAGTGTACCTGTATTTGGTAGTTTAGCATTTGTAATTTGTCTACTACTTTATCTTTAGGAGAGGCTTCTCGCTTTCAAATCTTATACCCAATATATACTGGTTCATGAGGCTCAATACAACATGCATTATATTCCGCAACAACTATTTCACCAAATCCTTCTCTTCCTTCTAACACACACATACGTGAACATGAACATCGCATGCCATACATGTACTATATGTTTACTAACGGTGAGACCAAGCTGTGCGTACATAGTATTAGCACTGAGGTTGCTCCATGATCTGTCACAGCGGATAGTTTTCTGTATCAATTATGGCCTCTGCTGAGTTAGTGAATCCCTCTCTGTGTGCGAGGCATGTGCGGACTTGGCACCATGTACTAGCAGCTGCATCGAATCTCTAGGCATGTACTGCACACGCGCGTCCGTCGTGGACGCCATCAAACTAGTACATACAGCTCCAGAGCCTGTTGGCATTTACCAACAAATATTACGGCGAGTACTACAGATTAGACGATGAATCTAGCCTCTAGGCGATGGTCAACTAACGGGCTGATTCCAGACAGGACATGTAGTATCTGCCGACTGATGAAGTCAGTCAGTGTGCAGTGTGCAGCGTGCATGAAGATGCAGATGCACAGCTCTGCTGGTCTTGCGTCCGGTTAGGTAGGTGAAGCTGGATGCCAAGTAGCACACTGGCTGACTGACTCACACTGGCTACGGTCCGAAACCGCCCAGCTGGATCGGAGCATGCATGTGCACGCACACGTGGACCACAAGTCGTGCCACGTACCTGCCCCACGTCAACCCAAGAAGCAGGCCAAGAAGCAGACTAGTACACGACGGTTTTGGCTTTGGCTTTGGCTTTGGCCCCTTCCTTCCTTCCTTCCTTCCTTCCAGAGTCCCAGGTTTAAAAGCTTCTTCCTCCTCGCGGCCGAGAAGAAGAAGAGAATCATCATTCATTTCATTCTGCTTGTGCACCAGCACCACCAACCCAACGCAGACCCACACCGAGAGGCTCAGAGCAATCCGGCCGGCCATCGTGCTTCGTACCATGGCGTCTCTGCTTCTGAAAGGCGTGCACAAGCGGCTGGGCCTGCCCTCCATCTCCATCTCCTGCTCCTCCGCCGACGCCACCAACATCATCGCCTCCACCGGCACCGTCACCGGCGTCGGCAGCAGCAGCGGCCGGGCCATCGATCGCCACTCGCCGCGGCTCCGCGACCCGCACCGATCCTCCACCTCCAAGCCACCAAGGCCAAGCACCAGCACCAAAGACTCGGCGACCTCAGACGACTGCAAGCAGCAGCAGCAGCACGGCCACGGCGGCAAGAAGAAGAAGAAGAAGAGCACCACGGCTGGTGCTGCTGGGATTACTGGTGGCAGTAGATCTTCGGAGAAGAGGCTTGTCAGCCCGGCGACGTCGTCCAGGTTCCTCCTCAACTCCTCCCGGCTGCAGTCCGACGACCTCGACGTCCTCGCGCTGCCCCCGCCTCCGCCGCCGTCCTTCCTCGACGCGCTCCCTGGCGGCGAAGGGAAGCCGAAGGCGCCGTCCTTCATCGACGCGTTCCCCGCTGACTCCTCCGTGCCGGCTTCCTTTGCCAAGGAGGCACAGCCGTCGACTGTGCACCAAGCAGAGTCCTCGTCGTCAGGGACGTCCTCTGCTTCGTCGTCGTCAGAGATCACGGCGGCCGTCCAACAAGATGAGCAGCACAAGGCGGCGGTGCTGCCGCGGTCGTCCTCGTCCACGACCACGGAGAGAAGAACGACGCAGGTGGTGGTGCTGCGCGTGTCGCTGCACTGCAAGGGGTGCGCGGGCAAGGTGAAGAAGCACATCGCCAAGATGGAGGGCGTGACGTCCTTCGACATCGACATCGCGACCAAGAAGGTGACGGTGGTCGGCGACGTGACGCCGCTGGGCGTGCTCACCAGCATATCCAAGGTGAAGCCCGCCCAGTTCTGGCCGTCGACGGCGTGCCCACCCCGCGCCTCCGCCTCCTTCTAAACTGAAGGAGTGGTCGTCCATGGCGGATCACTCGCAGGCGGTTGAAGTACGTAGTAGGCAGTGGTACCCCGAGCGAGATGGACGGCTGCCACGCACGCTTCATATTTCTTTTCCTGAAAGAAACGGCTCCATGGATTTTCGATGCTTGTATTCTGAATTTGGAAATTACTAATTATATTTTTATACCTTAGCTCTGCTTTCTTATCTGAATTTTTGAAACATACTCCTGGATAGTGCACTCACGCGCAGGGAAAATATCGAGAGAAAACAAAAGGGAAAATTAATTGGTGAGTGGGGGAAGAAAGTGTAGAATCGAACATATCCTGGTGGTGCCGTCCTGCTTCTCAATGTTTATTGAGTGGAGAGCCGTGCTAGCTCTGATTCTGCTCCGGTGGATCGACCACAGGTTAAGATGACTACGGGTATCACATTTTTGGTTTTGGATTATACTTGTAGTATCATCTTTCTCATCACTAGCAAATACACCTAATCTTTATCAGGCGGCTACGGAGGTTTTTTCTCAATATGGATGGTAGCATAATCTTCGGATTGATCCATCTTCATTTTTTACATAGGCATAGTGTCGGTTCATAAGACTCTATTGTTGCCGAATTATCTTTTTACTTTTTTTCTTTTGTCATATTTTTTATGTTACTTTACTGTTGCCGAGTTATACTTTTACTGTTCATAATGTTTTCTATCCGCTTGATGTTACATTTTAAGATAATAAAGTGTCCATTTATCAAAAAATACACCTAATCTTTGTCAAAAAAGCGAAGACACATCATTAGCCATGCACATCGACGTACGGCAGTGAAACACGAAATTCTTCTTCAAAGTTGACGACGCAGGTAGCTACCGGTAAACAAATCACGAATTCGTGGAAATTGATGACCGCCAAGCTTAATTCAACGTCAACATTGCATATGTTACTGCGATATATATATAAAAGCAACTTATTTCCCTATCACAGAGATCCATGGGGAATTCTTTCGTTCTTGTTAATTAAATTTAGTTGGTTTGGGTGGAGGTGTCATGATTGATACGATAAGATCGACCCATCGACCATGAAAATCAAGCTTGAAGTAGGTCCGAAACCAAAATATATACTGCTCATTTGGATCGTACACTGAGAGGGGCTCTACATGACTGACTTGCTGTCAAAGTAGAGAAAACAACAACACTCGTCCGTCAGAAAGCTCCATCCATGAGTAGCTTCTGTGCGGTTTCCTACTTAGCTACAAACAGAGCAAAAGCCAAAAGACATGACTTGATTAACAACTTACGCTTCAAATGTGTACTCCCTCAATAAATTAATATAAAAATGTTTAGATCACCAAAGTAGTTATCTAAATGCTATTTACTAACCACCGGCCTGGCTAGCTTCTTGATTACGAGCCAGTGCTTAATTACTTGTTCCAAAGAGTGCATCTGCAGCGATCAGCACAGCACCGCATAATGGCATTTCTACCATTCACTATGGGTGACCACTTGCATTGCATTTCTTCTACGTATTTCTCTGTATTCGATACTTTATGTGCATCCTTTTTTTCCGGAAAAGGAGGTTAGAAGCCTTCGGCATCTGCATCAATCGATTCGTACAACCATCTTTATATATTATTCAACATAGGTCTAACAAGAACATACATCAAGCCACCCGAAGCCATCACTGACATCTACAAAACTCAATAATGTGGAGTGCTCTTACTCCTCATATCTAAAACCGGTGCAGTCGCCGATCTATCCACGTAACGTATCGAAATCCACAGTCGATGCAACAGACCTAAAGCGTACACCACATGCACACGTTTTAGACGCCGCCATCATCATCGGACCGCTGACCCATCTTCAGGAGAGTGATCTGCATCATTCATGCCAGTCCGTCCATCTGTCGACGCCACCACAGCGCACAACGGCGCCACCGCCCCTCGCTCGTCCGTCCAGACACGAAGATTTTGGACGATCTGTCGTGCGTATCACCTACCGACCAGGCAAGACACAGCGTAACACCTGTTGGCCAGGCATGACTTGACATCTCCACTGCAAGCTCCATGCAAGATGAAGCTGCTCCACCTCCCGCCTTTGTCTTCCAGCTCTACTCCACAAACGATGCGAGAGAAAACGACACCGTAGTACCGTCATCGTCTGATCTAGAAGACCATATCCTAGGGTTTCCTTCGAAGCAGCATGAGTGGGTCGATAGTAGTTACACAATAGTGGTTTTATCAAGGTAACAACGCAAAACGCCGCCATCGCCCGCTATCGGCTCGGTTTTCACCGGCAACTATGTCTTCACGACTCACAGCCGGAACTAGATAAAGCACCGACTCGATAGCCGGAACTATGTCCTCAGGCCGACCACCTCTGATGAAGGAGATGACCTCCACAGTCAGTGGCACCAGCCCAATCAGATCTGACCGGAGGAGCCGCCGACCAGTCAACCATGGCCACATCCCCTCCTGATCCGCCCTCCCCACGAAGCCGTCGGAGCAGCGCGGAACCGCAGGCAAAGACGAAGACTGAAGGGCGATCTCGCGCCACCAGTCCCTCCAGACCGTTGGGCTACAGCCTAGATCCCCGTCGTCCCCATCACCGGCGGCGCCCCGGGCTTAGCCTGCGCACGTCTCCAAGGACAACGAGGTGGAGGAGAGGGGGGAGGGGGCGACGGCCTGCGTGCTGGGATTGGCCCCCTGATCGCCCTGGAGGGAGCGATCTGGTCATGTGCATAATAATACTATAATAAAGAAGAGATTGAAAATATAAGTTTTCATAGTTTATTTTCATAAATGTTTGTTCCATTTTTTTTCATCGTTCTCATGAGTACTTTTTTCGTAGGGAACAAAAAAATCTAATTGCAAGACTTTTTTTGTGCGGGAGCAAAAATATCCAATTGCAAGAGAAGGAGTCGAAGTTGTTTTAGGTGGATGGATCAGGAAAATCAAGCCAAGGTTTGGGTGGAACTTGTCATGATTAATTGATACGATAAGATGGATGGATCATGAAAATCAAACCAAAGTAGGTAGATCCATGCATGCCCAAAAAATATACTAGTACCACTTGCACACTGGGCTACTTTAGTTTGCTCTAAACTACGTACACTGGCACCACGTAGACAGCTCCATCCATGGATCCACCGATCGATCGGCAGCAGGACGTACTTACTACGAAGTAGCTTCCCATGGTTTCCTACCCTTTTTTTAGCTATATAAACTGCAACCGAAAAGACACCACTAAAAAGTACTCCTTCCATTCTACAATGTAGTGCGTCCGCGCTTTCTGAGATCAAAGTTTGACCATTAATTTGACCAACGAGACCGATTGCGGCGGACGTAAATATTATACCACTGAATTCGTGTTTTCGATATGAATTGAACTATATAATTCTTGCACCCGCTGCAATCGGTCTTTTTATTAAATTTATGGTCAAACTTCAAGCTTGAAAACCGAGGACATACTATATTATTAAATTGAGAGAGAGTAAAAACTACGTACACCGCTACTAACCGCCGGCCTAGGCTTAGGCTAGCTCGTTAATTGTGTTATTAGTTAACCGGTGGGTCAGCCTGGCCCACGAGTGCTGCATTGCATCTGATGCAAAATGTATGCTTTGGACTCTACCTCTTGCATTGCATATGGCCCACCACCTTTCTCCCCCCTTTTCTTCTCAAGTTGCCTCAAACCTTTCATTTTTTTTGAACCGGGCTTCCCCCCTTTCTATTATAAGAATAATGAAAATACATAGTCTTTTTTGACGAGCCGGAATAGGGTAGGACTAGGAAAAGGAAAGAAGCGAGTTCAGAACAATGCCAGGAAACCCACCGTCTGCGCCTGTCATCAGGAACAACAGACTATGGGGCGAAAACCTAGGCATCATCCAAACCCTCACTCACAGAACTATCCTAAGACCACCAAGTATCGCGCAACAAGTTTCTCAGAGTACCGCAAGGACCAAAAGCAGCATTACAAAGATCACCACGGATCAAAAGACTAACAACGACTAAGTACCAGATACCAACCAACAACAACATCCATTCTTGTGCAAGCTTCAACAAGGTCAGCCTCCCGCCACATCACCATTTCTCCCATTCATCTCCTCCGTCGGCGTGGTCATTCTCTTTGGGCATTGGTGGACCGCACAACAACAGCATCTATGAAGCATTCTTCTTCAGCATCTCCGCACCTCTTTTAGTTACATCTATCATCCCAGGTTTCTGCAGGCCTGCCCAGTAGTTAAGAAAAGCACAAGCCGTAAGTACAATCTCAAAAGGGGAATTGGTCCATTTTCTTTCAAAGGTGGCACGATTACGGGCCAGCCAAATTGCCCAACATATAGCTGTTAAACCAACAGTGTATAGCTCATTAATCCCAGGAAGGAAGGCATGAATCCATGCATAGAATTGCCACATAGAGTTTTGGCAACAACTTGTTCCGAGCATCGCTCCTACAGTTCTCCACACCACTCTAGCCACTGGACACAAAAACAGTAGGTGTGTGGCAGATTCTGGCTGTTCGCAGAATGAACATCGGGGATCCCCCTGCCACTGCCTCTTCTTCAGGTTATCTCTAGTTACTATAGAGTTTTGGCAGAGCTGCCACATAAAGATTTGAAGTTTTAAGGGCATTTTTGCCCCCCAGATCCACTTGTAACAGTATCCAGCGAGGATTCTCTCCAGCCAATGGTACATAGATTTAGTTGTATATTCTTTGGAACTATCCAACTTCCAGAATATCTCATCTTCCCCTTCTTTGCTTATACATTTCAGCACATAGGTTTTCAGTTCTCCCCATTTCTGCAATAGATCACTAGACAACCTTCTTCTGAAAGAAGAAGTAGGGTTCAGCTCACTTATCTTGTCTACGGTACAGTTTTGATCAACACAAATGTCAAACAGATCAGGGTATTTATCTTTTAGGGTAAAGTTATCACCCAGGTCATCATGCCAAAGGCAAGATATGTTTCCTTTCCTCAACTGAATACCTCTGCCAGCCATGTAATAGTTTTTTACTCTCAGTAGGGCTTTCCAACAGGGGGAGTCATTAGCTTTCTGTTTAACCATAGCTAGTGAGGATTTTTTGAGATACTTGGCTTTTACAATCTCTTGCCACAACCCCTCCTTTTTTTTTCCTATTTCCACCACCATTTTGTAAGCAGGCTTATATTTTGTTTTCTTAAATCTTTAACACCCAGCCCCCCTTTCATTTTAGATCTGCACACACGACTCCACTTCACCATGTGGTAGCCCTTTTTTTCCCATTGCGGTGCCAAAAGAAATTTCTTCTTGGTTTGTCCCACCTCTCCAGGGTGGATTGTTTTAATAGGAACATGGACATGTAGTAAGAGGGAATATGTGACAAGACAACATTGATTTTAGTGAGCCTACCCCCACTAGATAGTGTTTCACTAATCCATGTTTCACCATGATTAACAAACTTGTCATCGACAAAGAGCCAGTCACTCCCTTTGAGGCCAGCATAGCTAACAGGCATGACTAAGTATTTGATGGGAAAACTACCAATCTCACAATTGAACATCTTCGCATATAACCTCATTGTTTCATCATCAGTGCACCGAAAAAATCTCACTTTTCAAGAAATTGATTTTCAGCCCCGACATGATCTCAAAGAGATATAACAGTAATTTGATATTTAAAGCGTTCCTCAGATTATCTTCAAAGCACAAAATTGTATCATCCGCATATTGCAGTATGGCCACACCATGTGTGACCAGGTCAGCTGCCAAGCCTGCGAAAAGGCCATGTTCCTGGGCTTTAAGAACCATCTTGGTAAGGCAATCAGCTGCCAGATTAAACAGGAAAGGGGAGAAGGGGTCCCCCTGTCTTACACCTTTAGCACTCTGAAAGTATTCTCCCATCTCATCATTCAGCTTCACGCTGACAGTACCCCCCACCAGAATTTTTTACCCATTCGATCCATTTGGGGTTAAAATCTCTCTTTTTATGACACTCTAGCAGAAAATCCCAGTTTACTTGTCATATGCTTTCTCGATGTCTAGTTTAAGTACAATCCTAGTTTTCTTTCTAGCATAGGAGTGGTGCAAAATCTCATGGAGAGACATAATCCCATCCATGATATTCCTCTTTTTTATGAATGCATTTTGGTGTCTACTAAACAGGATGTCAACAAAAGGTTCGAGCCTAACAGTAAGCACTTTAGTGATCAGCTTATATATGCATCTCAGCAGACATATAGGTATGAATTGTTGGATTTTATCAGCCCCAACCACCTTGGGGAGCAGTGTAATAACGCCATAGTTAAGCCTTTCCACATCAAGTTTATTTTCATAGAACCAATCAAAGAGTAGCATCACATATTTTTTCACAACATCCCAACAGTATTGAAAGAATTCAATTGGGATATTATCAGGGCTAGGGGCTTTGTTGTGTTTCATAGAGAAGAGGGCTTTTTTAACCTCGGTGTCCGAGAAGGGTCTCATCAGTATGAAGTTACCGATATCCTTCAATTTTTCATGTTCTTTCCACATGTTAGATTCAATATCGCACATGTTACCAAGTGCAGGGCCAAAGAGTTCTTTGTAAAATTCAGTTGCATGCCTAAGTAGGTTCTTGTTCCCCTCTATAATCACATTACCACAGCTAAGGGAAAAGATTGTGTTTCTCATCCTTCTACCATTCCCAGTCCTGTGAAAGTATTCAGTATTACTATCTCCTTTAAGCAACCAGTTATCATGGGATTTTTGCAACCAAGCCATTTCCTCCTCTAATAAGAGCTAATTTAGTTCAACCAAAAGCTCCACTTTCTTACAATAAAGCTCAGGAGTTAAGGTATCCGTCTCCTCCAATCTCTCAATATGTCCCAGTTCCTCTCTAAGCCATTTTCTTCTATTTCTTGCTTTACCAAAATTATTCGAGCCCCATCCTTTAAAGTACTTCTTAAACCTCTTCAGTTTGATATTTATAATGTCAATAGGATTTCCAGAGGCCACAGGTTTCAACCAAATTTTGGCCACAAGAGGTATGAATTCAGAGTTCTGCAACCAGTTTAAGTCAAATTTGAATTCTCTCTTTTTAATCACAATGGGAATGTTGTCATCAGTATTCAAAAGTAGAGGGCAGTGATCAGAGATCTCTCTCACAATCTTCCTCACAAAGGTAAAAGGAAATAAACGTTCCCAGGAATTGGACATGAGAACTCTGTCCAGTTTTTCTAGGGTTGGTTTTTGCTGGTTATTAGACCAGGTGTATTGGTCGCCGCTCATATCAATCTCACACAAGGATAATGTGTTGATAATGGAGTTGAGAAGGTCAGAAGAATGGCCCAGTTTGATTTTCTTGTTCTTCTCATTAGTGAATCTAATGATATAAAAGTCACCTCCAATATTATATGGACAAGAGATATCACCACACATAGCTGAAAGCTCTGTAAGAAACTCAACTTTAAACACTTCATGTGCAGATCCATAAACCACCAGGATGCAACAATCTAGCTTGATGCATTTATCCCGCAACTCAAGTTTCATGATATACTTGCCAGTAGTACATTTCTTAATATCAAAGCTGTTGTTCTTGATACCACACAAGATACCCCCAGATCTCCCTACTGAAGATACTCAATTCCAACAAAAATTATCCCCAAGATCAAATTTCCTCAAGAACTTAGAGGAAAAGTCCTTTTTCATTGTTTCCAGGATGCCTATAAAGTCAAGATCATGATCTCTAATCAGATCAGACAAATATGTCGCCATACCTCTCTTTCCAATCCCCCTACAGTTCCAAAAGACACCAATCATTTTTTCTTGCATTTTGGGGACTGAGTTTTATTGCCAGGTTTACCAGGAGCCATGGTCATACCTGCAACATCACCCAGTTTTTGATTTTGACTTCTAGTCACAGGTTTAGATATTACCACACCAACCTTCCTTTTTTCTTTTTTTTTGGATTTGACAATTATAAAATCATCATCATCTAAGCCCCCATTATCCATCCAAGATGTGTTTAGTGGGGACACTTCTCCAGCAGCATTAGTAATAAGCAACACATTTTCTTGTTGTTTTTCATTGTTATCAATTTTCTTGGCTATGTTAGCTCTAGACTTCTCCAACTCTCTAATAATGTCAATGACAACAAAGTTATCATTAGGCATATTCACACCCATTTGTGCAGGAGTGGATATAATTTCCAAATTTGACAAAACATCAAAGGAATTACCAGGGTTTGGTGCATTACCTTGCAGATTTCTCTTCTTGGCCATCTTCTCAGCCCTGATGCCCATGTGTTCCATATTCACACAAGCAGTCCTCTTGCTGAATCTTATCTGTACCTCTTCCTCCACAGGAGGGGTAGGAATCACATCCATATTCTCATTTGATGTAGCAGGGGATTGCATAGAATAATTCTGTTTGTTTTGCTGACAAGAAATGTCATCAGGTTCAAGCTCAGTCACAATAGGTTCTCCAATACATGCTTCGAAATAAGATGAGAATATTTTGCCAGTCACTGGACTTGGGATCACTTGCATTGAGTTTACCACAATTTTATCATAAGAGATAACTTCAGAAGATCGATTTTCTTTTTCCTTCATCTGGCTTTTTTCTGCTGCAGCAGCCGTAGTCTCAATGAGCAGCTCATTGTCTAGTTCCTCACTTTATTCCTCCGACTGGATATCCTCACTATCTGCATGGGTTTTTTCTTCTTCCTCGGTCTCCCTTAAAGGTTCCATGTTCATTTTTTTCACATCCCCCCTAGCTGCACTAGGAGGTGCCGAAGACTCCTCCATAGTAGATGTTGATGCAATGTGCCCTTCCTGGTTTTTTTCCTCATTGAATCTGGCCCTCTTTGGCCAAGCTCCCCCATCAGCCTCTTGCTGCACATTCATTTTTTCTTTTGGGGGGTTTTCCACAAGGATTTTGTCCACTGAGAAGAAGAAATCATAAAAGTGTCCTCCCAGCACACCCTCTGCTGAAGCAGGGATATTCTCAGCATCTCTACATCCCAGTTTCACCCTCACAGACTCAGGTCTCTTAATAGTAGCTTTATCAATGTCCAATGTCACCCCCACCAAAGATCCCACATAAGCAATATTTTCCTCGTGTCTTTTATCCAGAGGGATATTGCTAATGTTGACCCAAGCAACATTAAGTATACCCTTGGCACCCACAGATTCAGACCATTTTCTCAGGTTTATCACCGCACCACAACTCTTAACATTCATACTTTCTGCAAAACAAGCCTTATCTACATCTCTGGGTGAGGGAAACCTCATCACAAAAGTGTTAGGCCCAATAGATCTAGCAGAGCATTTCCAATTTGTGTTGATATAGGCATTGAAGAACTCTTCTAACTGTCTACCAGAAGCTTGCCCCTCCACAACAGATATCACAATGAACCTATTCATGTCTGTGTTTTGTTTTGGAGTACTGCGATCATGTATGTAAAAGAACCCTTTCCCTCTAGCCTGGAAACCACACATTGGAGCCACACATTCCCAAGGAAGCACAGTGTTGCATATTGGCACCAAATGGCCATGGTTACCACATCTACCACATATAGCACGCGGACAACAGATAGGTAAATGTCCAGTTTCCTTGCAGGTAACGCAAACCTCAGCACCTCCCACTAGTGGGGAAGCATTCCTCTTGCCAGGGGTGGGGTGGCGACGGTCTTGTGCTTGATAGGCCCCTTGTTGGTGATGCAGATCTTGCTGTCGAACCCCCGCGGCTCCGCCTGCCACGGTCTGATTGCTGTTGTCACCCCCACTTCTCAGATCCACGGCCCCCACCTTGCACCTCCATAGCCGCGGCCTCCCACCTTGCCTTGTCGGACGAGCCGTGGCATGGATCCATGTTGGATGAGTTCTGGCCACCATCGTCATTGTCGCGCATCCACACCAGGTTGCGGCCACCCCCGCCACCGCCGCGCTCACGGCCTCCTCCCCTTCCGAATCGACCAGCAACGTGCCCAAATCGCCCCTCTCTGCCACCATCCGCTCGAGTGCCGCGATTGCCCATCTTTCGCCCCGCCATGGTCTGAGCCTGCGGAGGCAAGGCAGCAACCTGCGCGAAGGATCTGGGGTCTCCTCCCACCTTCCCCTCCCACCAACCAAACGAGGAAGAAACCCTAGACGGCGGAACCCTAGGTGTTTCCCAGAAATGAAGGAGAAGGGAGTCGAGATCTGGGATGGAGGGGACGGGGGGTGCGGGCGTAAGTACCTCTGTAACCCTAGTCACGTGTTCTGTGGCGCGCGGGCTCTCGTGGACCGGGTTCGCGCCGCGCCCAGGTCCATCCATGGACCGCGGTCCGGGCTTGGGCCCGAGAATCCCCGGGTCGAAGGACCGCTCTGAAACCTTTCATGGCGTTAGTCCGTTTCGATAACATTTGGAGGATCATGTTTTCGATCCAGCGGCTCAGGGAAATCGGCTGACGCTTACATTTTGCAACGAATGATAGGTGCTCTAGATATTTTGGGCCATTGTTGAAAACATTAGGTTTCAAAAATGTTCTGTTGTGGTTAGGCATCGCGAAAGTACAGCTGACGGAGTGACCGCATAGCGCAGTGGATTAGCGCGTCTGACTTCGGATCAGAAGGTCGTGGGTTCGACTCCCACTGTGGTCGGTTTTTTTGTTCTTTTTTCCAGTTATACTCACAAACTTTTCTTCAAAGTCCGGCCGGCCGCCCGAAAATTCAGAAACTTCAGGACTCTGAGGACAGTACAATTTTCTTTCTTTCAACAGTTTGGCTGACTCAAAGAGGTAATCATCACAAACAACTACATATAAACAGAGCAACTGTCAAAAATTTACGAGAAACACTAGAATTTTATGACAGCTCGAACAATTTTTCAATCATCATCCCATCAAACTTCTGGTAAGGACGAATCCGCGGCTGTCACGTTCAGAGTACACGGCTCAGCCAAACAGAAAAGGTTAATTTCTCAAAAAAACAAAACAGAAAAGGTTAATACCAATCCTCCAATCTCAAGGCCTCCTTCAGATCACCACCGCTGAGCAAATCCACATCTCCACCTCACCCCGTGTTATACAACCTACAAACTGTGGGTTAAAAATAATGTGCTACCATAAAACCGTACAATTTCGGTAGAGTACCGACGATATGCAGCTGCTTATGGTGGCCAAGGACCCAAGGTGTAGGGAAATCCTGGCAGAGAAATAGTAAAACCATAAAAGATATATTTTGGAAGTATACCTGTTTATTGGTAGCCAGAAATACTTTTATGCTGGTCCCTGGTTTAAGCCATTGATCAACATCCAACGATTGACCTAACACCGTGCATAAACTAAGGTTTGAAACTTACCTAAAGTTGATGATTTCCGAAATGCAAGTCTGAACATAGCAAGCCGAACTAAATAAATATACTCTCAAGTCTGAACATAGCAGTGATCGCATCGCGTTGATGTCTAAAGTAAGGCATGGGGTTACTCCTACTCGTGGGGCTGAAGTTCACTGTGAAAGGGAGCATCGTCAAGGAGACTTGGCCGGTCCAAGCATTTAGATTGACGATTTGAAGGTACCGTTCTCCATGATCATGAAATAGCCAGTGTGTCACACCACGACGCACAAATGGCATCGCTTAACAACGCGTGGTGGTTCAACTGTGCATTACTGTTGTACCCATGCTCCAGGTTTCTTTCTTGGATGAGAACTCATTGCGACAATACCACCTTGAGGAAAGACGAGTTGCTCGGTAGCACTCGCGATGACAGCTCATGTTTGGAGGAACGACCAATAGAAAGAGCTAGTAGTACAACTTTGAAGGGACACATCTATTCTGAGCTCTCTCTCAAACAACCCCCAAGCTAGGGTTCCCCCTCCTCCCTCCCTCCCTCCCCGCCTCCGCCGGCCACTCCCCCGCCCTCCTGCCGCCGCTGGCCGCCGGCCGCGCCCCCCCCCTCCCCTCCCCTGCTCCCGCCCCTGCGCCGCCTCCTCGGGAGGTGGCCGGGGCGCCCCCCACCTTTCTCCTCCACCCCTCCTCCTCCCTCCTCCTCACCGCCACCGACTGGCGCCCTCGGCCCTGGCTCAGGTAGTGTCGGCGGCAGCGGGCCCCTCCCTTCCCCATAGGGGGCAGGGGGCGGCGGCGGTGCTCCTCGGTTGGACGGCGGTCCGGCGGCCCAGTGGCGGTGGGCACGGTGACGATGCCGCTCTTTGGCAGTGGGACAACATGGCGGTGCTAGGTGGCCGGCGACGCTCCCCCGGCCCAGATCTGGGCCCTACGGGCCCCATCTGGGTCCTAGCGGGACCGCCCCCGGCGTGGCCTCATTGTCTGCTGCGCGGTGAGGAGCAGCTCGGATGTGGGGCGGCGACGCCGACGGCATGCCTGCAGCAGCGCGAGGGCGGGAGCTTTACAGGCTTATGAGTGCCCGGCCGGGCCTGTGTGCTCCAGCTATTGCGTCCAGACGGCTACCGTCGTTGAGGGTGGAGGTTGAGCCCTCCCGCGTGTCGATGGTACTGCTACCCCGGGTCCCGACTCTGAATCCTCGTCGTGCTGTCCTCACTTCACGGTGTCGTGGTGAGACGACATGGGGGCTTCAAGACTGTGTTGGCGCAGGGTGGTAGTTGGTTTGGTGGCTGGCTCCGGAGCGCCCGAGGTGCGGGTTGGGATCGGGAAAAACCCTGTCGGCATGGCCGACTCCAGCGTGGTGGCGCCTGTGGGTGCCGCCTGACCTTCTTGAAGGGCGTAGGAGGCTACCCTTCCTCTCGCCTCGTCGAGTACCAGGAGAAACCCTTGACAGCAGCGTCGTCATCGTCGCGATCCTCCTTGGAGGTGTTGATTGGTGCCGGTGCTTCGGACTCTTGGAGCTTGGTGGTTGATCCCCGATGGGCGCAGCGGTCGCAAGGCTTATTCGTTTTTGTTTATCCGCCGTTGTCGGCATTTGTTTCTTATATTTTTCACTGTCATTTTTTTTGGCGTGACTGTGCTGCTTTCGCCTCAGCACCTATCGCTCCATGTCTCGGTTGGTTGCTTTGTTATACAAAGCGGGGGAAAACCCTTTTTCGACAACTCATGTTTAGAGCAAGAACCTGTGCTGGTCAGAATGGCATAGCCATTACAATCATGGCCGTAAAAGATTGGGCTTTGGGGGGGGGGGGGGGGGGGGAGGAGAGAATGACACATGTGCGAATGAGTAGGTTCCATACTGCCAAATGAAAGATGGTTTTGTCCAGATAGCCGAGTGTGCCGTGTGTTTCGATATCAAGGCGCACAACAACAAGGCCATGGCGTGAGACAAGAGACTTTGCCTTGTCGAAGAAGCCAGCGCAGGCAGAGGTCACCAAGGAGCTCAGGAGGCGGTGCCTTTGGCCTAGTGGCGATGGCGATGCTGGGATGAAGTATGGCTCCGGGCCAGGAAAAGGTAGGGCGTCCCATTCCCCGTGGCAATTTCCCTTGGTGATGAACCGATGAAGGAGAATGATGAGTCACCCGCATTTTGTGGCCAGCGACGCTGGAATAAGCAGAGATCGGCGATGAGGCCGTGCCACTGGTTGCACGTCATGGCACAGTGGATGAGAGCAGCCCCGTCCTTGACCTGAGAGAGCATGTCGGGGAGGAAGTCGTCGTCCGCGAGAGCTGGCATGGCCGCCGACTCTACTTTCAAGATTTGGAGTAATTAGGTTAGGAGAGCTACGTCCGTAGACCCAACCTTCTATTTTTCTATTACGAACGTTTTCATTTTTTATGAGGTTGTTTCGACCCGATCTTTATTCTATACGCACGTACGTGCATTCATAAGGATGAATATTTGTGCATATGTATGCCTTCTGTACCCCTGTTCAAGAAAAACCATCACCTAATCTTTGTTTTTAGGTTGGAAAACTCAAGCGGGCTTATAAGTTCTCCGAGCGACGGAGGATCATCGGCACATCTAAATTCGAACTTGTCTAGAGGACTTTCTAGAAATGGTCTTCGGTTTCATTGGGACTGTTGTCCTTCTTATCGTGGCCGTGCCTATTGCGCCGCCACCGCGTCTCCTCCTCAACGAGGAGCTCACGCTTTGACTCGGCGATCGATCTAGACGATGTCATAGGTGACACAACGTCGGTGTCGGGGGTTGGTCCCCTTGGAGGTCTTGGACTCCCCTTGGAGCTCTCGGACGTACGACGCTGACTGGCACACTTGGCATCGCTTTGTCGTAGTGAGGGGTTTGGAGTGTCGGGACAAAGGAGGAACAGGCACCTCTAGACCTTCAATCAACTAGGAAATACTCAAGGTGGGTGCACGACTATGGCGGGTGTTAGTACTAATCTTGTCATGATGTATCTGCATATTTGTTTGTAAGTTATGCATGTAGTAGTAGCTCCGGCAGTGTGCACACATAGATATGTGTTCATGTGTGTGCATGCAAGCTACAATAGTATTTTGTGTTTAGCCCAAGTCAAATGCATGCATCGGTTAGTTAGTGGGCTGGCTAAAAGCTTGGATCCGTTGGCATCATGCAACATGCATGGGCAGGTCGTGAGTAGTGTCCGGTCTTACATGGCCTAGTCGTGTGGATCCGGAGTGGTTTTAGGAGGTCTAGTTAGTGGAGCGTGATGCAGAGTGCGTGGGTCATGGATGAGTGCCAGACTTTGTATAAATTGTCATTTGAGTCAATGAGGAAAGGAGAAGGCCGAGAGGGCTGAGTCAGAAACAATGTAGTCATTGTGTACACCAGGGAGAGAATGCCTCGTTGCAAAGCTTGTTGGGCTTCTTCCTTGGTGCATGTGTGCGTGTGTGTAGAGTTTCTCATCATATGTGTGTTCTTGAGAAACCACAAGAGAGAGAGAGTTGTGTGAGGCAGCTCAAGGTAGAAGAAGAGCGGCGCTACGAGAGGCGGCGCCAACAGCGGGGACGGACCCGTTGGCTTCACAAAGGGCAGACGCCATTGGGGTGCCGATGCGGCGAGGCGGCCGGGACGGCTGCCGCCCAACGCAGCATCCGATCCGGACACCTGGGTTTATTGATGGAGACGGCGCCCGTTGTGGACCCATGTCGAGGAGGGATCCCCCGGTCCCTAATAGGAGAAGCTCTTCTTCCTCTTTCCGCGGTCTAAGACGTGTGGGTCGACAGGGTCACCTCCTATAAGGACTTAACCGCAAGATCCCAACATTTTCGTTGGTGCGCAACTCATTGACAATGGAGACCGCGGTTGAGAAGGAGAGGCCCGATGGCAGGCATTGGCAAGGCGCTTTGTCCGTGCGAGCACGCTACAACTACATGTCTCCATGCGACCATGGATTGGAGCCCGAGGTACGACCGTCGCCAGATATGACATCGCTGTGAGTGAAGTTTGTAAGTGTGGGGATGTCTGTTTCAAAAGCAGTTGGCGGCCAGACTATTGGGCCGACATGCCAGACTTTCAGACTCGCCCTGGGATTTAGGGTCAAACTGGGATTTTAAACTTCTGCCTGTGTCTGGTCCAATATAAAGGAACTCCAATAGCTTCCATAAAAACTTCGGGATGACCTTATAATTTACGAAAAGTTTTCCGATGGACATTTTTTCTCGGTTCCTGTAAACATTCCTCCGCAAAAGTTATATTTTATATATTTTGCTGAAAAACTAGCAAAATAGCTTAGGGCCCCAAGTCAGTGACCAGGCGAGCAGCAGGGCAGCGCGGCATGGCCAAGGGGGGCGGGCTCCGCGATTGCTTTTTGGGATGGTCATCTTCCCGTAAACCACCTGCGGGGAGAGTGGGGTGATTGTATGGAATCCCATATATTTGTTTGGTTTACAGGAGCTGTTGGAGGCTTTCCCCCCTCATTTTTTGGTAAACGGTAGTTCTTTTTTGATACGGGAGTCCTGACATGTAAAAAGGGGCGGAGTAAGTGTCCGTATGCCCTAACTCCACCTATTCCCCGTAGTTACCAGTTGTTCCCCTTGCCTCGCGCCGAACCCTAAGCGGCCAACCCGTCTCTTCCCGCTGACCTCGAGCCGTCCCTCCGCCATCTCTTGAGGCGGCCGAACGTCGGGCCAACCCATCTCGAGGACGCCGGAATAAGCCGCCGGACCTTGCTATGAACTCAGGCCTCCTCTCCGACCTCTTTCTCTACCCCTTCCCGCACAGCCCTCGGCTTCGCTTGTGCCCCGATGTTCTTCTTGTGCCCGATCGAGATTATACCATCCCGGCGAGATATGTGGGTAAGCATCGGAGGACCCCCGAAGACCAAGACGAAGACGTTCTGCCGTTAGACGAAGACGAAGATGTACCGCTAGAAGAAGAAGATGTGCAGGTAGAGGAAGGTGTACCGTTAGACGAAGAAGAAGATGAACTCCTAGAAGCAGGAGAAGAAGATGTAAAGCTAGACGAACATGTACCGCTAGACGAAGAAGAAGATGTAAAGCTAGACGAAGAAGAAGACGTCCAGCATGCTCACCCCGACGACGCCAACCCCGGCCCCTCTCTTGAAACCTCTCCACAGTCGCAGGTAACTAGCTTTTGCCACATTGTTTTCTCATCGATCGGCCGGATCGGGAATTTACGATTGACTTCTGAATGAACGAAGGATATGGATAAGCAGCGAAGGGCCCTCCAGAACGAAGACAATCTTCTAGCGTTAGACGAAGATGTACCGTTTGACGAGGACAATCTACCGTCTTATTTCGTCAAACGTTGGGATGGTGACCGTTTCGATTAGTACGTATGCATATATCCAGCATCTTGTCTTATCTTATATTGCAATTGTTTTTTGTACTCCTTTTCTTGGATCGATGTAGTAAACTTAGTCGATCGCACACCAAATCGAATCGAATCATAAAACAGAAGACCAGACTTCTGATATATGCTTGACGAGTAAAACTTGTTTCTAATCTAGCAAAAACAAAGGCAGGACTTCAGAATTTTCAGATTGCGTCAGCATGGCCTGCGATCTCTTGATTTGCACTAATATACCTGACAACCTTCACGCTTCTTTCTGAGTAATGGAACCGGGGAGCTCCTCCCTGTTGATCTAAAAAAATGCACTAATATATGCGTTACTTGGTTCAATTACTGCCCCGCGTCTAGAGGTCCAACTCACCAATTGAGGGAGCTGGCCTATTAAACCAACCGTCCATAAGGTATTATATGAGGCCTCTTAGGGCATGGCCAACGGGCCATGCTGGACGGGTGCCCCGGGTGCCACATCAACCTGCCGAACACCACCTCAGCTGAACCTGATGCTTGGAGAAGGAACCGGTCTCTTGCAGAAGAGTTTGCCTCCTCCCTGACAAAAGTGACGAGGCGGCCGCTGGGGCGACGCAGTGTGGATCCAACGCTCTGTCCAGCTTGTTGATTCTGATGCTTTCTAGAGTGGAGGTTGCATGCGTTGAAAGGTACTAGGTGAGAGAGAAAAAGCAATAAGATGATATCACATGGAGCAGCCTCCGTTGGGTGATTGTAGCGCACACTATAGCTTCATTTCAATTTATCTAGGTGGAAGAGGTGAGGCACCGGTAAGGTGATGCTTCCTTAGTACATGCCCTTATATGGCACAAACCAAACAGGAAACAGTTGTAGGCCTGTTATGTGCAAAACTCACAATTTATTATGGCCTAGCTTGATTGACATAACCCAAAAGGTTTAATTGCTCTACCTGTAATTTTTACATGTTTTACATTTTTGTTTTGGCCTCAATAGCTTGTGGGCACATGTTTACATTGTTGTTGCTGCCCCAGTTGCTTCAATATGGATAATTCTAACTCATTGGTCTGCAACAATAGCATTAAACATGAAAGCATCTCCTAATCACTGCAATATCCATTGCGTGAATCTCATGTCACACGGCAAACATATTATATATAAACTCACGTGATAATGTCTCTTATCATTTTTGGCTTCAACTGCTTCTTTACATGACAAAATATATAATCATCATGTCCTCTATTTTGATTTCGCTGAGAAGGCTTTCTTTTTTCATCCGCATCATCTTCAGAACTGTGACAATTCAACTCATGATTAATTGATTACCCGTTTACATTTTTTTCCTCATGCAGTTATGACACCAGGTTGGAGACTTGGGACGATCCCACTGCCAAGGATTTTAAAGTGGCTTGTGCTAAGGCTTATGAGGAGTATGTTAGGGAAACTGAAGACCATTATCGCAAGGGCTTGATGATGGCACTTGAAGTGTATACCAAGCAAAATAACATGCAGGTGGTTTACTATTTATTGACTGATATATTACACATATCAGTCAATAATTAGTATTCTAGTTATTCTTCCATGATTATATTACACTGTTAATACTACTTCTATTATTTCTTTCAAGAATGCACATGTAGTTTACTATTTATCTTAACCAACTCATGTTAATTTGTTAGTTATTGTATGGTATTACCATTCTTATTCAGTTTTCATATTAATGGACATGCAGTTTACTAAAGTGAATCCACACACAATAGTGAGTGTTTTTTAATATTTTGTAAGTGAGACTACTGATGTATTTTTTTTTGCGAGATCAAAAGGGATTTATTTTATTCCATCATGGTAGAGCTACAATCCTTGGCCAAGAGATCCTCAATACATGGGGGCCCTCTGCCGAGCCACATAGCCGTAACTCGCTCAGAGCGACTATACCTTGCCAGGCAATCTGCAACACTATTTTGTGACCTATGAAGTTTCTGTGGAACAAAAACCCTATCAATCATAAGAGCCTTAATTTCAGCCACTAACTGACCATACATCGAACGATCTAAACTAGAATTTGAAAGACAAGATAAGGCAGTCAATGAATCTGACTGAACCAACACCGGTAGCTCTGTATGATGTGTAGCAAGCGTCATACCAATCATCAGCGCATGTATCTCAATCTCTAGAGCTTCATTGCAATTAAATATATATCGATAAGCTGCAAAGATGACTGAGCCGTCATATTTCCGGAGGATCATCCCCACCGCCGCAGTGCCATCCTCCTCCAGAAAGGAACCATCTACGGGCAAGGCCAAAATATTATTAGACTACTGATGTAGATCATTATTCAAGTTAACTGCAGATCTGGAATGCATTTTACTATTTATCCAAAGTGCGCCTGTAATATTGACTTAAAGTTTGATTATATTGCAGCCTACTGATGTTGAATTTGTGGAAGTGAAAGAAAGAAACGTTTTACTTGATCAAAACGCGAAAGAATATTTGCATTTTAACTTTTTAGTTAAAGGACTCGATGGTAAGCATACAATGTTTTTTGCTGAATTACATCATAATATCGTCGATGAGAAAGATGTTCTTCTCTGCACGCCTTTGGGGGAGGATGACTTCAAGCTATCAGAAAAGAATGACCAAGGTATCTTCACATTTTCCTTTCCTGTTTAATACACTGTGCACTAACTATGATGGTCAGTTTCATCTATTTGTTTTATTTGCATTGGCCATTTTACTAATGCACTGTCTTTCTTTTCAAGCTCGCTGTAAAGGGTGTGAAGATCGGGCTAAAGGTCTCATACATCCCAGTTGTGGCAGTCATTTTGTTGGACATGAAGAAGAGCCTGATGAGGATTACTCTTGGGACATTTTCGGTGAAAGTCCACTTTAGAGCCCGGGCTCCATGGAGACTGAAGTTAGAACAATTAATTTTTCTTATACTTTTAGTTTTAAAAAATTGTGAAAAAATCCGCATATACATAAGGATGTAATGTACATTCTCAAAATGGATTACATGATGAAATACTTAAAATGAGAGGTACATACAAATGAATTTGTGGCTTTCTAGCACATGCATTGTCCATTCTAAAAATTGATGAATTTGTTTTATTTTTTTGCAGCTCGTAATTCAAAGTACATTTCATCATGAAATTTCACACCTGTACATTACATCCTTACGTACACGAATAAATTTTAGAATCTTTTGAAACTTAAAAGACTGATTTTTTATTTCTCTACTGTTATAGGGGTGTTGGGATTGTACGTTGGTTCCCTCCCTTCCATTCCTCCTCCTGTCACAAAAAAATTCTTCCCCCTCCCATCTCCCCTCACACAAAAAAGGTCTATGTCCCATCCCTCACTAAAAAAAGCACACACATGCCTGGCACCGATAGAAAAAAAAGAAGACCATCCTCCTCCCGTTCAACCCCAGCAGAGATCCGCCTCCCATATCGCCCACCGTGCAGCCGCACTGACATCCTCCAAAACAATGAACAACACTCTTCCTCGTCACCAATGTCTAAACACACTTAGGGGTGGTTCCCATCCGCCTTGGAGGTTGGTCCGGTAACCGCCGTGCATCATTCTTGTAGATCATTTTTTTTTGAACCAAGCTGATCCCCTTTCAATTACAAGATAACGGAAATACAAGTAGTTCAAAAGTCCCCAAAGAAAAGAAAAGAAAGGGAAAGGGAAAGGGAAAAAACGAGTTCAAGCATACCAGGGAAACCCTTTGGTAGTGATTCGCAATCTTAACCACTACCCCGGAGTGAAAATCCTGGTACACAATCACAGCGCACACTTCCTTATGGATCATATGGGGAAGAAGACGGGTGTCGAAAGGAGCACGCCTCAGGATTGGTCCGGTAACCACTGTATGTCACCCTTATGGATCCAATGTGGAAGGAGAGGTGCGTTGGGCCACCGGCACAACTCCGAGAAGGGGATGAACGGGAGGAGAGTCACCGTCATCTGGTGACACATCTTGCCGGACTGACAGGCTGCAGCAGGGGCTGTGTTGTTGTCTCCCATGGCAAGGTACGCTGACGCCGCCTACAACGACACTTATGGCAATATACTTCAACGCATTGGAGTTCAGATTATTTTTCCTGATTGTTAAAGCTCACTTATGGCAATGTACTCGTGTTAGAGTCTTACACCAGCTAGTTTCGGGGGTAAGCCATTCTAGGTGTTACGTCAGGGAGTCATTAGTACTAGGTGTCCTCCTTAGCATTAGTTCGATTAGAAGTAAGTAGTTAGATGTGTCCATCCGGCTAGGTCAGCTAACCAATGCGTGAGGTCATGTATGTGTCGTTTTTTAACACAGTATAGATGCAATTGTTCATATGCACACACATATTCAATCCTACGAACACACGCACACATACTCTATCCCATGGGTGAGCCAGCATATCATCTTAAGATTTACGAAGTCATAGTAGGCGCCTCGCCGTCGACAGGAACGTCACCTCCAACTCAATGCGCATTGCCAGAAATTCTGAATTAATCCAAGACTAATGCGAGCATCAGGGCTGGAACCCTGGTGGATTGAGAATACAAGAATCATTCTAACCATCCAACCACAAGTTAATTCACATATATGTGTCCGTTTGATTGGTACTACCGGGTCGTGTTGTGCGCCATGAAGATTGAACCGGGAAAAAAATGAGAAAAGAAAGAAAAGATGCCATGACAAGCGTCCTTTGGCTAAAAGTTTGTGTGCGAGCGTGTTGGTGAGATTTTGATGCGATCAATCGGTGGATGAATCTCAAGAATTGGTATATGGGCTAGGTCGATTTGAAGCTGCATTTGCCCTTAGGTCACGACCTGACTAGCACCTCAGGACGAACCATGAAGTAGTTGGATGGTACAACGACAAGGAGAATTCAACGATAGTCGTTCGATAGAGCATCAAGCATGGAGGCGGCAGGCTGTCGTTGGTAAGGTGGTAAAAGGAGCATCATCAAATGTGTGTATTAGTTGCAAGGGTCTATCCTTCGGAGCTTTATTTTCCAATTGTGGAGATTGCCAACCGCTGCAAATATGTTTTGGCCCATGTGGGTATTCGAGTAGGGAAGCGCTTCTATGCGGCGCGAGTTTCGGCCGGTTGCATCCACATGCGTAGCGTCCCACGATTCAGATCGCGACACATAAGTACAGTGAACCTACACGCAAATTAAATCTGCTGCCTTATCTCTTCCACCTTGGCTTTTCTCAAAACGGTTCTTCTACCTCTAGCCGTCGCGGGTCTTTCCATCGGTTTCTACTCCAACCACGACTTCCACGATGCATCGACCGTTACGACTGTGGGGGATGTTCGTTGGATTACCTTCGGATTCTTCTACAGTCTTACCGTCTGCGTCGCTACCACTGTGACTGCGGGGGGTGTTGAGTATATTGATTATTAGGAAATATGAGATATACTAGGATTTGTCCTGCTTTATCTTGTACTTCAAGTTGATCATTGTATTCCTATATATATGTTCACGAGGCTCAAGCAATACATCAACTATTCCATCAATCCCTCCCTTCCTTTCTAACACAAATGAGTTGTTATTCAAGAGTGTCCACGTTAAAAAAAAGGTTTTTCGAGCACATATGAGCACTAGCTTGCCGCTAGGCCACAAATACCCGAATACGTGCATCTACGGTCTATGTATAGGAACTATAGCCCATGCTGAGTATTGCTACGTGCATGGTACGGATGATGTGTGCATGAGCTAGTAGGACGTAAGTTAAGCAAGCTTATGATGCACGTGCAAACTAGTGGCATTTTTTTGTTTGCGGATTAGTGCCATATATATCAGTGCATGTATATAGGAGTATACTTGTACATATATGAACTACGCATATAGGCACTTCTTGCTCCATGTGTTACACGAAAAATATTCTTAGCACAAGTGATACAACTTTATTAAATTACCCCCCCCCTCCTTATTTCCGTACTATTTATAGTGCAAAATCTCATCGAATATCTCCTTTTTGAAAGAAAAAAAATCAAAAGATTGGCCATATAGTGCAATCTGATTTAGACAGAGGCCCAAACCGAGACGGGGCGATGCCGCCTGCCGCGACGTCATGGCAAGGGCTCGGACGAGAATTCTCCCGAGCCAAGGGACGGGAAGTTGGGGGGGAGAGGAGGGGGAGAAGTCACATCTAGGGAGGGGGGGGGGGGGGGGCGAAGAAGTTGAACAATGCGCGGGGGAAACGATTGGAGGATTTCCATTTTGATCCAACGGCTCACCTGAAATTGGCAGAGACTTGCATTGCGTAACTGGACGACAGGTGCTCAGATATTTTTGGCATCCCTAATAAAAGCATTATATTTATATTTCAAATATGTTGGTGTGCTTATCTGTCCGCAAAGAACAACTGAAACAGTGACCGCATAGCGCAGTGGATTAGCGCGTCTGACTTCGGATCAGAAGGTCATGGGTTCGACTCCCACTGTGGTCGCTACTTTATAATCTTTTATCCTTTTTACTATTTTTATTTTACATTTCTGTACTTTTCTTTGCTCTTCTGACACTTACTGACAAACCTCTCTTCAGAATTAGGAAGTAACTTCAGGACAACAAATACGCAAAGAGCAAAACTACCGCACCACTGATGGATCTTCTTGACAGCTGAGCAATACTTCGAACATCGTTCTATTTGAACCCGAAGGAGGCTCAGAAAAATCGCTGGCTATCAGGTTCAGACTGTAGATGGTTACAACCCCTGCATCGGCTTGTTAGACAAAAGCGGTCGAAAGCACTACTGCAGACAACCAACAAACATTTACAAACTTCACATCACAGGAGTACGTACAGAGCACTGTTCTAGCGGCACAGAGCCAAGGATCCCCCAACATTACTGAAAATGCCGCTAACTGCCCAGATCGTGAGGTACGGACACTTTTGTGTCATCCAACGCCGTGCATCAAACATCGGTCACTTGGGCGGCCAACATCACGGACCCAGCCAAAAGCCCACCCAGAGCCCCACTTTTATCACTCGATATCGCCCCTCCTTGCTAGTTATCTGCTGAAGCAGCACCACGACTTACTTTCACCAAATCTGTGTTGCCACCTTGCAATCTGGTAGCACCTGGTGTGTGGAAGTCTGCGTAAAGCAAATATGGTGGCCGACTGTGACCGAGACACTAGTAAGAGCAACTCGGCCGATCCAAACGGACGGCGATTTCGTCTGTCTTTTATCCGTTTGGATCGGCCGCCCGTCCGGCATCCGCCTTCTTTTAGGTTTGGGTCGATAGCGCGTCCAATGCGTCGATCCATATGTACCGGCGTGGCCGGCTGGTCGCCCAATATTATATTGATTTGCATTGTCAAATAACATAATTTACCGAATAAAATAGTATAGTTTTACAAGCCCGATACAAATAAAAATGTTTCACACAGTTTTGCAAACGAATAAAAAAAGATACATCTATTGGTTGTCAACATGAGCCCACATATGCTCAACCAAATCATTTTGCAGCTGCACATGAGTTTTCCAAGCACGCATGTCTTCATGAAATTGGGTGAACTGTTCAAACGTTGCCGCTACTCCATGCTCAGGCACAACATTTTCACCATGAAACTGAAAGCCTTGATCGTACAGACGTTCCGGGCGCTCGTCTTCTACGATCATATTGTGCATGATCACACAAGCAGTCATCACCTCCCACATTTTCTGCGTGCTCCAGGTATTAGCAGGATACCGAACGATGCCCCATCGAGATTGCAAAACATCAAAGGCACGCTCAACATCCTTCCTAGCACTCTCTTGCTCTTTGGCAAATCTTTTCCTCTTCTCTCTGACAGGGTTGGGTATTGTTTTGACAATAGTGGTCCACTGAGGATAGATACCGTCACCCAGGTAGTATCCTTTGTCATAGTTGTGTCCGTTGACAGTAAAGTTCACCGGTGGGTTGCTGCCTTCGGCAAGCCTAGCAAACACCGGCGAGCGCTGAAGCACGTTGATATCATTGTGTGATCCAGCCATGCCAAAGAAAAAGTGCCAGATCCAGAGATCTTGAGACGCCACGGCCTCTAGTAGGACAGTGCAAGCCCTGACATGTCCCTTATAGTGCCCTTGCCAAGCAGAAGGACAATTCTTCCACTCCCAATGCATGCAGTCTATGCTGCCAAGCATCCCTGAGAAGCCCCTTCTTGCATTCATCGCCAACAAATGGGCTGTATCTTCAGCTGTTGGCTCTCTCAAGTACTCAGGGCCAAACACAACAATAACATCCTTGCAGAATTTATACAGGGACTCTAGGCATGTAGACTCGCTCATACGGACGTACTCGTCAATGAGATCACCGGGCACTCCGTATGCAAGCATTCGGATGGCGGCAGTGCATTTCTGATAAGAGGAGAAACCAATCTTGCCGACGGCATCCTCTTTGCAATCGAAATAGTCATCATAGCCGACCACTCCCGCTCTAATACGGTTGAAAACATGCCTACTCGTACGGAAACAACGACGGAATTTTTTATGTTTGAACAACAGGTTTGTTGTATCAAAATAGTCCTTCCGGAGAAGGAAATGCCCACTCTCTCGGTTGCGATTCAACGCCGGAAGGTGGCCCATAATGGAGCCACGAAACAACGGCCGCTGGCTGTTTAGGTGGTGATGGACCAACACGGCAGCCAATATCTCCTCCTCGTCGTCAGACGACGAATCGTCGGAGTCTCAAAGGAAATTGTGGAAGAAGAACTCGTCGGCGGAGTCCATTTCGTACCTTGGCAAACTGTCGAACTGCTTGTGGGCGTCGAAGAAGGAGACGGCCGGCGAGGGGAGTCGCGGCGGGCACGGACCAGCTAGCTGCCCTGTCGGCGTCCGACAAGCGTGCCGGTCCGGTCTGGCTGGGGCAGCGAGGCGGCTTCTTGGTCGCGGGAGGCTGTGTGGTGGGGGGAGTGGCGGTGGGAAGCAGTTTGCTCCCGACGGCAAAACGGTGGTGGCGGGCGATGGGGGGAGTGCGCGGCGTTGCTGGGCGGATGTCGAGGCGGCGACAGCTGGCAGAGGCAAAAATGGGCGGATGTGAAGGTGGCGGCGGCGGTGACGAAGGAGGCAGGCGAGGATTGCTGTTGGCTGGGGGGAGAGTGTTGGGGAACGTCGCATGGGAAACAAATTTTTTCCTACGCACACGCAAACCTATCCATGGTGATGAGCATCCACGAGAGGGAGAGTGGATCTACATACCCTTGTAGATCGCTAAGCGGGAAGCGTTAAGAAATGCGGTTTGTGTAGTCGAACTTCTTTGCGATCCAAATCGCCAAGCGTCCCGCGATCTAATCACGAACCGTCCCGTGATATCGTCACGATCCGTCCCGCGATCCGATCACGAACGTCCCGTGGCCTTGATCACGATCCTTCCGATCTAGTACCGAACGGACGGCACCTCCGCGTTTAGCACACGTGCAGCTTGATGACGATCTCCACCGTCTTGATCCAGCAAGAGAAGGTGGAGAGGAGAGAGAGTTCACCGGCAGCGTGACGGCGCTCCGGTGATGGTGGTGGAGCAATTCCGGCAGGGCTTCGCCTAAGCACTGCGGAACTACGATCTGGAGGAGAAACTATGCACCGGTGGAACGGGTAGCACGTGGCCGGAAATTCTGTCCAAAAACCACCCGATCCACTAGTATATATAGGAGGAGAGGAGAGGAGAGGCATCCAACGCCTTTGGGTCGGCCGAAATAGGAGGTGGGAAGCAATCCTACTTCACCTCCAATCCTAGTTGGAGTAGGATTGCCTCCTATTGGCTGATTTTCCACTTTTTGCTTTAGAACTTTCTCTCCTGCGCCATGGGCCTTTGTGGCTGTTTTCCCAGCCCACTAAGGGCTGGTTAATACTCTCCCACAGCCCATGGACCTCTTGGGGTCGAAGTACCCCTCTCGGAAGTCTCCCGGTACACTACCGGCACTCCCGGTACACTACCGGCACTCCCGGTACACTACCGATGAGCCCGAAACTTTTCCGGAAACCAAACTGGGACTTCCTATATATGAATCTTTACCTCCGGACCATTCTGGAGCTCCTCGTGACGTCCGGGATCTCATCCGGCACTCAAAACAAACTTCGGTCACCACCATACATAACTCTACACTACCGAAACGTCACCGAACCTTAAGTGTGCAGACCCTGCAGGTTCGAGAACTATGTAGACATGACCGAGACACCTCTACGGTCAATAACCAATGGCGGGACCTGGACGTCCACATTGGTTCCTACATATTCTAGGAAGATCTTTATCGGTCGAACCTCTATGTCAAGGATTCAGTTAATCCCGTATAACGTTCCCTTTGTTCTTCGGTATGTTACTTGCCCGAGATTCGATCGTCGGTATCTCCATACCTAGTTCAACCTCGTTACCGGCAAGTCTCTTTACTCGCTCCGTAATACAAGATCCCGCAACTAACAATTAGTCACATTTCTGTCAAGGCTTATTGTGATGTTGCATTACGGAGTGGGCCCCGAGATACCTCTCCGTTACACGGAGTAACAAATCCCAGTCTCGATCCATGCCAACTCAACAGACACCATCGGAGATACCTGTAGAGCACCTTTATAGTCACCCAGTTACGTTGTGACGTTTGATACACACAAGGCACTCCTCCGATATCCGTGAGTTGCATGATCTCATGGTCATAGGAACATATACATTGACATGCAGAAAACAGTAGCAATAAACTGACACGATCATATGCTACGTTTGTAGTTTGGGTCTTGTCCTTCACATCATTCTCCCAATGTTGTGATCCCGTTATCAAATGACATCTCATGTCCATGGCTAGGAAACCTTAACCATCCTTTGATCAGCGAGCTAGTTCACTAGAGGCATACTAGGGACATTGTGTTGTCTATTTACCCACACATGCAATGTGTTTCCATTCAATACAATTATAGCATGGATAATAAACGATTATCATGAACAAGGAAATATAATAATAAACACTTTATTTATTGCCTCTAGGGCATATTTCCAACAGTATCCCACTTGCACTAGAGTCAATAATCTAGTTCACATCACTATGTGATTTACATGGTAATGAATCGAACACCCATACAGTTCTGGTGTTGATCATGTTTAGCCCTTGGAAGAGGTTTAGTCAACGGGTCTGCAACATTCAGATCCGTGTGCACTTTGCAAATATTTATGTCCTTCTCCTCGATGTAGAACCGGTTCTTTATGTGTCTGGTCCTCTTGTGAAACCTTGGTTCCCTGGCTAGAGCAATGGCACCAGTGTTGTCACAGAACAGGTTTATTGGATTCAGTGCACTTGGCACTACTCCAAGATATGTCATGAACTGCTTCATCCAGACACCTTCCTTCGCTGCCTCCGAGGCTGCGATGTACTCTGCTTCGCATGTAGAATCAGCTACCACGCTTTGCTTGGAACTGCACCAGCTTACCGCTCCCCCGTTAAGAATAAATACGTATCCGGTTTGCGATTTAGAATCGTCCAGATCAGTGTCAAAGCTTGCATCGACGTAACCCTTTACGACGAGCTCTTCATCACCTCCATAAACGAGAAACATGTCCTTAGTCCTGTTAAGGTACTTAAGGATATTCTTGACCGCTTGCCAGTGCTCCATTCCAGGATCACTTTGAAACCTTCCGGCCATACTTATGGCAAGGCTAACATCGGGTCTTGTGCATAGCATTGCATACATGATAGAGCCTATGGCTGAAGCATAGGGGATGACGCTCATCTTTTCTTTATCTTCTGAAGTCACTGGGCATTGAGTCTTACTCAACTTCACACCTTGTAACACAGGCAAGAACCCCTTCTTGGACTGCTCCATTTTGAACTTCTTCAAAACTTTATCAAGGTATGTGCTCTGTGAAAGTGCTATTAAGCGTCTCGACCTATCTCTATAGATCTTAATGCCTAATATGAAAGCAGCTTCTCCTAGGTCCTTCATTGAAAAACTCTTATTCAAATATTCCTTCACGCTTTCCAGCATTTCTATATCGTTTCCAATCAGCAATATGTCATGCACATATAACACTAGAAACGCTACAGAGCTCCCACTCACTTTCTTGTAAATACAAGCTTCTCCATAAACTTGTATAAACCCAAACGCTTTGATCACCTCATCAAAACGCTTATTCCAACTCCGAGATGCTTGCACCAGTCCATAAATGGATCGCTGGAGTTTGCAAACTTTGTCAGTATTCTCTGGATCGACAAAACCTTCGGGTTGCATCATATACAACTCTTCCTCAAGGAAACCGTTGAGGAACGCCGTTTTGACATCCATCTGCCAAATTTCATAGTCGAAATAAGCAGCTATTGCCAACATGATTCTGACAGACTTAAGCATCGCTACGGGTGAGAAAGTCTCATCGTAGTCAACTCCTTGAACTTGTGAAAAACCCTTTGCCCCAAGTCGAGCTTTATAGACGGTGACATTACCGTCTGCGTCCGTCTTCTTCTTAAAAATCCATTTGTTCTGAATGGCCTTTCGCCCTTCAGGTAGTACTTCCAAAGTACATACTTTGTTTTCATACATGGATCCCATCTCGGATTTCATGGCCTCTAACCATTTCTCGGAATCCGGGCCCATCACCGCTCCTTCATAGCTCGTAGGTTCATTGTTGTCCAACAACATGACCTCTAAGACAGGATTGCCGTACCACTCAGGAGTAGCACGCGTTCTTGTCGACCTACGAGGTTCATTAGTAACTTGATCCGAAGCTTCATGATCATCATCATTAACTTCTTCTTCAACCATCGTAGGCTCCACAGAAACATCTTTCTGCGCTGCGCTACTTTCTGGTAGAAGCAAAGGTTCAACAACCTCATCAAGCTCTGTTTTCCTCCCACTCAATTCTTTCGAGAGAAACTCTTTCTCAAGAAATGTTCCGTTCTTAGCGACAAACACTTTGCCCTCGGATCTGAGATAGAAGGTATACCCGACTGTCTCTTTCGGGTATCCTATGAAGACGCATTTCTCCGCTTTGGGTTCCAGCTTTTCAGGCTGAAGCTTTTTGACATAAGCATCACATCCCCAAACTTTAAGAAACGACAGCTTCGGCTTTTTGCCAAACCACAGTTCATATGGCGTCGTCTCAACGGATTTCGATGGTGCCCTATTTAAAGTGAATGCAGCTGTCTCTAATGCATAAACCCAAAACGATAGTGGCAAATCGGCAAGAGACATCGTAGAACGCACCATATCTAATAAGGTCCGATTACGACGTATAGACACACCATTACGCTGTGGTGTTCCGGGCGGTGTCAACTGTGAAACAATTCCACATTGTCTTAAGTGACTGCCAAACTCATAACTCAGATATTCACCTCCTCGATCAGATCGCAGAAATTTAATCTTCTTGTTACGATGATTCTCAACTTCACTCTGAAATTGCTTGAACTTTTCAAACGTTTCAGACTTGTGTTTCATCAAGTAAATATATCCATATCTACTCAAGTCATCAGTGAAGGTGAGAAAGTAACGATAACCACCGCGCGCTTCGACATTCATTGGACCGCACACATCTGTATGTATGATTTCCAACAAGTCACTTGCCCGTTCCATTGTTCCAAAGAACGGCGTTTTAGTCATCTTGCCCATGAGGCATGGTTCACATGTGTCAAGTGGTTCAAAATCAAGTGACTCCAAAAGTCCATCAGCATGGAGCTTCCTCGTGCGTTTTACACCAATATGACCTAAACGGTAGTGCCACAAGAAAGTGGTACTATCATTATCAACTCTACATCTTTTGGCATCAATGTTATGAACATGTGTGTCATCACTATCAAGATTCAATATGAATAAACCCCTAACATTGGGTGCATGACCATAAAAGATATTACTCATATAAATAGAACAACCTTTATTCTCTGATTTAAATGAGTAACCGTCTCGCAATAAACAAGATCCAGATATAATGTTCATGCTTAACGCAGGCACTAAATAACAATTATTCAGGTTCATCACTAATCCCGATGGTAATCGAAGAGAGAGCGTGCCGACGGCGATCACATCAACCTTGGAACCATTTCCTACGCGCATCGTCACTTCGTCCTTTGCCAGTCTTCGTTTATTCCGTAGTTCCTGCTTTGAGTTGCAAATGTGAGCAACCGAACCGGTATCAAATACCCAGGCACTACTACGAGAACTAGTAAGGTACACATCAATAACATGTATATCATATATACCTTGTTTGTCGTTGGCCGCCTTCTTGCCAACCTGGCAGTTCTGCTTCCAGTGACCAGTTCCTTTGCAATGAAAGCACTCGGTTTCTGGCTTAGGTCCATGCTTAGGCTTCTTTGTAGGAGTAGCAACTGCTTTGCCATCCTTCTTGGTTTTACCCTTCTTGCCTTTGCCTTTGCCATTTTTCTTGAAACTAGGTTTTATTGACCATCAACACTTGATGTTCTTTCTGGTTTTCAGACTCAACGACTTTCAGCATCGCAAATAGCTCGGTGACTAACTTGTTCATCCCGTGCATGTTATAGTTCATCACAAAGCTCTTGTAACTAGGTGGCAACGATTGAAGAACTCTATCAGTGATCGCCTCCGGCGGAAGGGTAATTCCCAACTCCGCTAGACGGTTTGAGTACCCAGACATTCTGAGTATGTGCTCACTAATAGACCCATTCTCCTCCATCTTGCAATCATAGAATTTATCGGAGGTCTCATACCTCTCGATCCGGGCATTCTTCTGAAAGATAAACTTCAACTCCTGGAACATCTCATATGCTCCATGACGTTCAAAACGTATTTGAAGTCCCGGTTCTTAGCCATACAATATTGCACACTGAACTATTGAGTAGTCTCTAGCACGAGCCTCCCAAGCGTTCTTAACGTCTTCGGAGGTCATGTCTTCTGGCTAGTCACCAAGCGGTGCATCAAGGACATATGACTTCTGGGAAGCCGTGAGGATAATCCTCAGATTAAGGGCCCAGTCAACAAAGTTACTTCCATCATCTTTCAATTTAGCTTTCTCTAGGAACGCATTAAAATTCAGGGGTGCTACTGCGCGAGCCATTGATCTACAACATAAATATGCAAAGGTTACTTAGACTATTCTTCAAGATAATGAGTTTAGTTAATCAAATTACTAAAGCTCCCACTCAAATTGACATCCCTCAGGTCATCTGAGTGTCACATGATCCAAATTCACCAACTCAAGTCCGATCATCACGTGAGTTAAGGTCGCTTCAATGGTGAACATCATTATGTTGATCATATCTACTATATGACTCATGTTCGACCTTTCGGTCTCTTGTGTTCCGAGGCCATGTCTATACATGCTAGGCTCGTCAAGTTTAACCCGAGTGTTCTGCGCGTGCAAATCTGGCTTGCACCCGTTGTATGTGAACGTAGAATCTATCACACCCGATCATCACGTGGTGTCTCGACACGACGAACTTTTGCAACGGTGCACACTCGGGGAGAACACAATTTATCTTGAAATTTAAGTGAGGGATCACCTTATAATGCTACTGTCGTACTAAGCAAAACAAGGTGCATAAAAGGATTAACATCTCATGCAATTCATAAGTGACATGATATGGCCATGAACTTGTGTTTAAGATCTCCATCTTCAAAACATCGGCATGATCTCCATCGTCACCGGCACGACACCATGATCTCCATCATCTTGATCTCCATCAACGTGTTGCCATCGGGGTTGTCACGCCCTGCAAGCTTCTACTACTATTGCTACCGTAGCGATAAAGTAAAGCATTACATAGCGCTTAATGATTGACACGCAGGTCATACAATAATTAAAGACAACCCTATGGCTCCTGCCGGTTGCCGTACTCATCGACATGCAAGTCGTGAAATTCTATACATCACATGATCATCTCATACATCACATATATCTCATCATGTAATTGGCCATATCATATCACAACATACCCTGCAAAAACAAGTTAGACGTCCTCTAGTTGTTGTTGCAAGTTTTACGTGGGTGCTACGGGTATCTAGCAAAAACGATTCTCACCTACGCAAAGCCACAACGGTGATACGTAGTTTGCTTTTCAACCTTCTCAAGGACCGCCTTTGTCGGATCCGATCCAACTAAAGTAAGAGAAACTGTCACCCGCAAGCCATCTAAGCTACAAGTTGCGTCGAGGGAACCGGTCTCTCGTAAGCGTACGAGTAATGTTGGTCCGGGCCGCTTCATCTCACAATCCCGCTGAAACAAAATCCGACCAAGGGAGGAAGCAATCTAAGCATCAACGCCCACAAACCTTTTGTGTTCTACTCGAGATCTCATCGAACCATCAACCTAGCTCATGATGCCACTGTTGGGGAACGTCGCATGGGAAACAAAATTTTTCCTACGCACACGCAAACCTATCCATGGTGATGAGCATCTACGAGAGGGAGAGTGGATCTACATACCCTTGTAGATCGCTAAGCGGGAAGCGTTAAGAAACGCGGTTGGTGTAGTCGAACTTCTTCGCGATCCAAATCGCCGAGCGTCCCGCGATCTAATCACGAACCGTCCCGTGATATCGTCACGATCCGTCCCGCGATCCGATCACGAACGTCCCGTGGCCTTGATCACGATCCTTCCGATCTAGTACCGAACGGACGGCACCTCCGCGTTCAGCACACGTGCAGCTTGATGACGATCTCCACCGTCTTGATCCAGCAAGAGAAGGTGGAGAGGAGAGAGAGTTCACCGGCAGCGTGACGGTGCTCCGGTGATGGTGGTGGAGCAATTCCAGCAGGGCTTCGCCTAAGCACTGCGGAACTACGATCTGGAGGAGAAACTATGCACCGGTGGAACGGGTAGCACGTGGCCGGAAATTCTGTCCAAAAACCACCCCATCCACTAGTATATATAGGAGGAGAGGAGAGGAGAGGAAGCCAAGGCCTTTGGGTCGGCCGAAATAGGAGGTGGGAAGCAATCCTACTTCACCTCCAATCCTAGTTGGAGTAGGATTGCCTCCAATTGGCTGATTTTCCACTTTTTGCTTTAGGACTTTCTCTCCTGCGCCATGGGCCTTTGTGGCTGTTTTCCCAGCCCACTAAGGGTTGGTTAATACTCTCCCACAGCCCATGGACCTCTTGGGGTCGAAGTACCCCTCCCGGAGGTCTCCCGGTACACTACCGGCACTCCCGGTACACTACCGACACTCCCGATACACTACCGATGAGCCCGAAACTTTTCCAGAAACCAAACCGGGACTTCCTATATATTAATCTTTACCTCCGGAACATTCCGGAGATCCTCGTGACGTCCGGGATCTCATCCGGGAATCCGAGCAAACTTCGGTCACCACCATACATAACTCTACACTACCGAAACGTCACCGAACCTTAAGTGTGCAGACCCTGCGGGTTCGAGAACTATGTAGACATGACCGAGACACCTCTATGTTCAATAACCAATGGCGGGAACTGGACGTCCACATTGGTTCCTACATATTCTACGAAGATCTTTATCGGTCGAACCTCTATGTCAAGGATTCAGTTAATCCCGTATAACGTTCCCTTTGTTCTTCGGTATGTTACTTGCCCGAGATTCGATCGTCGGTATCTCCATACCTAGTTCAACCTCGTTACCGGAAAGTCTATTTACTCGTTCCGTAATACAAGATCCCGCAACTAACAATTAGTCACATTGCTTGCAAGGCTTATTGTGATGTTGCATTACCGAGTGGGCCCCGAGATACCTCTCCGTTACACGGAGTAACAAATCGCAGTCTCGATCCATGCCAACTCAACAAACACCATCGGAGATACCTGTAGAGCACCTTTATAGTCACCCAGTTACGTTGTGACGTTTGATACACACAAGGAACTCCTCCGATATCCGTGAGTTGCATGATCTCATGGTCATAGGAACATATACATTGACATGCAGAAAACAGTAGCAATAAACTGACACGATCATATGCTACGTTTGTAGTTTGTGTCTTGTCCATCACATCATTCTCCCAATGATGTGATCGCGTTATCAAATGACATCTCATGTCCATGGCTAGGAAACCTTAACCATCCTTTGATCAACGAGCTAGTTCACTAGAGGCATACTAGGGACATTGTGTTGTCTATTTACCCACACAAGCAATGTGTTTCCATTCAATACAATTATAGCATGGATAATAAACGATTATCATGAAAAAGGAAATATAATAATAAACACTTTATTTATTGCCTCTAGGGCATATTTCCAATAGAGAGGGGAGGCCAATGTGCCACCGACCTACGGGCCCAGGGAGGGAAGAGGGCGAGCGTGCGCGTGTCCGTCTCGTGTTTGCGCCGACGCAAATCCAGCTAAAAAATGGGCTGGGAATGGATCGCCCGCGGACAAAAAGCAGACGCGCTTCCGTTTGGGTTGGCGCGTTGGGCTGCCTTTTGTGTCTGTGTCGACCCAAACGGACGGCGGCGGACGAAATGGGTCGCTCCATTGGAGTTGCTCTAATGCTAATCACGGATACCACTATAGCTTTTGGCTAGCGACACAGAGCCATTTCTACGCTGGGTTTCCTCGCTTGTTTGCCATCCGCGGGAACCCTTCCCTCCTAGTTTTCGAGACGGTCCCAAAGGGCGATGAACGTACTTTTCCGTCACTCATTCGGTCCGGCGGGGATGTTAGAATGGACTGCTCTTTTGGCGACCATCCCGCCGACCCTGAACATCGATCCCGATAGGGCCAGTTGGAACTTCTCTCCCTCGGGAGACTTTGAAGTGGCCTCGGCCTATCGGGCGCTATGTCGGCGGCCGGTGCTTTAGAAGGTGATGCCCTTCTGGAAGGCACCTTTACCACTGAAGGTTAATATTTTTTTTGGAAGCTTCCGAGGGATCATCTTTCATCTGAGACGGAAGTGCTCAAGCGGCATGACCCAGGTGATGGACCATGGCCCTTATGTGAAGCCCTGAAGAATGGGATCCACATCCTCTTCTCGTGCAAAATGGCTAGGTCGATGTCGAGCTTTGTTCGGGAGCCTCTCGATCCTGAGTGGGAGGCGTCAGATCTAGACATGTTCATCCAGGCTAGAGTGGTGCGGCCCGGTAGACAACATCGTCTTTTCGGGCTAAGTTTTGTCGCGTTGACATACACACTCTGGACAACACGTAATAAGATGGTGATCAAGAGATTCTTCCTACGGCGTGCTTTTGATGCATTCTTCAAATTTCTTGCCTTCCTACAACACTGGTATCCACTGGCTTCACAGAGGGATCGGGAGCATTCAGGGCAGATGCTGACAACCCTACAGGTGACGGCGCATTGTCTTGCTTCGCCGGTCACTGCGTGATTCGATGACCACTTAATGGTCTTTTTTTATGCTTTCGCTCTTCTTTCTTTGGGCTTGATTGTGTTGGGCCCCAACAGTCTTTATCGTGATACCGTTGCTACTCGCTGTGATATTGGTCAGTTGCTTTATTTATAAAGCGGGATGAAATTCTATTTCAAGGGTCAGGTTGGTGAGAGCATGACACACACATGAATCCAGGGGGGGGGGGCAAGACCCCGTTTTCCCTTGATAGCGATTATAGGGAGATCCTAAGGGCATGTACAAATGGTGTTATCTTAGGAGTGCCACGTAGGATAAATAATGAGGTGGAGGAGAGAGAACTCATAATAAAGGCTTTGTCTTCTCTTATTTAAGAGAAGAGAAGAGGTCATCTCTTAGCACAATCTGTCTCACCACGTTTTTATGAATAGCTATTTATTGAAGATAAGGCTAAAAGATGACCCATTGTAGACATTTTTTATTGTCATCTCTAAATTACATGCAAGACTTTAAGTAAGACCACTTTATCAACCATTCTACATCACTAGTAGAAAACAACCCATTTGTCTCGGTTCCAGAGTCCTATTAGCACCAGTTCTGGAACCGGGACTAAAAGGTTGGGACTAAAGCCCCAAACCTTTAGTCCCAGTTCTCTTACGAACCGGGACAAAAGGGGCTCCACGTGGCATCTGCAGGGAGCCCAGGCAGGAGGACCTTTAGTCCTAGTTGGTAACACCAACTGGGACCAAAAGGATTCCACGCGTCAGCATCTGGCAGGAGTTGGTTTTTTTTAGAAAGGGGGGGGGGTTGGGGGTTTTGGATGATTAATTTAGGGGTTTCATATCGTGTTAGGTAGCTAATAGAGAGAAGTGACCTATCTTTCTCCGTGCTTGGTCGACGCTGCTAGCTGCTATACATATAGAGAGAAGTCAATGCTAGCTAATAATCAAATGAAGCAAACCATTAATTACACAAGATCTAACAACTCATCATCATCATATTAATCATACAAAGTTAAAGTCTCATAAAACAAAAAAGATAAAATGACACAGTCCTCCCTCATAGGACCAACTCCTCCCTCCTAGGTAAAATGACAGAAAAAAGAATAACACCTATGTCTCCATGATGAAGCAAAGAGATCCAACGGTCTCTAACTTGTGGCTTGCGATCTTTCTTTATTTCTCCCCATGTTTCAATTTGGAGCCTTCTTGGTGGTTTGCGCTCAATCTAGTATGCAAAAGATAACTCGGGATGGAAGGGGCTTTTTATTATCATATTACCTTTGGGTAGCATCAACGGTGGCACAGCTTCATATGGAAATTTCCATTGAAGAACATAATAGTAGCCTAGTTAGCAATGTAATCAATACCATTTATGCAATAGTACTAGTGTACTTAATTAGCAACTCTTACCAAGATATTTCGGCGAATGTCATCCACCCTCAACCTATGCACTAGTGTCCTGTACAATGAATTGTTGGGGAACGTTGCATGGGAAACAAAAATTTCCTATGCAAACGCAAGATCTATCCATGGAGATGAGCATCTATGAGAGGGAGAGTGGATCTACATACCCTTGTAGATCGCTAAGCGGGAGGCGTTAAGAAACGCGGTTGATATAGTCGAACGTATTTGTGATCCAAATCGCCGAGCGTCCCGCGATCCCATCACGAACCATCTCGCGATCCAATCACGATCCGTCCCACGATCCCGTCAGGATCCGTCCCGCGATCCAATCACGAATCGTCTCGCGATCTTGATCACGGTCCTTTTGATCTAGCGCTGAACGGACGACACCTCCGGGTTCAGCACACGTACAGCTCGATGATGATCTCCGCCTTCTTGATCCATAAAGAGGGAGCAGAGAGGTAGATGATTTTTCCTCCAGCACAACGGCGTGGTGGAGGTGGTGGTGAAGCTGTCCCAGCAGGGCTTTGCTAAGCACAACCAAGACGATCTAGTGTAGAACAGATCTAGAGGAAGAGAGAGAGGGCAACACGTGGCAATTCTTAGGTGCGGCTGCCCTCCCTCTCCTCATGTATATATAGGGGGAAGGGAGGAGGGGTGGCACCCCTAGATCCAATCTAGGGGTGCGGCGGCTAGGGGATATGGAAACGCCCCCTAAGGAAACCCTAGGGTGACTTGGCCCCCAAGCCAGGTGGAGGGAACCCTAGAGGGGGCGCCCCACCTCTCCTGGTTACATGGGAAAAGGTGAGGGGGCGCACAGCCCCTTAGTGGGCTTGTTTGCCCCTCCCTCTGTCCCATGAGTCCCCCAACACTTGTCGGGCCCCGGAAACGCCTTTCGGTGCTCTTGGTCATAATCCGGTACACCCGGAACGCTTCCGGACTCCGATTACCTTCGTCCTATATATAGATCTTCATCTCCGGACCATTTCGGAGTTACCTGGTCTTGTCCGGGAGCTCATCTGAGACTCCGAACAACCTTCGGTTACCAACACATATAACTCAATACCACCAAAACGTCACCAAACCTTAAGTGTGCAGACCCTGTGGGTTCGAGAACTATGTAGACATGACCGAGACACCTCTACGGTCAATATACAATAGTGGGACCTGAATGCCCATGTTGGTTCCTACATATTCGACGAAGATGTTTGTCGTTCGAACCTCTATGTCAAGGATTTAGTTAACCCCGTATGATGTTCCCTTTGTTCTTACTTGCCCGAGATTCAATCGTCGGTATCTCTATACCTAGTTCAATCTCGTTACCGGCAAGTCTCTTTACTCGTTCTGTAATACAAGATCCCATGGCTAACTCTTTGGTCACATTGCTTGCAAGGCTTATAGTGATGATGTATTACCGAGTGGGCCCTGAGATACCTCTCCGTCACACGGAGTAACAAATCCCAGTCTTGATCCATGCCAACCCAACAGACACCCTCGGAGATACCTGTAGAGCACCTTTATAGTCACCCAATTACGTTGCAACGTTCGATAGACACAAGGTACTCTTCCGGTGTCAGTGAGTTGCGTGATCTCATGGTCATAGGAACAGATACTTGACATGCAGAAAACTATAGCAATAAACTGACACGATCATATGCTATGTTTATAGTTTGGGTATTATCCATCACATCATTCTCCTAATGACGTGATCCCGTTATCAAATGACATATCATGTCCATGGCTAGGAAACCTTGACCATGTTTGATCAACGAGCTAGTATATTAGAGGCATACTAGGAACATGGTGTTGTCCATGTATCCACACATGCATCTGAGTTTCCGATCAATACAATTATAGCATAGATAATAAACGATTATCATGAACAAGGAAATATGATAATAACCAATTTATTATTGCCTCTAGGGCATATTTCCAACAGTCTCCCACTTGCACTAGAGTCAATAATCTAGCTCACATCACCATGTGATTTAAATTGTTACGAATCTAACACCCAATGAGTTCTGGGGTTCGATCATGCTTTGCATGTGAAAGAGTTCTTTAGTCAATGGGTCTGCGACATTTAGATCCGTGTGTACTTTGCAAATCTCTATGTCTTACTGTAGACACTACTACCACGCTCCACTTGGAGCTATTGCAAATGGCTACTTCACTATACATATCTGGATAGCTACTAAGAGTCATCCGGATTGGTGTTTAAGATTGCATTGACGTAACTATTTACGACGAACTCTTTATCACCTCTATAATCGAGAAAACATTTCCTTAGTCCTTTAGTTACTAAGGATAATTTTGACCGCTGTCCAGTGATGCACTCCTGGATCACTTTTGTACCCCTTGACGGACTCATGGCAAGGCACACACAGGTGCGGTACACATCATGGCATACTATATAGAGCCTATGGATTAAGCATAGGGGACGACCTTCATCCTTTCTCTTTCTTCTGCCATGGTCGAGCTTTGTGTCTCACTCAACTCCACACCTTAAAAATCATGCAAGAACTCCTTCTTTGACTGATCCATTTTGAACTCTTTCAAAATCTTGTCAAGGTATGTACTCATAGAAAAATCTCATCAGGCGTCTTGATCTATCTCTATAGATCTCGATGCTCAATGTTCAAGTAGCTTTATCCAGGTCTTCCTTTGAAAAACTCTTTTTGAAAAGCCCTTTATGCTTTCCAGAAATCCTACATTATTTGTGATCAACAATATGTCATCCACATGTACTTACCAGAAATTCTATAGTGCTCCCACTCACTTTATTGTAAATACAAGTTTCTCACAAACTTTGTATAAACACAAAAACTTTGATCACCTCATCAAAGTGTATATTCCAACTCCGAGATGCTTGCTCCAGCACTTAGATGGATTGCTGGAGCTTGCAAACCTTTTAGCATCCTTAGGAGTGACAAAACCTTCCGGTTGTATCACATACAACCTTTCCTCATGGATACTGGTAAGGAAACTATGTATTGACATCCATCTGCCAGATTTCATAATTGAAAAACCGCAGGAACTGCTAACATAATTCCAACAGACTTTAGCATCGCTATGAGTGCGGAAGTCTCATCGCAGTCAACTCCTTGAACTTGCGAAAACTTTTTTGCGACAAGTCGAGCTTTATAAATGGTGACATTTACCATCGGCGTCTGTCTTCATATTAAAGGTTCATTTGTACTCAACGACCTGCCGTCCAACAGGCAAGTCCACCAAAGTCTATACTTGGTTTTCATACATGTATCCTTTCTCGGATTTCATGGCCTCTAACCATTTGTCGGAATCCGGGCCCATCATCGCTTCCCCATAGCTCGTAGGTTCATCGTTGTCTAACAACATGACCTCTAAGACAGGGTTGTCGTACCACTCAAGAATAGTACGCGTCCTTGTCGACCTACGAGGTTAGATAGTATGTTGATCCGAAACTTCATGATCATCATCATTAACTTCCCCTTCGACTAATGTAGATTCCACAGAAACATCTTTCTGCGCTGCGCTACTCTCTGGTTGAAACAAAGGTTCAACAACCTCATCAAGTTATATCTTCCTCCCACTCAATTCTTTCGAGAGAAACTCTTTCTCGAGAAAGGACCCGTTTTTAGCAATAAACACTTTGCACTCAAATATGAGATAGAAGGTATACCCAACTGTTCTTAGGGTATCCTATGAAGTTGCACTTTTCCGCTTTGGGTTTGAGCTTACCAGACATAAGTGTCGCATTCCCAAACTCTGAGAAATGACAGCTTAGGTTTCTATCAAACCATATTTCATATGGTGTCATCTCAACGGATTTAGATGTTGCCCTATTTAAAGTGAATGTAGTTGTCTTTAATGCATAACCCCAAAACGAGAGTGGCAAAATGATAAGAGACATCATAGTACGTGCCATATCCAATAAAGCATGACTACGACGTTCGGACACACCATTACACTATGGTGTTACAGATGGCGTAAGTTGTGAAACAACTTTCACATTGTCTAAAGTGGTATGCCAAAGTCGTAACTCAGATATTCACCTCCACGATCATATCGTAAACATTCTTATTTTCTTGTCATGATGATCTTTAACTTTGCTCTGAATTTGTTTGAACTTTTCAAACGTTTCAGACTTGTGTTTAATTAAGTAAATATACTCATATATATACCCAAATATGAGTGAAGGGAAGAAAATAACGATATCCATTGCATTCTACAACACTCATTGGATTGCATATAACAATATATATCATTTCCAACAAGTCACTTGCCCGTTCCATCAAGCCAGAAAACGGGGTTTTAGTCATCTTGCCCATGAGGCATGGTTCGCATGTCTCAACCGATTCAAAATTGAATGAGTCCAAAGATCCATCAACATGGAGTTTCTTCATGCGCTTCAGACCAATATGATATTCAGCGGTGGCACAAGGATGTGGTACTATTATTATTACCTTTGTATCTTTTGGCATCTATGTTATGAACATGTGTACTGCTATGATCAAGATTCAGCAAACCATTCATTGGGTGCATGACCATTGAAGGTATTATTCATGTAAACAGAATAACAATTATTCTCTGAATTAAATGAATAACTGTATTGCAATAAACACGATCTAATCACGTTCATGCTCAATGCAAACACAAAATAACATTTATTTAGGTTCTTTCACTAAACCCGAAGGTAGATAGAGCATGCGATCTTGATCAAATCAACCTTGGAAACATTTCCAACACACATTGTCACCTCAGACTTAGCTAGTCTCTACTTATTCCGTAGCTTTTATTTCGAGTTACTAACATTTAGAAACCGAACCTTTATCCTATACCCAGGTGCTACTAGGAGTACTAGCAACACTTGATGCTAGTGGTTTTACTAACCATCAACACTTGATGCTCCTTCTTGATTACTACCTTCGCGGTATCAAATATCACGAACAGCTCATGGATCATTATTTCTATCCCTGGCATTTTATAGTTCATCATGAAGCTCTAGTAGCTTAGTGACAGTGACTTGGAAAACTATATCAATCACTTTCTTATCTGGAAGATCAACTCCCACTCGATTCAAGCGATTGTAGCACCCAAACAATCTGAGCACATGCTCCACGATTGAGCTATTCTCCTTCATCTTGCAGGTAGAGAATCTTGTTGGAGATCTCATATCTCACAACACGGGCATGAGCCTGAGATCCCAATTTCAGCTCTTAGAACATCTCATATGTTCCGTGACGTTCAAAACGTTTTTGGAGCCTCAATTCTAAGCCGTAAAGCATGGCGCACTAAACTATCAAGTAGTCATTAGAACATGCCTGACAGATGTTCACAACTTCTACACACGATGCTAGAGGGAGTGGCACAGCGAGCGGTGCATTAAGGACATAAGCCTTCTATGCAGCAATGGGAACAATCCTCAGATCAGGGACCCAGTTTGCAATATTGCTACCATCATCTTTCAACTCTATTTCTATAGGAACATATAAAAATTCAAGGGAGCTACAACCTGAGCTAGTAATCTACAACATAATTTGCAAAGACACTACTGACTATGTTCATGATAATGAGTTCAATTAATCATATTACTTAAGAACTCCCACTCAAATTGACATCCCTCTGGTCATCCGAGTGATACATGATCCAAATTTACCAACTCAAGTCTGATCATCACGTGAGTTGAGGTGGTTTCAATGGTGAACATCATCATGTTGATAAGATCTACTATATGACTCATGTTCGACCTTTCGGGCTCTTGTGTTCCGAGGCCATGTCTGTACATGCTAGGCTCGTCAAGTTTAACCCGAGTGTTCTGCACGTGCAACACTGGCTTGCACCCGTTGTATGTGAACGTAAAGTCTATCACACCCGATCGTTACCTGGTGTCTCGACATGACGAACTTTCGCAACGGTGCACAGTTGGGGAGAACACATTTTTTCTTGAAATTTAAGTCAGGGATCACATTATAATGCTACCTCGTCCTAAGCAAAACTATGTGCATAAAAGGATTAACATCAGATGCAAATCATAAGTGACATGACATGGCCATTAACTTGTGCTTTTGATCTCCATCTTGAAAGCACCGGAATGATCTTCATCGTCACCGACATAATACCATGGTCTCCATCATCATGATCTCCATCATTGTGTCGCCATTGGGGTTGTCACGCCCTCCATGCTCATACTACTATTTCTACCACTTAGCGATAAAGTAAAGCATTACATAGTGCTTAATGATTGATACGCATGTCATACAATTATTAAAGACAACCCTATGGCTCCTGTTGGTTGCCGTACTCATCGACATTCAAGTCATGATATTCTATACAACACATGATCATCTCATACATCACATATATCTCATCATGTAATTGGCTATATCACATCACAACACACCGTGCAAAAACAAGTTAGATGTCCTCTAATTGTTGTTGTAAGTTTTACGTGGCTGCTACGAGTATCTAGCAAGAAAAATTCTCACCTACGCAAAAACCACAACGGTGATACATAAGTTGCTTTTCAACCTTCTCAAGGACCGCCTTTGTCGAATCGATCCAACTAAAGTAGGAGAAACAGACACCCGCGAGCCATCTTTGTGCAACAAAGTTACACGTTAGTCGATGGAACCAGTCTCTCGTAAGCGTACGAGTAAGGTTGGTCCGGGCCTCTTCATCCCACAATACCGCTGAACCAAAACACGACCAAGGGAGGAAGCAATCTAAGCATCAACGCCCACAAACTCCTTTGTGTTCTACTCGAGATCTCATCTACACATAGACCTAGCTCTCATGCCATTGTTGGGGAACATTGCATGGGAAACAAAAATTTCCTACGCACACGCAAGATCCATCCATGTTGATGAGCATCTACGAGAGGGAGAGTGGATCTACATACCCTTGTAGATCGCTAAGCGGGAAGCATTAAGAAACGTGGTTGATGTAGTCGAACGTCTTCGTGATCCAAATCACTGAGCGTCCCGTGATCCCATCACGATCCATCTCGCGATCCAATCATGATCCCTACCGTGATCCCATCACGATCTGTGCCGTGATCCAATCAAGAATCGTCTCATGATCTTGATCACGGTCCTTCCGGTCTAGCACCGAACGGACGGCACCTCCGTGTTCAGCACACGTACAACTCGATGACGATCTCTGCCTTCTTGATACATCAAGAAGGAGTGGAGAGGTGGGTGAGTTCTCCACCAACACAATGACGTGGTGGCGGTGGTGGTGGAGCTGTCTCGGCAGGGCTTTGCCAAGCACAACCGAGACGATCTAGTGGAGAACAGATCTAGAGTAAGAGAGAGGGTAGCACGTGGCAATTCTTAGGTGCGGCTGCCCTCCCTATCCTCATCTATATATAGGGGGAAGCGAGGAGGAGTGGCGCCCCCTAGATCTAATCTGGGGGGGCGGCGGCTAGGGTAGATGGAGGCGCCCCTGAGGGAAACCCTAGGGTGACTTGGCCCCCAAGCCAGGTGGAGGGTAACCTAGAGGGGACTCCTCACCTCTCCTGGTTACGTGGGAGAAGGTGAGGGGGCGCACAACCCTTAGTGGTCTGGTTTGCCCCATTTCTTTGGCCCATGAGCCCCCCCTAAACTTGCCGGGACCCCGGAACCCCTTTCGGTATTCCTGGTCATAACCCGGTACCCCCGGAACGCTTCTGGACTCTGATTACCTTTGTCCTATACATAGATCTTCATCTCCGGACCATTCCGGAGTTCCTGGTCATGTCCGGGAGCTCATCCGGGACTCCGAACAACCTTCGGTTACCAACACATATAACTCAATACTACCGAAACATCATTGAACCTTAAGTGTGCACACCCTGCGGGTTCGAGAACTATGTAGACATGACCAAGACACCTCTACGATCAATAACCAATAGTGGTACCTAGATGCCCATGTTGCTTCCTACATATTCTACGAAGATCTTTATGGGCCGAACCTTGTTGTCAAGGATTCAATTAATCCCGTATGATGTTCCCTTTGTTCTTCGGTATGTTACTTGCCCGAGATTCGATGGTCGGTATCTCTATACCTAGTTTAATCTCGTTGCCGGCAAGTCTCTTTACTCATTCTATAATACAAGATCCCATGGCTAAATCTTTAGTCACAGTTGCTTGCAAGGCTTATAGTGATGTTGTATTACCGAGTGGTCCCTGAGGTACCTCTCCGTCACATGGAGTAACAAATCCCAATCTTGATCCATGCCAACCCAATAGACACCCTCAGAGATACCTGTAGAGCACCTTTATAGTCACCCAGTTACGTTGCGACATTTGATACACACATGGTACTCCTCCGGTGTCAGTGAGTTGCGTGATCTTATGGTCAGAGAAACATATACTTGACATGCAAAAAACTATAGCAATAAACTGACACGATCATATGCTATGTTTATAGTTTGGGTCTTGTCCATCACATCATTCTCCTAATGATGTGATCCCATTATAAAATGACATCTCATGTCCATGGCTAGGAAACCTTGACAATTTTTTATGAACGAGCTAGTCTATTAGAGGCATACTAGAGACATGGTGTTGTCTATGTATCCACACATGGATAATAAACGATTATCATGAACAAGGAAATATGATAATAAACAATTTATTATTTCCTCTCGGGCATATTTCCAACATGTATAATTTGGTCCAGTTCCCAAATTATACGGGAAGATGTCCCTACCATCTATGACACCAACAAAAAAGTAGATAAGATCATCCTTCTCCTACCAAGTTAGATGTGATCCATAAGTGTAGTGTGTCGTGTCGATTATATTCTGTATTTCACTTGAAGAAACGAAATAAGCTGTAAATTAAAAATTAACAAATTTAGTATGGATGGACACCAAATATTTTTATATATAGATTGCAAATTACTTGACAAATATGCATGGTTGACAAACTCACATGGAGGTAAAACAGGAAGCATATCGACATCCACCCAAATGCCGATGTTTCCTTCAATATGATCTTTAGGACGAAGATCGAAGGTTATTTCTGTATCCTCTTGAAATCCATATGCCTTGCAAAGAGCTTCCCAATTTGAGTACCCTAATTGTGTGTTATTAGGTGCATTCATTACTTCCACAAGAAATGTGTGACCATGTTTAGTCCTCAGGTTGGCTGTCCTCATCTCGAAACTCTCGTGCTCTTCAAAAACGAGACTCCCCAAGAAATATTGTCGTGCATGATAGGGGACGAACTAGTCTAATTGTATAAAAAAAATTACGCGTTGAAGGAAAGAAACATAAGTGATGCTTAATTACAAAAAAAACAGTTGTCATCATTACGTTCCGTAGAAATATCAAAGTCCTCGTAAAGCTTCATGGTGAAGAACATGCCGTCTGATAGCCCAGGCTGGTCACAAAGACCCTTATCTTCACCGCAAAATTGACACACTTGGATCCTATCATTGTCTAATGACGAAGAAATTTCCTGTGTTCATAATTCAAGAATTACGGCACGCTTCGAATGCTAATGCATGTGTGACTTTCTGTGCATCGAGGCTTTCCTTAAATAACTCTCATATCTCATGGTGTGTTGGTGCGCACTCTCTCACACTGATACGGTGGTGTATATATGTTGGTGGGCACTCTCTCACAGTAATAGTTCGACCGCTGGTGATAGACGCGTTGCCATAGACACTCTGGACCACACGTAATAAGATGGTGATCAAGAGATTCTTCCTACGGCGTTCTTTTGATGCATTCTTCAAATTTCTTGCCTTCCTATGACACTGATATCCACTGGCTTCACAGAGGGATCGGGAGCATTCAGGGCAGATGCTGACAACCCTACAGCTGCACGTTGTCTTTCTTTGCCGGCCTCTGCGTGATTCGATGACCACTTAATGGTCATTTTTTATGCTTTCGCTCTTCTTTCCCTGGGCTTGATTGTGTTGGGCCCCAACAGACTTTATCGTGATACCGTTGCTACTCGTTGCAGTATTGGTCGGTTGATTTATTTATAAAGCGGGATGAAATTCTATTTCAAGGGTCAGGTTGGTGAGAGCCTGACACACATGGATGAATCCAAGGGGGGGGGCAAGACCCCATTTTCCCCTGATAGCGATTATAGGGAGATCCTAAGGGCATGTACAATGGTGCTATCTTAGGAGTGCCACGTAGGATAAATAATGAGGTGGAGGAGAGAGAACTCATAACAAAGGCTTTGTCTTCTCTTGATCTCTTAGCACAATATTTCTCACCATATTTTTATGGCCTGAATCCTAGCCCAACAAACTGGTTAGGTTTCCAGTCGTATTCATGGCATAGTGGCCCCGTAGGTGGATTTTGTTGAAAAAAATCATTTTTTATTTTGTTTATTTATTTTATTTTGTTCCTACTAACTATTTTTCAGTGATTCTTTTTGCTTTTAGGTCACAAAAATTATAAACTTTCTGTTAGTGCCATTAGTTTTCAAATTTGAATAGTTTAAATTTGAATTTTCTGAAATTTGTGTGAGCCACTAGTTTGTGAATAAATTTACTAAAAAATAGATTTTTGAGTGATTCTTTTTCCTGCTCTTTCGTAAGTTTTAGGTTATTTTAAATGTCTGTTTGAATCAAAAACAAATTTGGTTATTTTAGTTGCTATTAAAGTTTCTAACAAATAATTTCTTTATGAAATTTCTTTTTCCTATTAATGTTTCGAACAAAATATACTTTGATAATTTCAGTTGCATAAATTTTATATAATTTTAGTTTCAAAAATACTAGAGGTTTATAAAAGCTTTTTAGTTGATTCCTTTTGCTATTAGAGTTTTATAACAACTTTTTAGTTCATTCTTTGAGCTAAATGACCCTAAAATTGAAAAGCACTACAAATGAACTCTGAAAAAGGTTGAAAGTTGGCATGGTATCATCATTTCAACCACATAGCATGTGCTAAAAAGTTGAGAGGGTTACGGCAAAAACTGGATGCACTTCTTGTACAAAACGGACAATCTCTTTCGAAGTATGAGGGTTTCAGACGAAACTCATCTATTAAAAAGGGATTTCATTTTTTTGAACTTATTTGAACTCCAGAGTTTTGGTGTGTTCAAAATGCACCATTCAAAGCCACATCATCAATTTTCAACCCTTTCTGGCTTCATTTGGTATTTTTCATGCATTTAGTGAATTTTTTATCTAAATGACCGTGAAATTGAAAAGCACTACAAATGAACTCTGAAATGGTTGAAAGCTGGCATGGTATCATCATTTCACCCACATAGCATGTGCAAAAAAGTTGAGAGGGTTACGGCAAACACTGGATGCGCTTCGTGTACAAATCTCATCTGTTACAGAGGGATTTCATATTTTTGAACTCATGTAACTACAGTGATATTCTCGATCAAAGGCATCATCATAATAGTTGTGGAGAGAAAGTCTTCACTTTTTCTTCGCTTGTGTCCTTTGCTTATTGCGCGGTAACCATGGATAATCTTCATCGTTTAACATGGTACTTGGGTCAACCTTGACTCTGAAGGGAGGAATTTCATGAAACTTGTCATAATCTTCAGACATGTCTATCTTGCCCTCCAATCCCACGATGTTTCTTTTTCCTGAAAGAACAATGTGGCATTTTGGCTCATCGTATGATGTATTCTCTTCCTTATCTTTTCTTTTTCTCGGTTTGGTAGACATGCCATTCACATAGAAAACTTGCGCCACATCATTGGCTAGGACGAATGGTTCATCCGTATACCCAAGATTGTTCAGATCCACTGTTGTCATTCTGTATCGTAGGTCTACCTGTACCCCACCTCCCGAGAGATTGCACTTAAACAAAGGGACCTTAAAATCATGTCCATAGTCAAGTTCCCATATGTCCACTATGTAACCATAATATGTGTCATTTCCCCTCTTGGTTGCTGCATAAAAGCGGACACTGCTATTTTGGTTGGTGCTCTTTTGATCTTGGGAGATCATGTAAAATGTATTCTCAGTTATCTCGTACCCTTTGTAAGTCAATACAGTCGAAGATGGTCCCCTGACCAATGGGTATAGCTCATCAGAAACAGTGTTGTCACATATGAGACGTGTTTGCAACCAACTGCCGAAAGTCTTGATAAGTTCACATGTAATCCAGTCGTCACACTACTCCGGGTGTTTGGAGCGTAGAATATTCTTTTGTTCATCGACATACGGGGTCACACTGCTCTGGGTGTTTGCAAGGAAGAATTATGTCAAAGGATATTGAAGCTCGAGAAGGAAGTGGACAATTTGAGGGAGTAGAATTGTATGCTTAGGATAAAACTAGAAAGGCTTCCAACCCCATCAACAACTCCCACATCATTACCTTCGAAGCAAGATGACTAAACACATGGGTATGTGCACTCCCCTTGGCTTGTGCGAAGCTTGGGGGAGGTGCCCCGGTATCTTATCACCATCACATCTTTTATTTTTATTTTTATTTTTATCATCTTTTCTTAGTTCAATCCTTTTGGTTATGTCTTGATCTAGTAGAATAAAGTTTTCGTGCGATCTAGCTTTGAGTCTTTGCTTTATGATTCCTCCTATGTAAGCAAGTCCGTGAGTTATATAATAAAAAGTGCTTTTGAGTTGAGGGCTTTGCGTGTTTGGTATGATCTTAATCTTGAGAAAGACAAAGTAGAAAGAAGTGTAGAATAAAAGCAAAGAGTACATATGAAAATCTTATGGGGAGTAATGACTTCACATATAAAAAGTATGTCGATTGAAACCTGTTGTGGGTTGACAAACATAGCTGTTGGTCATTGGGGCAATTAAAAGGAACTAATAAAGAAAGAGAGGTTCACATATAAATATATTATCTTGGACATCTTTTCTGATTGTGAGCACTCATTAAAATATTATATGTTAAGAAGTTGATGTTGGATAATGAAGACAACATAATGGTTTATGTTTGCTTATTTCTGAATAGAAGGTATATTGTTATAGATCCCTCAACATGTGTCGCTTGCTTCCACCTCATATCAGGCAAAACTTCCGCACCAAGTAGAGATAATAGTGCATCCAAACACCCTTAACCCAGTTTTGCCATGAGAGTCCACCATACCTACCTAAGGATAGAATAAGATCCTTCAAGTAAGTTGTCATCGGTGCAAGGAATAAAAATTGCTCTATAAATATGTGTGGTCTATTAGTGCGAGGAAAATAAACTTTATACGAACTTGTGATAGGGAAGAAACAAAAGTGATGGACTGCATAATAAAGTTCTCTATCACAAGGGGCAATATAAAGTGACATTGTTTTGCATTAAGAGATTGTGCATCCAATTATAAAAGCACATGGCAACCTCTTCTTCCCTCTGGGAAGGGCCTATCTGTTACTTTTATTTTCTAGTAGTTACCTTTATGCAAGAGTTGTGGTGATCTCCATCACCCTTGCTATTTTCGCCTTTATCTTCTGGCAAGTGTCACGTGTTGGGAAATGACTAGGAAGATATATCCACTCGGAAGTGGATGAGCATGATTTATTACTGTTGACATTACCCTTGATGTAAATAGTTGGGAGGCAACACTATAAGCCCCTATCTTTCTCTGTGTCTAATTGAAACTTTGAACTCATAGGTACCTCGTCAGTGTTAGCAATTGTGAAAGATTAAAAGATGATTGAGTATGTGGGTTTGCTTTACAAGCTCTTATATTGACTCTTTCCTACATTATCATAAATTGGAATTGCTTCAATGACAGAGATCATAGTTTGTCAGTTTTCAATAGAGTTCTTGATTCATACTTTGCCGTTGTGAATGAATTATTACTTCATCATAAGAAATTATATGTCAATATATTTTGCTGTTCTAAAGATGATCATGATGCCTTCATGTCCATATTTTATTTTATCAACGCCTCTATCTCTAAACATGTGGGCATATTTATTGGTTTTGGCTTCCGCATGAGGACAAGCGAGGTGCAAGCTTGGGGGTGTTGATACGTCCATTTTGCATCATGATTTTATATTGATATTTATTGCATTATGGGCTATTATTACACATTTTGGTACAATACTCATGCCTTTTCTCTCTTATTTTACAAGGTCTACATGAAGAGGGAGAATGCCGGTAGCTAGAGTTTTGGATTGGAAAAGGAGTAAATCTGAGATACCTATTCTGCACAACTCAAAAAGTCCTGAAAATCTACGGAGAATTATTTTGGAATATATAAAAAATACCGGGCGAAAGAAATACATCCGGGGGCCCACCAGGGAGCCACAAGCCTGTTGGGCGTGGCCACCCCCCTGGCCGTGCCCCTGGGGCTTGTGGCCCACCTGGCAGCCCTCCGATGCCCATCTTCCGCTATATTGAGGATTTCGTCATAGAAAATAATCATATCAGAGCTTTCGGGACGAAGCACCGCCGTCTCGAGGCGAAACTTGGGAAGAACCAATCTAGAGCTCTGACAGGGCGATCCTGCCAGTGAAAGTTCCCTCCGGAAGGGGTAAATCAAAGTCATCGTCATCACCAACGATCCTCTCATCGAGAGGGGGTCAATCTCCATCAACATCTTCATCAGCACCATCTCCTCTGCAAACCCTAGTTCATCTCTTGTATCCAATTTTTGTCTCAAAACCTCAGATTGGTACCTATGGGTTGCTAGTAGTGTTGATTACTCCTTGTAGTTGATGCTAGTTGGTTTACTTGGTGGAAGATTATATGTTCAGTCCTTGATCATCACTTTACTCCTATGATTATGAACATGCATATGCTTTGTGAGTAGTTACGTTTGTTCCTGAGGACATGGGATATTTTGATGATATGTATGTTGTCTCTCCTCTAGTGGTGTTATGTGAACGACAACTACATACCACTTCACCATTGTTTGGGCCTAGAGGAAGGCATTGGGAAGTAATAAGTAGATGATGGGTTGCTAGAGTGACAGAAGCTTAAGCCCTAGTTTATGCGTTGCTTCGTAAGAGACTGATTTGGATCCACATGTTTCATGCTATGGTTAGATTTATCTTAATTCTTCTTTCATAGTTTCAGATGCTTGCGGGAGGGGTTAATCATAAGTGAGAGGCTTGTCCATGTAAGGACAGCACCAAAGCACCGGTCCACCCACATGTCAAATTATCAAAGTAGCGAATGCGAATCAAATGAGCATGATGAAAACTAACTTGACATAAATTCCCATGTGTCCTCGGGAGCGCTTTGCTTTATATAAGAGTTTGTCCTGGCTTGTCCTTTGCTATAAAAGGGATTGGGCCACCTTGCTGCACCTTTGTTGCAATTGTTACTTGCTATCCGTTGCGAATTATCTTATCACAAAACTATCTGTTACCGATAATTTCGGTGCTTGTAAAGAATACCTTACTGAGAACCGCTTGTCCTTTGCTTCCACTCCTCATTGGGTTCAACACTTTTACTTATCGAAAGGACTACAATCGATCCCCTATACTTGTGGTTCATCAATCACTTTTGCAGAAATGGTTGAGCAAAGCCATGGGCATCGACTGCCCAACGCCTCAGCCCGAGGACGTCAAGTCCAGGCTGTTTGCGGAGATGCTCGTCGATGCGCCTTATGAGGCGCCCACAAAGAAGGAGAATAAGAAGAAACCAGGCTGGGAAGGCCTTCGCATCAGAGACCAGCCAGCAACTGTGTCCGAGGAAACCCATGCCTCCTCGAATCAAGAGGAACATGAGGATGAGGACGAGGGGGAGGGCGATTCCCCCCTCGCAAGAAAGAGGGTAGCGTCATCGGACGCCACGAAGGACGTACCTCCTCTTGCCGAGATGAAAGTGCATCGGACGCAGGTAATCCTATCTGACGACAGTTCAGACTCGGATATCTAGTCCGATGGCTTCGAGAGGGTTCCATGAAGGAACCTAAGGGTCAAGCCCCCACCTCAGAGGTAAGGATCTAAATACTTCCTCAGCTATCATCGATAGGTTTTGAGGGTTGCTAACGTGCGAGCATTTACTGATTATGCAACCCGCCACGCGTCCTCTCCACCAACCAAATCTCGGACGAGGAGACCCCACCTGCCGATCTAGCGCAGAGCGGGAATGCGTCGCATCCCACTCCTCCGGGCGCCGCAAAGGACACCACAGAGGTGTGATCTCAGCATGCTCCTATGGAGCCCGGGACCAGCAATGGGGGAGACGATATCATGGTCGAGGCTAACGCCTCGGCCATCGAAGACCGGGGGGCAAGACCCCACCAGAATACTGAGGAGACCGGACGAGTAGACGTCTAGTCTCCTCCGAGGACCTCTCCGGAGTGCAACACGCCTCCGGAGGCACTGGTTCAATCCCCGGTCGGTGATCGGGTTGTCGGATCACCACCGGCACTACAGAACATTGTGTGGCCTGTCATGGGGGAGAATTTATCGAGCGCCTCCGTCTCCGAGGAGCATCGCGCCCTTATGGGAGCAGTATTGCAGAGCATTCAGTCCGTCGACAACGGACTAAAGGATCCATTCATGGGTCTCCTAACGGGATTTCAGGTGAGCCACACGACACTGTATTTGTAAGATATTAATTTCTTTGTGTTATCATTATATACATGGCAGCCCCCGAGCCCTAGGTAAGTTTGAAAAAACTCACCTAGGTGTTAATCATGGATCATTTTCCGAACTATATGCCTAATGATATGTTCGGAACATTCTAACCAGCCCTTAAGAAGACTGGACATAGGATCAAATTGACGCTAGTTCAGTAATTTCAAACCCACGTAACTTGATAAGGATTTTCTTTTTACAGGCTTCATCATCGGCGGCGGCTGTGAATGCTGCCGAGCTAGACGAGCTGAATCGGAAGCTCAAAAGCTCCGAAGATGATCTTGATGCTCTTAACAAGAGATTCGACGAGGCGCAAGGTAAGCCTTCTCAGTATCCAAAACAATTTGGTCATCCCACTGTCGAAGCAGTGTTTTTATTCTTCATGCTTACATAACCTCGACAAAGGAAATGGATAAGCTCAAGGCCGATCTACAAAATGCGAAGTAGGAGGCTTCGATCGAGAGGGCGGCGGCCGAACAAGCAGCTTCCACGCTATCATCCTTAAGAGCCACCAGCGACAAGCACGAGGCTCGAGTGAAGGAGATCCAACAGGAGCTCAAGGACGCCGGCCACAAGTGCAAGGTCCTTGAGTAGAAAGGCAAGGAGTAGGTAGCCGAACTATCCATCTAGAAAACTGAACTCCAAAAGGAGCGGGTGGATTGGAGGTTCTTCGAAGAGCAAGTTCGCCAGGCGAAGGTTATAACGGATGGTAAGCTGTACTTATTGTAGTGTGTCTTCGGGGATAGCATGTTCGAGTTTATTACACGGGTGTGGCATTCCTCGGGCGCCTGCTCTGACCTCTAGAAAAGCGCAGTGGATGTGAATCACCTTTATGCTTCGCTGGGTGAAGGAGATGAAGCTCGTATATTCTTGGTGCAGTTTGAAGCCCCCTAGGACTCTCCTCTCCTTACTGAGCAGCTGAAGCAGCTGATGGAGATGCATCGGATGGCATAGCCGGCCATGAAGGATCTCTGTATCCAACTATGGCCCAACGAGCCATTCCCAGGCAGCTACTTCGAACTGGTGTAGAAGCTGGTCGACACCTTGCCCTGGATCGATGCACTGATGTGCTCCTCCTGCATCGAAGGAGCTTGGATGGCCTTTGCAAAGGCCAAGGTGCACTAGCCAGGGCTCTATCCGATGAAGATACCCACCTCTCCTCCGCCTCCTGGAAAGGAACATCGGCGCCCCGAGTTGTACTTCTCCAGAGTAATGGAGGGTGCTCGGGCAATAGAGTCGTAGTGTTCGAAAGAGAACATGTATGAGTAGATTGTAATATATCCGAAGATAGATTAACGTTTTATGGTTATAATTTATGATGCTTTCAATGTTTTGCGTTCCTTATAACTTCTGTGGGGGGGGTTGAAACTGAGAGCTGCGAGTCATTGGCTTCAGCCCCCATGTAGATACTACACGGGGTGTCTCTACCAATGCACTATGTCCCTTAGCCAAGCTATCGGAACCTGAAGTCGGTGGAGTGCGGAGGACCAGGCAATCAGACCATGATACTTTATTGCTTTCACTTAGCCGTAGGGGGGCAAAAAGGATTGCGGGGGGCTCATGACTAGCCCCCGGAGTTTTGTGATGTTTGGATGAACCGTAGCTAAAGCCAATATCACATGGTTTGTATGAAGAACGAAACCCCTCGTATGACACGGAATGTCCTCTGACAAGGATTTGAGTATAACAATTTAGGTCCGGATTCACAGACCGGTTCTTGCATACTATGACTGTCAGTTTCCGGCTTTCTCCCCCGAGGTGCTTGACCGGACTAGCTGGAAACACAATTACAGGGGTTCTCCCTTTTCCATTTTAGCTGAACGAGCGGAATGTAAAGGGGCAAGCACAGGAGCCGGGCAACCCAACTATTGACCCAAGACATAGTTCGAAACCAATGCATATAAAGCGAATTCCAAGACACCGAACGCATAATCAATTGTGCGTAAGGCGATTTTTTAAACTCGAGCCCCCAATCAGTTAGCCGGTTGCATCGTCATGTATCGAACAGTTTCACGAGAAGAGGGATAAAATAAAATATGTGCCAAAAAGGACAACGAGACAAACACGTATACTGATGTTGTATGTTTCTCAACAATTCTTATTGCTCGGGTTGCCAAAGCAACTGCATACAAGTATTTGAAAAAACAAATTTTATAGGATTGGTTGTACTAAGGGTCTTCGATTTGTGACCTTACGTCCTCGATGTGCCCTGTCGCTTGTCTATTCTTGCGCCTCCTGGGGAGTGGTGCACCCTGATAGGTGGTATTGTTCGGCGAACGGATCTTCCAAATAAGGTATTGAGAGGTCGCCGAAGTATGGATAAACTTTACGCCTTTAGTAGGCCCTTGATTGTACCTGCAATGTGTCCGAAGACATTTTGATGGTAGTAGATCGGTTCAGCCGAACACTTACCCTTTTTTCCCCACCGCCACCCATGGAATTTTAAGTGCAAAGTTGTTCTTTGTTGGCACGTACTTTGCTGGTCCTAGGGCTATGCGATGGGGGGATAATCCCTATTTAAGGGGAGAGGATTGTTCTTAGAGCTCAGGCTGAGACCATGCACGCTTCCCCACCTTGCGTGCCTTTATGACAGATGTCCACGTTTGCCGATCATCGTTATAATTGAATTCAGCCACTAGGGCCAACGCATGTTCCTCAGTTCAGAGGGAGTGCTCTGTATTGTTCTTAACAGTAATGACCCCCATAGGGCCGGGCGTCCTGAGCTTGAGGTATGCATAGTGGGGGACGGCGTTACGTAGTCGGACGAGCAGCGCGTGATAGCCGTTGTGGAAGGGTACACTGTCGAAGATCAAGTCTTCGCTTCGAATGTTGTCGGACGAGCCGAACACTACTTCTAGGCTTACGTAGTCGTGCACCGGGCCTCGACGCCTGGAATCACTCCTTTAAAGGTACTGTTGTTGGGTTTAATCCTTGATGGATCTATACCCATCTTTTTCACCATGTTGAGTAAGTCAGGTTGAAGCTACTTCCTCCGTCCATTAGGACTTTTGTGAGGTGATACCCGTCTATAATGGGGTCTAGGACGAGGGCGGCCGAACCCCCGTGACGGATATTGGTCAGGTGATCACGTCGATCAAAAGTGATCGGGTATGCCGACCATGGGTTATACTTCGGGGCTACAGGCTCTACAGCGTAGACATCTCGAAGGGCACGCTCTCCTTCTTGGGTATATGGGTGGCATGTATCATGTTTACTATTTGTACCTATGGAGGGACTTTCTTCTGTCCGCCACCCATCGGACCCCAAGGCTCATCCACATCCTCGCTGCGAGAGCTCTTGCCTTGATCCTCGAGCATGAGTTTGCCGGCCTGTTTGAACACCCAACATTTACGGTGCGTGTGGTTGGCGGGCTTCTCTTGAGTGTCGTGGATTTGGCAAGGCCTTTCCATGATCTTCTCCAGCGGGGTGGGTCCATCACGATAGCCTTTAGGAGGCTTCTTCTGCTGCCCAGGTCAGGAATTGTGGAAGTCGGCGTTAACGGTTGTGTCATCGGCATCACTATTGTCATGCCGGCACTTGTTCCTGTTGCGCTTTGGTTTCCTGTTCTGTCCTGAACTTCGGAGGTGCCAGGATCTTCGGAGTTGTGAGTGTGTCTAGCTAGCCAGTTATCTTTGCCCATGCAAAAGCGAGTCATGAGGGATGTAAGGGCAGACATAGTCCGAGGTTTATCCTGGCCGATCTGGCGAGCCAACCATTCATCCCGAATATTGTGGCCGAAGGAGGCTATTGCCTCGGCGTCTGGGCAGTCAACAATCTGGTTTTTCTTGGTCAAAAACCGATTCCATAATTGCTGCGCAGACTCTCCGGGCTTCTGAACGACGTTGCTTAGATGAGTGGAATCGGACAACCAAACATAGGTGCCCTGGAAGTTAGATCGGAATGCATCCTCTAGGTCTTCCCAGCATCCATTGGAGTTTTCAGGGAGAATGATTAACTAGTCCCGAGATGGCCCCTTGAGTTTTAGGGGGAGATATTTGACGGCGTGGAGATCGTCTCCTCGCACCATGTGGATGTGGAGTAGGAAGTCATCAATCCATACGGTTGGGTCAGTTGTCCCATCGTACTGCTCTATGTTCAAGGGTTTAAACCCCTCTGGGAACAGATGCTGCATCACCTCGTCCGTGAAACACAGTGGGTGGGCGGCACCTCTTACCCGAGCTATGTCGCATGGTATTCGGCATCTGTTCTAGCCTGGCTGCGTTCCCCGCCTCTATTTTTGAGGTCGAGCCAGGGTCTATACCCATCCCATCTATTAGGTGAGTACCCTCTGGATCCATAAATGGATCTCGTACAACCTGTTGTATAGTCGAGGTCGTGGCGTAGGTCGAACCAATCATCGGGCTCTAGTGGCTCCTTTCGCCATCTTTGGGGCATCGTCGGCCTAAAACTGGTGTCGTCAGCCGTCCTGTCTCGTCCTCGAGGAGGTCGATCTGGCTCATCGTATGGGGTATGTTTAGGAGACGGCATGGTCTCGTCGTCGAATTGCGGCAACAACCTTCTACGTGGATAGCTCTTAGGTTGCTCCAACAGACCGGTACTGTATCCTTCCTAAGTTGCGAGGACACTTGTCCATTGATCATTAAGGTTATCTTGTTCGGCTTTAATCTGGACTTCTTTTGCTTTGAGGCTGAGGGCTGTTGCTATAAGTTGTTTCCTGAACAGTTCCTGATCTTCAAGATTATCAGGGATGTCGAAGTCATCGGCTCTCGGGATGTCCTCCTCCTCGACAGGGGGGATGAACTTGTCGTCCTCGGAATCGTTGAGATCATCGGTATTACGCTAGTCTTCAGGCCTCTCCTGACCCTCTAGCGGGTTTTCGGGGATTGTGGGGGCGCCAAGGTCTTCCGGGGTATCTTCGTCCCTTGCGCCGATGATAGCTTTCCTCTCCTTTTTGCCATTTGACCGTTTATGTGGCTTTCGGCGCCTTGACAGCGCTTCGCCCCACTTGTCGTCGTCGTTATTAGGCGTGTTCTCGCCATTAGAGGCGAGAGTGTCCATCATGTAGAGATCGTATGGGGAGGTGGCGGCCCATCGCCCGGTGTTAATGGGGGTGGGAGCGCAATCCTCATCATCTATGTATTCTGCCTCCTCGGAGGCATAGTCCATCATGTCGATCTTCGACTGTCGCTACCAAGTGGGTGGTGGATAGGACAAAAAAATTGTCCTGACCTACCCCTGATCCATCTGAGCATGGATCGAGGTTGGATCATCGGTAATCTTCATCGACGAGATACGATCTAGGGCCTCGTTGAGTATCGAGAGCTCGACCGGGTCAACCTACTCGGAGCTTTCGGAGTTGACCTCTGTTGCGTCCGTGCTAGGGGAGTGTTCGGCAGGAACAAGTATTCGGTTGTCTTGTAGTATGGCCGGAACCGGACTTAGAGTCAGGTTGTTGCCAGGGAAAATCCTGTGGTCACGAGAAAAAGAAGGATCCGAGTATAAAGCCTCGGAGTATTCGGGCGTGGCAGGCGAGACTGCGAGTCCGGTTAGCGAAAGATCACTCCGAGAGTCCACGGAGAACTATAGGTTCTCGAAATTGACCTCTTGATCAGAGGCGAAGCTCCCGACCTGGCCTAGATGGCCGGCTGGTCGGCATGCAGCACAATGCTTTGAAAGTGAAGATCTGTTCGGGGACAAAGGTGTCCATGTTGCGGACTTCTTCATTGATCATGACGCGAGCCATCGATTCCTTTGGTGATCACAGCAGAACTATCAATGAAAGCACCAATGTCGGTGTCAAAACCGGTGGATCTCGGGTAGGTGGTCCTGAGTTGTGAGACTAGAATTAATGGTAATAGGAGACAAGGGTCACCCAGGTATCGGGCCCTCCTATGGAGGTAAGACCCTACATCCTGCTTGATTGTATTGATGATGTATAGGTTACAACGTCAATCTACCTCGAGATCAGATAGCTCAAACCCTAGACGAGTTGTTCTCTCTACAACCTAAAACCCTCCGGCTTATATAGATGCCGAGGATATCTAGGGTTTACACATGGTCGGTTACACGCCGAAGGGATAAACATGCCTATTCGCTACATCAAACGTGGAGGACAAGCCGCGATTCCCGAAGCTTCCTTCCTGGAGATAGAGCCTTTGATCGATCCAATGTTCGGCAAATGGCCCATACAGTGTGACCCATAAGGAAATGGTCGGCCTCCAGAGGACCCCTTAAGCCAGGACTCCCTCAAGGATGCCACAAGGAGTATTGTTGCATACAAACTAGTAGAAAACAGGGCTTTGAAACGGGTCAGAATATTGCATTAGTCCCGGTTTGGTTACGAACCTGGACCAATGGGTGCATCAATCCTGGTTCGGGTGGCCAGGGTGCCGGCTGGGCCTTGGCAGGAACCAGTCCTTGTTCGTCTGACCCCTTTAGTCCTGGTTCCAGACACGAACCGGGACTAAAGGGGCTCGCTCCTGGCCCAGCCCCTTTAGTCCCGGTTGGTGCCTGGGACCGGGACTAAAGAGGCGCCTTTAGTCCAGGTTGTAGCCACCAACCGGGACTTATACAACGCATATATATATATGCTCGCCCCTGCCAGCTCACTCCTATGTTTTTTGGCCGGACTCCGTTTTCGAGGTGTGTTGCTCTCTGTTCTCACCTACTATGCACATGAGATGTTTGATAAAATGCCGCAGCCACACTTAAGTTTTCACCTCTCCAATCTTGACCTCGAATCTACATTTTCCCCAAGATTTGTTTAGGTTTGGCGGTGCACCAACTACACAAGTGTTCTAAAAGGTTTGGCAGTGTTATTTCTTCAGTAATAACATTTGATCACTACTATACTTTGGTTTTGATGTGATGATGAACTTATATTAATTTGATCACTTATCTATTGATGATGTTCTGTAATGGTTTTCAAGGATATATCACGAATCACCTTATAATTTTCTTCTTTCAACACTTCATCAAAAAATTCATGATTTTTAAGCAAAAATTCATAGAGATAATCAAGTGCACTCAACTCACTCGCAATTGGTTCATCATAATTCGGTCTATTGAAAAGATTAGCAAGTGGATGAGGATCCATATCAATAGATTTTTAGCAAGCGAAGATGCAAGCAAATAGAAGGCACATGGCAACATACACTACTAGGAAAACGGCTATAGATAATATGGACATTAATGGCGCACCACACATGTGGTGCGCCATTAGTATATAGTAGTGGCGCACCATGTGTTGGTGCGCCATTAGTGTGATGAACACTAATGGCGCACCACACCCACGATGCGCCACTACTAACAAACTTTTTTATTTTTATTTTTCCAAAACTAGTAATGGCGCACCAGGGCACAGTGCGCCATTACTAGTTATAACTAGTAATGGCGCACCACTCACCCGGTGCGCCACTACTAACAATTTTTTTTACTTTTTTTATAACTAGTAATGGCGCACCAGTGTAGAGTGCGTCATTACTAGTTCAAACTAGAACTGGTAATGGCGCACCACACACACGGTGCGCCACTACTAATTTTTTTTTGCAAAACTACTAATGGCGCACCACCTAACTGATTACTAATGGCACACCGGTTAGGTGGTGCGCCATTAGTACTTTTGCAGTACTACAAAATGCATCCCCCGGTGGACCGCCTTTTCAGATTTAAAAATAAATAAAAGAAAATGATGGAAATGTCAAAAAAATAAGAGAAAATAAGTTTCCCATGTGATATATGGTCTAGTTGTATGGAAAATTTACAAATATGAATTTCGACTTTATTTGCAAAATCTCTCTGGAATTTAGTAACATGGGCATAACTTTTGCATACGAACTCGGATTAAAAAGTTTTTTATATGAAAAAATCATCTACTCGAAAAGTTACATCCGAATTCAACGGGAAAACCCCGTTGAAGATTTTTAGAATCCCCAAAAACCTAACAGAATAAAAGATACGGGGCTTTTAAGATTTAGAGGGGAATTTAACAGAAAAAAAATTATTTTGATTTTTTTATTTGGAAAAAATGTTCAAAATATGATACGTAATATGACCGGGAAGTTTGAAATATTTTTACAAAAATTCATCACACTCATGAACACTCATGAATATGAACAAAGTCTCAGACATCAACAAGGTTTAATAGGATTGATATGATAGATATATCAACAAGTGCCTGTTAAGTGAGCTGGTGCTGGGGTTGGATTGGGGTTGGATAGAACTGACAAGTTAAGCGTGCTCGAGATGGAGTACTGTGAGGATGGGTGACCTTTTGGGAAAAAATTGAAAAAAAAAATTCTAATTTTTTTTTTCAAAAATTTTTGTTAGTAATGGCGCACTCGTATGTGGTGCGCCATTACTAAGTCAGATAGTAATGGCTCACTTGTATGTGGTGCGCCATTACTAAGTCGGATAGTAATGGCGCACCGTGAGCTATACTAATGGCGCATCTGTGGTGCCCCATTAGTAAAAAATTCTAATGGCGTGATGCTAGTGGTGCACCTATAGTGCGCCATTAGTAGCCAAAACAGGTGCGCCACTAGCAGGCCTTTTCCTAGTAGTGAGAAGCAAACATAGCAAACAAGAGATCTACAGAAGAAGGCCAAATAAAAACGAAAAACTTTTTGATATTTTCTGAAAATTGTTTTAGAAGTGGGGGAGAGGAAAACGAGTGGGAAATGGCAAATAATGTAAATGCAAGAGATGAGTTTGTGATGGTACTTGGTAGGCTTGATGTGTATCCTCCCCGGCAACGACGCGAGAAATCCTTCTGGCTACCTTTTGGGCTTACATTGGTTTTCTTTTGAAGAGGAAAGGGTGATGCAGCAAAGTAGATAAGTATTTCCCTCAGTTGTTGAGAACCAATGTATAAATCTAGTAGGAGGAACAAGCAAGTCACTAATGAATGCACCTACGCAAACAATCAAACTCTTGCACCCAACATCATAAAGAGGTTGTCAATCCCTTCACGGTTATTTGCAAGGATTAGATTGGATAGAGATAGATGTAAAAGATTGCGGAAAGTAAAAAGTAAATAATTTGCAGCAAGGTATTTTTGGTATGTTTGGTTTATAGATCTGACAAAATAATATGGAAACTAGACCCGGGGGCCATAGGTTTCACTAAAGGCTTCTCTTTTAAAGGAAAATATCACGGTGGGTGATCAAATTACCATCGAGCAATTGATATAAAGCGAATAAATATGACGATATCCAAGGCAATGATTATGCATATAGGCATCACATCCCTGTCAAGTAGACTGAAACGATTCTGCATCTACTACTATTACTCCACACATCGGCCGACTCATGCCTGCATCTAGAGTATTAAGTTCATGAACAACAGAGTAATGCATTAAGTAAGATGACATGATGTAGAGGGATAAACTCAAGAAATATGATGAAAACCCCATCTTGTTACCCTTGATGGCAACAATACAATACGTGCCTCGCTACCCATACTTTGTCACTGGGTGAGGACACCGCAAGATTGAACCCAAAACTAAGCAATTCTCCCATTGCAAGAACCAATCTAGTTGGCCAAACCAAATTAATAACTCGAAAAGACTTACAAAGATATGAAATCATGCATATAAGAATTCAGAGAAGAACCAAATAATATTCATAGATAAGCTGATAATAAACCCACAATTCATCAGATCTCGACAAACACACCCGCAAAAGAGTATTACATCGGATAGATCTCCATGAAGATCATGAAGAACATGGTATTGAAGCACAAAGAGAGAGAATACTCCATCTAGCTACTAGCTATGGACCCGTAGGTCTGTGGTGGACTACTCACGCATCATCGGAGGGACAACAAAGATGATGTAGATGCCCTTCGTGATTGGATCCCCCTCTAGCAGATTACCGAAAAAGGCACCAAGATTGAATCTCTCGGGAGCGGAGTCTTCTGGCAGCGGAAAAGTATTTGCGCTTCTCTTTTTGGTATCGGGGGAATATTTGGGTATTGATAGGACGAAATACTTTGGTATTGTGGGAATATTTGGTTAGGAGTCCTGCCAGGGAGTCACAAGTCTGCCAGGCGTGGCCACGGGGGTGGCCGCGCCCCCTGGCTTGTGACCTGCTAGCAGGTCCGTTGCCTTGCGCTCCAAGCCTGGTAGGTGTCTTCTCGTCCAAAAAAAATCATCGTGAAGATTTTGTTCCGTTTCGACTCCGTTTAATATTCCTTATGTCCAATACTAAAAACAAGGAAAAAATAGAAACTGACACTAGGCTCTAGATTAAAAGGTTAGTCCCAAAAATAGTATAAAATAGAATATTAATGCATATACAACATCCAAAACAGATAATATAATCATGAAACAATCAAAAATTATAGATACGTTGGAGACGTATCAAGTATGAGGAATTGAACGCATGCTCGGTATGTAGGGCATTGCGGTATACGATCAGACGAGATGACCCTGGTGATGTTGAGGGCGAGTGCCTTAGGAAGAGGGTTCCTGCCAAGGTGATGTGGCATGCTCCGATAATACCACTGTTGAAACGTCTATTCACAAACAAAGAGCATGCCAAGTTGTTACAATGGCATAAAAAAGACTGTAAGAAAGACGGGAAGTTGAGAGCACCCCCTGACGGGTCGTAGTGGAGAAAAATCGAGAGAGACTAGCCAAACTTTGCAGATGACCCAACGAACGTATGGTTTGGTTTAAGTGCAGATGGCATTAATCCTTTTGGGGAGCATAGAAGCAATCATAGCACCTAGCCCATGACTCCATGTATCTATAACCGTCCTCCTTGGTTGTGCATGAAGCGAAAGTTCATTATGATGTCAGTGCTCATCCAAGGCCCTCAACAACCTGACAATGACATTGATGTGTACCTAAGGACATTAGTTGAAGAACTTTTACAACTATGGAATAGAAAATCTGTACGTGTGTGTGATGAGCATGAACAAGAGGAATTTGACCTACGAGCGTTCCTGTTTTTAACCATCAATGATTGGCCTGCTCTTGGTAATCTTTCAGGATAGTCAAACAAGGGATACAACGTATGCACGCACTGTTTAGATGATACCCAAAGTATATATTTGGACAGATGCAAGAAGAATGTGTACCTAGGACATCGTCGACTTCTTCTGACCAAGCATGCCTGAAGAAAGAAAGGCAAACATTTCAAAGGTGACACAAATCACCAGAAGAAGCCTGGCCTCCGTACTGGTGATGACATGCTTGATATGGTCAAGGATTTAAAAGTAATCTTTCGAAAGGGTCCTGGCGGACAATCTGTTCCGACTGACGCTGAGGGACGCGCACCCATGTGGAAGAAGAAATCCATATTTTGGGACCTACCCTATTGGAAAGACCTAGAGGTGTGCTCTTCAATCGACATAATGCACGTGACGAAGAATCTTTGTGTGACCCTGCTAGGATTCTTGGGCGCGTATGGGAAGTCAAAAGATACACCGGAGGCTCGGGAGGACCAACAACGTGTGCATGAAAATGACGGCATGCATCCAAAGCAGTATGAAGGTCCTGCCAGCTATGCTCTTACCAAAGAAGAGAAGGAAATTTTCTTTGAATGCCTGATCAGTATGAAGGTCCCGTCTGGCTTCTCGTCGATTATAAAAGGAATAATAAACATGGCAGAGAAAAATTCCAGAACCTAAAGTCTCATGACTGCCACATGATTATGACGCAAATACTTTCGGTTGCATTGAGGGGGCTTCTACCGGAAAATGTTTGATTAGCCATTTTGAAACTATGTGCATTCCTCAGTGGAATCTCTCAGAATGTAATAGATCCATAAATCCTACTAGTGTTACAGAATGATTTGGTGCAATGTCTTGCCAGCTTCGAGTTGGTGTTCCCACCATCCTTCTTTAATTTCATGACTCACGTCCTAGTTTAACTAGTCGACAAGATTGCCATTCTGGGTCCTGTATTTCTACACAATATGTTCTCCTTTGAGATGTTCATAGGAGTCTTGAAAAAATATGTTCGTAATCATGCTAGGCAAGAAGGAAGCATCTCCACGGGCCATTAAACAGAGGAGGTCATTGGGTTTTGTGTTGAATTTTTTTCCTCACCTTCAGTCGATTGGTGTCCCTAATCGCAGTATCAGGGAAGACTGAGTAGAAAAGGCACATTAGTAGAGAAATCAATAATATGTAAGGAAGAGCATTCTTGGGCACATGCACACTACACGGTTCTACAAAATTCTACCTTGGTGGCTGTCGTGCTACATGTAATATGGACATATCAAAAACTTTGAGGAGAATTTTCAAGACGCTAATTATGGAGTTCAGTTGTTAGACCCGGTGTCACCAACACTTATGACCCGGCGTTATCAAAGAGAGCATAACCCGCCAGATTTAATATAAGCCGCCCTGTTTCATAACAATGGAAGTCCGGTTTACATCAGATGGATTTTCATCCCAATATTTTTATTAAGTCAGCTGCATTCTAATTATTTGACCCAACATCACCAACGATAATGACCCGGCATCATCAATGATTATAACCCAGAGGATATCACCGGCCAAGAGCATTGGAAGCCAACTCAATGGCATATGGGTATTCTATTATCAATATTTTTCAAAGGACATTGACAAGCAAGATGGTTATCAAGACGACTCATTCATAGGCAGAAAACACCCGGATTTCTGAGGAGCCATTATACAAGCCGGCCAAAGGAGCAAACCGGCCACTTAACATATTTGTTATTTTTATTTCAGGAGCTTACCATGAATAAATTCAAGCTAACCTGTGGGCTAATGACGGGGATATACCCCATGGTATGACCCGGCCTGGCAACTCATAGGAGACCCGACCGAAGACATGACATTCTTATTTGAGACCCGGCAGGTGAGTCGCAGGAGGACCCAGCCCAAGACCCGGTAGGTGAGCCGGCGCGAGGCGGTTCACAAGAGAAAGCCCACAAGAGAAGGCCCAAAGAGAGAAGGATTCCATTAAAGGAAATAAGACCCGGAGTAGGATTCGTGAGAGACGAGTCCTACTCCTACTCCTAGTAGGACTCTATTTGTAAGCCTACCCTCTCCACTTATATAAGGAGGGGTAGAGCACCCCCCTAGAGGGACAAGTTCAGAAGAGACACAAGTCCACAAGTTTAGACTACACAAGAGATTAGAGAAAGACATATTAGAGGCTCTTGTGATTAGAGGTAGCAATTAGCACCCTTGTAATCAAGAGATCTTCATCATCATACATACCAGACAAGCAGGGCGTGGGATTTTACCTCCATCGGAGGGGCCGAACCTGGGTAAAACTCCGTGTCTTCTCGATTCTGATTAACCCCTTCAAGCCGCCACGTAGTTGTGTCTCGCCCCGAACCTAAGTCCGTTGACCCGGACATCTGCCGTGACAAATCCACGACAGTGGCCCCGTGTATGAATGAACACAAGAATATTCTACGTTGCACACACCCGGAGCAGTTTGACGACTGGATTACATGTGAACACATCGATACTTTCGGTGGTTGGTTGCAAATGCATCTCATGCCTAACAACACTATTGCAGATGACCTGTACGTGTTGGCCAGGAAAACATCTTCGACAGTATTAGCTTACCAAGGGTACGAGATAAATGATAATACATTTTACATGATTTCCCAAGACAAAAAGAGCATCAACGAAAACTTTGGTGTCCGCTTTGATGCAGCAATCACTAATGGGGCAAAGGACACATACTATGGTTACATAGAGGAGATATGTGAACTTGACTATGGACATGAATTTAAGGTCCCTTTGTTTCGGTGCAAATGGGTCAATATGTCAGGAGGCGGCATACAGATAGACCCGCGCCATGGAATGACAATAGTGGATCTCAACAATCTTGGTTACACAGATGAACCATTCGTCCTAGCCAATAATGTGGCGCAGGTTTTCTATGTGAAGGACATGTCTACCAAACCGAGAACAAAAAGATAAGGAAGTAGATACATCAAACGATGAGACAAAATGAAACATAGTTCTTTCAGCTTAAAGAAACATCGTGGGAGTGGAGGGCAAGACAGACAAGTCTGAAGATTATGAAAAGTTTCATGAAATTCCTCCCTTCAAAGTGAAGGTTGACCCAAGCATCTTGTTAAACGATGAAGATTATCCATGGTTAAGGAGGAATAACCAAGGAACACACGCGAAGAAAATGTGAAGACTTTCTGTCAACAACTATTCTGATGATGGCTTTCATCTATAATATCACTACAGTTTCATGTGAAGAATTGAAATCCTTTTGTAACAGACGTATTTTCATCCGAAAACCATGATACTTCGAAAGAGATTGTCCATTTTGTACACGAAGTGCATCTAGTTTTTCCTGTAACCCTCTCAAATTTTTAGCACGTGCTATGTGGGTGAAATTATGACAGCATGCCAACTTTTCAACCATGTCAGAGTTCATTTGCAGTGCTTTTCAATTCAAGGACATTTTAGCTTAAAATAAATTATGAAATGCATGAAAAATAGCAAATGAAGTCAGAAAAAGGTTGAAAAGTGATGATGTGGATTTGAGTGGTGCATATTGATTGCTGAAAAACTATTGAGTACAAATATGTTTGAAAAATTGAAATCTTTTTGTAATAGACGAGTTTTCATCCGAAACGCTAATACTTCGATAGAGATTCTCCAGTTTGTACACGAAGTGCATCTAGTTTTTCCTTTAACCCTGTTAACTTCTTAGCACATGCTATGTGGGTAAAATAATGATACAATGCCAACTTTCAACAATTTCAAAGTTCATTTACAATGCTTTTAAATTCAGGGTCATTTTAGCTCAAAATAAATCATGAAATGCATGAAAAATAGCAAATGAAGTCACAAAAGGGTTGAAAAGTGATGATATGGCTTTGAATGGTTCATATTGAGTTCAAATATGTTTTAAAAACTGAAATTCCTTTGTAATAGACGTGTTTTTGTCCAATCAAAGTTATTTAACTTAATATATAAAATTTATGCAACTAAATATATCAAAGTCATTTTTGTTAAAAACCTTAATAGCAAAAAGAATATTCATAAAGTATTTTTTGTTAAGAACTTTTAATATGCAAAAAATAATATAAAAATAGAAAAAGTGAAAATAGATGCGCTTATAGGTAAAATTTGACCTAAATTCAAAGTGGTAGTAAGTGCATAATAGCACATACTAGCATTTTGAATTTAGGTCAAATTTCCTGTATAAGGACATCTATTTACTATGAGAAGAACTTAACAAGGCAGAGAGGGCCGGGCTTAGAAACTGGTGTGGGTGCCTCTCGCTTGGCGAGGTGGGACTAAACTCCCACCATAGCCAGGACCAGCCCTTTAGTCCCGGTTGATGGCTCCAACCGGCACTATAGCTACCCCTTTAGTCACGGTTGGAACCATCAACCGGCACTAAAGGCCCTGCTTCCTGCCCTTTTGCCTGGCGAAAACCACCATTAGTATCGGTTGGTGGCTCCAACTGGGACTACAGGGCGGCCTTTAGTCCCGGTTGTAGCCACCAACCGGGACAAAAGGTTAGCCTATATAAGCGGGACTTGGAAAATTTTCCAACTCCATCTGCTTTCCCTCTCCCCTAACGGCGCCGAAAACCACCTCGACGCCGCTAGGCTGCCGAATCTCGCCGTCGCCTCCCCGAGCCCGCTCGCTCCTTGTCGTCGCCCCCGACGCCGTCGCCGTCACCGTCCCTCGTCGCCGCGCCCAACGTCATCGCCTTCCCGACGCCGCCGCCTCCCCCGACCTTGTCGCCTCCCTGAGACCGCTTCGGCCTCCTCCTCCTCCTAGGTGAGCCGCCGGCCACACCACCGCTCGCTCCTCGTTTTTTTAGATTTTTTGGAAACTATCATTTTATCATTCATAAATAGTAAGGGCTTTGCCAAAATTGATATTCTACGAAAAAGTTGAACTATATACCATCAATTAGTTCATTATGTACTCTGTTTTTATAGCATATCTAGGTACAGTATATAAAATGATCATAAAATCCAATGTGTAAAATGAAATTCTCATACACAGTAAAAGTATAAGCAGTTCTTCTGTTGATTATAACAATAATGAGATCTTGACGCATAGCTAACAGTGCTATGCAGGCTATATGTGATCTTTGAAATTACAGAAGTTTCAGTAGTGGTAGGAAGAAATTACAGTCCCGCTAATTTAGATTTAGATATGCTATTATGATGTTGATTGCCCCTCTTAGTTGAGTCCAGTGTGATGCATATCTCAGTGGTCATCACAAGTCTTACTTGTGTGATCATCGAACTACACATATTGTTATTTTCATATTGTTTTTTTTACCAAAATGATAGAAATGCTAAATGATACCCTTTGGATACACAACAGCTCTGACCTCTAAATCTCACCATAATGGTATTGTTGTTTTATTGTTGTTAAATAAAATGATATTTGCTATAGCCACAATTTGTTCTCGTCGACGATGCCAATCCCACATCCTCGTCGTCGACTCGGCGCCGACAACCAGTTTGAGAGGCGCCATTTCCGGGACTGGGCTCCGCCGGGCTGGCACTGGGGGTGCTACCTTCCGGGGCGGGTAGTTTGGTGAGGAATTTGGGTATCCTCGTCGACCCGGAGCTTCTTTTCTGGCGGTCGCGTGGGCCACTATCGGTACAGAGACAACACGCAACCGATGAGGTGGTACGTCGCCATGTCAGGGAGGAGGACGAGCATGTCCGTCGCTACATGGTTGCGTTGGATGCGAGGTTCTCCAATACCTGGTAGTTTCTTCAGGGATCTCACCCGAGTTATGATCCTGTGATTGTTCCTTCTCTTTGGGTGTCCAACCACACACGCTTCAGGAACCGCGAGTGAACTAGATTATTCGATCTGTATTAGTGATAATATTCGATGCTTCATTAAATTATTCAAGATGTATTAGTGATATTATATGATAATATTATATGAAGAGTCGCTGACGATCGCCGGTGATGTTATATGTATTAGTGATATTATATGATTGCCATTGATTTTTAATCTTAAAATCATGAACACATGAAATATTGACGTCGTCTGACGACGATAGGATCCCTTAGTGCCCTTTGTGTTGGGACGACAAGAGTCTATGCGACATTTATCATCACCTGTACAACGATCGATCGTTCACCATCAAGCTAAGAAAAGAATTTAGTATTATTACGGTATGTACAGACGACATGTATTTTTTGTTAATGAAGTATGACGTGTGCTTTTTTGCTTTAATTAACCTTTAATTTTCTATTGTACAACTCGACTATTGCATTTCCTGTCATGCAAGATCCGCTGTCTTGGAGAAGTTTCATTTCAAAAGGAAGGACAATATAGAGCCTATGATAGCTCACCTAAGAACGGAGCACTACACTTCTGTGGTTAAGATGAAAAATAATGAAGATCACACATATTTTGGTTGTTCTAATTGGAGAGCATTTTGCCATGCGTATGGGTTGGATGAGGACATGAATATTATCTTCGATTTTGGTAGTGACGATATTCGTGATAATAATATAGATATTTGGGTGCATGCGGAGGATGACTTGATTCCGGTGCTACCTCAAGGTGCGTTTGTCAACAGATTTGTTAGGTACTTTATATTGAATTATTGATTATTGAAAAGTATTTGGTACTCATCTCGACTAATTTCTTTATTTTTAATTATCAACTTATTTCCGTGCTACAAGAACTACCCGACAGATAATAGATCGGACGTACTACAGTAAGGACTCCAAACTTACTTGGTTGGAGAAAGATCATCTCATCTCATTTATTCATGTTGTTCAACATCATAAGAAACATTACATGATTGGTAACATTTATCATGGATATGTGCCACTGTTGCACAAGTTAAACCCTTATAACTTCACTAGAGACAACTTTGTAATAATTTTTTTACTCTTGTGTCATTAGTCCATCCTTTTCATACATTGTTCTTCAGAAAAACTAGTCTGCTAACAATGTTATTATAACTTATGTTCTTCAATAGGTACTCCCACCAGAGACCGTTTCTAAATGGATATTTACCAAAGGTGATTTGCATATGGTTAGTTTACGGCCAATGAAAATAAAAGGATGGAGTAAGGCAATAACAGCATCCAGGCAAACACTTGGAGCCTATAAATTGCGCAAGCCAGAAGTTGGAGATAGGTTGATCTGTATTCTTCAATGGGGAGATGCAGGAGTTCATCTTTTTTATGCTATTTTATATATGAGAGAGCAGTAGTTAGTGTTTCCAACTTGTGATAACTTGATCATTTGCTAGTATGATAACAACCAGAATGATGAGGAGTTCACCTTTTTATGTTATTTTACCTTGAATGATGAAGATTGATTAAGATGATGATGAGTTGTAATATGACATATACCGGTACAAATTAGATGGATGCAATAGACCAAGTTGAATTAGAGGAAAATGCCAAGTTGAATTGCATCCATCTAATTTGTGCCGATGTTGGATGTTTTTGTTTCATAATTTATACTGATAATGTTGTATATTAGTATGTTTAACTGCGTGAAAATACAATATGAATATAAAAGAAAATGAAAACACAAAATGAAACATGGCCCTCTCCAAAAAAAACCTAGACCCCAGCGCTTTGCAGGGGTTGACACATGGATGACCTTTTGTCCGGGTTGGTGTTACCAACCGAGACTACATGTCCTCCTGGCTGGGCGCCCTACAGCGGCCGGGTGGAGCCCTTTTAGTCTCGGTTCATAAGCCAACCGGAACTAAAAGTATGGAGCTTTAGTCCCAATTAAGTTGTCCCGGTTCCAGAACCGGGACTAAAGGCCCTCTGAAACCGGGACAGATGCCCTGTTTTCTACTAGTGAAACATTTAGAAATAAATGGGCTTGGTCTATTAACAGTTTCTGAGACCCATAAGAAAAATGGCAAGTGATGGCGCTAAAGTTTAGTCTAATACTGCTTGTCAAGGAGGCGTTGGACCCCTTTATATTGTGGATTCTCCATACCACACATTGTAAGGTATGAAGAGAGAAAGAGAAGACAACGCGTGCACTCGCCTGACCCTTAACACCAGGACATTAAATTTGCCAATAATTCGAACACGAATCCTATTGGATTCATCAATTCTGCAGCACCATAAATTACCGAACACACTTCCCAAGAAAACTAAAAATAATGTAATAAATATTTCAGAATGGCTAGCCATACTTTGAAAGACGATAAACGATGATCGTGGGCCAATCAATCTCCAATGGCATGGCATGCCGTGTAAGTTGATGGTAAATTATCCGTCATTTATTTTTTTTGGAAGGGAGGAACAAAGCCTCCTGCATCTGCATCAATTGATGCATGCAACCATATTATTAACAAAGCTTAAAAAGGAAGTCTTAGATCCACAATGTATTCATGAATTGAGCATAAAACTAGTGCGGGAGTAAATTTAAACTACCACAGCCAGCAAAACCAAAACTAGACTACTATGCCTATACACATAGCCTATTATTAGTTAGTCATCCAAATCGGCTGAAGATGTCATCGGTTGCACCCAGTAACCATAAGCTCCCTGTAGTCCGCAGGAGTGAGTAACGACCATGTACGGATCCAAGCCATGGCTCTGTAGATAACTTGCAAAAAATTGTTGAAGTTCTCGCCATTAAAAATCAAATCATTTCTAGTGTTTCATATAGCCCAAAGTAATGCATCCAGTCCGGATATGATTTTATATAGTTACATCTACTCTATCGAGCCACATCCCAAATAGCGTATTTATGCTCATTGGTGGAATAATATTGAAGGCTATATGAACAATGCGCCATAATAGTTTTGCTAGTGGGCAATTGAGAAAGAGGTGTTTTATTGTCATGGATGACCATCGTTTACCCCACTTAAATTCATGGTCAGTGAAAGACCACTATGGCAAAGAATGTGTATCCTTTCACAAGTTGAACTGCATCATTGTAATAACCTGACATTCATATATAAGGACACCATACATCGTGGTGCAAATAACAGTACAACATATTAACCACACTTTTCTTCATATTGCAATAAGAGCACCATGGTACCACTACTTAGGAATATTCAGGGTACCTGCAAGCAGCACCTCTTATTTTAACTTTGATACTGGAGAAAGCATGAGCAGATAGTACCATGACTAAGGAACACTGGTGCTCTTAAGCTGGATACATGGTTGTGCTCTTCTGGAGTGCCCAAGATGTGTACTTACGGTTGATGAAGTCCGAAGCCACTGTATCCACATCCTTACTCACATCATCTATATTGATATCGTTGGCATGGTTGTCCTGAAATGTGACTTGTTTTGTGTGAGCTTGGACATGCTTTGCTCCTACTGCTGCCTCTTCTTCCTTTATAAGACTGGCATGGTTGTCCTGAAATTTGGCATGGTTTTGGTGGGCTTGGAAGTAAAGCATACAAGTATGAGACATTGGCCTGTGGCTCCTTACTTATGAGCTACGACGAAATGCTGGAAGAGTAGGAATTTGTTTGCAGTTGTGATGTTTTCTTGTCCTCTTTTATAGGCTAATGAGGATCCTTATTCTTAAGTCGCAAGTGGGTATCATATTCTCTACTTTTGACAATTTTGAGCGAGTCATTCTTGTTAACTTTGTCCATTCAAAATTGTTAGGCGCTGAATGACTCCATCTTTATCTTATAGTGGACCTAAGTAATTTGGCTAGCTAAGGTTCTAACTTATAGTGGACCTAAGATTAGTTCGTTCTGCAGTTTATTCTCTTCTTTTTAGTAGGAAGCGTTGGGTTTGTTTTCCCCTTCCGCTGATAAACCATACTCCTAGTAAGCAGTATCTTCATTCATATTCGGGCATGGACCAGTTACGGTACTTGTATATTCTACCCCTTTTCCTAATTTTGAACATAACAAGTGTCAAGCATGTTACCTGGCTTCTATAACTGTGCTGATTTCGCCATAGTTAATTCCATCCTTATCCACAGCAGCTCTGATAGCTGTGCCCACCATTTTCAATATGTTTAGTCCATGCATTCATAAAAAACTGGAAATACTAACTTGACTTTCTTTATTCTGAGTGGGCGAGCCTTCGAGTTGCTCTTGAACTACTTCGCAGGCGTTACTTCTTCCGAAAGGTGCACATATGAATTTAAAACTGTGTACTTCATCATCATATGCTCTAATTTCTCTGAATTTTTTTTGTCGAATTTGAATGGTGGATCTAGAGTTCATGCGTTGCCTACCCCCATTTTTCAGGTTCTGAAGAAATGTGGGTATTTCAAGTGGCTCGATGAGTACGTTGAGAGGTTGAAATTTGGGGCATCGACCCAAGAGCTCAATTTGGAGGAGCGGGGGACTTCTGAACGGGCGGCCCCTGCTGAACTGAAGTGTGAATTGAAGAAAATCGGCAAGCAACTAAAGCAGCTGGTCAATTTGAAGCAGCAGACAAATATGATGGTTGGAGCATTTTATTGTTGTGTCATTGCTATGTGTTTCTTTTACTTGATGTTCATCAATCACTAGAAATTGTTAGAGTTTCAGTTAGTGTGTCAAGCTAGTTTTAGGAGTTCCTAGTTTCAGTTATTGTGTCTAGCTAGTAGTTTCAGTAAAGCAAAACTTGCCTGAATTATTGTAATGATATTCTCAATTACAGTTCTATTTAGTCACTGGATTATTTTGCTCACCCTAATGAATAAAATGCAGCAATTGATGAATAGAATACAGCAGTCCATAAAATGCAACATTTCTTTAGTTAACAGAGTGCAGGTGCAGACTTCATGGTCAAACAAAAAAAATTATTGGGCCGTGGGACTGTGGGAAAAAGCAGGCCCAAATAGAAAATAGGTCCACCCGCTTGGTGCACCCATGTTGCTTCGACAAAAAAAGGCCGTGCACTAAATTTTGTGATGGATCTTTTTTTGATACATAGATGTAAATCGATAAAACATTATGTGATACATTAAATAAATTGAATCATTTTTAAGGAGGATAGATAGATCCATTCATGCAACACATGTATGTATTGTAATTATTATTAGTTTTTGGTTTACATATTTGTTGCTTGTCCACCAAAACAGTATGTGACACATTAAATAAATTAAATTATTTTTAATTAGGATAGATAGATCCATTCATGAAACACATGTATGTTTTGTAATTATTATTTTTGGTTTACATATTTGTTGCTTGTCCATCATTGTTTTCTGATTGTTTTTATGCATGTCTAAGGTTCCATGAAATTGTTCGGTAACTTGTTTTTCCCAAAAGTCATTGAGAGAGAATAGTATCTCAGCTCTAGTTGTAGCTACTGGTTGGATTATCACGAATTTAAGAAGCTCTCGGTCATTGATTGAGAGAGAAATTTCATTGTACAAAATGACTTTTCACGGGTCATTTTTTGTCCTTTTTACAGTACACAAAATTGTATTTTTTAATGTTTTGAGACGCCTTTTTTTTAATAATGGGTGTATCTAAACCTACAAGCCAAAACACCGTGTAACTACCCAGCAAGAACTTAATAATAGAAAGACACATAATATAGATAGATAGTTTGGGCCAACCAAGCCCACAACGGGTACCCATAGTACGCTCACAACTTCATTAACATGACACACATAAAGATACATAGCTTTAGCTAAATAAAGATACATATATCATCGTCTAAACCCTGGCCGCTGCCTTCCTTGCTCCTCCTCCAACTCGCTCCTCCTCCGCGCGCCGTTCGCTGCTCCTCCGCGGTGTTGTCGATGGGGTACGACAGAGTGTGCATGCGCCCCGCGGTGGGGAAGATGTTGGTGTAGTCCGTGAAGATGTTTTGGATGATGAAAGCGATGAATTCACAGCCACACTAGAATACACGGCCGAGGAGGTAGAACGCATCGAAGGAGTTGGTGAAGTGGGCAAGGGTAGAAACCACAACCCCGTTGTGGATGACCTCCTCGACTCGGTACATCCTTGGAGATCCCCGGGGGAGGTGGCCAAAGCCGAGCGCAAGGAAGGCATTGGTGAACTCCCTTGCGCCCCTCCATCTTGACATTGACAACACACGGAGTGTGTTTGCGACGTACATATCGGCGAGGTAGAGTGTAGGTTGGCCCGGTGTACTGCATGGCTGCGGCGGCCTGGTTTTGGGGTTGTTTGTGGTGGTGATAAGATGATGTAGATGGGAGAGGATGGGTGAGGAGGAGGAAGATGATAGGTGGCTTAAATAGCCCTAGTGCGACATGTTTACACCGGGTGGAAGTAATGAGCGGGCGGTGTTGGGTGGCATCGGGTGAGGGGATGGGTGTGTGTACATGTGTGTACATGCATGGGAAACCGAAAGCGGCATCAATAGCCAGGCTGCGATGTTTTAGCGTTGCATGCTCTGTGTTGTCGGTCGGGGTTCACGTCTGCTCGTTTTGTGCGTGTGCCACACGTGCATGCCTGCATGCATGCGTCGACGACTGCTCGCTCGCATGCATGGTAATGTAACCTGTTGGCGAAGGCCTGGCTAGAGGGAGGCATGGCAACCTTCGGTCCAAAGGTCCAACGGGTGGGCTTCTTGACCACAACCTAACAGTGAGCATGCATGGCAGCAGCCCACCCTCGAGCGCCAAACAAACCAAGCGCGAAAAAACGGGGGTTTTAAAATCTCGCCAATCACAATGCCGAACTAGTGTCATGTGGATCGCTGACGTGGCATTCTAGGCTGGTCCACACCGTTTGACGCGCAACGATTCAACGGCTAGAAATGGTTGGGGGGGGAGTGATCCAGCGTTCTCAAATATGGCCAATCAGAGTGCCTCACTTGGATCACCGACGTTGCCCTAGCACTTGATCCACACCGTCCATTCGCACATATCCAATGAGCCAGAAAGGTGCGGGGTTTTGGCTAGGGTTTGAGGGGTTTTGAAGAGGTTATGAGGGATTTTGAAGTGTATGAAACTTTCACCCGTCATAGAAAAACCTTCCAAAATAAGAAACCTGGTCTATGGGTATATTTATGATAAACCTTCACAAAACATAGCTATCAAGAACGAGGTTGTGTGGGTATGTTAGGCTTTAGGATTAAGCATGTCATCGCTTATCCAAACGATCCAATATTGGCCTTGGACCCTATATTTGCACACTGAAAGTCAAGTTTTGAGTTTTGGGCTCATTTAGAAAATGTTGGAAAACAACTTGTTTGCAAATGGGGCGTTTATCCTAGCTTTGGAGCTCATTTGGAGCACATTTTTCATGACTAGTGTTTCACTCAACAAAAAGTCATCGGATTGGTCACCTAACATGCATAATATTTGAGAAAGCATTGTAACATCAATACCCAAACTAAACAACTTCAAATTTGAATTTTGTCTCAAATTTGAAATTCTGTCAGAATTTGAATAGAGTTACACAAATACCCATCAAAATAAAAATAACATTACACAATTTTTTACACAAATCTAGGCAAGTTTTTTTATTCAGACAAGAACAATACTTCACTTCTACTTATTCTTACCACTCGATTTCTTTTTCTTATTCTTGGCACTTGTTGGTCCTACGACGGGTACGACACCCAGTTCACTCAATCTCTTGGTTGTCTTCACTGGACCATCTAGAATAGCTTTAGTTGGCACCACAACATCTTAATGAGTCTTAGTTTGCACAAAATTAACTACATCATCTTCAATTTGTAACACAACTTCCAATATAGGTTCAGTTTGCACATCAACCGCATCAACTTAAGTACTAGTTTGCACCACATTCTGCTCATTTTGCTCATCTTGCACCACAACATCATCCAAAGTTTGCTCATCCTGCACCACAACATCATCCAAGTTTGGCTCATCTTGCACCACAACATCATCCAAGTTTGGCTCATCTTGCACCACAACATCATCCAAGTTTGGCTCATCTTGCACACTTTCATCAAAACTTCTCTTTTTCTACAACCATTGATTCTTGCCATTTTGATTGCCCAGCAATCTTCAACAACAAGGGGTTGACCTCCATGCTTCCTCCTGAAAAACAAAGCTTGTAATTTGGCTAGTACCTAAAAGCAAAATCCAAATAAAAACAAACAAAACATAAACATACTTTGGCCTTTCAGGAGTGTAACGACATTTTGGAGATCCTTTTCGATCCCCAAGTTCCTGGCACAACTTGCATCTATTTTTGTTACCTTTTTGGGACCTTTTTTGCTTTGCATCCTTCTTCCCCTTCCCCTTTTTACTACTCCCACCTTTCTCAAGCCATGTCTTGAATCTACTCTCTTTAGGGCTTCCATCCTTTCTTTTTGTTAGGCGAGGACACATGGAAAATTCAATTTCCACTTCAGGCCACTCAGACTGATCTGTAAGTGCTGGATTGGAGTTCCATATGCAGCCTTGAATATTGCCACTGAGTAATATTCATGCAAATATGGGTGCATGTTTATCTTGGGTTGGGAGGCTAAGAAAAGTATGGCAAGGTCACATGGTTTCGAGGTGTGTTGGCACTCGAGGCAAGTGCAGTCATGCAACTCAGTGTTAACAACATGACTCCTTCCAGTCTTGGCATCTCTAACTTCAGCACACCACAAGGAAGATTTTTGAACAAACTAATGTGTAAAATTTCTGCTCCTATTCACCACCTGTTGTACCACTGAAGGAAGCTTATCCCCTTGCAGAAAATCACCAATCCTTCTTCTCAATTCCAACATGCACATGATCATGATCCTGATTTTGTCAACCATGACATGCACAGGCAAGTTCTTTAGCTACTTTATCTTTTTGTTAGAACTTTCTGCCAAGTTATTATTGATATGATCACACTTGATGGCAGTGTTAAATCCGACTTGTAGCACAACAAAGGATGATAGGTGTTCAACCATGGACCAAACTTACTGCATGCTGCTTTTATCTTATCAAGATGATATGAATGTGTCTGTTTGGTGTAAGCACTTGTTGTTGGCTATATTCTCCCAAATTCTTCTCCTCTGAATTTTTTGATCAAATTCATCCACATATGGCCGAAGCACTCCCTCTGCTCACAATGAGGAAAAACATTCTTCACTGCATTTTCGAGCCCTTTGCATGCATCTGTTTGTATTACCAAAGGTGACAATGGGCCTATGCATCTTTTTCAACTGCATCATGAACCATGTCCATGAAATCTCTGTCTCTGACTGAAACAAACCAATAGAAACAGGGAGCATCCAGTTGTGTCGATCCAAGGCATTGCATGCTACCAATTGATCATTCCCTTTGCCAGTCAAAAAAGATGAGTCTATGCTCAAATATGGACGGCACCCTGCTTTGAAGCCATGTATGCAAGGCTTTAAAGCCATATAGAAATTGGAGAAAAGAAGTCTACCATCCTCTATTACCTCAGTATCTATCTCCACAACACTACCAGGTGACCTCTTCTCCAGCTCTGATTTGAAGTTATAAAGCATCCCAAAAGTATTTCCCCAATCACCATATAATTATTTCATTGCCCTTTGTTTTTCTTTCCACACTATGGTATACTTCACCTTAATGGGGTATTGCTTTTCCAAGTCCACTTTAAGTTTCTCGGTTGTGGTGTTTGGTTTCTTATCTTAAATTGGAGTGATCTTTTCTCCAATCTAAAGTTGTGATGTCATGGTTGATACTCTCTATGAACTTGTAATACAAGTATGTTGATTTGGGATTTGATTAACCCTAATGGTACTTCCATCAGGTTGAATTCTAGCAGATATGCACCACTTGCAAGGCCTGACACTTCCATGAAATCATCTGCACCTTGCATAAAATTTCTTTCTATCAGTCCACATAGTCTTAGCATCAAACTCATGTTTGACTGCATAAGTCTTGAAACACATCCTGAACTCTTTCATGCTTGGGAACAACTTTCCTACTTCAATAACATGATTTTGTTTGTCATACACACTTACACGCTCATCACTATGTGTATCATCTGCATCATCTGCAGCATCTTTCATTAGTTGTCCATCCACATCTTCACAAGCATCTATCTTAGCATCATTAGGCAAACTCGATTCACCCGTATCTTGCTCATCTTGATCATCTACTCGATCTACTAGAATGTCAATTTGTTTGGCCATATCGGTGTCAGTCATTGGAGCATTGACCAAATCAGTAGTGTCTTCTAATTGTACCGAATCCCAATCAACACAAAGAACCCTTGCAGCAGCATCACATACCTCTTCTGCATCTTGATGAGCCCCCTCTATTACTGTCACTTCAACCGTACACATGTGAGTTATCTATCTCTATGAAGCCCAATTATCATCTACCATCTGCGAAGCCAACTTTGAGGGCACATATCCAACCTTAGAATTTGATTTCAGATCAACGAGCTCCGCATGAAAGGTTGTCTGTTTGCTTGCGTAGCTGTCTTGTCAATCGATTTCATCAAGCATCTCTTCACCATTCTCAATTCTTACATGCTCACCCTTCCAATTATCAAACCGTAACAACGCTACCTCTTGCTATGGACCCCAAAAAATGCTCTCCCCTATTTTCTCCACCAAATTCTTCACGGCCTTCTCTTGCATGTTCTCTAGTTCTTGTGGATCAATCTCTACAAATTCGACCTCCCATTTCACAATTGTATCTCACTCGATGTCCCGCATGCTACCATCACCTAGCTTTGCCATAGAAGGAAAGAATTTGATAGTGAATTTGAAGGTTTGAGCACCATCGCCCCTGTTTGTCAATGGTGGGCTGTGTGAGCAAGTGGAAGAAGACGAGGCACAAATCACATAGGTTGCACTACAAGAAATATGTTATCATGTGACCTTCTGTCAGTGACCTTGGAAAACATGGTCGTAAATCTATGACCTTTTGAGGCAAATTGGTCATAAGCTATCCGGAGGGGTCCTAACCCTAAACACCAACGACCATTTTGGTCAGAAAGGTCGTAATTTCCTTAATTGGAATGGTCATAAAACGAACAACACCAGTCCACTTCCTTATTTCTAGCTGATAATGACCAATATAAATGGTCGTAAGCTATGACTCAGCACCACCTCATCAGTTTTGCCTATGTGTCATGTCCATGTGTCTATTTTTGCCTACGTGTCATGTCCATGTGTCAATTTTTGCCCTAGGTTGTGAAGCAACCTATATCTCTGTTATTCCCAAAATTCCCAAACAATTCTCATAAATTCTTTGTATCATATCTCCATCAAATATGTCAAAAACCTTCCTTGCCTAGTTTAAAAATATTCATTTTCCTATTCTATTCAGAACAACACTTTGTGAAGGAAGTGCTACTTATATATTCTTGATTGCCCTAAAAAAATTTGGGAACTCTTTCATATCCAAATCATTGCCTCATGGAAAAATTCATCTCCATTTGCCTAGTAAATCGTCCTCGGAAAATTTCCAAAATATTCGTTCACCTAGAAGCTTTGTGAAGGAAGTACTGGCTATGCATATCATAACGAGTTGAAATTTTGCCAGATTTTCTATATGCCCAAATAATAGCTATCCACAAAATTTCAGCCCCGTCTAACAGTACATGTGAGATCACCATCCAATCTTTGGTTCTAGTAATATTTTCAGTTTGTGAAGGAACTACATTTTATATTTCTTTATAATTGCTGAAACTTTACCAGTACATGACCATGATCACATAAACTCCCTCCACCAAATTTTAGCTCATTTAATTTAGCCAATTTCCCTCAACATTTTTCCTAATATTCTCTTCAATGGAGGGCATTGTGAAGCAAGTACCATTTTTATTTACCCAAATAGTATGATATTTTTACAGTGCCTTCATATGCCCAAATTATCATCCTCCTACAACTTGCAGCTTAATCCAATCATCTATGTGAGCCCAGCTTCAATTTCTACTTTGTGTCCAGATTGGAACATTGCAAAGCAAGTGCTATATAGACCCATCATATTGCCATCAAACTTTTTGGGCGGTCTTCCATATCCAAATAATTTCCACATGCCAATATTCAGCTCAATCCATTCATTATTTTGAGCCCAGCTTCAACATTAATATTTCTCTCCAATGTGGCACTTTGCAAAGGAACTACCACCTAAGATTATAAATTTGACCTTAAAATTTGTGAAGACAGTCTTCTTCGTAGATGATCATCTTCAGCCAAAACTCACGTCCATTGTCCATGTGTATTTCCCGTACCGCTGATTAAACACTTGGCTGCTAATTCATTTTTGAGCATAGTTCCGTCTCCTCATAAGATTCTTCCACTGTAATTTTCTTCCTAGCACCTACCTTGGGAGTGTCAAGCCCACTAGACAAGCCTATGCCATCTAGAACACATGGAAATGCCACGGTCATGCGGTGACCACGTGGCGGGCATGCGAGTTTACGCGCTCTGAAGTTGGGGCACTCGGCCACCGTCCAAACCTCGACATATCGCCACCAAACCATGTATTTCTTATTAAACAGATACTTATGTAACTAGAAATGAAAAATCATGAGCAAACTATAAGGCAACTGCAGTTTAAATTTGTCTCGGTTCCTACTGAATCGGCAGGGTTTGTCTTTTTCACTAGAGGTGGATCAAAAGCTTTTGGAACCCAAATATTTTGTCAATTGTGCATTGAATATGTCCTGATATTTTATATAAATGATTTTTTCCAATTTTGTAACAAATATTTGGTAGGTCCTTCACAAAAAAACTCATTTTGGGCACTCGAAAAAAGGAAAATGATTTTTTTGTAAAAACAAAATGAAAAATCCCTTTGGCAACATTGTTTGCCATTTCAACATGCACCCTTGTGCACAAAATGGGATCATTTAAGGAAACTATGCCAGGAATCTTCACACATCATAGCTCATTTTTTAGAACACTTTTATAAAATAATGCCCTTATTACAATTTTATTATTTTTCCTCGTAACTTGGTCACATATAATGACATAATGTGAAGGTTTTACAATGTTTGGATTTTTTTTGAATTTTCCATGTCCGTTTCAAAATGCGCTCAAAACGACGGGCATGATCGTTCCTAGCTAGTGATTTAATATTGCAAAAAATTTGGTGTTTCTCTCATTAAATAGATAATTATGTACGTAGAAATGATTTTTGGAAAAATTGAAGAGCAATCTATCAATCAGTCGTAGTTCAAATTTGACCTCCTTCAAGCAGAATCAAAGGAAATTTGTCTTTTTCACGGGAGGTGGATCAAAAGCTTTTGACACCAAACCATTTGGTCAATTGTACATTTAATAAGACTTCAAATTTTAGAAAAATGATTTGGTACAATTTTGCAACAAATATTTGGTAGGTCCTTCACAAAACAATATCACTTTGGGCACTCAAAAAATGGAAAATGGATTTTTCGTACAAACAAAATGAAAAGTCCCTTTGGCAACATTGTTTGTAATTCCAAGATGCAAGCTTGTCTACTCCAAGAGATCATTTTTTGGATTTTATCATGTGAAAAAGTAGAAGCAAAACAATAGAAAAAAATACAATTACATATGCTTTATTCTGATTGGTGGAATTGGTTGTGACACGGATCGATGACATGTTGTCCATTCAGCCATCCATCCATGTCTCCATACCCCATCCATACATACATACGTCGGTCCATCCTAGAGCTCCCGCCCTCTCTCTCTCGCGCGCGCACACGAACCCTAGCCCTCTCCCCAATCTAGATCCCCTACACACCTCCCTCTCCCCTCGCCGCCGCCTCCCACCAGGGCTCCCCGATCCAAATCAGCCACCCACCTCCCTCTACCCTCGCCGCCGGTCTGCACCCTCCCTCTCCCCCACCTTTGCCGCCTATCTCCTCCCCCTAAACGCCAGGAAGACCACCACCACAACCAACTTGGCGGCCTCCCTAGTGCTGGCTGGGGAGGATCCGACGGCGAGCGGCACGGTTGCAGGCTCCCGGTGGCCTCCCACGGCAAGGCTCGGTCCCAATCGGGACCATGGAGGTGGTGGCCCTCTTATCTAGCCCGGGTCAGTGTCCTTCGCCCCTCACAGCAGATCCAGCGGGCGGCACCAAACTGATGGGCGACGGCTCACTGGCCACGGCATCGCGGCCTGATGGCTTCGAGTCAATACGCGGCCACATTTGCGGGCCACCTTTCCGATCGATGGCGTCCGGCAGGGCCTCCGCATCGGCTGATCGAATCCGCGTGGTCGGCACGTGGGCTGGGCCCCTTGAGGTGGAGCTGGGTCTTGATAACCCACAAGTATAGGGGATCGCAATAGTTTTCGAGGGTATAATATTCAACCCAAATTTATTGATTCGACACAAGGGGAGACAAATAATATCCTCGAGTATTAGCAGTTGAGTTGTCAATTCAACCACACCTGAAAGATTTAGTATCTGCAGCAAAGTTTTAGTAGCAAAGCAGTATGATAGTAATAGTAATAGCGGTAACAGTAGCAGTAGTGATTTGTGTAGCAGGTGTGACAGCAATAGCGGTAAAGTAACTTAGCAAGGACCAGTACAGGAAAAGCTCGTAGGCATTGGATCGGTGATGGATGATTATGCCGGATGATATTCATCATGTAACGGTTATAACATAGGGTAATATGCAACTAGCTCTGGTTCGTCAATGTAATGTAGGCATGTATTCCGTATATAGTCATACGTGCTTATGGAAAAGAACTTGCATGACATCTTTCGTCCATCCCTCCCGTGGCAGCGGGGTCCTAATGGAAACTAAGGGATATTAAGGTATCCTTTTAATAGAGTACCGGAACAAAGCATTAGCACATGGTGAATACATGAAATCCTCATACTATGGTCATCTCCGGGAGTGGTTCCGGCTATTGTCACTCTGGGGTTGCCGAGTCATAACACATAGTAGATGACTACAACTTGGAAAATAGGATCAAGAACACACATATATTGATGAAAACATAATAGGTTCAGATCTAAATCATGGCACTCGAGCCCTAGTGACAAGCATTAAGCATAGCAAAATAGTAGCAACATCAATCTTAGAACATAGTGGATACTAGGGATCAAACCCTATCAAAACTAACTCGATTACATGATAGATCTCATCCAACCCATCACCGTCCAGCAAGCCTACGATGAGATCACTCACGAACGATGAAGAGCATCATGAAATTGACGATGAAGGATGGTTGATGATGACGATGGCTTCGATTTCCATTCTCCAGAGCCTAAAACAGACTCCAGATCTGCCCTCCCGAGGAAGAACAGGTGGTGGCAGCGGATCCGTATCGTAAAACGCGATGATTTCTTCTCCTCGATTTTTTTCTGGGCGAAAGAGCTTATATGGAGCTGGAGAGGAGGTCGGAGGGGGGGGGCGCGGCCTAGGGGAGGGGGGCGCGCCTCCTAGGCTCGTGGCCCACTGGCAGCTCTCCTCCGGTTGATTCTTCCTCCGGTATTTTTTTTATATATTCCATAAAAAATCCTCGTAAGTTTTCAGGTCATTCCGAGAACTTCTATTTCTGCACAAAAACAACACCATGGCAGTTCTTCTGAAAACAGTGTCAGTCCGGGTTAGTTTCATTCAAATCATGCAAATTAGAGTTCAAAACAAGGGCAAAAGAGTTTGGAAAAGTAGATACGTTGGAGACGTATCACTGGGCGCGTGGACGGTGGCGACGCTGCGGGCGGAGGTGGCGCGGCGGGCCGGGTCATGGAGCCCGATCGCGTCGGCCTCATCTTCGGCGGCTGCGTGCTCAAGGACGACCCCGCCGGCGTCTCGCTACAGCAGGCCGACCTCAAGGGCAACGCCAAGGTGCTCTCCACCCTCGCCTTCCCGCGACCAGAAGCAGCGGCCGCCTTCTCCGGCCCGGAGCTCGGCGCCGGTGAAGGAGGAGGACAGCCACAGGGAGGACACCATCACCAGGAGCCGTCAGATCTGGGAGAGGCGCTGGGCCGACCGTTACAGTGCCTTCGACGACGAAAGTGAGAAGAAACATCTCATCGATTCTCCTCTCAAAATCTTGATTCCCCTTGCCTGCCATGTCTTCCTTTTTTACTAACACCCCATACATGTTTGGTAGAATGATTAACTGCACAACTCAAGGGTCCGTCAATCCATACTAAAGCAGTTTTGTTGCTCTTGCTGTTACATTTGGATCAGATTGGGTGCCATGGCCACAAATCCAACCCATTGACACCCTTTGCATTGCCAATTGGATGTTGCTATGTATGCTAGGATCATAGTTACTGGAACTGGATTGCTCATCTGCCAGTCAGGTCATCCGATTGCTGGGTCAAGGACAACAGACAAACCCATTGATCAGAGACCCTTTGCATTGCATATTCTTAAGGGAATGCTAGGATCATACTCATTGAAACTGGACTGCTGATCAGTCTTTTCCTTCTTACAGTATTATTCAACTGCCCATATGGTCCGGTTAAAATAACTGAGTACTTCTGTATACAATACCAACCCAACCTCAGCAAAAGTCATGAATGAACCATCAATACTAGTATATACTTTCTCGTGTATGTTGCTACTTGGACGTGTATGCTATCTGATGAGTAATGTATCAAGCAGTATCTATCATTAACTTAATTTTTCTTCTTGCAGCGAGTATCGGTCCCATGCACTACACATCCAAACCGCCTACCCCAGAATACCTATTCACAGAACAGACCATGCAGATCTTCAGGCTCTTGGCGAGGAGGAGCACGCCAGCAAGCTTGTCAGGCTCTGGTAAGGGCTGCCTCGCTTCCCTTCGATCGAATCCTCGAGGGGTATTTTGGATTTCGAGATTCCTGCTCCGTTCCCCCCTGTTTTTTGGCGGAAAAAATTGCATTCACCACGAGCACGATTTCCTCCTGCTCAGTCTAAAATTAGGAGCACCGATGCCATTGTTCTACCATATATTATTACTAACTGCGGAAGAACACACACAAAAAAATCCTACTCTCCCTGATTATTGCATTGACTCTATACCCAAGTCAACAACATGCGGTGGATGCACATATTATTGTCAATTCGACCATAATTTACATCCATATAATTAGTTTATATAATGTAATGTAGAACCTGCTAGTAACAAAGAACAGGGTGGAAGCAAGTGTTTCTTCTCGGTTGAGTAGACCATAATGTACAGTTTGTATAATTCAGAAATTTAGAAACTGGAGAAAAATTGTTGTCAGATAGAACTCCTACTGAACCAGAATGAAGGCCGAGAGTATAGATAGATCGTGTGCCTTGATTGAATGCGTTATATTGATGATTAGTTCTATGTTTTGTATTGTATAAAGTGCTGGTAGCGCAAAATAGGTGGAAAACAAATGTGTGTTCCTCAGTAACAGAAGACTTTTGTAGGGATGCTGCACAAGCATTATCTCAAAGGCATTGAGAAGCATGCCTGTTAAATAGCTGTATATTTACTGATGCATCTGTTGTGTTGCCAGGAAGCCAAGTTTCTAGTTGATTATGCACATTATGTAGGTGTATATGTGTACATCTTATAAATAAATTTTTTAACATTGGCATCGTAGCGATGTTCGCCTGCCCGGAAGGATCCAGGATGAGTACGATGGAGGTCACCTTCCTCTGTTGGCGGTTCAGCGATAACGCTGGACTGCTGTGGTGGGGGACTCCTCTCCTCCTCTACTCCACTTCGTCATCTTCTTCTCGATTTGATGTGTGTGTGTGTGTGCCTGCTCTTGTGTGCAGCCCCACTCGTCTCGTCTCTGCTTGTGTACATGTACATGAAGAAATGCTATGGAGAAGCTGTTTTCTCTTCTCCCTATGTTTAGCACGTGGACAGACGAACGACGCAGCGCTAGGGATGATTCATGCTTGCCTCCATTTGTACAGGTGACTCATGGTTGCCCCCTCTCTCAACCCCCAGATCTGAGTTGGGTTCAACTTGCAACTGTACACGTATTATGAACTGCTAATTAAAGGCCATGTTCGTTTTACAGGGAATTTTCGAACTATTTATAATTAGTAATTGTGATAGTTGTAGTTCTCATAGTTTCTGGTGCATGCTATTTATTCAGTTTGGAGACTTGTGTAATTTAAGTACAAAGTAGCACTATTCATGGTTATGTAGCTACTCCCTGGCAATGGATGATACTCTTTTTAGTTTAAAGCCGTGTTGATATTCACTTTTTTTGTCTTCATTTTGCTGGCAAGATGTAGTAAATCCTGAGGGGATTAATCTGATGCAGTAGATCCTGGGGGTATTATTATACTGAACCCAAACCAACATGATCCAAAATCAGTTGAAGGTTTGTGAACTCGGTAGCATGGTTGTATTTTTGTTGTGGATCTGATCTGGTAGATCTGGTGCTTACAGTGCCTGAAGGTTATGATGCATTGCCTAAAATTAGATTTGCTTTTATTTTGTTTCTAACCATTTTGTTCTATAACTGCAGATGCTTCATGTTTTGTCGCGAGCTTCAAGATGAAGAAGTTAGAAGAAGCTAATTTGGAGCTAGTTATTGAAGTAATGAAGCCCCTGTTGCTGATCCTATTGGCAAGGGTAGGCCAATTAGATCAAACTGAAGGAAAAACTTGGTTATGTGACATATTTTACACTTGTAGAGATGTTGTACTGTTATCACATTTGTATGTGTGTTATAAGATGTAACAAATTCATTCTTGTTGTTATGTGAAGTGTTATGTCTGTTTTTCTTATCTGTTTTGATTTAAACATTGATTGTTTATTTACTAGCATTTTGAAATCTGGAAAACTTGACCCTGGCAACAGGAACCCATAATCCAGAAACTGAAATTTGGGACCCACTTACCAGAACCTGACAATTGGGAGCCATTTAAAAAATAATAAAACAAAGGCCATGATCCAGCAAGCATCTGGCCTAGGAAGAGATGAGCATACGAAGACTATTGCTGCTACAAATGAGTGGTGGCCATTGAAGATAAAGGTATTGTTGTTGTCATGTCATTTTAAAATAATGAGTCATGTTGCTTCCGTACTACAAATGAGTTTGATATTAACATGTGGTGGCTTATGATTACAGGCACATCTTATTCTAGGCCTCCTATGGGTAGAAGAGAAGGAAAAAGATGCAAAGGCTTTCTATGCTATGTTCAGAATGAGGAGCTCAGTGTTTTGCACATTGCATGATCTGCTAGTTCATAGCTATGGGCTTGAGTTAACTTGGAACATATCATGTAAAGAAGCATTTGCACAATTTTAATGGACTTTGGGTACATGTCAGACCACTGATAATGTCCCTAGATCGGTTTGCGCATAGTGAAAATGTTATGGCAGTGTGTGATTTTGATATGAGGTTCACGTTTGTTGTTCCCGGATGGCCCGGATCTGTTTATGACACACATGTATGGATCAATGCCATAGTTTGTTATAATCACTTTCCACAACCTCCCACAAGTAATCTCTCTCATGTGTCCATATAGTTATATTCAAGACGGTGTCTTGTAAATTTCTAATGTGTTATGTTGATGTCCTACTGTAGATAAATATTATCTTGTCGACTCCGGATATCCAAACAGGGTTGGTTATCTAGAACCATAAAAAGGGCAATGATACCATGTACTAGATTTCCAACAACACCCGCCAGTTGGGAGATATGAGGCATACAACCATTGGCACTCTTCTTTGCAAAATGCCATCGAAAGAACAACTGGTGTTCTAAAGATGAAATGGCGAATTCTCGAAGGCATACCTAGGTACAAACCGGAGACCCAAAGATGATTGTCACTACATGCATTTGTCTCCACAATTGGATCCGTGATAGCAAGTTACGTGATGAGCATTTTGACAAGTTTGATAATGATGCATGCATGCAACCACCATTGCCATTTACAAGTGCGAACGCTCTACCACCAGAAGATGGTGGTACCATGAACGCAACACGTGAGGCGATTGCTGCTAGTCTCATACCTTGAGATTATTCTTTTTTTTAGTTTATGCACTTTTTATAATGAACCAAACTTTAAATCCATTGTACTATTTAGCACTTTTCATGACATTCGTAAATCACTTTCGTTACTGTTAGAAACAACAAAGTGTTAACAATTCATCAAACTTATGTCTAACGGTAGTATAGATATTTCAACACACAGTACTTTCCAGAATCTCAATCTACAATCTTCGAAAAGAACTCGACGACGGATTCTGGGAGAAGCAGATTTTGGGGAATTTTCCAAAATCTTGATTCTATAGAATCCTGGGTGGAAAGAACTGGCCCTAAGTCCCAGAGACCATGCATAGTCGGCTAGAATCTCTTTGATTTTTGCAGCCCGGTTGGGGCATGCTGGGAGAATTAGAATTGTGTCGTGCGCATAATGAATAACCGGATAGTCTTCATTGTTAGTCGCTTGGATCGGGGGTTTTAGCAGATTTTATGACAATGCATCATTGATTGTTGTCTGAAGGAGGTCAGTTGCAAGAGCAAATATGAGTGGCGATAGTGACTGCCCTTGTCAAACACCACATTTGCAGTGAAACTACTTGCCAGGTATCCCATTTAGAAGGACATGGGATTTTCCCGAGGATAAGATGCATTTAGCCCATGCAATCCACTTGTCGTCGAATCCCATGTTCTGCATAATTTTGATCATAGTTGAGTGCTCAATTGTGTCAAATGCTTTCGCGAAATCTAGGTTGAGGAGAACAATCTCGTTTTTGACATCTGGCATTGATGGATGTATTCAAAGGCCCAAGCAAGATAGTCATGTATAGATTGCCCACGTAGAAAGTCGTACTAATTTTGGTGAACCAGTTGTAACATTATTTTTTGTAACCTATTGGCGAGAATTTTGGTAATCAACTTCAAGCAGCAGTTCAGCAAGGTAATGGGGCGATAGTCATTTACCCATTCAGGTGAATTCTTCTTGGGGATCAAAGTAATATAGCCATAGTTTAAACTTTCTAGGTTCAGGTTGCCATCATGGAATTCTTCACATAATTTGTAGTAATCCTTTTTAATGATAGGCCATCAGGCTTTCAAGAAGACACCATTAAAGCCATCGGTCCCTGGGTCTCTATCCGGGGTTATTTTCTTCACCACGACATCGATTTCATCATGTCTGAATGGTGTGGTAAGGGTGTCAAAGTTCACATTATCTCTAAGCAATTTTGACAGGTTGAATCTCATGTTTCGAGGGTTTGCTTTGCCCATGCGCTCTCTCACAGTTTCAAACAATATAGATTCTTTGCCCGCAAGGTCCTCCACAATGAAGCCTTGAGGGGTTTTGAGACTGGAAATAAATTTTCTATGATTTCTTTCAGGGGCGACCGCCTGATTTTTTTGTATTTTCATCTCCAAGCTGAATCCAATGAATGGTGCATCTTTTTTTTCTAGTAGTCTTTGTGATACTGCAGTAGTCTCAACAGATGACGCTGAAGAATTTGCCGGAAGTTGTTTTCAAGGATGGTCAGAAGCCTTTTGTCCTCAATAGCATCTAATTCTCGTAGTGTTGTATTTGTGTTCTCACTGGCAGTTTTCATTCTAGAGATTCCTTTACTCCATTTGATAAGAGCATGTCTAACTGCCTTGAATTTTTGACCAAGCACATATATTGCATAATTATTCTTGCCATGTTTGATAGGCCTGTCCCAAGCTTGTGGCACAACAACATGAATCTAGGGTGAGCAATCCAATAGGTTTAAAATCTGAAGAGCTTGCACTTGGGTATTTTAGTTTGGATAATCATAGAGCAGGGGATGTGATATGATACTGGGCGCCCAAGGGGGTAACTAGAGTGTTGGGGAAAGATGAGGTCCAATTGACAGTGGTAAAATACCAGACAAGTTGTTCTACCAGTAGATTCTATTGCATGTTGGACCGGGTATAGTTTCTGCCTTTGATAGGGAGTTCAGTAACCATTTGTTCTTGTATGACATCATTGAAAGTAAACATATCATGTTGAAGACGCCCAAGAGAAGTCGGTCTTCATTTGCGTGAACATTGAGATCAAACAACCATTTAGTCAATGTTTCTTTGTGTTTGCCTTGGCAAGGATCATATACATTAATCAGTTTCCAGTTGTGAGTTGATTGAGTAGAGGTGAATTCCATACCTAATGCAAATTGTTCAGAAATGAAAATAGAGCAAGTGAACATATTACTGTTCCAGATCGTCACAATCCCTCCAGAAGCACCTTGAGACGAAATGAAAGCAAATTTATCAAAGCGCGTGGGAAAAAGGATCGCATAAAAGAAATATCAAAGTGTCGTATTTTAGATTCTCGCAAGCATATAATTGAGCAACCACTATCACTAATGGCATTAGATAGCGCTAGTTATTTATCGAGGGAATTAAGGCCGCGAATGTTCTAGCAAAGTACTTTCCAGTTCTTTAAAAGTACCATAAGAAGTGATGATGCAAAGATAGCTAGTTGGAGGTCGAAGGACCTTCCTGTCCCTATGTGAGTGCAGCCACAGTGAGATCTTCTTCAGGGATCGCGCACAGCTGCACACCGATGGCCTTCATGGTTGGAATGAAATTGGAGGAGGAATTTATGTGGCATTCTTCTCAATAGTCTGATCACCAGTTATTGATAACTACTCGACAACAACTGGGATAGTGTGTGGCTTCACCTTGGATTTAACTGGGCAGGAGTCAGACGGTTGAGTGGTTTTGAAGCCATCATATTTATTGTTCTTGGTGTTGCACCTGAGATTAGTAGTGTCAACAGGCGTCTGCATATTACCTTTGCGGGTCTTGGCAAATGGTTCAATAGCAGCAGAGTGAGCACTTACAGCCATGTTAAGTGTGCAGGAGTTGAACTGGTTCTGTTTTTGGGGCTGATCAGGTGTAGGTTCGACAATCGGGGCAGTATATCATCATTATGTCCATCCACCACAGAATGCAGAGCCGCACTCATGGTGTGATCAGTAGATAAAGCTTCAGTAGGAATTGTGAAAGCATTATCAGATTCTTCAGACTGAAACTCCAACAGGGGGTGATGATTGGATCAATACCCAGTTCATCTATGCCATGGGACTCAGTAGCAGAGGCACTGTTGGAAATATGCACTAGAGGCAATAATAAATTAGTTATTATCATATTTCCTTGTTCATGATAATCATTTATTATCCATGCTAGAATTGTATTCATCGGAAACTCAGATACATGTGTGGATACATAGAAACACTATGTCCATAGTATTCCTCTAATAGACTAGCTCATTAATCAAAGATCGTCAATGTTTTCTGGCCATGGGTATGAGATGTCATTTGATAATGGGATCACATTATTTGGAGAATGATGTGATGGACAAGACCCAAACTATAAACATAGCATATGATCGTGTGAGTTTATTGCTATAGTTTTCTGGATGTCAAGTATCTGTTCCTATGACCATGAGATCAGGCAACCCACTGACATCGCAGGAGTACCTTGTGTGTATCAAACATCGCAACATAACTGGGTGACTACAAAGGTGCTCTACAGGTATCTCCAAGGGTGTCTGTTGAGTTGGCATGGATCAAGACTGGGATTTGTTACTCCGTGTGACGGAGAGGTATCTCAGGGCCCACTCGGTAATACAACATCACAATAAGCCTTGCAAGCAATATGACTAAGTGTTATCCACGGGATCCTGTATTACAGAAGGAGTAAAGATACTTGCCGGTAACAAGATTGAACTAGGTATAGAGATACCGATGATCGAATCTCGGGAAAGTAAGGTGCCGATGAACAAAGGGAACATCATACGGAATTAACTGAATCCTTGGCATAGAGGTTTAACTGATAAAGATCTTCGTAGAATATGTAGGAACCAGTTTGGGCATACAGGTCCCGCTATTGGTTATTGACCGTAGAGGTGTCTCGGTCATGTCTACATAGTTCTCAAACCTGCGGGGTCTGCACACTTAAGGTTCGGTGACGTTTCGGTGGTATAGAGTTATGTATGGTGGTCACCGAAGGTTGTTCAAAGTCTTGGATGAGATCCCGGACTTCACGAGGAGATCCGATATGGTCCAGAGGTAAAGAATGATATACAGGAAATCCTATTTTGGTCACCGAAAAGTTTTGGGCTCATTGATAGTGTACCGGGAGTGCCGGAAGGGTACCGGGAGACCATCTAGAGGGGTGTCTCGACTCAAGGGGCCACATGGGCTGTGGGAGCAGGCAAACCAGCCCCTGGTGGGCTGTCCGAAGCCCCCACTAAAGGCCCATGCGGCTGGGGTGAGAAATACCCAAAAGTGGAAAGGTGGAAAGTGTTTCCGCCAAGTGGAGAGGAGGAATCCTACTCCTAGTAGGATTGGAGTAGGACTCCTCCACCTCCAATTTTGGCCAACCTTTGAGGGTTTGAGCCTGCCTCGTCCCCTCCCTCCCTCCTATATATACTAGAGGATTTAGAGGGAAGAGCTAACCCTAATTGCCACGTGCTTCCTCTACTTCATCTTGATCGGTTTTCTCCTCTAGTCTAGTTCGGCGGTGCTTAGGCGAAGCCCTGCCAGAATAGTTCCACCACCATCACCACCACGACGTCGCGCTGCGTGAGAACTCATCTACCTCTCCGCTCCCTCTTGCTACATCAAGAAGGCGGAGATCGTCATCGAGCTGTATGTGTGCTGAACACGGAGGTGTCGTCTATTCGACACTAGATCGGAAGGACCGTGATCAAGATCGCGAGACGATTCGTGATTTTATCGCGGGACGGATCGTGATAGGATCGCGGGACGGATCGTGATTGGATCGTGATTGGATTGTGGGACGCTCGGAAATTTGGATCGCGAAGATGTTTGACTACATCAACCGCGTTCCTTACCGCTTCCCGCTTAGCGATCTACAAGGGTATGTAGATCCACTCTCCCTCTCGTAGATGCTCGTCACCATGGATAGATCTTGCGTGTGCGTAGGAAATATTTTGTTTGCCATGCAACATTCCCGAACAGTGGCATCATGAGCTAGGTCTATGTGTAGATGAGATCTCGAGTAGAACACAAAGGAGTTTGTGGGCGTTGATGCTTAGATTGCTTCCTCCCTTGGTTGTGTTTTGGTTCAGCGGTATTGTGAGATGGAGCGTCCTGGACCAACCTTACTCGTACGCTTATGAGAGATCGATTCCATCGACTGGTGTGTAACTTTGTTGCACAAAGATGGCTGTCGGGTGTCCGTTTCTCCTACTTTAGTTGGATCGGATTCAACAAAGGCGGTCCTTGAGAAGGTTGAAAAGCAACTTATGTATCACCGTTGTGGCTTTTGCGTAGGTAAGAATTGTTCTTGCTAGATACCCATAGCAGCCACGTAAAACTTGCAACAATAATTAGGGGGCGTCTAACTTGTTTTTGCAAGGTATGTTGTGATGTGATATGGCCAATTACATGATGAAATATATGTGATATATGAGATGATCATGTATTGTATAGAATATCACGACTTGCATGTCGATGAGTACGGCAACCGGCAGGAGCCATAGGGTTGTCTTTAATTATTGTACGACCTGCGTGTCAATCATTAAGCACTATGTAATGCTTTACTTTATGGCTAAGCAGTAGCAATAGTAGTAGAAGCATGGTGGGTGTGACAACCCCAATGGTGAGACATTGATGGAGATCATGGTGTCATGCCGATGACGATGGAGATCATGTCGGTGCTTTATAGATGGAGATCAAAAGCACAAGTTCATGGACATATCATGTCACTTATGATTTGCATGTGATATTAATCCTTTTATGCGCCTTGTTTTGCTTAGGACGACAGTAGCATTATAAGGTGATCCCTCACTTAAATTTCAAGATAAATTGTGTTCTCCCCGACTGTGCACCGTTGCGAAAGTTCGTCGTGTCGAGACACCAAGTGATGATCGGGTGTGATAGACTCTACGTTCACATACAATAGGTGCAAGCCAGTGTTGCACATGCAGAACACTCGGGTTAAACTTGATGAGCCTAACATGTACAGACGTGGCCTCGGAACACAAGAGACCGAAAGTTCGAACATGAGTCATATAGTAGATATGATCAACATGATGATGTTCACCATTGAAACCACCTCAACTCATGTGATGATCGGACTTGAGTTGGTGGATTTGGATCATGTGACACTCGAATGACCAGAGGGATGTCAATTTGAGTGGGAGTTCTTATCATGAACAAAATCAGTAGTGTCTTTGCAAATTATGTTGTAGATTACTAGCTCACGTTGTAGCTCCCTTGAATTTTATATGTTCCTAGAGAAATAGATTTGAAAGATGATGGTAGCAATATTGTGTACTGGGTCCGTGATCTGAGGATTGTCCTCATTGCCGCATAGAAGGCTTATGTCCTTAATGCAACGCTCGGTGCGCCACCCCCTCTAGCGTCGTCTATAGATGTTGTGAACATCTGACAGGAACGTTCCGATGACTACTTGATAGTTCAGTGCGTCATGCATTACGGTTTAGAACTGAGGCTCCAAAATGTTTTGAATGTCATGGAACATATGGGATGTTCTAAGAGCTGAAATTGGGATCTCAGGCTCGTGCCCGTGTTATGAGATATGAGATCTCCAACAAGATTCTTTGCCTACAAGATGAAGGAGAATAGCTCAATTGTTAAGCATCTGCTCAGATTGTCTAGGTGCTACAATCGCTTGAATCGAGTGGGAGTTGAACTTCCAGATAAGATAGTGATTGATATAGTTCTCCAAGTCACTGTCACTAAGCTACTAGAACTTGGTGATTAACTATAATTATGCCAGGGATGGAAATGATGATCCCTGAGCTATTCGCGATGTTTGACACCGCGAACGTAGATATCAAGAAGGAGCATCAAGTGTTGATGGTTAGTAAAACCACTAGCTTCGAAAAGGGAAAGGGTAAGAAGGCAAACTTCATGGATGACAAGTCAGTTGCTGCTCCAGTGAAGCAACCCAAGGTTGAACCCAAACCCGAAACTAAGTGATTTTATTATGAGGAGAGCGGTCTCTGAAGCGGAACAACCCTAGATACTTGGTAGATAAGAAGGCTGGCAATGTCGACAGAAGTATATTTGATATATGTGTTATTGATGTGTACCTTGCTAGTACTCCTAGTAGCACCTGGGTATTGGATACCGGTTGGGTTGCTAAATGTTAGTAACTCGAACTAAAATCTAGGGAATAAACAGAGACTAGCTAAGGGTGAGGTGATGATGTGTGTTGGAAATGTTTCCAAGGTTGATGTGATCAACATCGCATGCTCTCTCTACCTTCAGGATTAGTGACGAACATAAACAAAATGTTATTTGGTGTTTGCGTTAAGCATGAACATGATTAGATCGTGTTTATTGCAATACGGTTATTCATTTAAGTTAGAGAATAATGGTTATTCCGTTTACATGAATAATACCTTCAATGGTCATGCACCCAATGAGAATGGTTTGTTAAATCTTGATCATAGTAATACACATGTTCATAACATAGATGCCAAAGGATATAAAGTTAATAATGATAATACCACATACTTGTGGCATTGTCGATAAATGTCATGTTGGTGTAAAGCACATGAAGAAACTCTATGTTGATGGATCTTTGGACTCATTCAATTCTGAATCGGTTGAGACATGCGGACGATGCCTCATGGGCAAGATGACTAAAGACCCCGTTTTCGGTATGATGGAGCGGGCTAGTAACTTATTGGAAATGATACATGTTGATGTATGCGGTCCAATGAGTGTTGTAGCGTGCAGTGGATATCGTTATTTTCTTACCTTCACTGATGATTTGAGTATATATGAGTATATTTACTTAATGCACCACAAGTCTGAAATGTTTGAAAAGTTCAAACAAATTCAGAGTGAATTTTAAGATCATCGTGACAAGAACATAAAAATGTCTACGATATGATCGTGGAGGTGAATATCTGAGGTACGAGTTTGGCATACAACTTTAGACAATGTGAAAGTTGTTTCACAACTCATGCCACCTGGAACACCATAGTGTGATGGTGTGTCCGAACGTCATAGTCGTGCTCTATTGGATATGGTGCGAACTATGATGTCTCTTATTGATTTGCACTATCGTTTTGGGGTAATGCATTAGAGACAACTACATTCACTTTCAAAAGGGGCACCATCTAAGTCCGTTGAGATGACACCGTATGAATTTTGGTTTGGCGGAAACCTAGGCTGTTATTTCCTAATGTTTGGGGCTGCAACGCTTATGTGAAAAAGGGTTTTTACCTAATGAGCTCAAACCCAAAGCGGACAAATGCATCTTCATAGAATACCCTAACTTAACAGTTGGGTAAACCTTCTATCTTAGATCCAAGCACAAAGTGTTTGTTGCTAAAACGGGTCCTTTCTTGAGAAAGAGTTTCTCTCGAAAGAATTGAGTGGGAGGAATATAGAACTTGATGGGGTTATTGAAACTTTACTTCAACCAGAGAGTAGCGCAGTTAATGATGTTTCTGTGGAGCCTACGACAGTTGAAGAGGAAGTTAATGATGATGATCATGAAGCTTCGGATCAAGTTACTATCAAACCTCGTAGGTTGACAAGGACGTGTATAGCTCCTGAGTGGTATGGCAACCATGTCTTAGAGGTCATGTTGTTGAACAACGATGAGCCTACGAGCTATGAAGAAGCGATGATGGGCCCGGATTCCGACAAATGGCTAGGAGTCATGAAATCCGAGAAAGGATCCATGTATGAAAACCAAGTATAGAATTTGGTAGACTTGCCCGTTGGACAGCGGGTCGTTGAGTACAAATGGACCTTTAAGATGAAGACAGGCGTTGATAGTGAATGTCACCATTTATAAAGCTCGACTTTTCACAAAGAAGTTTCCGACAAGTTCAAAGAGTTGACTACGATCAGACTTTCTCACCCTAGCGACGCTAGAGTCCATTGGAATTATGTTAGCAGTTGCTGCATTTTTCAATTATGAAATCTGGCAGATGGATGTCAAAACATCGTTTCCTTAATGGTTTCCATGAGGAAAGGTTGTATGTGATACAACCGGAAAGTTTTGTCACACCTAAGGATGCTAAAAGGTGTCCAAGCTGTAGCAATCCTTCTATGGGCTGGAGCAAGCATCTCAGAGTTGGAATATACGCTTTGATGACGTGATCAAAGTTTTTGAGTTTATACAAAGTTTACAACAAATTTGTATTTACAAGAAAGTGAGTGGGAGCACTATAGAATTTTTGATAAGTATATGTGGATGACATATTGTTGATCGGAAATGATGTAGAATTTCTGGAAAGCATAAAGGGTTGTTTGAAAAGAGTTTTTCAAAGGAATACCTGGATAAAGCTACTTAATTGTTCGGCATCGAGATCTATAGAGATAGATCAAAGACGCCCGATAAGATCTTCCAATGAGTAAATACCTTGACAAGATTTTGAAAGAGTTCAGAATGGACTAGTCAAAGAAAGAGTTCTTGCCTGATTTGTAAGGTGTGAATTTGAGTAAGACTCAAAGCTTGGCCACGGTAGAAGAAATAGAAAGGATGAAGGTCGTCCCCTATGCCTTAGCCATAGGCTCTATATAGTATGCCATGCTGTGTACTGCACCTATGTGTGCCTTGACATGACTCTGTCAAGGGGTACAAGAGTGATCCAGGAGTGGAACACTGGACAACGGTTAGGATTATCATTAGTAACTAGAGGACTAAGGAAATATTTCTTGATTATGAAGGAGATAAAGAGTTCGTCGTAAAGGGTTACGTCGATGCAAGCTTTAACACCAATCCGGATGACTCGGAGTAGCAATACGGATACATATAGTGGAGCAGCCATTTGGAATTGCTCCAACTGGAGTCTGGTAGCAGTGTCTACATTATCACATAGAGATTTGCAAGTAAACAAGGATCTAAGTCTCACAGACCCGTTAACTAAATACCTTTCTCACATGTAAAGCATGATCGAACCCCAGAACTCATTGGGTGTTGGATTCATAACAATGTAAATCACATGGTGATGTGAACTAGATTATTGACTCTAGTGGAAGTGGGGGACTGTTGGAAATATTCCCTAGAGGAAATAATAAATTATTTATTGTCATATTACCAAGTTCATGATAATCGTTTATTATCCATGTTAGAATTATATTGATCGGAAACTCAGATACATGTGTGGATACATAGACAATGCCATGTCCCTAGTATGCCTCTAATATACTAGCTCATTAATCAAAGATGGTCAAGGTTTCCTGGCCATGGGCATGAGATGTCATTTGATAATGGGATCACATCATTAGGAGAATAATATGATCGACAACACCCAAACTATAAACATAGCATATGATCTTGTCAGTTTATTGCTATAGTTTTCTGAATGTCAAGTATCTGTTCCTATGACCATGAGATCATGCAACCCACTGACATCGGGGGAGTACCTTGTGTGTATCAAACGTCGCAATGTAACTGGGTGACTATAAAGGTGCTCTACAGGTATCTCCGATGGTGTCTGTTGAGTTGGCATGGATCAAGACTAGGATTTGTTACTCCGTGTGACGGAGAGGTATCTCAGGGCCCACTCGGTAATACAACATCACAATCATCCTTGCAAGCAATGTGACTAAGTGTTATCCATGGGATCTTATATTACAGAACGAGTAAAGAGACTTGCTGGTAACAAGATTGAACTAGGTATAGAGATACCGATGATCGAATCTCGGGTAAGTAACATACTGATGAACAAAGGGAACAACATGAGGGATTAACTGAATCCTTGGCATAGAGGTTCAACCGATAAACATCTTCGTAGAATATGTAGGAACCAATATGGGAATCCAGGTCCCGCTATTGGTTATTGAACGTAGAGGTGTCTCGGTCATGTCTACATAGTTCTCGAACCCACGGGATCTGCACACTTAATGTTCGGTAACGTTTCGGTAGTATATAGTTATGTATGGTGGTGACCAAAGGTTGTTCGGAGTCCCGTATGAGATCCCGGACGTCACGAGGAGCTCCGGAATGGTCCGGAGGTAAAGATTGATATAAAGGAAGTCCTGTTTTGGTCACCGGAAAAGTGTCGGGCTCATCAGTAGTTTACGGGGAGTGCCGGGAGGGTACCGGGGGACCATCTGGAGGGGTGTCTCGACCCAAGGGGCCACATGGGCTGTGGAAGGATGCAAACCAGCCCCTAGTGGGCTGGACGAAGCCCCCACTAAAGGCACATGCTGCTAGGGTGAGAAAAACTGTCGGGACCCCGATCCTAAGCCATAAGAATCCAGCCTGTAACACATCACATCACTTTGCGGTCTCACGCACGGTTATCTCCACGGCTGCCACCTTACCTGGGACGGGACCGTTTGCATCTTTTGACTCACGTATATGAATGTGTCGGTAGCATTCAAATGTCAAAGAACCCGGGCCGGCATGACTATTCGTAGAACCCAAGTGGCACATCCGTACAAGGACAGGCATACATAACCCAACAATGCAGGTGTTGATCTCTAGCGTGTGTAGACGAGTCCTAGCAAGCTACAAGGACTCCATTACTCCATGGGTCATAAATGTCATCACTGCACGTAGACGAGTCGTCGCAGGCTACAAGGACTCCATTACACTGCAAGACATTTCCCCGAAGGGACAGACACAGTAGCAAAGAAGGATACATGTTGGTCCATCAATGTGTCCGGAGCAGTAGCAAGCTACCAAGGCTCGGTGGAAGCACAAAGAAGCATTTCCCCATAAAAAGTACTACTAAAGGCACACAACTAGGTGTTGAATCCCATACATATTGTTGCATGTCACACGTATGCACGACATGCCCGATATGCATAGATACAACTATGGCATCACAACATAACCATACAACATTACAACATTTATTTAGAAGGATCGGAAGAGCCAACACAATAAGATGTTACAAGCAGGGCTCACAAGACCAAACATTCATAGCATTCAAACAAACAAGCGAAAGTTAAACATGTCTGGGTACAAACATCTACAAAAGTGGATAAAGGAGCCTGAAAAGCTACAACGACCCTACCAAAGGAACCAGACCTCTGTCTGGGATTCCCAAGCTAATCCGGTCAACATCGGACTTCATGTCGTAAATACCACTAATGAGACTGACGTCTCCTCTGCAAAAACATAAATTAAGCAAATGTGAGTACAAGGGTACTCAGCAAGACTTACATAAGAAACTAACTACATATGCATCAGTATCAATGAAGGAGGTAGTGTAGTTTATTGCAGCAAGCCAGCTTTGACTCTTGGCTAACCTGTACTACGACTACAATTGCTTTCTTTGGGGTGGAATAGCACACACGAGTCCACATATTCACCAAATCAATACACCACTATGGATCCACTTCCGTCTCCCTATGAGAAGGCCATCCATAGCACTCACGCTTGTCTTGCGTATTTTAGAGTATCCACATCAAGTTGTTTATGAACCACATAAGTTCTCCAAGTAGTCCATTTCCGAGGACGCGGCTATTCGAATAGTTTATTTAACCCTGCATGGGTATACTTCTTCACACCTGCTCCTGCCACTTATCGCCATGTGCACGGAAAAGGCACCTTGGCAACCTTCAAGAGGAAGCCCAGCGAGGGAGTCGGCCACGACCGTCAATCACACAAGACCCTAGTCCAGGTTTATCGCCTATTTGAGACTGAACCCGCACGGAAGTCCGGCCGAAGTTTTCGCTACGGCCTCAAACGATGAGCGCAGGGTTCCCAAGCCCACCGTTCGGGTGCCACTTGGTACACCGTGCCACTGTGCCTATATCGCATCACAGTCCACCCCGTCGGGCAGCACTATGCACGACCGCCAAAATTTTTCCTACAAACACCAAAAACTAGTTGCAACTCCTAGACAGAGATCTAGGCGATTAATAAGTCGAGTGAGGTCATATTTCAGGGCCCAATGTGTGGTAGTAACTGTCTTGGATCACAAACACAAAACTCAGTTCTTAAGGACGGTCCCAATGAGACAACCCGCCATGTACTCCTACATGGCCTCTCATCGCTACATTTACCAAATCGTGTTCACACACTTAGCTCTCACACAGAAGAACATGAACACTGCCATTCCGATTCATCGCCCAGATGGATCAGACCCGACATGACACGACTCTAAGCATAGCAGGCACAGTAAGCAAGCATTCATGAGTAAGGACAACAAGGCTCAAGCAGTTGCTACTCATGCTAAGTGGTTTCAACTATTCACTATGGCAAAGACATGTCATGCAAACGAATGGGTTCAACTACCGAGAACATGTAACAGTTGAATCGCGATTGTCCTAATGCAACAAAAGAGAGCAGGAGAGAAAGAGTGGGTTCATATCAGTATGCTCAAGGGGGTTTGCTTGCCTGACAATCCTAAAGATAATACTTCGCTTCATTAGTGTCAACGCTCACATCTTCGGAACCATCGTCCACCGAGAAGGAACAAGCACCGGCAAACAAGAAGAACCAACATTCAACTTATGCAATGCACAATCATGATGCATGATATGACAAGTTAAGATACTAAATTAACCTAGAGGAATAATTAGCTAGGTTAATTGAAGTGGAATTCAAACTTGTTTGAATTCCAACTCCAAATGATATTTCATTTATTGCCCTAATCACCAAATGTCCTACTTGGTCATGTTAACTTGTTCAAACATGCATGATCATGGCATAAGAGATTCATTAGATTTTTCTGATCATTTTTCATATATAAATTATTTTCATATGACTTACAGATTATTTTCTTTTTCTATGATTTTTAGAAGTTTTAAATATTTTTAAAAATATGAAATCGTTTATTGATTTGTTTTAATTCTAGAAATACTTTACTGCATCAGCATGATGTCATAGTGACATCAGCAGGTCAACGGCGCTGGTCCAGGTCAAACCTGACCAGTGGGACCCCCATGTCAGTGACAGAGTCACTAATAGAGTTTAGTTTTAAAACTTATTATTAATTAACAGAACATGGCCCACTAGTCAGTGACACAATTAGCTAATACAGGTTAATTAGCTTAATTAATCTCTTGTCCTATTTAAGCCAGGGGTTGGCCCCACCTGTCATTGACTCTAGGGAAGTCAAATCTGGTCAGGGGGCCAAACCCATCGGCGGCTCGACGCCGACCAGACCAGATGCGGCAGAGGGATGCGGGTTTCGCACTCCGGCGTCCAAATGAACGGCGGATGCCATCTACCGCGAGCTGACGACCCCGTGCATCGAGTGGTGAGGTCAGCCGGGCCTGGGGGCCGGTAGCAACGGCGGCCGGAGCTCGGCAACGGCGAGGATGGCATCTAGAGGATGGGACGGGCAACGGGGCGAGGGAAAAGGGACCGGGGGCTCACAACAGGCTCGAGGAGGCGGTCGACGAGCTCGGGGAGGCTCCTGCGGCGGCAAATTGGCGACGGCATCCGCCGGCCGGAGGTGAAGAAGACGGCGGCGATACTTTGCTCTGAAGCGTTCCGGCTTGCATGGCTCGTCTAGGAAGTCCCGGGGGGTCTAGGCGGGGCTCGTGGATAGAAGGAGGGGCGAGAGGGGTGTGGTGGCTACGGATGCGGCGACGTCGAGCTCGTAGACTCCTCGGCATGGCGGAGAGAAGGCGAAGCATGGCGGAAATAGAGGGGTCCTCCCAATCTGGACGAAAGCGGGGAGGTCAATCCCCTCATCGCGCTGGTCTGAGGAGGGTCAGGCAGGCTGCTGGCATGGCCGCACACGCGAGCGTCGTCCCCTACTTCTACTCTGCCTTCTGGCAAGAGGTAGAAGACAGGGATGCCACTGGTGGGCTGGGCTTGCCAGGTGGGCCACAGGTACTCCCTCTCTTTTTTTTCTATTTTTCCTCTCTTATTTATTTCTGACATTGTTTCATTTTCTTTTGGGCCACAAGGACCTTGCACAACAATACCAACACATTTTCTGTAGTGTAGTTTGAATATTTCAAACCTCCTAAAAATATTTCAGAATTTTTGGATGACTAAAATAATTGAAATGCTTTATTAGTAATTTTCAAAAACTTTCCTATTTTATTTAATTTACCAAAATAGTTGTTAAAATATAATTCACCCTTGATATGTTGTAACCAACATTTATCAAAGAGGGGGAACATTTTTGAAGAGCATTTTGGATTCAGTGAAATGTCTTAATAGTTTAACCTATTTGAATTTTATCTGTGCTAGGGTTTGAGCACCCCCATTTTAAATAATTTGAATTTAAACATGATGACATGATGAACATGCTAATGTTGATGCAAACAGTTCAAGCAAATTCTAGGGTTGTGGCAAAAATCCAAAGGTGGAAAGGTGGAAAGTGTTTCCAAGTGGAGAGGACGAATCCTACTCCTAGTATGATTGGAGTAGGACTCCTCCACCTCCAATTTTGGCCAACCTTTGAGGGTTTGAGGCTGCCTCCTCTCCTCCCTCCCTCCTATATATACTAGAGGATTTGAGGGAAGAGCTAACCCTAATTGCCACGTGCTCCCTCTACTTCATCTAGATGAGTTTTCTCCTTTAGTCTAGTTCGGCGATGCTTAGGCAAAGCCCTGCCGGAATAGTTCCACCACCATAACCACCATGACGTCGCGCTGCGGGATAACTCATCTACCTCTCCGCTCCCTCTTACCGGATCAAGAAGGTGGAGATCATCATCGAGTTGTACGTGTGCTGAACGCGGAGGTGTCATCCGTTCGGCGCTAGATCGGAAGGACCGTGATCAAGATCGCGAGACGATTCGTGATTTGATTGTGGGACAAATCATGATGGGATCGCGGGAAGGATCATGATGGGATCGCGAGATGGATCGTGATGGGATCGTGGGACGCTCAGCGATTTGGATCGCGAAGACGTTCGACTACATCAACCGCGTTTTTTAACGCTTCCCGCTTAGCGATCTACAAGGGTATGTAGATCCACTCTCCCTCTCGTATATGCTCATAACCATGGATAGATCTTGCGTGTGCGTAGGAAAATTTTTGTTTCCCATGCAATGTTTCCCAACAACCATCATCAAGCTGGGTGAACTGAATTCCTATAGAGCTGGTTGAAATCTGCACCTGGATGGAGAGTTCATTTCTCAGACCAAAACCATTACTCCAAGGTCCATGGTAGCAAGCAGAGGTCTGAGTGCAGAGAAAATGAAGGTGTTGAGATGTTGCCTAGGGACAGGGTATGAAAGTAGCAGAGACATAAGATCACCCTGTGCAGAGAGGCCAAACTGACGGCCATGAGCATTGATTCCAATAGATATGATCACTGACACATGAGAGCTGTTGTCATCAGAAACTATTATAGAGTCGTTCCAAGCTTCAACTGCACTGTTTGTTAGGTTGTTTTCAGGTACCAAACCATCTTGCACTCTTATACCTTGAGCAGCTAACCAAGCTTGATAGTTGATGAGATGTGGCAGCATGGGAGGTGTAGGAGGATTAGGCCAGACACCCCAACCCACGCTGACATAATTCTGGTCATTACCTTGTCCCATTGGCACATTTTCAGGTGATGCATTCTACACCAGCCAGTTCAGCACCTCTTGCTGATAGAGCTGCTCAGCAGTGAGATGAGGACCAAATTGGGGGTGAGGGTTTCCATTAGGAGGGGGTTCTTCACCACCCGGAGGGACTTCTGGGAGCAGTCGTTACTCTTGAGAATAGTGACTTGTTCAGTCCAACAGTCCCGAGCGCCACCCAATTTCCAGACAACAAACCTCTTGGAGATCAACCTGAGATGAATGAAACGACCCCGGAGCAGTACAAAAGGTCGGTCCTATCTAGGATTGTACCAAGAAACCAGAGCACCAAAACCACCTAGGTATTTATTGATGTAGTGTTCAGTCTGATAATCATAGGGGAATCCAAAATACATCAACAAGACCTCTAGACCAAATGTGGTGGTGCGTCTATTCAGAGCTTCATGGTGCGGTATAAAGGTGATGGGTAAATCTTCATCTTCTAGTTCTAACGGGGTAGCAACCGCGGTATCTCGTATGAAGGAATCCAAAAATCCAAAAAACAATTCTGAAAGGATGATCACTAGATTCCGTGGTGAAAAGCACAGATTCAAGTAGCAAACCTTCAATCTGCGTACGGATGGCCGCCCGACGATGAAGAGGTACGTAGTCGCTCGCCTCCACAATGGCGAGGAAGTCGTGGTTCAGCGGAGGGAATGGGCCCAACCACCATACCGCTGCACACCAGCCGGGCCGTCAGGCCTGGTTTGACAGCAAAGCCCGGTGGGAGGAAAGGCATTGAATTCATGGGATGGTTGGCCATGGTTGCAAGGTGGAGCGAGGGGGGCAAATGCGGCTTCGACTCCGATGGAGATGGTGATCGGACAGAATAGAGGGGCAGCATTTGGCAAGTCGAGGCGGAAGCCGTAACGCGAGGGGAGGTCGCGGGTGGGCAAATAATTTTCGTTACCCACCTCCAACGCTTGCCAAAGGTGCTATTTCCACATGATCTTTCCAAGTGTCCCGAGCATCCACATCTCGTGCATCTAACGACAGTGATCAATTGAGAATTGTGAGGGTGCGAGATGGTCGATGTAGAAAATCTGGGATCAGCGATATGTTTCCTGAACGGATCCCAGCAGTCCAAGCTCAGACATGGGGTTTAAACGCAAAGGGCGGGAAATTGCCTTGTGATCAAGTGTGATGCAGTGAATGCAAGTAAGTCTGGCTTGGCAAGTAGATTTACTATGGCCCCATTGAAGGCATCTGGCGCATAAAATTGCCCAATTAGTGGCTAAATCAAAGATTTGCTCCTCAGAATAATGAGCTTTGGCCAGATCAGCCATATGAAGGAATCCCAGTGAATGCGGCCAAGAGGAGTGTGGTGGAGCATATTTGAACGCTGTTGCGAGGAAGCATTGGGGGCCGAGGGGTGAGAGGCTTTAATATCAACATTTCAAACTTCCCAATAAAACGTATTGTTCCTGAGATTGGTCCTCCAATTCTGCTTCCTCCAAAAAACGCTCCATTAGCATAATGTGGTCATCAATGTTCGTAATAGGCTGGTTGTCCGATATAGTGCAACTGTGTTTAGGTCGTGGAGAAAAAGATCCAAATTTGATTTGAATGTCCTCAACATGATCATGTAGATGTTTACCACTCAGGGCACTAGATGATGAAGTCGAAGCCTCATCACTACTAAGATTGGAGAAAGCCATGTGATCAACAGGAGTGATCTTAAACTTGCTTAGCACATGATCCGAGGTCCGGCATAGCGATTATTTTTCATGAAAAAATCCAAATTTGGATTTGATATCCATTGGACGTCGATTAGAGAGGTCCGGTAATACTTCATCAGCATGCCATCATGAAGCTGAGGTGGGAGCTCGTGTAAATCATCCATTAAAAAGGTGAAAATGACAGATAAAGTCCGGCCAAATGCGGTCCTTTAGACCATATATGAAATGACCAACTTTGTTACTAGCCACAGAAAAGCGAAACGAGCGTGGGTTGATTTGAGTAACCCTGAAACCACCACTAATCCCAGCAAGACAGCATTGTAAAGCCATACGAGCCGAATCCGTTGAGAGCGGAAATGACGCCGAAGAGAAAGAAGCAACCAAAAATAATTCCTTGCCCCCCTTGGATGGTGAAAAGTGAACGGTAGATCCAAACTTTTTTCTCACCTGATTGGCTAGGGCAATGCCCGGAGCAAAGTCCGAGTGGAGTAGTCCTTCCATCAAGGATCAGGCTAGAATTCTCCATTGATTTTCATGGAGGAGGGTAGCGGAAAGGTGGGATGAGAGGTGGGAGAGGGAGCCATCCACACCTTCTTTATTTTGGATATTGTTGTGTAAAACTTGATGTTTATTTGGTACTACTATACATATATCAATGGATTTGCAGATGGTGAGCCGCTAGCACGGTCCTCTGGTTTCTAGATTGATTTTGATAATGAGAACAACACGGTATCATTGTGACTAATGCACATGTTATTCCTAAAATACGTGTCTTTTCATAAAAACAAGTATTTATTATGCAACTGCATTTTAAGGTGATGTCATTTTTTTCTCGATATTGATGCTTGGATCTTAAAATGCTGAGTGGCATGCATTCGAGAAGGGCACACACGCAAAATTAGCTGGAAAGCCATGTTTCCTCTTAACTTGGATAATCCCTTTCCATGTACCACAATCATATTTCTAGGTATGTAGTGTATCTACTCTAAGATGTAAAGGACAAAGCTGTTCTGATAACGTTATTGGTGTTGATTCTAACAAAAATATGTTTCTTATTTGTATATAAGGTTATGTCATGTCCTCTTTTAGCTTCTTAGAAGGCTATTTATGTCAAATTATTTTATCTAGTGTGGTATTGGCTATTTATAAACATGTTGGGTAGATGGTTTTATCCAGAAGTGTTCATTTATAAAGCCTTATGTGGTTATGTTTATGTAATTGAAATATATTTAAATTTTCTTTTCTATAGGGGCATCCCTCGACCCCACCTTGGATTGAAATTTAAAGCCATCAGCCTTCTAAACCCTGCTCATGTTGAGCACATATTGGTCGAGTGTGGGATTGATGAAGGTCTTATTGTTACAGAGGTAGATATTGTTTGTTGTTGCTTTTGTAAGTTTGCCTCTTTGGTCGTTCATACTACGGATTAGTTATTGCAATTCAATCTCAGGTATCCGAGGACTCTCCTGCCATAAAATGTGGAATTCAAAACGGGGATGCTATTGAACGTCTCAATGGAAAACGTTTTCTACTGCTGTGCAGGTTAGTGCATTATATGTTTATTATTGTTAGGTTTAAGTAGAATGAATAGATATATGATATTTACTTGACATTTGCATTCTACTCTCACTGTATCAGAATACATATCTTTAGCCTCTCCATTTTTGTTCGAAATATATTCCCTCCAATTCTTATTCAGTTTAAATCACTTTGTTCTTATATTGCCCTTGATTGATTTCATCATGAAAAGGACTAATTAACTCTTGTTGATGCTTGAGCTTCCCAATTAACACTTCTTGTTCTTGAGTGCCTTGCTTTGGGATGCAAAAGAGGTAACTTAGGACGCATTTGGTTGCTCGTACCGTTTTTAGGCACTTTGCATACTTATCCAATAGGGACTATTGAGCATATGCACGCACAAAAAACATCATCTGCGGGATGGCGAGGACGACGGCAGGTTTTTTCGACAAGGCGTTGGAAAGACATCGTTACTGGGCGTGATGGGGCTAAGGTGCGGTGCATGAATATCTCATCAAGGTCATCATCCATGGAAGTTAGATGAATCGAGGAGTGGCATGAGTTTGCACGATCAATCATCATCATGTCAGTTCGTTGTAGTGAAGTGGCGTGCATGGTGTTCCGTGAGTAATGTCCATATCCTCGTGGGATGTCCTGGTTGCACTCAGTGTGAATTCAATGGGATGCCGAAGATGGACGGTTGTAGGTGAAGCCATTGTAAAGCGAGGAGGTGTATGATCAGTAGAGAATTGATCTATTGCAAAAATGTACAAGGACTATTGTGCAAACTGACTGCAAGGTGGCAACTATGGTGCAAACTGACTGCAAGGTGGCACCCAAACAATGGTGGTGGCACAACACGTTAGAGCTAGAAAGATGCACTGCATGTTTTCAGGCGTGGTCACATACTTCGTGTGTAGACAAGATGTTGAGTTGACAAGTTACAGATCTACAACAATTCAAGATCGGAAGAACAAGGACATGACGAGTCAATTCACGGGATTCGGTCAGCCTTTGTCTTCGGTGGATCCATGTGGATGATGTCCTCGTTCGTGTATGTTCGTGTGTCTACATGTTGGATCATTTCTTTTCTACGCTTCTCTTCATCGACGACGGCTACTGTTCTGGTGACATGGTTCTATGGGGCCTTAGCACGATGACTTCTCGATTTCTACTACAACAAGGTTTGCCCGGTTCCAATGATGGAGGGGCGAAGACGGCGGCACGCCTTCGGCTCGCTCTAGTGCTAGTAATCATCGATAGGTGATATATGGACCTAGTTGTATTTTACTTTTGGTGTTTTTTGTCCTACCTTGACAGTTCATGAATCGATCGGAATTTATGCTCGCAAAAAAAAGAGGGAGATTGGCAGATACAATCTTGAATTTGGGTACTGTTACGTGTGTAATCAGGTTAGGTTAGTTAGTTTCCTGGCACATGTGCTAGTAGGTTTCCTGGTTTGCTTGCATGCCGTCATAGCTTGACAAGTCCTGGTAGGTTTTGTGGGCCATGTCAAAGTCATGGCTACAAGGCATCTCTCACAAATGTTTAAACGCCAAGGAGGTGGAAGATGATGAGCAAGATGCCTCTCCAAACAAGTCTATGGTATCTTCCACTCCTAACCCTCCTCTTTTCACTCCCAAGGCTCCTACGGATGTTTTCCTTGATGGGGGAGTGAGTATGATGAGGAGGATGTGAATGATGAAAATAATGTATTCTTTGATAAGATATATAACGTGGACTCTCTCAAAGGACTGAAGCTCACTATGATTCATTGTGTCATGGTATGGTGAGCAAGGACATCAAAACCATTGAGGAACTCGAAACCCATGCCGCCAAGGAAAAGGAGAATGTTGATCTCCTCGAGCTGAAAGTCCAATTTGCGGAAGCATGCGATGATGAGTTGTATTGGAATATTGAAAGAACTAATGAAACAAATGCTATGAACTTGGCCTCCTTGAAAAGGCCAACTACAATGTCTCAATACCTAAAAAATTCCAAGAGCCAAGTCGAAGTAGCTCATACTTCTCTCTCTAAGGATCTTGAACTACTCACCATATCTCTTAGGCTAAGGAGGGAAAGTTCACCAAACTTCAATAGAGTTATGAGAAACTTCTACTTACTCATCTCGACACTCTTACTAAATTAAACATATCTATGATATTACATGTTGATGCCTGCATGGCGTGTTAGGTGTATGACTTGTGCGTGTATGGACGTCTTATCAGAGGCCCGGATGAGAAGTAACCCAACATTGACAAATCGGTGTCCTCTTATTTGGTTAAGGAGATCAGCACCCCCTGGCCATTCCTAGAATTAGTACTATTCATATTAGACGCTCTCAAAATAAAATTAGCAATTGCTTGGAAAATTTTGCTTGTTTGGGAGGTAGAACCATGACCTGGTTCGGGTCTGGCCCTCCGGGTGCCATTGAGCTAAACATTGTTGATTGTACTTCTGTTGTGATTGAGTAATACAACGTGTTCTACCCATAAAAAGTGCTATTTTGTAATTGTTTTGCTACTCTGCATATTCCTGTTGCACAAGGCTAGAAGGTGATACAACTTTGTTAGAGAAAAGAATAGACCCTGCGGTCCAGACATTCAAAATGAGGGCATGGGTAACACATTTAGATGACATCATCACTCAGGCGACACTTATATATGTATCCTAGTAGTGGGGACACATTACTACTACTTTACTAGGGATTGGAGAGTAACAAGCATACAATACAGAAATATATTGCAAAAGGTTGCAAACAATACAGAAATAAAGTAGTAATTGATGGAATAAGGGTTGTTGATGGAAGGAACCACCAGGAAGAACATCAGTACTGATTGCAAGTGGTTTGTCTGACAGTATACAGCGTCCTAACAGCTGCTACAGAATTAAGGTCTTAGCCTTACAACACAACTGGTGCTAATAGAAGGCCATTAAAACATTGGAAGTAGGCGGCAAGACACCCTTAAACCACTAGTTACAGCGACTACATCAATCTCTTGAGCACGTTATCAAAGTCAATGGTGATGTCCGCAGCAGGATGATGCGGCTCAAACGCGCTCTTCAACAGCAGCCCAGCAGCTGCTTTGTGTTGTTCGAACTGGGAGGCCACTAACTCATTACCTTTGAATGCTAATGATAAATGGATGTCGCGAAGAGTGCCCGCTGGCAAGTGCCGGATGCCAACTGGTAACAATTCAGCAGATATGAAGAAACGAAAGCATATGCCGAGCTTCTCTAGCTTGGGCATAGCTCCCGCTTCGAAGATTAGAGACACATAAGGACAGTACAACTCCAGATGCTTGAGCGCTCCGAATGCCCTGCCAGAGATGATTACCCACTTTTCCCTTTTAGATAATCCATACATGAGTCCCCGTAATTCTAAGTGGGCAAGGGAAGGCAACCCTGTAACAATGCTCAAAAAATCAGCCACTTCACTAACAAAAATAGTTAAACTGTAGAGCTCGTGGAGCTGAGAAATCCACTCTGGGATTCCTTGGAACTTGCAGCCAGTCAGATCAAGCTTCCGAAGATGACGAGGTGGGGTTAGTGTGCTGCTCCAGCCATGGACCAGTGGTACTATGGGGCATCTTCCTCCGATATAAAGACGCCTCAGACTGCTGGAAAGCTTTCCAATGGAAGAACGCAAGGCATCAATATGCATCTTCCAGTCCAATTCATCTTCCGTAAACATCTCAAGTTCCCTCAAGTTGGTTAGCTCGCCGAGGCCCTTGATATTTTCTATCGAGCTTTCCAAAAATGCAGCACCTCGCAGGGTGCGTAGAGATTTCAACCTGCCAATCCCTTCAGGCAACACCAGACCATTTGAATAACTGATATGCGACAACCTGGGCAAAGTAACAATATCTGATGGAAGAGATGTCGGTTTATATTGCCCTTCGACTTCTACTGTCTCTAATTGCCGTAGCTCCCCAATTTGACTAGGTAGTGTCAAATGTATCCTGCAGCAATAAATCTTCAAATACCTTAGTAGAAACAACCCACAGATACCTGTGAGGTCTAGCCTCTCACATCTCTCATCTTCAAGGTGAAGAACTCGGACATATTTGAGCACCAGAAAAGAAGGCACAAGAGGCCCTCTAAATAGTAAGACTGAACGAACATGCGATAGTGGCCCACTGATTGCTTCCAGTATTCCACCATCATCTTCACCATCATAGTAAATGGAGACTCGGCGGACCCTTTTGTGTTCCCTTGTCACAACTTCGGGCCCATCTATTACAAGATTGAAATTCTCTTCTGCGACCTTGGATCTGATGAGATCAAGCATTATATCATGTACTTTGCAGGACATCACCTCATCATTGTAGTCTATCTTCCAAGGTTGGATCATGCTCATGTTGATGAGCTTATAGAAGTAGTCTTCTGTGACATCCTCTGCATCACGCACACTAGTTGTACTCACAAACTCTTGACCTATCCACTGCCTTAACAAATAATCCTTTTCTATTTCTTGGTCCTCTCGGTACTTGCCAATATCAAGCAGGCATGTCTTAAGATGGTGAGGGAGATGCCTGTAGCTAAGATCCAATATTTGTTCCATATCTTTAAGATCATCATGATTACCTTCAAACACAGACACCAAAGAATTCCTTATAGAATCCCACATTGGCCTTGGGTTATGAGCCAGAAGGCTTGCTATACTAATGATTGCAAGTGGCAAGCCACCACATTTTTTCAGAATATCAGTTGAAAAACTTGAAATCTCTTCTGGTACATTAGGGCAAGCTTCTTGGGGACCAAAAATTCTACTGAAAAAAAGTTTTCTCCACTCTTGGGTTTTTAGTGGTTTCATCATATAAACATATCCTCTGCTATGTATGCAACAGTCATCAGCAACAGAGCGGATCCTGGTAGTTGTCACCACTGCACTGCCCCAATTGTCTTTTCTGAAAGCACATTTAATCACATCCCACACTGAGGAATCCCATATATCATCAATTACTATGAAGTACCTGCAAATAATGTCACATATATAAAACAAAAGCATAGCCATAATGAGTACGTCCTTTAGCACCTATTAAAAATGTATGTTAAAACCTACAAAATGGTATGCACCCACGGGTATCCTTGCCACATTGCTCATGCAACACACCCACGTTTCAGGGTTTTTTGTACTCCCTCTATTCCACGAAATAAGGTGTATTAATTTTGAAAAACTAAAAAAATTATATGTTTGACCAACAAGTTTGACGGCAAAATATCAATAACCACCATACCAAATAAGTATCACTAGATTTACACTGGCATACATTCATATTGTATTTATTTTGTATGGTATATGTTGATAAAATGTTTTATAAACTTGGTCGGCCATAGAAAACGCTTATCTTGTGTGTACCTCTACGTGCATACCTCGCCTCATGTTTCAGTCTTTTATATCTATATTTGTACTGCTTATCCCTATCACTATTGTGCAGCAATGGGAGGGTGCATTAATCTGTACTATTTAAGCACATCGTCAAGCGAATAAGATAGGAATGACTCTCTAATTCTCAGCTGTTAATGATTTTCAACCAAGGGCCAAGGGCAAGGCTAACTATTGGTGAAATTGTTCTGGTCGGCACCTTCCTCAGTTTTAAGCCTATTAGTCCCTCACCTCTTTGATCCCTAGGCGTGGTGGGACAAATATATCAACTAGGAAGATTCTAGAAGTTTTCATAAGTTCGAATTTATATGAAAAACAAATAAATTATATAACGTAAATTTTAATGTTCCTATGCATTCTACTGAATCATATTTATTACAGTAACCAAATAAGAAATACCAATTAATTCTCCATGCATTTTTTAATACTTAAAATGTAAGTTAATAGAGTATTAAGTATTAACATGACATCACAGCCATCACATGGTGCGCCACTGGCTTAAGGTACCTTGAGTATATTAACAGTTGGATTGGTTAATACACAAAAGAGTTTGACGATATATCCTCGAAAAATATCACAAAGTAATGGCAAAAAAGTCACCAAGGAAATATTGCGTCAGTGTCTTCAGGTTAATGTATTTACTAATGTACTACGACAGAGACCAATGGAGCTAACCTCTTGTTCTCGAGTAATCCTCGGATTTTGTTGATGAGTTGCATTTCATTTAAGTTTGATGCACTAGAACCATACCCAAGCTCATGGAGAATTGCCTCAAAAACTTTCTTCACATTAGGATTCTGACCCACTGGAACAAAAGCCCTAGGATAGAATTGGGATTGAAGCTTGTCATACAATGCCTTGGCAAGTGTTGTCTTGCCCAATCCTCCGAATCCAAAGATAGAGACTATCTTGAGTTGCTGCTTAGACACATCTACGTCCCCTTCCTTATCAGAGAGCCACTTGATTATCTCATTTCTTGGCTCTTTAATTCCAACGAGCTCTTTCTGGTCTTTGTATATAGCCGAAATGCGAGGGTCAATTGTAGTCGCAGAAGCTACACTAGCCACGACTTCATCAACCTTGCACTTTTTGCGCCTATCAGCCGTTGCTTGAACTTGTTTCTTTATGTCTTTGATCGCGTGACCGATCAGATTGTGAGCCTTGCCCCACTTGAAGAGGCTGAACATGTTCTGCATGATCCCCATAAAGAAGCCTGTGTTAGAGGAGTGCTCGATGTGTACCAGAAAGCCGTCAACGACATCCTCAGTGTCATAGGACATCTCCCTGACATTGTTGGCCCAGTGTTTGACCTGGTCATTGAGGTCCTCTCGTTGTAGCTCTGACACCTTGCAGAGGGCTAACTGCATCTCCAACAGCTCTTCTGAGAAATACTCTATGTCCGTCTTCACACCATTCTCTAGATTGTACTCTTCCTTGAGGAGATCACCAAGCTTGTAGAGAAGGCTGCCCATGGCCCCGGTTGCAAGATCCACAGCTCTGTTGCTCATCTTGGTCTGCATGCTTGGAGTTGCATTTGCATGGAAACTAAGGCGCTCAGGTTGCTCAGTACATTGTCCTCGCGGATCTCTGTAACTGATAGAATTAATGTCCTTGCATGCAGAATAATAAAGTATTTAGATTAAGTAAACCCGTTTAAGCAATGATACTTGTTGAATTACTTGATAAGGCTCACCATGGAAACTGCCTCTGATTGCAGAGTTGCGCTGACGCCAGGTTTGTCCTTGCTAAAAGCAGATTCATACATATTTTACCGTTTGTTCTGGTAACATACACATTCTGTCAAGAAAGGAAACATGGAGAAAAAGAAAGAGGAAGCATATACAACCGTCAAATTGGTCACCTTAGTGTCTTCTCGACTCTTGAGATCTCCCTTAGATTTCTCAGGCGCATATACCACAACCGTCAAATTTACCTCATCCACTTTACCCGGCTCTTTGTTGAACAAGTGTTCAGTGATATCCTTGGCCCTAAGATCCCCATCAACTTTTGTGCTTTGCACGATAAAATCGTCGGTGTACGGCATATCTTGTGGTGTAGTGTCATCCATTTGCATTGTTATCTGGATTGTACACTTGGATTGTGGACGCACAATGCCTTTGTTTGGTTGTGCACAGTACTGTCGGCTTGGTGTTTTGATGTTGAAGGCGTAGTAATCCTTTGTCTTGTTGATTAGCTTAACTATCGATGATATCTGTTTCTGACACTCAAAAGGAAACTGTAGTTCGAGCGGCTTAATTCCAAGCATGTCATCCGAGTAAAGGCTTATCTGCTAGAGAAAAGCTAGATGTGTTATATTACTCCCTCCAGCGAAAAAATTATAAGTTGTATTTTACATGTTTTGTGATGACTAGTATATTTTCGTGATGCATCAGTACTCTATATACTCCCTCTCTCAACTGACTAAATGCACATAGTTACATTCTAGAAGGATGATATTAAATTTATTGAATGGACGGAGATAGGTGACGGACAAGGACGCCTCGGTCACCCATCTTTATGGTGTGGGGCTCATGGTTCACATGCATAGAGCCAAATTCAGAGGGTGAGAACTCTTACCCTCAGTTCTTTCAAGACACCCTAGATGAAAGGGACGAGTGGACGACCCCCATCAAGCAGTAGACCAATTGCAGAAAAATGATTGGAATCCAAAACTCTTTCACTTTAAATGATGCATGTGTCTTAAACAATATTCTTCCTCCGTCAGAAAATACTTGTCATGGGAATGGATGTATCTAGACGTATTTTAGTTCTAGATACATTCATTTTTATTCATTTGTGCGACAAGTAATTCCAGACAAAGGGAGTACTTATTTAAGTGAATTGTACAATCTAATTTACCTGGTCAATGTGCTCATTCGTGATTTCTTCAGTTTCATTGAGAATGCCAATTATATCCAGTATAAAAGGTCTATCTGTTGGTTCCTTTTTCCTGCAGCGTTCTGCAATTTTCATGCATTTAGTTACTTGCTGGTACTGGGACAGTACCGTATGTTTTGGTGATTTATTCCACCTGTGCATCCACCTTCGAAGTACCTACATTTCACAGATGACACTTTTTATGTTATTCACACACAGTAATCAGATGACGTTAGCAGGCCAGTGTGTACCCTCAAGAAGTTCATCAGTTCACCACAAACCCACCGACTGTCCGACAAAGCTTCATCTACTACACCAAAAAAAACTTATGTATGGCGGTTCATTTGAGTGTGGGGTGTTTAAGTATGTTTTTTTAAGCTACTAGTATATTATTCAAATAAGAGGTGATAACTGATATGTCAATTCAATATTGTGGGATGCAAAATAATAATGTATTTAACCAAATGTATGCAAATTAAGTAGTACACACGAAAAGAATAACAAAATGAAATGCAAAACTTGCATAGTTTTAAAAATGGAACATCTGCACAATGAGACAAAGGGCTCTTACATTAACATTATTTGGAACGCCCTTAAGTCCCGTTATCAGTTCCGTGACTACAACACCCAAACTATACATGTCAGCCTTTTCTGATGTCTTGCCACCATTCATGTATTCCGGAGCACAGTATCCTCTACATAAAAAATGACAAATTGATGCATTATCATCAAGACATTTGTAAGTGTAAATTCCGCGAAAGACAATAGGTTCTCTTAACCCAGGTCTTACTGTGTTATATAACGAGTACCACTGGTGTGTGTATGTTTATCAAGTCTTGATAAACCAAAATCCGTTATCTTTGGCACCATATCATCATCTATCATTATATTGCCAGGCTTGAGGTCCATGTGGATAATATTATTTTCCTCATGAAGGTAATGCAAACCATGACAAATTCCCTTGATGATTTCGTATCGTATACTCCATTGAAGTCCTCTTAATTCATCTGCACAAGAAAGGGGGGGGGGGGGGGGGGGGTAGTGAAGTACCAAAAATAAAATATTCAAAATAACATCCTAAACGGTTTAATAAGGAATGTAAAACTTTTTAATGGAAGTATGTCCCTATGAATTTGTACCAGCCCTGGAATTAAATGTACTAGTAAGACAGATTATTTTTTGAGGATAAAAGGAAAAAATATTATTGAGTAAAGGAAGAGCTGCATGAAAAGTAACATTGTCATACCAGTAATATGTTTATCAAGGCTTCTGTTGTTGATGTACTCAAAACAAAGTAATCTTTCTCTTATCTGGGCCAAAACCAATTCTGTTGATCCTACCCTTATCGCTTCACGGTGTGTATTTGAACAGAAGCCCAGAAAACGGACTACATTTGGATGGCTAATAATCTTCATCAAATTTTTAACCTCACGATCAAATAACCTGTCATCGATTGTGTGTTCGCTCACAATTATCCTCTTCACTGCAATAATCCTATTGTGTAGCACACCCTGTTGATAAGCACTTAAATGTGGTCATTGCCAAAACAGAGGCCTATTGCACTTATTAATGGAATTAGTAATATTTACTCTACTTCAGAAATTTAATTACTCGTACTCTCCAAAATGTAAACCTTACCTTGTAAACCTCCCCAAATCCACCCTCCCCAATTTTTCTCATTTCACAAAAATCTCCGGTGATCTCCTGTAAAAGTGCTAATGCCAGATTCGTCGGTTTGTCAAATCCAGAGAGTATGCGCTCCAGGACAATTCCGTCCCCCATTCTAAGTGGGCGGTGCTCTTGAAAACCAGAGAAATCACAAATTAGTTTCCATTAGACATGCTTGGCCTGCATAAATTCACAGTAAGTATTACTTACCCACTAGAGATTTAGCCGGTAGGTTTGTATGTGATCTGCAAAGCAGAAATTGAACATCACAATATGAATTTGCGGCATTGACTTTTGTTTCAGAACTACAACATTAATGGTGTATAAAAGAATCTCAAAAACAAAATAATTACTGTAACACATCATAATGCAATGATACACAAGAAAAGATGGACAAATTTAAATCATGAGTGTGGTACAAAAGGGGAACGAGTGATAACAAGTATATATATAGAAAGTCTATTTGTCACCCCGGGTGCAGAATAAGTTATTCTTCAACCAAGGTAATTTTACGATCGTTATTCTTATTTCGTACATAAAACGAGAACGTCAAAAAATATATAATCATCATAAAAAATATTTTAACTTCGTAAAATTACAAACATAAACACAGTGTAAAATATACATAAAATGCAATTTATTTGGTCTAATGACCTATATTTTTTATTTCTTAAGTACAAATTTTATAGAGTGAATCAATATGAATGTAAATATTTGTATCTCAAATATAATTTACTTATAAAACGATCGTAAACTTACCACAGATGAAATAAGTTTATTATTCACCCGAGGTAATCTTACAATTGTTTCATAAATAAATTTCGTTTTGTATACCAATAGTTACGTGCATATTGATTCATTATGTAAAATTTGGCATAAGAAAACAACAATATAGGTCATAAGATTAGAAAAATTACATTTCATGTGTATTTTGCACTATGTTTTTATGTTCGTAAATTTATGTAGCGTAAGATATTTTTTAGGGTGATTTAATATTTTCTTATGTTCTCTTTTTAGGTATGAAGTAAGAAAAATAAGTATGGAACATAAAAATACGGTGCATTGATGGTAAAATAGCTATATATATAGGAAAAATAGAGTAATCTTATGATCAATTTATTCTTTTATATACACCAGGGTGCAGAATAAGTTATTCTTCACTCCAGGTAATCTTACGATCAATTTATAAATCAATTACATTTGTAATACAAATAGTTACATTTTTATTGATTCACTACGTAAAATTTGACATAAGTAAACAAAAATATAGGTCACAAGACCAATTGTTTTGAATTTATTGTATATTTTACGCTATTTTTTATGTTTATAACTTTACGTGACATACAATATTTTTTGTGGTGATTATATATTTCTTACGGTCTTTTTTTATGTATAAAATAAGACAAAATTTACGTAATGTAAAATTACAGTGCATTGATGCTAAAATAGAGGGGGTGAAGAATAAATATTCCTCACCCAGGACGACGAATAGCGCGAATATATACTAAGGAAGATGTCATAATATTTATCTTCCATACACCAGATGTATATAAGGGCAACTCTAACCGATCTCTTATAAAGTAGTGGTTTAGTTCACGAAGTAAACCTTAGTGAAGTATATTTACTCCGGTACTTTTTTGGTCGTAACAAGGCGATCCCCAATATATATCGGAGTAAAACCTTCATTTGACTCATGCATTTCGTCGAACACTTGGTATGCACCTAGCAACGACGATGGTGACCATGCCGACGAATATAGTGGACACGAGGAACAGTGGATAGTAAACTCTGGTACAGCAGTGGGCTCCGCTTGGCATGGCTGGGCAGAACCTCCACGGTTTCTATACCATCTCTGAATTTGTTCTTTATCTGAAAATATGGTGGAAGGTTTGCCTTGCTAGCAAAGTATGGCATAGAGTGCACGCTGGAAGAACTGCTCCTGTCCAGCGCACGTATCGCTCCGGTTGGTGTCCTCTAGCACCAAATTCATGACCACTATAAGATTTTATCCAATTTAGAGAACTGACTAGCCAAACAAAAATTATAGAACAAATTTCAGATCTGTGACGCAGAGAAAGAGGGATCTCAAATCAGAAAAATATACCTCTTCTTGTGTGCTTGCAGCGGCTTGAAGAAAGACTAGCCCTCCAGCCGGTCCGTGGCAGCGCTGCGGCAGCTGCAGGAGAGAGCAACTAAAAGATTTAGGAAATTTGGAGGGAGAGAGCAACTAAAAGATTTAGGAAATTTGGAGGGTAATGGTTTGTTTCCATGGATGAGTGGAGGAAAGGGAAAGCTGGGGAGAGGAATCACGTGTGGGCGGTGTGGCTGGGAGCCGGGGGCGGCTTTGCCTCTTTGTGTTTGGGATTAGCTTTCGGGATAGAATAAACTTTCAAAAATAAAGCTTTGGGGATAGAATAGCAAGAGAGAAAAATCAGCCCTCGTACAGGATTTATTGTGGCCTCTTTTTCTATTGCACATCGGTTGGGCAGGGCCAGAACAGAAGAAGTCTTGAACAAAAAACCATTGATCTTTTTTTCGGAAAAGAGGATAACCCCCACTGAGTACACATAAAAGGTCATCAAAGTCCGAACCATTACAAGATATGAGATAAACACCTATGACTAAGCCGACTTCGTCCGCTGCAACGCCTTCAAGAAGGAATAAGCACCCTTGTGCCATCATCATCAAGCCCGCTAGAGATAGCCTAGCACTAGTAGAATGTCGATCAGTAGTCCCGGTCGGAATGTGCCTTTAGTACTGGTTCCCCAACCGGTACTAAAGGGTCCGGGACTAAAGGTCCAGACCTTTAGTACCGCTTGGACCACGGACCGGTACTAAAGGCCCATCACGTGGCTGCCTGCGTGGGCTGGTGGTGGACGACCTTTAGTACCGGTTGGTGATACCAACCGGTACTAAGTGTTCCACGTGGCTGCCTGCGTGGGCTGGTGGTGGAGGACCTTTAGTACCGATTGGTGATACCAACCGGTACTAAGTGTTCTATTTTTTTCGCTTTTAATTAGGTTTTAGTTTTTCTCTCTATTTATTATGTTTTTCATTCATTTCAAATTTATTTTACACTGCTACATACTGTAAACATTAATTGTGTATATATACAAATGGAATTACGCATCCATATGTATTCTGGACTTATAACTTAAGGCCCAAAACCCGGCCGAGACTAGCTAGCTAGTGTTCCGGATGAAATCTCAGTTTTATACTACTGATTTGCTGACATTATTGAGGCGGCGGTAAGTAATAGTGTTTTCCGTTTACATCAATGACATGTTGAAGAAGAAATGCCGTAAATTCCTCTTGTAGTGCTACAAAGCATTGCTCGGGTGAGAGCTTCGACAACATCTGCCAAAGCTGGAGTTGTCTTTCACCTGCTCCTCTGCGACGTATACGGCTTTCGGTCTGAATGCGAATATTCTCGCAGAGGAAGTATCCACATAAATTTGTTCCCTGTGGCTGCTTCGCGCACTTTGAAAAAGAATAGAATTCAATAAGATAATTAATAATCAAGCATGATAATTGTATTGAAAATAGAATTAAAGAGATGCTCAGACCTAGTAGTACTACTTAATTACCTGCATCTTTTTCCACTTTAGCTTCGTGGTCCATTGACGACCGTGATGGTTTTTTCTATCATCTTTGTCCAAACACTACGCGGCAAAGAAAAAAAATAAAGAGTCATTATAATTATTTTTGATATCAGGAAATAATGAAAGAAAGCGAGGTCGATAAAGATTGAAATTATCGTTCTATCATAAAATACAAGTCCACGTATGATTGTTCTGGTGTATTTAGTGAGTCGTACACTTGAACAAGTCAATCCGCGAGGATAATATATAGGAGGATATAATGGTCTCTGCGCAGAAGTTTATATAATTGAGCAAGCACGCATATAACTCATCAACTATACTTGACAGCGAGCTAGTAAGCAAAAGTAGAATTTATAGTATACAAGAGAGCAAACACTCACCCCATCTTGTAAGGAAATATTATAGTAGATTTGCTATTCATTAGTGCCTCTAGAAAATTTTCCAAGAGATCTTCTGTGTCCTTGGCATAATGTTTTACCACATGACCATTAACGGTACTTGGGTCGATGAACCCAATGTCATTGATTTCCTCTTGTTTCAATTCCCACATCTTCAATCTACATAATAGCGTAGAAAAGAACATATATAGTGAGGATAAGCCAATGAACGATATCTTAGCTAGAGACTTAAATTACTAAAGATATAAATCACTTACAGACAATAGCAACTGATGAGAGTTTTGTCGATAGAGTCCATGTGGTAAACTGGAAAAGTTCTGAGAATTCAAGACATATGTCACATGCATTGACGTAATGCTCTTTCCTTACTTTGACCATGACTGCCGTCTCCCCTCGCTTTGCTTCATGCAGGTACCAATCATGCAACCGTCGCATCGCAGTTGGTAGTTCCTTGTACTACTCGGGTGTGACAAGTGGTTTTCCGACGGCATATTGCATTGCGCACTCAGTTGCACCGTACCCGCGGATTTCCTTGGTGCCAAGGATTTGGTCAAGAGTGAGACCTGCAGCCTCTACTTCTTCGAGGTCGATTGGGTTGCCTTGCACGTCGACAGGTTGGATCGATTGCTTGCTTGGATTGGTACTCACCTTGAGCAGAGAGATCGATTGCTTGGATTGTTCTTCGAGCTGGGGAACTGTTTTCCCGCTAGTTGATGTCGTACTTCCCGACTTCTTCCTTGGGCTGGTCCGACTTCTCTGCTCACTTGCCTTCTGAATCTGTCGTTCATAGTCTATCGGCATACGCTCGACATATGCCGGGGATCGATCAATAAAGTGTTCCATAAAGTGCTCTTGGACTTCCTTGGGTATTACCTCCTTTGGCGGCACGGTCTTCTTCACAAAAAAGGCTTTCACTTGGAGATCGCATTCAATTTTGTTTTCCTCTGGTGGCATGTCGTAAGGCAGCTTCCTTTCGGCCAGAGGCTCAGGTTTCTTCTTTGCTTTCTTCCGAAGAGGACTGCTGGTGGCCTTCCTCTTTTGGGAGCCCTGTTGGTGGGACCGCTGCCGGGATGGAGTCGGCTCACGTGGCAGAGATCGATATCGATGATATGGACTCGCGTCGTGCTCCGTCCCGAGGTTGGGAGGACTGCTCATGGCGAGGTGGGACGCCTCTCGAGGTGGGGAGGACTGTGGGGGAGCTCAAGGTGGGGAGGACTGTGGGGGAGCTCAAGGTGGGGAGGACTGCTGGCGAGGTGACTGCTGGCGAGGTGCGGAGGATTGCTGGCGAGGTGGGGAGGACTGCTGGCGCTGTGATGCCTCTGGCTGGGATCCCTCGCGTTGGACATCGATACTCGGAGGAGCCGGTGGCCTTAGCGACGAGTGTGGAAAGACGATGCGGTCCTTACTCCATAGAAATACCATGGCTGGCTTCTGCCAGTGTGGACTCCCCCTCACCTCCAGGGATGTCAAGCAATAGTTCATCATATCCTGGCTCTATTGCGTGCACCGCGACACGAGCATACCCAGCTGGAACCGGATTGCAATTCCAGAGAACATCAGGTGTATTTGGTAAAGCATAGCCCATCGCGACCCGCACGGGTATGTTCTACATTTTATGGATGAGCTCATAAGATGTCTTCTTGGTGATATCATCCACGGGGGTGTGACCCAGCGGTGCCCCCGTGGAACCCATGCTGCTTTTCGGCAGTGTAGATGGGACGGGTTCCCCTGCCTCCTGCTGCGGAGTTTCCCTTTGCTGGGTCAGTACCTGTATCTGTAGCTGCTGCTGCTCGTACATTTGTTTCAACTTTGAAAGTCGGTCTGCTTCCACCTTCTTTTTTCTCGAACGGCTTTTATAACTCTCTTTCCATCCCGCAAACCCCTCGTACCACGGAACAACTCCCACGCCTCGTGTTCGTCCTCCGTGTTCGGCATTCCCGAGGGCGCGTGTAAGCTTGTTGTTCTCTCTATCGGGGTGAAACCGTCCTTCTTGGGCAGCTTTTATTGCTTCAATCAACTCATCTGATGCATGCTTCAGACTAGCCAATGCAATAATCTTCCCTGTTGCTGGGTCCAACTTTCCCCCATGCACAAAAAACCAATTCATGCACCTCTTAGGCCAGTTGAAGGTTATTGGAGTGATCCCTTCAGCAAGCATCTTATTCTCTAATGAATCCCACTTAGGAATGGCTGACTTGTATCCACCTGTCCCTAGTTTATGGTGATACCTTTTTTTCTCAGCATTTATCTTATTCTTTGCTGACTTCTCCATACAGCTATCGATGTCTTGCACTCGATAAATGCGTCCCAGTGATTCCTTACCTTCTCGTATATTCCTTTGAATTCGGGCGCCTTCTTGCCTCTAGCGTTGTACTCGGTCCATAATCTTTTCTTCCAAGTCTGGAACGCGCCGGCCATCTTATGGAGAGCAAACTCCTTGACTTTGTTCCTTTGACACTTCGAGAGAGCATCTGGTAGGGTGAAATGCTCCATGAGCTCTCGCCAAAGGGCATCTTTAATTCTTGTATCGACATAATTCACTCCTGGTTTTGGTTCGTTTGGCTGAATCCATTCATGCATTGTGATCGGGACACCGTCCCTAACAACCACTCCGCATTGACGCACAAATGTCTTGGCATTGGCTTCAGGGTGAGTCAGTTCGCCATTATGTTTGAAAGCATCAAGATTGAGCTTTACGTTGCTGTCCAATATTTTGGCACCACCTCGTACATTTCTACTAGATTGGCTCGATCCGAAGGGCTGATAATTAAAATAAGAAAGATTTGTTTATATATATGTATATATATGTATATATATATGTATATATATAAAAATCAATTAATACACATGTAATGATCACCAGAGGCTAATATGTGTATATACCTCGCCGAACATTGTTCATTGTTCCGGATTTTGGAACATAAGTTGTTCTTCCTCGGCCTCACATCCATCACCGTAATCGTTCAGATATTGTGAGCTATCATCATCATGTGATTCACCTTGAAGGTTCGCTGGGTTTTCGGAGGAGCGTATCATGTCGAAGATGTCCTCTTCATGAGCTCTACCGGTATTGTCCATAGCTTAATAACTAATCCATAATAACATAGATAAAACAAATTAGTATTCAAATTAGCATACATTCAAGAAGCAAAATAACTAATAGTTAATTAATAATGCATCATCGAATACATATATAGTAGTTCTTAGAAAAGATCTCATCTCATAATCTTGGATAATTTTCAATACATTGGCTAATCCATCGATCTAGCTAATACATCATAATAATACATATATAGTAGCTAATATGTCGATCTAGCTAGAACCCTAGCGCTCGGCGGATATCGGGGCAGGCGGTGGACACTCAAAGAGAAGGAACCATCACAGGAACATAGCTCCAGTGAGATCCCTGAAGAATCTGCCAGGTATTGTCGGACCTGGCCTCCAAAGCTGACATGTAGCGACGGACGTGCTCGTTCTCCTTGCTGACATGGTACTGTACCACCTCCGCGGGGGGACTCAAGCCTCCGAATCGTCCGTGGCCCATGCGGCCGCCACGATAGAACCTCCGGGTCGACGACGGGCTGGCTCCTCACCAAGCTGCGCCGCCCGGAAGGCAGCACCTCCCAGTACCAGCCCGGCGGAGCCCAGTCCCTGACAGGGCCCCTCGGCTCAAGCAAGTGGCCTCCTCCGGCGACTCGACAACGAGGATGCGGGATCGGCATCGTCGACGTCGAGAAGAAACACTTAATTATGAAAACAAATTAAATAAAACTTAGCAAAATTAACACTTAGCATCTAGCAAAATCAAGAATTATGGCACGCTTTGGATCCTAATGCGTGTGTGACTATCGGTCTGTCGATGCTTTCCTTAAATAACTCTCATATCTCATGGTGTGTTGGTGTGCTCACTCTCACACTGATATGGTGGTGTATATATGTTGGTGGACACTCTCTCACACTAATAGTTCGACCGCTGGTGATGGGTGCCTCCCCTCTTCTCTTCTTGCGCAATATAGCGACGAGTATATCGCAAAGAAGAGAAGAAAGAGGAAGCGTCCCCCACGACAAAAGTCGGGATTCCTCCATCAAGAACACACATGAAAGTCACACAAGGAGCAACGACAGACCGAAAGCCACACACGCATTACAATCCAAACTAAATTAAACCTAAAACTAAACTAAACCTAAACTAAATTAAACCTAAACTAAACCTAAACTAAACCTAAACTAAACAAAATCTAAACTAAATTAAACCTAAAGTAAACAAAATCTAAATCTAAAGTAAATTAAACCTAAACTAAACCTAAACTAAAAAAATCTAAACTAAACCTAAATTAAACAAAATCTAAAATAAAACGAAACTAAACCTAAACTAAACCTAAAGTAAACAAAATCTAAACTAAATTAAACATCAACTAAACCTAAACTAAACAAAATCTAAATCTAAACTATATTAAACCTAAACTAAACCTAAACTAAACAAAATCTAAACTAAAACTAAATTAAACAAAATCTAAACTAAAAATAAAATAAACCTAAACTAAATTAAACCTAAACTAAACCTAAATTAAACTAAACAAAATTTAAACTAAACCTATACTAAACAAAATCTAAACTAAAACTAAACTAAAACTAAAAAATTCATCACATCAACATTTTCTATGAACAAAAGAAAATTCTATGAACAAATCCATCCATGCATCAACATATGAAAATTCTATGAACATAAAAAATTCATCCATCCATCCATCGATCTTGAGCATAGTAGATTCTATTACCACTGTTAGGCAACGAGACGCGGGCTCGGGGACGGCTCGGAGGCAAGCGCGGCGGGCCCGGGCGCGAGGAAGGCGTCGGCAACGTCGACGTTGGGACAGGGCGGCGTCGGCATGGCGGGCTCAGGGCGCCGCGCGGCGTCAGGGCGGCGGGCGGCGGCGACAGCGATTTTGGTAGCCTGGCGGCGCGCAAATGACTTCTCCCGATGCGTGGCTTGGCCCGGGACGAAGGGATCTATATTTATACATAGAACCCTTTAGTATCGGTGCGTGGCTCGCGCCGGTACTAAAGGTCCTCCCAAAAAAGCGCGGGGCGGTGGACCTTTAGTGCCGGTGCGTGGCTCCCACCGGTACTAAAGGGTTTTCTAATTCAATATTAGTTATTATTTTCAGAAAAAAACAGTAAAGTTTAGAAAATCATAGAAAAAATGTATGACTCCAATGGAAATAAATAATATATGAAAAAATATCAAAAAAATATAAAGAATCTGTTTATGACATTTCCATGCATGTTTGAACAACTTCAAGTGCTGTATAAGACAATTTTATTAAATGGCATTTGAAATATCATATCTTGAGTTTGAAAAGCAGTACAAATGAACTCTGAAAAGGTTGTAACTTGTCATGACATCATAATTTCACCCACATAGCAACTTCTAGAGAGTTGAGAGGGTTACGGCAAAAACTGGATGCACTTCGTGTACAAATTGGACAATCTCTTTCGAAGTACGAGGGTTTTAGACGAAACTCATCTATTACAAAGGGATTTCATTTTTAATAACTTATTTTAATTCCATACTTTTTGTGTGTTCAATATGCACCGTTCAAAGGTACATCATCAATTTTCAACCCTTTCTGACTTCATTTGATATTTTTCATGCATTTAATGATTTATTTTGAGTTAGATGACCCTGAATTTGAAAAGCAGTACAAATGAACTCTGAAAAGGTTGTAACTTGGCATGACATCATAATTTCACCCACATAGCAACTTATAAAGAATTGAAAGGGTTATGGCAAAAACTGGATGCACTCCGTATACAAATTGGACAATATCATAAGAAGTATGAGGGTTTCGGACAAAAATTCATCTATTACAAAGGGATTTCATTTTTAATAACTTATTTTAACTCCATACTTTTTGTTTGTTCAATATGCACCATTCAAAGGCACATCGTCAATTTTCAACCCTTTCTGACTTCATTTGATATTTTCCATGCATTTAATGATTTATTTTGAGTTAGATGACCCTAAATTTGAAAAGCAGTACAAATGAACTCTGAAAAGGTTTTAACTTGGCATGACATCATAATTTCACCCACATAGCAACTTCTAAAAAGTTGAGATGGTTACGGCAAAAACTGGATGCACTTCGTGTACAAATTGGATAATCTCATAAGAAGTATGAGGATTTTGGACGAAAACTCATCTATTACAAAGGGATTTCATTTTTAATAACTTATTTTAACTCCATACTTTTTGTGTGTTCAATATGCACCATTCAAAGGCACATCATCAATTTTCAACCTTTTCTGACTTCATTTGATATTTTCATATATTTAATGATTTATTTTGAGCTAGATGACCCTGAATTTGAAAAGCAGTACAAATGTACTCTAAAAAGGTTTTAACTTGGCATGAGATCATAATTTCACCCACATAGCAACTTCTAAAGAGTTGAGTAGCTGTACAAACTCGATGCACTTCGTGTACAAACTGTTACAAAGATACCATGCTAGGAAATGCATGCATGTCCTTCACATATATAGAAAGTGATGACGGTGAAGCCGGTCACATCCCAGAGTGGGATCTCGCGGTGTAAGACTTTTTTTGCGTATTTGTCCCTTTCTTATGATTGCGCGGTAACCATGGATAATCTTCATCATTTAACAGGATGCTTGGGTCAGTCTTCACTCTGAAGGGAGGGATTTCATGAAACTTTTCATAATCTTCTGACATGTCTGTCTTGTCCTCCACTCCCACAATGTTTCTTTTGCCTGAAAGAACTATGTGGCGCTTTGTCTCATCGTATGATGTATTCACTTCCTTATCTTTTTTTCTCCTCGGTTTGCTAGACATGTCCTTCACATCGAAAACCTGAGCCACATCATTGGTTAGGACGAATGAGTCGTCTGTGTATCCAAGATTGTTGAGATCCACTGTTGTCATTCCGTACTGCGGGTCTACTTGTACACCACCTCCAGTATATTTGACCCATTTGCACCGAAACAAAGTGACCTTCAGATCAGGTCCATAGTCAAGTTCCCATATCTCCTCTATGTAACCATAATATGTGTCTTCAAAGTTGGTTGCATCATAGCGGACAACACTCTTTTTGGTTGGTGCTCTTTTTATCTTGGGCGACCGTGTAAAATATATTCTCATTTATCTTGTATCCTTCGAAAGTCGTTACAGTCGAACTTGGTGTCTTGGCCAACTAGTACTGTTCATCTGGAACATCATTGTCACTGATGAGCTTTGTTTGCAACCAACCGACAAAAGTCTCCATATGTTTACGTTCAATACAGGGGTCAGACTGCTCAGGGTACTTGGACCGTACAATATCTTTGTGTTTCTCCATATATGGAGTCACCAAGGTGGAATTTTGTAGCACCGTGTAGTGTGCTTGAGTGAAAGAATGCCCGTCCATATTTATTGCTTATTTTTTTCCTAATGTGCCTTTTCCACCCAATCTCCTCTCATGCAGCGATTCAGGAAGACCAATCGGCTTAATGTCAGGAACAAAGTCAACACAAAACTCAATAACCTCCTCTGTTCCATATCCCTTGGCGATGCTTCCGTCTGGCCTAGCACGATTATGAACATAATTCTTTAAGACTCCCATGAACCTTTCGAAGGGGAACATATTGTGTAGAAATACAGGATCCAGAATGCTAATCTCTTCGACTAGGTGAACTAGAACGTGCGTCATAATATTGAAGAAGGATGGAGGGAACACCAACTCGAAACTGACAAGACATTGGACCATGTCATTCTGTAACCATGGTAGGATTTCTAGATCGATTACCTTCTGAGAAATTGCATTGAGGAATGTGCATAGCTTCACAATGGCTAATCGAACATTTTTCGGTAGAAGCCCCCTAAGTGCAACCGGAAGTAATTGCGTCATAATCACGTGGCAGTCATGAGACTTTAGATTTTGAAAAAAATTCTCTGCTATATTTATTATTCTCTTTATATTCAATGAGAAACCAGACGGGACCTTGATACTGAGCAGGCATTCAAAAAAGATTTCCTTCTTTTCTTTCGTAAGAGCGTAGCTAGCAGGACATTGATACTGCTTTGGAGGCATGCCGTCGTTTTCGTTAATTCTTTGCTTGTCCTTCCGTGCCTCAGGTGTATCTTTTGTCTTGCCATACACGCCCAAGAAGCCTAGCAGGTTCACACAAAGATTCTTCGTCACGTGCATCACGTCGATTGCATTGCGGACCTCTAGGGCTTTCCAATATTCAAGTTCCCAAAATATAGATTTCTTCTTCCACATGGGTGCATGTTTGTTGGCGTCATTCTGAACAGATTGTCCGTCAGGACTCTTTCCAAAGATTACCTGTAAATCCGTGACCATATCAAATATATATTCACCAGTACGAAGGCCAGGCTTCTTCCAGTTATCTGACTCACCTTTGAAATGGTTGCCTGCCTTTCTTAAGATATGCTTGATCGGTAGAAATCGACGATGTCCCAGGTACACATTCTTCTTACATTTATCCAAATATATACTTTCAGTATCATCTAAACAGTGCATGCATGCATTGTATCCCTTGTTTGTATGTCCTAAAAGGTTACTAAGAGCAGGCCAATCATTGATGGTTACAAACAACAACGCTCGTAGGTCAATTTCCTTCTGTGTGTGCGCATCCCACACACGTACACCTAGTTTCTTCCACAACTGCAGAAGTTCATCAAATAATGGCCCTAGAAAGACATCAATGACGTTGCCGGGTTGCTTAGGGCCTTGGATGAGCAATGGCAACATAATGAACTTCCGCTTCATGCACAACCAAGGAGGAAGGTTGTAGATACATAGAGTCACGGGCCAGGTGTTGTGACTAGAAGTCTGCTCCCCAAAAGGAATCATGCCGTCTGTACTAAGACCAAACCATAAGTTCGTTGCATCAGCTGCAAAGTCCTCAAACTCCCTCTCAATTTTTCTCCACTGCGACCCATGAGCGGGTGTTCTCAACATCCCGTCTTTCTTGCGTTCTTCTTTGTGCCATCGCAATAACTTGGCATGCTCTTTGTTTTGGAACAAACGTTTCAACCATAGTATTATAGGAGCATACCACATCACCTTGGCAGGAACCCTCTTCCTATGGCGTTCGCCCTCCACATCACCAGGGTCATCGCGAGGGATCTTATAGCGCAGTGCACCGCATACCGGGCATGCATCCAAATTCTCGTACTCCTCACCGCGGTAGAGGATGCAGTCATTAGGGCATGCATATATCTTCTGCACCTCTAATCCTAGAGGGCAGACAACCTTCTTTGCTTCGTACGTACTTTCAGGCATTTCGTTATCCTTTGGAAGCATCTTCTTTATCATTAGCAGCAATTCTTGAAATCCCTTGTCAGTTACACAATTCGTCGCCTTCCATTTGCAGCAATTCCAGCGTGGTACCCAGCTTTTTCTGGTCATCTTCACAATTTGGATACAATAATTTCTTGTGATCCTCTAACATGCATTTCAACTTCAACCTCTCCTTATCATTTTCGCAGTTTCTCTTTGCATCAGCAATGACCCGACCCAAATCATCAGCGGGCTCATCTGATGCCTCTTCTTTAGCTTCCCCCATTGATGCCTCTTCTTCAGCATCCCCAATTGTTGTATCGGCGAAAGGATAGTTGTCATCATCCTCTTCTTCTTCATTGTCTTCCATTATAACCCCTCTTTCTCCGTGCTCGGTCCAACAGCTATAGCCGGACATGAAACCGGACTTCAGCAGGTGGTAGTGAAGGGTTTTTGAGGTAGAGTAATTACTATCATTCTTACAGTCACGACATGGACAACACATGAAACCATTCTGCTTGTTTGCCTCACCCACACGAATAAAATCATGCAGGCCATTAAGAAACCCTAGACTTAGTCGGTCATCGTACATCCATTGCCGGCTCATGTTCACTACACAACATCGAAGTGACCAAATTAATACAACTTCATCATCACATTACAACCAAAAATAGAGCTAGCAGTGACCAAATGTTATTACTGCAAATAATAGATACTTATAGTTCATACATACATCTCATAAAACAATACCAACTATCTAAAACATGTAAATACAACAACAAATGCGATCATAATCGCAACTAAAGTAACAATTGAGCCAACGGCATAATGATACCAAGCCTCTTTATCAATGGCATATTTTCTAATCTTTCTAAGCTTCAAGCGCATTCCAGCCATCTAGTTCTTGTGATCATCGACGATATCGGCAACATGCAACTCCAATCCCATCTTCTCATCTTTAGTTCTTTTCAATTTTTCTTTCAAATGATCAATTTCTTTTTCAGCTTGTGTTAATTTCTCGAGCAGAATTGTATAGTCGGTTGGAATTTCTGGTTGAATACTTCCTATAGATAAAAACATCTACGTCAATTTGGTGGCATAATTAATTCTCATAGACATTAGATGATGTGTGAAATAGTTATAAAGATAACGACATACCACATCTGAATCATAGACTGGACGAGGGCCGACGTGGGCAGATACCATAACCATGACACTATAGAATAACTAACAATAATACAAGTAAGTAAATCGTACACGCAGCTATCTAAATCATACAAGTAACTTTTTTAACAAAAAGATTTTAAGAAGAACAAGAGGCTCACCAAGGTGACCGGTGCCGCGACGAGACGGTGCGGACGATCGACGGTGGTTAGGATGGGGATGGAAGGCACCAAATAAACCACACCTACACATATGCAACCTAACAAGTTAATTTGACCTCAGATTGCATATAAATCAAATAAACTCCCACATAATGATCACTCCTCCAAAACCTAGCTAAAACCCACAAATCACATATCTTTGAGCATACCACAAGCTAATCTATCAATGAGAAATGAAGGAGCAAAGTTGCTAACCTTTATGAACACTTGGATAGATAGGATGCCTTTAAATCTTGACAAATCCTTGGCAAATTGGAGGATGAGCTTCGAGCAAGAAAAAGAACAGGGAAGAAAACAGAGAAATGAGAGTCCCTTCGATCGGTTGTGGACGAAGCGTATATGTAGGAAGTCTTTAGTACCGGCTGGTGATACCAACCGCTACTAAAGGTTGCCCTTTAGTATCGGTTGGTGTCACCAACCGGTACTAAAGATGCACGCGGGGTCCAAGTCTGACCAATAGCCTGCCACGCCCCCTTTAGTACCAACTCGTGACACGAAGCAGTACTAAAGATCGCTCACGAGCCGATACTAAAGGTCGCCCTGCTCCTAGCCGTTGGAGCCGGCACGAACCGGAACTAATACCATCTTTAGTACCGGCTCGTAACTAGACCGGGACTAATGCTCGGGACAAAAGGTCTGTTTTCTACTAGTGTAGATAGGGATTTTCATCCTGGTTGTCGAGTTCAGTCAATGAAAACCAGTACGACAGCAAGTAGTCAATGCCTTTAACAAGGTAATGACGCAAGTTCGCCTTTGCTGCGTCCAACCAATAAAGGTTGGAACAAGAGTTTTCACTCTTGGACATGAAGTGGTGTTTCAGCCAACATATTGAAGACAGATCTTTCGATAGTTGGCCAGGGCCTTGGCCCTTGCTGGGCTGGTCCCCTGTGGCTTCGCAGTTGGTGGGCCACGGGTTGACATCGTCCAGTGCATGCGCGTGGTCGTGCGCCCGTCATCCGGTTCGATGTGACGTTTTGCAGGCGACGCACTACACAGAGGGCAATTAACTGTCGGGAGAAACATCTGTATAGCGGCAAACTATCTGTCAGGAATTTTATTACTGCCAGCAGAAATACTTGAGGTCAGATAACTGCCTACAAAATGTATAGAAACCCAGGCATGCAAACTGCCGGCAATGATTAAGATCACTCAAATTGTCGGGAGAATGGAACCACGGCCCACCGACTGCCGGAAGTGTCGCTGGCGGGAGAGACCGATAATTACTGGGCCAAATCGTGCGCAAAGAGGCCGAGAATTTCCCCGCTTTTCCCCCCAAATCGACCCTCCTTCCCAGCCCTTGCCAAGGTCGTTGCGGTCCTCCTCCTCCCCAAGGTCGCTGCGGTCCTTGTCCTCCCCTAGGTCATGGCGGCCGTCCTCTCCTAGGTCACGGCCATCCTCTCCTAAGTAGCGGTTGTCATCCATGCTCGGGTCGCTGCCGCAACTCCCGCGTCTAATAGTGATTTTCTATTGTTTGTCGTGATCAATATGGAAGAAGGCAATGTGATACAAATCCCCTCTCTTAGAAGTCTTGTAACGTCGTTCATTTGTTTGTGGAAATCATCATCGTACATGTGTCTTTCACTCTTTCTCACACTCTGGTTGGGATTAGAAAAGAGGAGCTCCTATTTTTATTTATGATTGGTAAGGAGCCGCCAAATCTTGCAAATTTAATTTTCTAGCCATCTGTCTCACACTCTAATCTATCTTACTCAGCGGTGTTCTCAGTTTGTTGTATCGCACGGTTTTTGTGCTAATTCTCAAGATTCCTCTTAATCTATCTGCATATTGTCCATTTGGTTACTAGAAAAGAGAAACAAAAGAACATACATATGAATTGATGGATTCCTGATGAGGACATCCCTACAAATGCTACACCCACAACTCCGACTGCTATACATACAGGACCAATTACTAGAGCTCGCACACATCAATTGAATTACCAGGTACTTTCGTTTCTTGCAAATCCTTCTAATGTTCATGAACATATGATGCTGCCTAAATTAGATACTTTTGTTTTACTTGTGAATGAAGGACCTGGCATGGACAAGAAGGATGACCATTGGAGCGGGATCAAGCATGGAGAAGAAGGTGCGCGCGCGGGAAAGAACAATGGAGCTTCCAGTGATGATTTTCGCACTTTGAAGCCACCATAATGGGAGCAAGAAGCCTTGAACGAAATATGCATGATGCCACTTTATAAAATTCGTCCCTAGGCTAATATAGGTGTTGCGCCACCTTATTTTTGGGTCAGGCCCATGTAATTTCGAAATACCGTATTATAGGCTATTTTTAGAGTTCGTATGTATGGGGAAATTGAGTTAGGGTCGGTTTCGGACCCCTCCTCCAAGGGGCCACGAAATTCCCCTCTATTCCCCTATATATACAGCCCTTAGGGCGTCGTTTTAGGTTTGGGTTTTGTTTAGATTATAAGTTCGCCATAGCTGCAACTTCGCGTTCTTCGTTTGTGTTCCACGACTAGACAAAGGCGTCACAGAACCCCACTTCATCAATAAAGCTTTCCTCTTATATTCGCAATATCCAGATTGCAATCTTAGTTTCTTGCTTGTTCTTCGTTTGCGTGCAGGAAACAGACCCTCGTGGTCAGGTTGATCGTGCTCCGGCATGGTCAATAACCTCTCGGAGTTGGTTTAGCGATTGCTAAGGCGCAGCGTCATCACACGTTCGTAGTCGGATCGTCAAAGTCTACCCACCAAAACGATAGCCACCATCTCATCGAAAGATAGGGACAACTTCGCCTCTATCAAGTGGTATCAGATTTCCAGGTTGCTCGGTGAGATTTTATCAGTTTTCGTAGTTTAAATCGCATCTGTTTCTTCATACCTTTAGTCCACGAAAAAGCCAAAAAAAATTAGGGTTAGATCGTCATATTCGAACCAATCTGAGCCTTTGCATAGTCTTTTCAGTATTTTGCTTTGTTGAATTTGCGGTTACATCGTCGTGTCGAGTTGCTGGTCTTAGTGTCTAGTCCTTTAGAGTTTCGAGTTCTATTCACAGGTTGTCACGCCACCAACGCATCGTCTTCATAGTCGCCATATACCACCACCATCATCACCCCTGCCAGATATCACCACCCACTATCCATTGGTGTCCATATATACCACCACCAATCCGAGTGCAACTCGTTTTAGATTTCGTTTCGAGATCTTTTTGATTTCGGATTCGCGTTTTGCTACCTGCGTAGGTGTCGGAAAAAAAAAGTCTGGCACGCTTTGCAGAGCACGTTTTGGCCCAAAAAAATTTCGGCCGGAAATATTTTTTCCCTATCTTGATTTTAGGTTCTCCGGAGCGTTTTGAGACACTTGCTATCATAGTGATTTTTGTCAAAATTTTTGGTCGTCGCAGCCCCTGGATTGCTCCAGAAAAAAAAATAGTCCAAAAAAATTTCGTGCCCATCTTGCTTATACGACATGGCAAGAGTTTTGAGACACTCGCCATTGTAGTGATTTTTTGAGCAAAAAAAAACAAAAAAAAAGAGGCGCCGACAAAAAAAAATTAATTAAAAGTGTGCTCTTCCCTTGATTACGTGTAGCGTCGTGATTTTGTTGGTGCTTTAGGCTCGCGTCTCTAGTACGGATCTAGCCTAGGACCAGCACAGTACCATCGTTGAGCGTTTATTCAACCTTGCATCTCTGAATTGATTATTGCTAACCCTTTCTGCTACCATATTATAAGCCATCCCAGCTCCACATACATCTACGTCGTGTGTTTGACACCACCTGGCAATCGCTCTATCCAAGCTTTGAGAGTTTTGACTACAACGGTTGCCGATCATCGCCTGCTGCTGGGTAAGAACTGGTAAGAATTTGAGATTCGCTTAAAGGATTTGTGACACACCACCACCACCACCACGTCCCAGTAGTCCGTAGGTTTCATATTCTTGTGTGTTTCCTATTTGCTAACCATGCCAGGATCACACGACAATGAGATCGACTGGGAGAGCATGACCAACAAAGCGCTATATGATAAATTTCAGCAAATGATGGCTGACCAGGTACAAGACTTCGTGACCAACTTTGGAGAGGCCATGGAGAAGCTAGATGGTTTGGAGAAGACCTTTGACACCAAGATGGACGCCAAGTTCAATGAGGTGCTTGCCCGTCTACCACCACCAGCTGCAGCTCCTATTCCTTTCGAACGACGAGCACGACGTGTGCCTCTCGGCCAAGCCCAACATACTGGTACTGTTGATACTGCTGCTATTTCTGTGGCTCGCGCTGCTACTGTCGTTGAGCAGGTTGACGATTATGATGGTGATTACGATGATGAGGGAGAGGTTGCTCCCGATCAGCCTCAGGGGCAACCACCACCATACGCATCAGGTCGACCACATGGCTACAACCGTAACGGTAGGGCTGCCCCACCCCCTCAGGTACGGGATCATGACCATCTCCCGAAACATAAATTGAATATTCCGATGTTTGAGGGTAGATATGTTCCTGATATATATCTTACATGGGAGTTAGAAACAGAACAACGTTTTACATGCTTACAATTTCCTGAGGATAGACGTGTTGCTGCTGCTGTTTGTTCATTCACTAGTTTTGCTTGTGTTTGGTGGTCAGAACATTGTAGAATACACCATGCTAATATTCCAACTACTTGGGCTGCTTTGAAAACTGCTATGCGTAATCGTTGGGTGCCACCTTATTATCAACGTGAATTGCTTCAAAATTTGCAGCGTTTAAGACAAGGGAAAAATTCTGTAGAAGAATATTATCAGGAATTACAAACTGGTATGATTAGATGTGGTATTGTTGAGGAGAATGAAGCTATGCTTGCACGTTTTATGGGTGGATTAAATAGAGAGATTCAGACTATTTTGGAGTATAAGGAGTATAACACTATCACTCGTTTATTTCATCTTGCTTGCAAAGCTGAACGTGAAGTGCAGGATCGACAGGCAATGGCGAGAACTACTTTTTCTGCAGGTCGCACTTCATCATGGACGTCACGTACCTCATCTACTTCCACACGTCCTGCTGCAACACCACCTACTTCAACCTCCAACTCCAACCGCGATACCAGGAAACAGGCTCCTACTCCACCCTCTACGAAGAGCACACCTTCTGGGCCTGCACAGAGCTCTTCTTCATCTATTGCATCCACAGGGCAAACACATGAGGTTATATGCCGTCGTTGCAAAGGTGGAGGTCACTTTGCGAGAGAATGCCCTTCCAAGCGTGACATGATTGTTACTGAGGATGGTGGATATGCGTCTGCTAGTGATTATGATGAGGAGACTTTGGCTCTCATTGTAAGTGAAGAACACGATGGCGACGATGCAGAACCAGAAACACACTACATGGCTGCTGATTACGCTGACAGGTATGAAAGTTTAGTTGCTCAACGTGTTCTCAGTGTGCAGGTTACACAGGCTGAACAAAATCAGAGGCACAACTTATTTCACACAAAGGGAGTTGTGAAGGAGCGTTATGTTCGTGTCATCATCGATGGAGGGAGTTGCAATAACTTGGCTAGCATGGAGATGGTGGAGAAGCTGTCTCTAACCACCAGACCACATCCTCATCCTTATTACATCCAATGGTTCAACAATAGTGGCAAGGTTAAGGTAACACGTACTGTTCGTGTGCATTTTAGCATTGCTACATATTCTGATTATGTGGATTGTGATGTGGTACCCATGCAAGCATGTTCTGTTTTACTTGGTAGACCATGGCAGTTTGATAAAAATTCTGTACACCATGGTAGGACAAATCAGTATACTCTTGTTCATAAGGATCATAATATCATTTTGCTTCCTATGTCTCCCGAACATATTATGAAAGATGACATTGCTAGAGCTAGTAAAGCAAAACAGGAGAAAAATAAGAGTGAAAATCAGATTGTAGCACAGGAATTTGAGCAACACCATAAGCATAATAAACCATCATCTACTGTTGCATCCGAAATAAAATTGAAGAGTGGATGTTTACTTGCTACTAAATCTGATATTAATGATTTGGATGTTGCTACATCTGTTTGCTATGCTTTTGTATGCAAAGAGGTATTATTTTCATTCGAGGACATGCCTCCCTCTTTGCCTCCTACTGTCATTAACATTTTGCAGGAGTTCGCTGACGTCTTTCCACAAGACGTGCCACCGGGATTATCGCCTATTCGCGGGATTGAACATCAGATTGACTTAATTCCCGATGCATCCCTACCCAACCGTGCGCCCTACCGTACCAATCCCGAGGAGACAAAGGAGATTATGCGTCAAGTACAGGAGTTGCTTGACAAAGGTTATATACGTGAATCCCTTACTCCTTGTGATGTTCCTATTATTCTAGTTCCTAAAAAGGATGGTACTTCGCGCATGTGTGTGGATTGTAGAGGCATTAATAATATTACTATTCGTTATCGTCATCCTATTCCTAGACTAGATGATATGCTTGATGAATTAAGTGGCTCTACAATTTTCTCCAAAGTTGATTTGCGTAGTGGATACCATCAAATTCGTATGAAATTGGGAGATGAATGAAAAACAACATTTAAAACTAAGTTTGGATTATATTAGTGGTTAGTCATGCCTTTTGGGTTAACTAATGCACCTAGCACTTTCATGAGATTAATGAACGAGGTTTTACATGCTTTCATTGGACGATTTGTGGTAGTCTATTTTGATGATATATTGATTTTTAGTAGATCTTTGGAGGAACATTTGGAACATTTACGTGCTGTTTTTACTGCGCTACGTGATGCACGTTTGTTTGGTAACCTTGGGAAGTGCACCTTTTGCACCGACCGAGTATCTTTTCTTCGCTATGTTGTTACTCCACAGGGAATTGAAGTTGATAAAGCCAAGATTGAAGCTATTGAGTGTTGGCCGCAGCCCAAAACGGTCACACAAGTAAGGAGTTTTCTTGGCCTCGCTGGTTTCTATAGGCGTTTTGTGAGAGATTTCAGCACCATTGCTGCGCCTCTCAATGAGCTTACAAAGAAGGACGTGCCTTTTTCTTGGGGTACCGCATAGGAAGAAGCCTTCACGGTCTTGAAAGATAAGTTAACACATGCTCCTTTACTCCAACTTCCTGATTTTAATAAGACTTTCGAGCTTGAATGTGATGCTAGTGGAATTGGGTTAGGAGGTGTGTTATTACAAGATGGTAAACCTACTGCGTACTTTTCTGAAAAATTAAGTGGGCCTAGTCTGAATTATTCTACTTATGATAAGGAATTATATGCTCTTGTTCGGACTTTGGAAACATGGCAACATTATTTATGGCCCAAAGAATTTGTTATACATTCTGATCATGAATCTTTGAAACATATTAAAAGTCAAGCAAAACTGAACCGTAGACATGCTAAATGGGTTGAATTCATTGAGACTTTACCTTATGTCATTAAACACAAGAAGGGTAAAGAAAATGTTATTGCTGATGCTTTGTCTCGTCGTTATACTATGCTTTCACAACTTGACTTTAAAATATTTGGTTTGGAGACCATCAAAGATCAATATGTGCATGATGCTGAATTTAGAGACGTGTTATAGAATAAGAAGGGAGAACATGTAACAAGTTCATTATTAATGATGGATTTTTGTTCCGTGCTAACAAGCTATGCATTCCAGCTAGCTCTGTTCGTCTTTTGTTGTTACAGGAGGCGCACGGAGGAGGATTAATGGGACACTTTGGCGTGAACAAGACGGAGGACGTACTTTCTACACATTTATTTTGGCCAAAGATGAGACGGGATGTTGAGCGTTTTGTTGCTCGCTGCACTACATGTCAAAAAGCTAAGTCACGACTCAATCCTCATGGTTTATATATGCCTTTGCCTGTACCTAGTGTTCCTTGGGAGGATATATCTATGGACTTTGTTTTAGGTTTACCTCGAACAAAGAAGGGGAGGGATAGCATATTTGTTGTCGTGGATAGATTTTCCAAAATGGCACACTTTATACCATGTCATAAAAGTGATGATGCTGCTCATGTTGCTGATTTGTTCTTTCGTGAAATTATTCGATTGCATGGTGTACCAAATACAATTGTTTCATATCGTGGTGCTAAATTTCTTAGCCATTTTTGGAGATGTTTATGGGCTAAGTTGGGGACTAAACTACTTTTTAGTACTACATGTCATCCCCAAACTGATGGCCAAACTGAAGTAGTCAATAGATCATTGTCTACTATGCTTAGGGCTGTTTTGAAGAATAACCTGAAAATGTGGGAAGAATGCTTGCCTCATATTGAATTTGCTTATAATCGTTCGCTACATTCTATCACAAAGATGTGCCCTTTTGATGTTGTGTATGGTTTCTTACCTCGTGCACCTATTGATTTGTTGCCTCTTTCATCTTCGGAGAAGGTTAATTTTGATGCTAAAGAACGTGCTGAATTGATATTAAAGATGCATGAGTTAACGAAGGAAAACATTGAGCGTATGAATGCTAAATACAAAATTGCGGGAGATAAGGGTAGAAAACATGTTGTCTTTGCACCTGGAGATCTTGTTTGGTTACATTTGCGTAAGGATAGATTTCCTGATTTGCGCAAGTCAAAGCTAATGCCACGTGCTGATGGTCCTTTTAAGGTGTTAGAGAAAATAAATGATAATGCATATAAACTTGAGCTGCCTGCAGAGTTTGGGGTTAGCCCCACTTTTAACATTGCAGATTTGAAGCCTTATTTGGGTGAGGAAGATGAGCTTTCGTCGAGGACGACTTCAGTTCAAGAAGGGGAGGATGATGAGGACATCCCTACTAATGCTACACCCACAACTCCGACTGCTATACATACAGGACCAATTACTAGAGCTCGCGCACATCAATTGAATTACCAGGTACTTTCGTTTCTTGCAAATCCTTCTAATGTTCATGAACATATGATGCTGCCTAAATTAGATACTTTTGTTTTACTTGTGAATGAAGGACCTGGCATGGACAAGAAGGATGACTATTGGAGCGGGATCAAGCATGGAGAAGAAGGTGCGCGCGCGGGAAAGAACAATGGAGCTTCCAGTGATGATTTTCGCACTTTGAAGCCACCATAATGGGAGCAAGAAGCCTTGGACGAAATATGCATGATGCCACTTTATAAAATTCGTCCCTAGGCTAATATAGGTGTTGCGCCACCTTATTTTTGGGCCAGGCCCATGTAATTTTGAAATACCGTATTATAGGCTATTTTTAGAGTTCGTATGTATGGGGAAATTGAGTTAGGGTCGGTTTCGGACCCCTCCTCCAAGGGGCCACGAAATTCCCCTCTATTCCCCTATATATACAGCCCTTAGGGCGTCGTTTTAGGTTTGGGTTTTGTTTAGATTATAAGTTCGCCATAGCTGCAACTTCGCGTTCTTCGTTTGTGTTCCACGACTAGACAAAGGCGTCACAGAACCCCACTTCATCAATAAAGCTTTCCTCTTATATTCGCAATATCCAGATTGCAATCTTAGTTTCTTGCTTGTTCTTCGTTTGCGTGCAGGAAACAGACCCTCGTGGTCAGGTTGATCGTGCTCCGGCGTGGTCAATAACCTCTCGGAGTTGGTTTAGCGATTGCTAAGGCGCAGCGTCATCACACGTTCGTAGTCGGATCGTCAAAGTCTACTCCACCAAAACGATAGCCACCATCTCATCGAAAGACAAGGACAACTTCGCCTCTATCAATTCCGAGAAAGGAGCTATTGACATATTTTGTACGGCATATACAAGTACTTTTATGCTAGGAAATCTGAGGAACTAGCTTTAGTTACTGTCGAAGACCAACCTTGTGAAAGAAAATATAGAATGCTAAGTTGAGAGGTCGAAAAAGCTTACCTGTTTTAGTTTGGCAGCACGATGTATGTATGGATTGTATGAGCTATAAAATCCTGTTGAATTGATGTATGTCCAGGAGCTTGAGGTCAGCTCACATGCAATGTATTTGATTTGGTTTTGATGTATAAGTCTATGCCATATTGACACTATGAATTGAATCACTAGTAGAAAACAAGCCTTTCGATGGTCGCATTTTGGACTGGGATTAAGGCGACCATTAGTCCCGGTTCGTGAGAATAAGCACTAGTCTCGGTTTGTGAGGACCATTTAGTCTTGGTTGGTGTCACCAACCGGGACTAAAGGGGTGATGGCAATCGTACGCCTCGCGTGAGCCCTTTTAGTTCCAGTTCGTGGATCAAACCAGGACTAAAGGTCCAAACCATTCAATTCCTGCGCCCTTTTAGTTCTTCCGCGTGAGATCAAACGCCACACGATGCTACAGTAACAGCGACCAGCGCCTCCATTTCCGTTTGTCTCCCTCTCCTCTCTTCTTCCCCATCCTCCACCATGAATCCAATCACTCGCTACGGGAAAGTACTCGCACATGGCATGACCAATCTCCATGTCGGCTACACGAACGAAAGCGCCAAAGTGAATGTTTTTCTTTCCATGCTCGAGAAATTGCTTCAAGAAGAGCAACACAAGTTCTTGGGCCTCGGTCTCGAGTACACGGCCGATGGTCATGATGTTGTCGTTGTACAACTTTGTTTCAAGCAACGTATCATGGTCTTTCAGTGGGCAAGGTAATACGAAACTTGTCATAGTTTTAATTGGGACTTTTTTTAATTCATAGATAGAAAAATTGCATAGGAATAGGAGGATTGGGAATGTCGAGAACATGTCATAGTTTCATTGGTTCATATGAAAAATGCATAGAAAAATTGGGGCTTTTCTTTGATTCATAGGAAAATTGCATAGGAATAGAAAATTGCATAGGAATAGAAGAATTAGGAAAATTGCATAGGAATAAGAATAGGAGGATAGAACGAATATGATAGGAAAATTACATAAGAATTTTCATTGTAGTTCTATGTTGGTCATCGTGGGAGAACATGTGTCATAGTTTAATTATATTAGGGGCTTCGATCTTTTGATTCATAGGATAGGAAATAATGCATAGGAATAGGAAACTTGCTATGATTCTTATTATACTTGTTTTGATTCTTATTATACTTGTGCCGAATTATACTTGTTATGATTATTATTATACTTGTTGTAAAATATAATTATAAAACACATTTGTTCCATTTTGTTGTTGCAATAGTGACAAGCACTATCCAAAACTCATGGAGTTCCTTCGCAGCGGCATATACTTTGCTAGCGTTGATATAACGAATGACAAGATTAAGATGAGGCGTACCTGGGGTATTGAGATACCAGTTGAATGCCACATTGATCTTTAGGGAAGGTTCAGGCTTGAGCATGACAAGACTTCAATGGCTAATATGGCAGCCACCCTGATCGACGCTGATATGTACCTGGACTACGTTGATATGAAGAAACAATTCTCCAACTCGCGGCACAAACATTGGGAGAAGACCCCACTTGACTCTATCAACATTGAGTATGCAGCAAAATATGGGTACATTGCATACGATTTATACCGCAAGATTAGAATCTTCAATTATGGGCAGCGTCACCTCGTACTGCTAGTACCACCACCAGTGCCCCATGGGTCTCCTGCTTGGTGGTATTCCGATCCGGACGACAAGTAGTGTTGGTACATTTTGTAGGATTGGTATCTTCAATTATGCAGTACTTTTTGTAATGGGTATCTAAACTATTATTTCTATTATGTCCCTGTTTAAGTATGGTTTGTGCATGTAAGAATATTTAGTATGATGTGAGCAAGATTTCTAATAAAGCATTGTGATGTATGTGATGAAGATTGTCCTTGTAACAGGCGAGTTTTCATCTGAAACCTTGATGCATGATTTTTTTAGGATGATTTAGCTCAAAACAATTCATTAAATGCATGAAAAATGTCCTTTCTAAAGCATTTCAGGGTCATTTAGCTAAAAAAATCATTAAATGCATAAAAAATAGCAAATGAAGTTAGATAGGGTTAAAAAATTAGTATGTGGCTTCTAATGGTTCATATTGAGTGCACAAAAAGTCTGGAGTTGAAATAAGTCAAAAAAATTGAAATCCTTTTGTAACAGACGAGTTTTCGTCTAAAACACCGATACTTCGAAGGAGATTGTTCATTTTGTATACGAAGTGCATCCAGTTTTTGTCGTAACCCTCTCAATTTTTTATCACATGTTATGTGAGTAAAATGATGATACCATGTCAAGTTTCAACCTTTTTAGAGTTCATTTGTGGTGCTTTTTAATTTCAGGGTCATTTAGCTAAAAACAATTCATTAAATGCATGAAAAATAGCAAATGAAGTTAGACAGGTTGAAATTTTAGTACGTGGCTTCTAATGGTTCATATTAAATGCACAAAAAGTCTGGAGTTGAAATAAGTTAAAAAAAATGAAATCCTTTTGTAACAGACGAGTTTTCGTCCGAAACACCGATACTTCAAAGGAGATTGTCCATTTTGTACACGAAATGCATCCAGTTTTTGCCTTAACCCTGGAGAGTCCGGTGGCTGCATAAAATCATGAGTATTTTCTCCCATTTCTTCTTCAATTTCCTACACACTAGCAACACAGTTATGTGACATAGACATATGGTCAAGATCTACAGCCCCCTCCGGAGGAGAAAAAGACTTTGGAAGAAGATGAGAGGGAAGGAGAACTAGTTCCTTGCGTAATTGAGCACCGGCATTAGGATGGAGGGAATCAAAGGGAAAAACATGTTCATTGAACACGACATCACGTGAAATATAAACCCGGACAAAGGAGATATCTAGACATTTGTACCCCTTGTGGAGGTTACTATACCCAATGAACACGCATTGTTTTGGGTGAAATTCAAGTTTATGCTTATTGAAAGGACGTAAGTTGGGCCACACAGCACACCCAAAAATACGAAGGAACGTGTAAATGGGTTTAATACAAAAGAGGCGCTCAAGAGGTGTTTGATTATTGATGACACGACTAGGGATGCGGTTTATCAGATAAACAACGGTGAGGAATGCCTCATCCCAAAACTTAAGAGGCATAAAGGCATGAGCAAGAAGAGACAAACCAACTTCAACTATGTGTCTATGTTTCCGTTCGGCGGATCCGTTTTGTTGATGTGCATGAGGGCAAGAGACATAATGAGTGAGACTAATGCGCTCAAAAAAGGAGTTAAGTCTCTGGTATTCACCTCCCCAGTCAGTTTGCATGGCAAGAATTTTGCGATCGAAGAGACATTCAACGAGTTGTTGAAAAAGGTGAAATTTCTCAAACACATCAGACTTATTTTTGAGCAAATAAACCCAACTAAACTTGCTGAATTCATCAATAAAACTGACATAGTATTTTTGTCTCCCTACAGATATTGGGCCAAGACCCCACACATCTGAAAAAAACTAGCTCTAAAAGAGCCTTTGACTCACTAGTTGACCGAGGATAAGCAAGTTGATGGCTTTTGGCCATCTGACACGCATCACAAACAAAGTGATGATCCTTTTTATTTAACACTGGAAGATAAAAATCGCGAAGAATTTTCTGAACCACCGGCAAAGAGGGATGCCCTAAACACCTATGCCACCAAGATGTAGATGGAGTTGACACGCCTAGCACCTGACGTGAAGGAGCAGCTTGATGGCCGGTAATATGGAACAAGCCCCTTCTACTCTTGCCTTGAAGAATTGTTCTCCGGTTGACCTGATCCTTAACAAAGAAAATTTCAGGGTAAATCTCAAGGAAAGCATTATTGTCATAGATAAGCTTATAACCAGAAAGTAGACTTTGATCGGATTTGGGTGCGTGAAGAATATTGTTGAGTTGAAGGGAGCCAGTGGGGGTGACAAGGGTAGAGTGACCAATATGTGGTATGTCCATACCTTGACCACTAGCTGTGTGGATTTGATCTGTGCCTGTGTAGCGATCACGGACAACAAGTTTCTCCAGCTCGCCTGTCACGTGATCGGTCGCGCCTGTGTCCAAATACAAATTTGTGTTCACCCCATAGGAGTGAACCGCATTGGCAGAGTGATTTCCACCTCTCCACTGCCGGCAGGGTTGTGTACGTTGTTGTTGTAGCCACGGTCATAACGCTTTTTACAGCGCCATGCACCATGCCCCATCTCCTTACAGATCTGGCACTTCTCTTGGACGCGGTCACCGCGATCACCACGGTCTCCACCTCCTTGACGCAGCGCCCCACCAGGGCCACCACTGCCAGAGTTGTCGGAGTAGCGGCCACCCGTGTAGTTGTTGTTGTAGCCACGGGAGCCGCCGCCGCCGTTTCCACCAGGGCGGCCGGAGTTGCCATGGCCTCCACCACGAGAGGCGTGATTTGCGGAGTGGAAGGCCGGAAGGGCAGCGTTCTGCATTGCGATGCGTGCTTCAGCGGCGAGGAGCAGGGAGAACCACTCCCCAAGGCCTATCGGTTGATCAACCACCGTGCGGGTAGAGAGAGCCGAGACAAAACCATGGTAGTCTGGCTCGTGAAGTAGTCCTTGTAGGATGTGGGAGACGATGTCATCCTCATCCATGGGTTTGCCGGCAGCAGCCAGGTCGTCGGCGATGCTTACCATCTTGGTGTAGTACGCCACCGCGGACGTGTCTCCTTTGCGGGTGTGCTCGATTGCGGTGCGAAGCTGGATTACCCTTGCCCTCGACTACGAGGCGAAGCTCTGCAGAAGGGCTTTCCAGATCGTGACGGCGGTGGTGAACGAGCTACCCTGCAGCAGCACCTAGCGAGAAAGCGATGAGATCAAAAAAGTAAGAACTTGCTGATCTTGGGTCACCCATATGGCATGTGCTGGATTCGGTGAAGATGTGATCTCCTTCTTTCCAGCGACATTGTGCTCCGAGAGGATCACGACGCCCGGCTCCTTGATCGAGCCGTCCAAGTACCCCATCATCCCTGCCGCTTTGATGTGCGGTAGGACTTGTGCCTTCCAAACAAGGAAGTTCTCCTGCGTCAGCTTCTCAGAGATTGTGTGACAAAGGGAGGCGAGGGAGGGTGCGGCCATGGCGACAGAGGATGAACTCGACATGCTAGATGCGATGAGAAAAGTAGGCTCTGATACCATGTAGAAAGTAATAGATTAAGCGTATACCTCGTAGGGACGCTTCCGTGTTAATATATAGGCAGGATTACAAGAGTTGTTAGGGTTGGATTGATCTCTAAGATACAATCACAACAAACCCAACAGATTACAACACACGCATCTTATCTCTAGTATACCTGGCCATGGGCCGGGTCGGGCCTAGGCTGAGCCCTAAAAAGCCCATAGCAAAAAACTGAGGCCCAGGCCCGACCCTGGCCCTATCATCAGGCCTACTTTTCAAGCCTAAGCCCGACCCATCTGTTGAAAAGCCCGTCGGGCCTAGGGCCACGGGCCCTGTCTCTTTCTTAAAATTTCAATATGCCAAGCCCAAGCCCGGCCCGGCCCTGATGGTGGGCTCAAAACTCAGGTCCAAGCCCGGCCCACGGGCAAGACCGTCGGGCACAGGCCCTGGATTTTCGGGCCGGACCTGAGATGGGCAGATATAATCTCTAGAGACGGTTTATAATGCACCGTACAATACATGTTTAACACGATCGTGACCTGGTGAATGTGTGTCGCTCGCGATTCCATCCAGCGCCGCCTAACATTGCGATATCGCGACGATCGCGGCCAGATTCACATCCCGACTCCCGTCCCCGTTGCCCCGTAATTCCCGAACGGACCAAAGCAAATAGCCCCGTAATTCACGATAGTCCGGGGTTATTAGGCCCAACGACCACAACGCTGCGACCAAGGCGCCTTACCAAAAGATGGCCAGTAATCACCGCGCGTTCGGTTCATCTTCCCATGTTGTTAAATGCCAGTAATTTAGGCCGCCAGCTACGACGTGCTAATCGTGCATGCATGCCCAATCCGAGGCAAAAGCCAACGGATGACTGTTCCTTCAATCGTATTCTTGTACCAGGAAAAATCGATCGCTGCCTTCCAGCGGCGGCAACAGATGACTGCTCCTCCAATCGTATTCTTGTATTCTTCTGTTGATTGCTAAAATAGGCCGGCTGCCGCCTGGTGAGTCGGTCCTCCTTTTTACCACGTTGTGTATTTCTTCGGTTGTGAACTTGCGACATGAATTTCTGATCAATTTTGCCTACTAGATCCTAATAACTAAAATTTTGCAGGGATCCGTAGGCCCAGCGATTGGTTCTCACCTCCTCGATCGACAATGGCCGTATAGAGTAGGTGAGTAACATGATTCACCTTATGGCCAGAGATTGAAACAATTAAACCTATTAAACCCCAACTAAATTAAAGCTATTTTAAGTCCTATATGCGGACTACAATGAAAGAAAGATCCAGTGATTAAGTCACAATAGCACTTGAGAGCGAAGTATTTGAAAAGATTGATTATGAGGATATCATTTAAGTATTCATTTCAATTGTTATGTAAAATATTATGTTATACATCAAGTGTTTATTAGCTCAATTTTTTGTGTCAGGTAGGGCCATGTTTTTCGCACAGGGCCCCAGATTTTGCCGGCCGGACCCTGTTACCAGCAAAGGTCGCCGGCAAGGTCACTGAGGAGGTCAACTGCGAGGCCCGAGGTCATCGCTAGCGACAACGGAGCTTCACGTGAGTCGCCGTCCGGCCACAAGAAAACCTTTGCGTGATGAAAATTTATTCTAGGCCGCCTCGAGACTGAGGATATTTAGTTATTGGATAGGCGTCGGAGGATAAATTATCCTTCACTATTCGGTTTTGGGGATCTGTTATGTGCAGCATAAGGGAGTAAAATTGAATTTATCCTCCCGTATAGTCGGATAGGGGATCGGTTAGAGTTGCCCTAAGAAAACTAGTGGTAGTATATATGCACAATTGCGAAACTTAGATATTTTCCTGCAGTTCAAAGGAAAAGTTTTGACCAAGAGCAAATACACATAGGTGGACATTGAAAAAAACTTGAGTGAATTTCACTTTTTACCCTTTAGTTATACATCTGTGACACATATTACCCCATTTAATGGAACTTCTATTGAAATATCAGATTTTGATGTCTTGTAACATGGTTTTACCCTGATTTCGCATTTTGCTTATTTATGTTAGATACGATCGGCATGTTTCACCAATGATTCGTAAAAGAAATGTGTGAAGATCGTAGGGCATCATTGACGATCATGTCCAGAATTCTCTTGTCCATCTATTCCATTACTCATCATTTTCCCCGATATTTTTGGACCCCAGGAATCATGTCACACCTTTCCTAATGGACACGCATTGGAAAATGAGGGTCCAAAATTTCTAAGAGGGATATTCTAGACGAATTTCCAATCAACGGGGTAATTAGTGTCACAAATGCATATCTATAGGGTAAAATGTTAGAAAAGTATCTATAGGGTAAAATATGGAATTCACTCAAAAAAATTCAGACAAAAATCCATAGCAAGGAAGTCCGTACCTACTGGAGAACTAGCCGGTACCCCCATGTGCTGTCTACAAAGTAGAAACTCAAATTGCCCCGCAGATGTACCCAAGAGATGTGGTGATAACCTGCCATAAATTCAAGTTGTAGAGGAAAATGAAAGAAAATGTGATGCTTGTCCAACTGAGGCAACGCAACAATAGATAATTTCCTACTGTCAAAGAGTTAGGTCTAATTTATTGTCACAGCTTATGAGATTGCAATCACATGAATTGGCCCAGATAGTTGTTTGATGACAACAGAGGAACTCAAATCATGAACATACTGCTGGTTTATCAGCAACACACTTCAGAGCAATACCTATTTCTTCATGAGGCCTTGCACTGCCATCATCAATATCTGTATCAGTTGTATATGCCGGACTCTGCACTGTGACGAACAGAGTAGACCTGCCACGTGGATAACATAGGCATCACGGCGATCTCTCTTGCTGTACGAAACAATAAGATCTAGAACAAGTTAATCGAGTGAACTATCTTCATCAAAAGAAAGAAAAGTGTTCTAAAACAAGTTAATCGTGCGAACCAGCTACAGGGACAGTAGGAAAAATGTTCTAGAACAAGTTAATCGTTTGAACCAGCTACAGAAAGAGAAGGAAGAATGCTTACGAATCACCAAATCCCGAAACAAACTAGTAAAATCAGCCAAAACAGTGTGCAGTGCTGGAGGTACATGGTATCTTAAGACTACTCATGATGGGGAGTATCATATACTAGTATCATACATATTATACTAGTGTATGATACTACCTTCATAGTGCATAGTATCATAGAGAGGTATCATGTATGGTGATATTTATTGTCATGCATGACACAAAGTAGCATAGCATTTAACATGTTACGGTATCTACCTATGTTACTCTAACCCTCTCTCTCTTCTTTAATTCTTTGCCATATCAGCATGTTTGCTATTACCAAGTGCATGATATCACCTATGTTACCCTCACTATGGCCAGTCTAAAGATTCATGGCAAAGGCTCATGGTAACAAAGGAAGAATGTTTTTGGGGGGCGGGTAGCATAACAAATCTAGGTTGCAGAGGAAAGAATGGAGGAAAAGAAGCAGATGGCACCAACCTGGCTACTGGAAATGAAGAGACCTTTCTGCTATGTGGCCATGGAGCAGTGAGAGGGCGCCATCGGCTTCAACGTCACAGGAGGAACGTGAGGAAGACGGCGTTCTAGAGCGTCACAAACAGTAAAACTCGTCTTCTTCATAGGACCACTAACTAGAGCAAGCCCATCCCAACCATCTTATCTTAAAAAAACACGTTTAGAGCATCCACCTCCAGCTCGATTTTGTTTTTCAGATAAGTAGGATGACCCTCAACCTCTGCATCTGATAAATTATGCGCTATATATTAATTATTTATAAAGATCTTACAAAGTAATACATCAGCATCTGTGAAGCGTCATCTTGACAACATGTGTCGCTACTCCTATCCATTGGTAAAGGGTTGTCGAATGTCTGAACCGAATACCAAACAGACATCGCACAAAAGCCTAACATCTAAAGCCAGACGGCCCGACCAAGCCACATGTCGGGTCTGGGGCCAAACCAGTCCGACGCATTCTCATCTGTCGTCGCCGCCGTCTTCCATCAATCCATCTTCAGGGGAAGTACCGACGCATCGACTTTGCCAGGTCCGACATCGACGTCCCCACGACGCGCCAGACAATGCTTCCTCCTTACGCGCATTCATCATCACGCATGTGTAGCCAAGACTTTGTTGTGTCTTGCCGCCCAGACTACGGAACACTGCTCCACACAACAGATACCGTGCACTGGTCCCTCAAGGCTATGCACACTTCCAACTCACATGTGTCCACTAGAGCATTCTATTTCTAGCATCCTTTTTTTTACACTCTCGTTTCTAGCATTCTAGTAGCTAGTCATATTTGACATATTGGGCTCAAGTTTTTTTTTTCTCGATCCCTTTTTTTTCTCGGTAGGGGCCGGAATACTCTGTTTCTGAAATATCTCGAAAAAAATTCGTTCGTAATATTCAAACGAATTTTGAATTCAAAGTCAAATAGTGTTGAAATAAATATTCTTTAAGAAATTATGCACATGAACAAGCGCCTGTCCCAGTGGTAGGAAGTAGCATAACCGACGACGAGCGCGTGTGATCTGTCCCTCCTTCAACAACTGTTCTTTTTGTTTTGGGAAAAGTCTAAAACAAACCTTCAATTTATAGGCGAAAGCTAAATCGAACCATGAACTCCCAATCCCTAAAATCAGTATACCAAACTTCTTGATACCGGTCTATTTTGAACCTTAACACGATTCAGCCAGTATTCGTTGAATTGGGTCAGCCCATTAGCACAGTCGCTCGCGCTGGTCTGGTTTCCGTGGTTTTTTCTCTAGGTTTTTTTCCTTTGTTATGCTCTACTTTTTCGCCGGTTTTATCAAGTTTTTCTTTCTTCGGTATACTTTTCGTTTTTTTTGTTTCTTTCTTGGATTTCTTCATATTATTTTCTTTTTCTCTTTTGTTTTACACATCTATAAGTATTCTCAATACCCATAGTAAATTTTTAACGCATGTATTTTTATACACTTTATTTATATTTTTTTAGATACATGTTCTCTAAAAAATTAAACACACGGTAATATTTTTCAAATACACGTTTTACATTTCTTAACGATTTTTTTTATAAAACTATATGAACTTTATTTACATTGTTACACAATTTAAAATTATATCAAATATTCAAACACATGTCACGTATATTATTTTAAGGGCATGACACATTTTTTTACATCATGTAAACTTTTTTTATATTGTATACACTTTTTCTGAAAATGTCACATGCACATTTATTTAAACTTGTAAATAGTTTTGAAATGTTACATTTTTTTTGAAATGCCACGTACTTTTTTGCTCAACTCGTGATATAATTAGATGTCACAAACATTTCCTTACACATCTTTTTCATGTTTTAAAGTTTGTTCCCATTTTTAAAGTTCCCAAAATGTGTACGCACTTTAAAAAAAATCTGGTTTAAAAAGAATATATGTTTCAGATAGTGTTTGATTTTTAGAAATTGATTGTTTTTCAAATAATAGTTTTTTTAAGTATTCAGCATTTTCAAAAAGTGCTCACACTTTATAATATGTTCGGACATTCCAAAATTCTTTACATTTTAAATATTTTTTCCCAGAAAATAAATTCGAAATTCGTTGCCAAAACATTGTTTAGAAAATTTGACAATTTTTTTGAAAATCTGTATCATTTTTTGTAGAATGTGAAAAACTATTGAATTCTGAAGTTTTTTGACAAATATGATTTTTTTGATATCACAGACAATTTTTTAAAAATGCGAATAGAATTTCAAAAGTCTAAGCATTTGTTTAAAAATAAAAAAAGGAATTGAATTTTTGAAAAACAGAAAAAATATTTTAAACTTCTGGACAACATTAGAAATGCGCCAACATTTTTTAAACTTCACAAACTCTTGTTGTGGTATAGTGGGCCGGCCCAAATTCTCATCCGTGAGAGTAGCAGGTAATCCCGGTTGGGATTCTAGTATTTCCGGCGTGCCAAACAGTTTTAGGGTCTAAAATAGACCGGGATTACAAGTTCAGAGTGACAATTTTCGGAATTCAAAGTTCAGGGTTTAATTTAGCTTTCGTCTACAACTTCAAGGTTTGTTTGGTTCGTGAGTTCGGACTCGTGACCTTATAGAAAGGTTTGTTGTGGGATACCACCGGGACAAAGACTGCTATTGATTCTCTGTGTCATACGAAACCTATATGATCAATTTTACGGTTCAAATTCAAAATTTGGAAAAAAAATCGTTTGAAATCTAGTTTTCTCGGTGGGTAGCGGAAAGTCCGGTTTTTGAACGGTTTCCGAAAATCTCGAACGAGAGAAAAAAAACCCTGATTGGGCTCCTTTTAAAGTGTACAGTACTTCATATGATAATCATATATGTGGCGTGAAGAAAAATTCGCCTGATCCCGCACCTCATAAGAGATGGCAGCAAGATTGTGAAAAATAATCTCCCACTAACAACTAGTCGTAGATACCATGATCATGGCGGCAGTACGTAGTGAAACTTTGAGTTATTTTTTAAGCAACTTGACTAGGCAAGGGCATGAGCTCTGCCATTTCATATAAAGAGAAAAGAGCCGCTCGGTTAATATAACAAGGTATTATTGTGGCTAAGCTATCTCGCCGCTTATGTCGCTATCTTTCTTCTTTCTTCTCTTCCTGCTCGATCTCCCCAATACCCGTCCCGATTCCCATCCAAAATCTCCATGGGCGTCCCCTCCTATCCATCTCCACCGTGCCACCTCTCCTTCTATCCCTTCTGTCCTCTGCTCCGACGCGGCAGTTTGCCTTCGTTTCCGATGTGGATGCGTCACACACGACTCCATAATCTTCTGCGCCCTATTGTGCCCCTTCTCATTCTGACCCCATCGTCGCGCCACCGTTCTAGACACTGAAATACCTCGCGCGTCAGTCCTAGCCTTGATCTGAAGCGCCGGCCTAGCCATGGTGTGTTCACAAGCCATGGAAGAAGGTGCCCGAGCACATGTATGCTCCTGAACAGTGACCATGTGCCAGATGGGCACTCTGCCGGGCCGCCCGCAACCTCCAACTCTCAGTAGCTCCAGATCCTTGACGGTGGTCACTGGTCTTCGTCGGCATCTTTAATTCCAAGTGTTTACATCATCTTTTATCTCAGCACAACACTATACTAGACCAAGTGTGTGCCTAACCCATCACTTCTTGCAGGTTAAAGACTGAAAGACATAGTTCGTGCAAGTTCTTATTTCCTACTTTTTTTTTGGCAATAAATAATCACATACATCAGGGGAATGTTTTCTCAGAGTTTCTCTTTTATCCTCTAATACATGTTTTGATGCTCTCCATGGATACAGGTAGGCTGAAAGCCCTAGGTGTCAAAAATTAGTAGGTGGACCGAGGTTTCCTTCTTTTATAAATTGTTCTTTCATGAGTTCATTTACCAGTTCATGTTCCTGTATGCTTAATATCCAGTAGGATTTTTTGTTGTTTGATGTAAATAAGGAGCATAGTTATTGAGGACATATTCACGGTATATCTAAGTTATCTACACAAGTTTTAAGAACAGAGAAGATTTCCTAAAAGGCGACACCCAACAGGCCATACCACGACTGCTATCTTCAACTTCTACTATATAGGTATGTATATCTTAACTTGGATCATGGCCTATGTGATAGATGACTTGGACTTCTAGATCTCTGGCCTTGCCACACAGCTCAGCGACCAAATGTGCAGGCTCCACTAGGATCGGTGTACCATCCAAATGACATTTAGGCAGTTGTGTGCCGTTTGGATGGTGGAGGAACTTGCGCAGGAGATGTGCCATTTAACAGCAGGTTCAGTGCATAGCTCTATCTATTTGATTGTGATTTTGCATGTCAGTTGAAGGGAGACATATGTTTCATTGTGCTTTTGTTGGTTGCCATCTATTTAAAGCAAAGTTTAACTTAATCAATTTCAACTCTCTGATTCTCAACAAGCAACCAGTGCCATGTTTATTTATAGTAGTTGAATCTGAATTTTTCTTTTGATGGGTGCAAAAATAGTATTATATCCCTACTGATATGTATAAGCATACATATGAATCATATATTTATATGTTTAGCCTTTTCAGATTATTTATATGTTTAGCCTTTTCAGATTTGTTGATCTCAGATGGAAACTGAGAGAGTCACTCTCTTTGACGGGAATCACTGTGGCCAGATTATAGATCGCACGCTACAGGTGGGCTCTTCCTTTTTATTTCCAAGTCTTCAGATTATGGTCATGATCACTGTATTTTCTGTTTGTTTTACTGACATGAAATTTACCTTGAAAATTTTGCCCCGTCACTATTGACTCCAACTGAGGCTTATTTATGCTATATCCCCATAGGTAACATTTAATTTTAAACTCCAGTAGCGCCAATTATTTCCTCCTATCCGAACTTCATTTTTGAGACGCACTTCCATGTTTGTGATACCAATTCAGGTTTTTATTACCATGTCTGCGGTTTATTGTACTTTGTTCAAATTTAGGGGAAAGGGGCAAGGGTTCTTAAAATTTGTTTGGCCAAATTTAGTAAACACCGGTTTTCATCTTAGCAAAAAAGGGCCAGTTGTGTGGATTTTACAAAATTCAATCATTCTTTTGAGGATTTTTGATGAAAAAATTAAACACCTTTTGCTTTTGACTCCAGTTGAGCTGTCACTATTTTTTCACTAAACGAAATATGTCAGTACTCACAGAAGGCATCGGAATTTTGGATTATTTTGAATAAAGTTTCTGGGTAAAAGAGTACACAGGTTCAGTCCAGTTCAACATCCAGAAAGATGGCCCAATGTTCAGGGTTTAGTGTAGCTGTGTAAATGGTACCGAGCATAGCCATGTCAGCTCAATATCAGTTTAGCACTAGGATCTTGGAATGGTACCACAGATGGCAATAATATCCAGAATTAGAGTATAGAAGCATTTACTGTAGTAACCTAACTTCTTTTGTTATTGGCAGCAACCTAGATTTAGTTAGTTCACCGGTGACTAGAGCGTACGATTTACCAGAAGACCAACATGGCAACATATCTCCCATGTGTACAAAGTTGTTCCCAGTTTTACCAGCGGACTGGAAGCCTTCAACCTCTGACCAAATTGTTCTGAGAATATCACAGAACTTCAACTTGAATGGCTAGCCTTGGATCGGCTATATAATTATTGGTACTGGAATGATCATGAAATGGTAGCCTTTGAACGACTATGAAAATGTGGGTCCTAAGTGACCTTATGAACTGTAAGCATTGAATAATTATGAACTATACTTGAACTATTATCACCCACCTCAATGGTTAAAAGCTCTCTAGCCCCTCCCCTAAATTTTTGTAACTAATCAAATTTGTAACATCATAGGTGTTGCTTCGTTTTTAGTTATAAAGGTCCTAACAACTGCTCAGAGTATCCATTTTTGTAGTAGCATTCATAATTATGTAACTATTATAGACTGTTTTTTGTGTTTCTTCAGGCCTTTTACTTCCAAAGTTATGGTCAAGTCCATGTGTGAGGAACATATGACATGGGAGCAGTTTTGGTTCTTGATTTTCTCCTCTGCTGAGAGAAATGTCACACTGTGAGCTGACTAAACTGTTGTACTTATCATCTAATTTTAAGTTTAACCATGGTTATTTTTTGGTGTCACAGTTATCAAATTCAGTCTCATAGTGAATCCAGAATATTTTAGGTTGCATACAAAATGAATCTGTTCAAAACTTTGAACCCGTTTTAAGGACAATTTCTGAAGGCTTCAACCTTCCTTATGAATGTTCTGATTGCAAATCATGGCCTCATGGGTAACACTAGTTAAAATGGTTTCCATCTCAGTTCACCATCTAGCATCTAACCTATCATCTGCAGTTGGACACTACCGTTCCTGGAGAGATGTTTAGGCTTGCATCATGATATGTCTCCTTCCAAGCAAGTTGACCTGTTTTTCTACCCCCGCCCCCCAGGTTTCTTGGCCTATATTTTTTATATTCTGAGGTTACTAATCTTTTTTTTGTGCCTACTGAGCTGATATATATTTTTTGGGCGGCTCAGATAAGGCAAACAATAACGATAGTTCTTGAAACGTCGACCTCCCTTTCATTTTGGCCAATTTGTTCAGAGATGCAGTAGAGGAGCCTAGCACTATTTCACATTCGCATCTGTGTTAGAGAGATTTAGTTGATAAGATCATTCTGCTAAGTTTGGTTGATGATGATGCACATTTTGCCAGCCTGGCGTATTACAAGTGAATGACAGCGGATTATGTACTCCATCACCTATTGAGTTATCGTTCGTCGTAATTGTAACGAGTTCTATTTTAATCCGGAGGAATAACATCAGTTCTGAATTTTTGATGCAGCAAATGAATGCTAAACACCACTGGCATTTCAGTTCTGGTAATTATGTTATCTTCATTGCCTACTACCTCCTCATGAGCTTAATGTTATTGCGTTATATATATCCAACGATTTTTTTCCTCATTATTTGCAACTATGTATCGTCCAGCTAGACAATGTAACCCACCACTTTTTATGATAACCTCCTCATGTTACCCTCACCACCTACGTCGCCGCACCACCCTTTTTATGTTCTAGCTTTACTAAGTTTTTAAACAAAAACATCAATCAAATAAAACAACAAGATGCTCAAGCACGGGTGCGTGGCGTGGCGCCGCACCTCCGACTGCTAGTTAATAAAAGATGAGCTAAAATCGTATAGCACGAAACAAGACACAAAAAGAAAACTCTAATATTATGCGTCGCATCGACAATTTTCGCACCTATATGGAGGGCGCTCGGTGTCCAACATCATGCTGACTGTCTATAGGACGAACTCCGTTAGATAGTTGCTCTAAGCACTCTCTCTACAAAGAAACAAAGATCACACCCCAATCATCCCAACTACTAATGAGAACATTGACTTCAACTACGTAGTGGAGCGGTCCAATAATGACGTCCGGTGGAATCAATTCTACAGTGACGGTGTGGTCATCGCTGACAGCTGCCAACTGCCCCAAACGACATAGACATGTCAATGCTGCACGCAGATCATTCAATTATCAGTTCACACTATGCATCTCCACAGATCTTTTGTTCAGAGCATATCTAGCAGACCCCGGATAGAATCGACCTACAAAATACGTTTACAGTTCGCAAAAGATCAAACTTATGGATCGAATTCGTGCGTAAAAGATCATACCCCGTATATGAAACTGTAAAATTTGGAATAAAAACATTCGGGGGAGAAACTTGCAGACATTCATCAAACTACATCATAGTTCTTCATCAAACTACATCATAGTTCTACGTAGGAGCGGGGATCTGCGGGCCGTGCAGCGTACCCGAGCCTAGGCTATCAAAAACGACGGGTGCGACGGCGACAATGCGGCGGAGAAGCCGGAGGAGCTCAGTCCTCGTCGGAGTCGAGGTCGATCGAGACCTTGGCCTGCTCGGCCTTCATGACGCGCACGTCCGCCTCCTTGGACGCGTGCGCCTGTGATGCCGTCAAGCTCTGCTCGAGGAAGATCTCCTCGATCTTGAGCTCGCGACGGGTGCGCGTGGCGGCCTCCTCCGCCTCCATCACCGAGCGCTCCATGACGGCGCACACGAGGTGATCGTCCTGCCTCGGGAGGAAGTAGTCCTCGGGGCCAATGACACCTCGACGTGATGGGCCCGCGTCGGCCTCGAGCTTGGCGGTGAGCTGCCCGAGCTCCTCTGGCTCTCTCTTGACCGGGGTGATCCGCGAGCACGAGGAGCCCCGCGGACGAGCTCCCAACGGCAGAGGAGCCGGAGAAGGTGCGGCATTGGACTGTGAGCTCGCGCTCGTACTCGCCAAGCTCGCAGCGTACGAAAGCCCGTGGCGGCCGGCTACCATAGTTCAGCCACTTCCGCGCTCCCCATTTGCATGCGGCGTCGAAGATGCGGCAGCCGCGGCGCTCCGTGTCATCCCCACCATTTCCGTGGTCGTCCATGGTTTGGACGGGCCGTTAGGATTTTTTAGGCTCTATGGCGACGAAAAATTGGGGCAGACTGGGAAAGGAATCGCGGCGGAGCGATGGCGAAGGCAGATAGGGTTTGGCTCGTATCCGAGCGGTGAAAACCGCATATATAGCTATGAAGGGGGTCTTTCTATGGGCCATGGTAAAAATTATACGGGTCGGATCCGGGACACGGTGTCTGTTCTGGCAAGATAAACGGGCCGAAATTATACGGGTTCGGCCCTTTGACGGGGCTGCTAGAGATACTCTCATAAGGGGATCTGCAACGTCGACCCGTAAATTTCTTCCGCAACATATGCGGGAGTCGCTCATCTAACAATGTTCATATACATTCGTCCTCTTTCAAACAAATTAATGTTCGCACATTTAAATAGCCGCATACATAGACTACACATGTGCAAATGTTCGAATGCAGAAGTAGTTTAAATGTAAAAAAGTTCAAATGTTGCAATCCTACGTTGTTGTTTCCTTTAACCGTCCATAGATCAACCAGATCTTCCTTCAGATATTCGTGAGTTGCTCGATGCCGAACTTGTTGTGCATTTGAATAAATTCTAAAGATATGCTCGGATTCTGGTTTAGAAGTTCAACAAGATCATCAATGTTCTTAAATTCTAGAGTTGTGCAGCATCCTCATCCTCATCCTTCACGATTATGTCGTGCATGATTACACAACATAACATCACCTCCCACAAATTCTTCGGATCCCATGTTTACCAGGTCCACGAACAAACTGCAAAATATGGGCTTTGCAGAACTCCAAATGCCCTCTCGGCATCCTTTCTAGTTGCTTACCTTTGGTCAAAGTGAGACTTATTATGACCAACTAGGTTAGAGATGGCGTTGACAAAGATAGCCCAGGAAATGATGGATACTATCTGTAGGAGATATGCCCTAGAGGCAATAATAAATGTTATTGATTATCTCCTTGTTCATAATTAGGTTTATGTTCCATGCTATAACTGCTATGGTTCTCAAGTCTACAATAACCACGAGGCTTGAAGGAAGACTCATATGCATGTGTGGAATAATAAACGGTAAATTGTATTCCTAGTCTGGCCTCTAAGACTGGTTCAAGTATTGCATGATGATGCTGTTTTTCTGATCATGGGCATGGCTATGCTGGCAATTTTGAGGGCACAATGTTAGAAGAACATTTGTGTTGAATCGATCCAAATTGATGTTATGCTATGAGATACATTCGTCATAAGTTAATGGTTAATAACACAGAGAAGTTAATGTTTGCATAATTCCTTAGACCACGAGAGTATTGAGTTTCTTCATGCTTGCTTCATGAACTTTGGGGTTTGATAAACGTCATCCGTAAATGGGTGGCTATTACGGCGGCTTACGGGTTCATGGAAAAGTATGTCAAGTAACTTGATAGCTCAAGATTGGGATTTGCTCCTCCGATATTGGAGAGATATCTCTGGGCCCTCTCGGTGTTACGGTATTCATCATCGTCTGGCCAGACACTTTGTGATTTGATCACGGGGATGCCGAAACACAGGAACGAGAAAAGAGAACAATACCGGTAACGAGGTAACTGGCATAGTGGACAAGTTGTTGATCCACGGGGATGCCAACATGTCTCACCTCGGGTATTTGTAACATATCGCGAAGCAACAGGAATAGCACACAACAACTGGAGGTTCACTCGAATATTTATTCGTGTGGGTATAGGGGTCAATATGGGTGTCCACGGCTCCGATGTTGATCATTGATCGGAAGGGGTTTCGGGTCATGTCTATGCTTCACCGAACCTATAGGGTCACACGCTTAAGGGTCATCTATCTGTTGAATACTAGACAGGGAGTCTGAGAGAAAATCACCGAAAAAGTTTCAGACACCGGAAAAGTTCCGCAGAGAGAACACCGGAATAGTTTCGGTAAAACTGAAAAGTTGTTTCAAGGGATACCATTAAGTCAAATTGGTTTCGGCACATGCCTGATAATTCTTGGAGGGTGCCAGAATCATTCTGGAAACTTCTGGGAATTTTCCGGAAGAAAAACGGGAAATGTTCCGGAGCTGCCGGAACCGCTTCAGATGCATTTCGCAGATGAAAATCACTAATCTGGAATTATTCCGGATCGCATTAAAAATTATTTTAGTGGGTGCTGGAAATGTTCTAAGCCCACATAAATATTTTCAGTTCGAACGGACGCTGAAAAATGTCGTCGTGAATAGTGAAGTGCTTTTTGGGAGAAAATATCTCGTGAATAGTGGAAACACTATTATGAATAGTGGGAAACACTATTGGGAGAAAATATCTCATGACTAGTGAAAACACCATTACGAAATAGTGGAAAACACTATTGTGAATAGTGGGAAACACTATTTATGAATAGTGGAATCACTATTATGACTAGTGAAAATATCTGAGGGCATTTTGGTATTTTTACCATAGTGTCTCACCCTATAAATAGGGGTGAGGAGGCAGCCCAAAAACTCACTCCTTCTCACATACAAGTGCCATTGCAATGATCTGGCTTCTTCTCTCCCTCCCAGCGAAATAGTTTCGTAGAGCCGAAAGACTGTCTGGGTTCCGGCAGGAACTAGTTCTGGACGGCGAAGCCCTGCTGGATAGATGACACCGTATGTGTGCAACTCTGTAGAGAGATTGTAGTTTCGATCTTAGTTCGAGAGTGCCTCCCGAAGGGCTGTCCATGTGACCGTCCGAGTTTCGAAGGTCCTCCCGAAGGGTTGTCCGAGTGACAGTCCAAGTTTTGGAGGTCCTCCCGAAGGGCTGTCCGCGACACCATTCGGGGGACTGTCTGACCGCCTCTCGAAGGGCTGTCCGAGGGGCAGATGAGGGTATACATCCTCGTGGTTGGGAGGTTGTAAATCCTAGCTGCGGGGATCTGCACCGTCGATCGTCATCGACTCTACTTCCGCTGCGCTACGAGTTGGTAACGAAAATGATCAAACCTTGTATGCAGTCTCCATAGTGGTCCTGGGCTGGTGCGTAGGTCGGAAATTTTTTGTTTTCTACTGTGTTACCGTACAGTGGCATCAAGAGCCGTGCTATGCGTAGATGCAGGTTGCGATCTAGAATACATAGAGATGTATGGGTGTTGCACAATATAATTAGGTAGTAGATGAGATCTATTGCTGAAAATTATTTGTGCGGGTAGCATATGAAATTTTTTACCCGATGTTCCTTTTGCTTCCCCTGAATTTGCATAGTCCTGATCTTGACGGAATGGTCAAATCTCACAAAGTTTTGGCAATCCGCGATCCTTTCATGCTGCTCCTGGGTATGCTGATTGACAGATCAACGAAGTGCTAACAGTTCTTTGGGTTCCACCATAGTTGAGAAAGATGGATGTTTCGTAGACGAAAGGGCAGTGCAGATGTGATCTGCACGGGGGTCACGCGTATGACGAAGTTTAGTATGGGGCTCGAGATTTTGTTATCTCGTGTTTTATACACCCTGGAAAGTTAATCTAGCAACTTGAATTATCATACTTGATGATGGACGTTGGTAGATTCGGTTTGTTTCAAAACCTTAGAAGCCACGTAAAATAAGTTTTTGCATGAACCGATTAGAGGCGTCTAACTTGGTTTTACAGGATGGTTTGCATGTGCATATGATGTAGTATAGCAATGCTCATATTAATTTGATTATGTATGAGATGACTATATGATGTAATATTAACATGACCTGCGTGTCATGATTCGGCATGATGGCTGGAGCCATATGATTGTCACTTTAATGACCTGCGTGTCAACCTTAAGTAATGCACTTATTTTATTAGCTATAGAGATAGCAATATTATCTGGTGCATCGACAAGGTGGTGGCAATCTTCGCGAAGGTGAACACCGACGCGAATGCCGAAGACGAAGGAATGAAAGACTTCTCCGTCAGAAAGGGCTATACCATATCATGCTATTATGAATTGCCTGAGATGTTTATCCCTCTTGATGCACCCTTCTTGATTGCGTGGTAGTCGCTTTTTATTAGGGCGATCTCTCACAAAATATCAAGTACTTAGTGCTCTCCCAAGTGTAGCACCGTCACGACACCTATCTCTTCGGGGTATCACATGGTTACATGGGTACGAACGATTAGAGAGGTGTGAGGCGGGTGAGTTGAGACCTCGCAGCGAGATCACTTGGTTGTCTTGACGTTCAGGCATGAAAGTCATGAGCTCAGAACACACGCATCGAAAGATGAACAAGAGTCACATAGAGATGTGATTGGCAAGTTGGCCTACCAATTGAAATTCTCGTTACTTGAGATGGTTACATCCTTGACATTGAATTGAAAGTTGGGTCTTGCATCACTCAAAATCAATTATGAGAGATATTGATTTGAGTGGAGCGCACTGTAGAATTAACTTTTTTAATTCTCAGTGCAATTAATTTTGAACAATGTCTAAGTGTGATTTGCATAATAGTTGTAGAATAAGGGCTCGCGTTTCCACCTTTCCTATTAAAATTGAATAGTTGTTAAATATTTGGCTAAAACTTTACGGTTGGTAACGTAATATGAGGATTGTCCTCAAGAGTGCCGAGAAGGACTTTGTCCTATCGCATGCTTTTGGTATTCTCCCGCTAATGCTATGGGTCATGTGACTCTCGTCCTTCGATCCAAAAGCTAGAAATCCTTTTCAGTCAAAGTAAAATATGTTTGCTTCCATGAGACCCGAACTTCGAAAGTTTGGATAGTTATGTGATATTCATGGAATCTGAAAATCATTTTCAGAGACAGACAAAGGCTAAAAGATATGAGATATCCAAAGAAATGTTTGTTTGCAAACTACTAGTAAAGAAGTTTACTATGCATTAGACTGATAAGAGAGGGATCCAGGAGAACGCCTGTCATATGATGAAAGGTGAAGAAAACAACAACTTAAAGAGAAAGAAAGTGTCCGAAGGGTGTTAGTGAGACTTTCATGCCTAGGAATTCGAGGGCTAACGCCACTCTTAAGTTGGATGCTTCTTTTGAGAGTAGGAGAAACACTGAAAAGTTAAACTGTTAGAAGTATAATGGCAAAAGGAAAGAAGAGTGGAATATCCAGCTCATGTATGAATGTCATACAAGTTTTTGATGTATAGAAGGCTGGTCAAAGATATAGTTCTTGGGAATTATGGTTAAACATGTTAAATCACTAATTCTTGGGTATTGTGAGTTGGTCACAAAGATACCCACTCGATTGCGTTCTGTTGCAACTCGATGTAAGAACTACTATGGCCTGAAAGACTAGCCAGGGATGAGGTTTAGATACACGCAGGGAACATAGTAAATGTTACTATGCCTTCCATCGGTGTATTCCCTATGTATTAAGTTTCATAATTCATTTTAGAGTTTCACACTCTAGCCCTTTGCATAAGGTATCTTGCAAGAAGGTTGTTCATAAGAGAACTTTTCATGTTCGGTGTTATGAATAACATAAGGGCCATACTTTCATTATGAATGAGATGTATGTTATGAATATTGATAATAATACATTACCTCTGGGTTTACTTCTATAATTCATTTTAGAGTTTCATACACTCTATCTCATTGCACAATGTTTGTTGCAAAAGAGTTGTTCATAAAAACAACAAATTGTTGTTCAGTATTATGAATAACATGAAGGGCCATGCTTCCATCCTAGATGGGATGTATGTTGGGGAACTTCGCATGGGAAACAAAAAATTTCCTACGCACACGCAAACCTATCCATGGTGATGAGCATCTACGAGAGGGAGAGTGGATCTACGTACCCTTGTAGATCGCTAAGCGGGAAGCGTTAAGAAACGCGGTTGATGTAGTCGAACTTCTTCGCGATCCAAATCGCCGAGCGTCCCGCGATCTTATCACGATCCGTCCCGCGATCCAATCACGATCCATCCCGTGAACTCATCACGATCCGTCCCGCGATCTTGTCACGATCCGTCCCGTGAACTCATCACGATCCGCCCCGCGATCTTGTCACGATCCGTCCCGTGAACTCATCACGATCCATCCCGTGATCTCATCACGATCCGTCACGCGATCTCATCACGAATCGTCTCGTGGCCTTGATCACGGTCCTTTCGATCTAGTACCGAACGGACGACACCTCCGCGTTCAGCACACGTGCAGCTTGATGACGATCTCCACCGTCTCGATCCAGCAAGAGGAGGTGGAGAGGAGAGAGAGTTCAACGGTAGCGTGACAGCGCTCCGGTGATGGTGGTGGAGCAATTCCGGTAGGGCTTCGCCTAAGCACTGCAGAAATCCGATCTAGAGGAGCACCAGTGAAACGGGTAGCATGTGGCCGTAAACTGTATCCCGTGTGCTAGCCCTGCCCCTCTATTTATATGTTGAGCCCTGGGGTCTAAACTTGGAGAAAAAACCTCTACAAGGTCGGTTTTGCCCGCACAAGGTCGGTTTGGCCCGCAAGGAAAGAGTCCAACTCGGATCCCTGCAGTCCCGCGCACAAGCGGTAGTACCGCTTCACGAGCGGTAGTACCGCTTCACGAGCGGTAGTACCGCTTCACAAGCGGTAGTACTGCCTTACTGCTTAAGGCAGCAACAAAACTTCCTTTTGCCCTTTCCAATACCTCGTGGGTTTTACCCCATTGGTCCATATAAAGTGTTCCTGCACCCGAACACTTCGGTAAACATCCGGAACCCCTTCCGGTTAATTCCGGAACCCTTCCAGAGATCAAAACACTATTATCACATATATCAATCTTTATCTCTAGACTCTTCCGGAGATCCTCGTCATGTACGGGATCGTATCCGAGACTCCGAACATCCTTCGGTCACCACCATACATAACTCTATACTACCGAAACGTGACCAAACCTTAAGTGTGCAGACCCTACGGGTTCGAGAACTATGTAGACATGACCGAGACACCTCTATGGCCAATAACCAATGGCGGGACCTGGACGTCCACATTGGTTCCTACATATTCTACGAAGATCTTATCGGTCGAACCTCTATGTCAAGGATTCAGTTAATCCCGTATAACGTTCCCTTTGTTCTTCGGTATGTTACTTGCCCGAGATTCGATCGTCGGTATCTCCATACCTAGTTCAACCTCGTTACCGGCAAGTCTCTTTACTCGTTCCGTAATACAAGATCCCGCAACTAACAATTAGTCACATTGCTTGCAAGGCTCATTGGTGATGTTGTATTACCGAGTGGGCCCCGAGATACCTCTCCGTCACACGGAGTAACAAATCCCAGTCTCGATCCATGCCAACTCAACAGACACCCTCGGAGATACCTATAGCGCACCTTTATAGTCACCCAGTTACGTTGCGACGTTTGATACACACAAGGCACTCCTCCGATATCCGTGAGTTGCATGATCTCATGGTCATAGGAACATATACTTGACATGCAGAAAACAGTAGCAATAAACTGACACGATCATATGCTACATTTGTAGTTTGGGTCTTGTCCATCACATCATTCTCCTAATGATGTGATCCCGTTATCAAATGACATCTCATGTCCATGGCTAGGAAACCTTAACCATCCTTTGATCAACGAGCTAGTCCATTAGAGGCATTCTAGGGACATGGTTTTGTCTATGTATCCACACATGCATTTAAGTCTCCGATCAATACAATTATAGCATGGATAATAAATGATTATCATGAACAAGGGAATATGATAATAACTAATTTATTATTGCCTCTAGGGCATATTTCCAACAATGTATGTTATGAATATTGATGGAAATATGATACATCCATAACACTGACGCTAAATGTCGCAAGACTAAAAGAATACCACATATGTGTGGCACTGCATTTGGTCACATTGGAGAAACCCGCATGGAAAATTTCATTATGATCGATTTTGAAGTCGTTTGATTTTGAATCATCTGACACTTACAACTTCCCTCCAAAAGGTGAACTAACTAAAATACCGTTCACAGGCCATAAGGAACGAGCAAAGAACTTATTCGTGATCATACATTTGATGTATGTAGTCCGATAAATATTGTTGCAAACAGTGGATTTGTCTACCTTCAAAAATGACTCAAGTAGACATATGGATATTTACTTGATGAGACGTAAGTCTGGATCTTTTGAAATCATTTGAAAGGTTTTCAAAAATGAAGTAAAAGTTATTGTACCAAGAAAATTATGTTTTTGCAATTTCATTGCGGAAAGGAATATTTGAGTTACAAGTTTAGCGAATGTCTGATGAGTTGTGAAAAGAGTTTCATAACTTGCACCTCCCGAAACACCACTGCAAGTGGAAAGTCCGTGAAGATGTAATCAAACCATTTATGACATGGTAAGATCAAAGATGACATAAATAGATTTGCCATTATCCCTTTTATAGAGTGATGCTTTAGAGACTGTGGCTTTTACACTGAAAAGAGATCCATCAGGTTTGTTGAAATGATGCCATGGTATGGTACGCCCAACCATGTTATATCTTTTCTTAACATTTGGAATATGGGAATTGTGTAAAAGGTTACAAACCTATTCCTAATCAGACAAGTGCTACTTTGTATGGTTATCCCAAGTCATTGGGTATTCCCCCACCACTATATCGAGGCAAAGGGTTTTGCCACAAAACGTTATGCTTTTAAAGAGAATAGTTCTTACAAAAGGTGAGTGGAAGGACAGTGCAACTCGACGAGATAACCAGTATCTTCGTCATCAGTTCAAAGGAAAGAAACCCCGGAAATGATTCTGTTGTTTCCTACTACGACTGATACGAAAGTCTCTACAATAAAATGTATGGACTTCAGTCGAACGTGCAGCTGAACCACGTAGGCAAAGCTCGTGCAAACCTATCAGGTGCGCAAACGAGATATTGTTGTTAGACAACAGTATACCTACAATACACAAGGAAGCGTTGATGGGCCCTGACTCCGGGATTGGCTAAATGCCAATACAATCCGAGATAGTTTCCATATAAGTGATTCAAGATTAAAACCTTGATACACCTTTCAGAGGACTTAGACTCTAACGAATATTTATGCAACTAAAAACTGATACAGATAAAAATGTTTTATCCATAAAGCTCGACTTGTTGAAATAACAAGTTCAAGAAGTTGACTACGATGAGGTTTATTCACCGTAGCGATGCTTCAGGTCGGTTCGGGTTGAACTAGCAATTAATACATATATCAATCATGAGATATGAAACATGGATGACAAAAGGATTTCCATCTGATGAAAATAAAACCTAGGACTTGTATGTGATACAGTCCAAAGTAATTTGTCGATCCAGAGGATGCTAGTAAGTATGCAAACTTCAGAGTTCTAGCAATGGACAAAAGAGAGCAAAATGGAGTTGGAATCTTCATGGTTTGATGAAATGGTCAAAAGGGTTTTTGACTTCATCAATGGGTAACGAAGATGCTTGTGATTCAACAAAGTAAGTGGGAGCATAATAATATTTCTAAAAACGTTGTGTGCTTGACACATTGTTAATTGGAAATAAATTTCTTGACACGAATTAGGACTTCATTTGAAAATAGTTTTGTGATGAAGTGCTTAGGCTAAATAGCCTCCATATTAGGCATGATGATCTATGGAGATAGATTTACCTAATGGGGCTAAGCAATGAATACATATTGACAAGGTGCTAAAACCTTTTAGCATTTAAAAACGCCAAGGAGTGATTCTTGCCGAAGTCACATGGAAAGAGTTTTTGCAAGACTCAGTGTCCCAAAACACTAACGAGTAAAATACATGATGGAGATTCCACACACTCTAGTGGTTGGATTAATCATGTATTCCATGGTATGTAAAAACAACCAGATATGTCCGATACTCCCAAGTTGTTGCGAGTATAGATACAAAAGTGATCAAAGCACTGATAAAGGGACAACAGTGAAAGATGTCATTAAGTACTAGAGTAGTGCCGATGACATGTTTTCTCGCAAGCAGAGATTATGAAGTGCTCGTTGTAAGTAATTACATCGATACAGTCTTCATCAATGCTCCATGCGATTTTTGATTTGAGTTAAGGGGTTTTGTGTAGTACACAATATGGTGGCACGGTAGTTGGAAGATGTTCCAAACAAGATACTGTGGCGAATTCTATAACAAAGGCTAAGTATGTTGACGCTTTGGAAGTGACAAAGAAGTTGTTGAATCATATAGTTCATTCATGAACTTAGTATGGTTCCAAGATGGCTTTTGTCTATGAGACACTATTGCAGATAGTTGCTCCATAGCTCAGTTTGAGGAATCAGGTTTCGACCAATGATTCACACATATGCAAAGCCAAGTTCACACAAAATACGAATTTTGTGATAGCGTGAAAATGTGAGGATATGCAAAGTTACACATGGAGCTGAAGTTGTCAGATCCATTGGACATCAGGCTATACCATAAGCGAAGCATATTTTACACCAGTATGCCATAGGTGTAAAGTGCATTAGCATTGACTATATTATGCCATAGGTGTAAAGTGCATTAGCATTGACTAGATTATTGACTCTAGTGCAAGTGGGAGTCTGTAGGAGATATGCCCTAGAGGCAATAATAAATGTTATTGATTATCTCCCTGTTCATAATTAGGTTTATGTTCCATGCTATAACTGCTATGGTTCTCGAGTCTACAATAACCACGAGGCTTGAAGGAAGACTCATATGCATGTGTGGAATAATAAACGGTAAATTGTATTCCTAGTCTGGCCTCTAAGACTGGTTCAAGTATTGCATGATGATGCTGTTTTCCTGATCATGGGCATGGCTATGCCAGCAATTTTGAGGGCACAATGTTAGAAGAACATTTGTGTTGAATCGACCCAAATTGATGTTATGCTATGAGATACATTCGTCATAAGTTAATGGTTAATAACACAGAGAAGTTAATGTTTGCATAATCCCTTAGACCATGAGAGTATCGAGTTTCTTCATGCTTGCTTCATGAACTTTGGGGTTTGTTAAACGTCATCCGTAAATGGGTGGCTATTACGGCGGCTTACGGGTTCATGGAAAAGTATGTCAAGTAACTTGATAGCTCAAGATTGGGATTTGCTCCTCCGACATTGGAGAGATATCTCTGGGCCCTCTCGGTGTTACGGTATCCATCATCGTCTGGCCAGACACTTTGTGATTTGATCACGGGGATGCCGGAACACAGGAACGAGAAAAGAGAACAATACCGGTAACGAGGTAACTGGCATATGGACAAGTTGTTGATCCACGGGGATGCCAACATGTCTCACCTCGGGTATTCGTAACATATCGCGAAGCAACAGGAATAGAACACGACAACTGGAGGATCACTCGAATATTCATTCGTGTGGGTATAGGGGTCAATATGGGTGTCCACGGCTCCAATGTTGATCATTGATCGGAAGGAGTTCCTGGTCATGTCTATGCTTCACCGAACCTATAGGGTCACACGCTTAAGGGTCATCTATCTGTTGAATACTAGACAGGGAGTCTGAGAGAAAATCACCGAAAAAGTTTCAGACAACGGAAAAGTTTCGGACAGCGGAAAAGTTCCGCAGAGAGAACACCGGAATAGTTTCGGTAAAACTGAAAATTTGTTTCAAGGGATACCATTAAGTCAAATTGGTTTCGGCACATGCCTGATAATTCTTGGAGGGTGCCAGAATCATTCTGGAAACTTCTGGGAATTTTCCGGAAGAAAAACGGGAAATGTTCCGGAGCTGCCGGAACCGCTTCAGATGCATTTCGCAGATGAAAATCACTAATCTGGAATTATTCCGGATCGCATTGAAAATTATTTTAGTGGGTGCTGGAAATGTTCTAAGCCCACATAAATATTTTCAGTTCGAACGGACGCTGAAAAATATCGTCGTGAATAGTGAAAGTGCTTTTTGGGAGAAAATATCTCGTGAATAGTGGAAACACTATTATGAATAGTGGGAAACACTATTGGGAGAAAATATCTCATGACTAGTGAAAACACCATTACGAAATAGTGGAAAACACTATTGTGAATAGTGGGAAACACTATTTATGAATAGTGGAATCACTATTATGACTAGTGAAAATATCTGAGGGCATTTTGGTATTTTTACCATAGTCTCTCACCCTATAAATAGGGGTGAGGAGGCAGCCCAAAAACTCACTCCTTCTCACATACAAGTGCCATTGCAATGATCTGGCTTCTTCTCTCCCTCCCAGCGAAATAGTTTCGTAGAGCTGAAAGGCTGTCTGGGTTCCGGCAGGAACTAGTTCTGGACGGCGAAGCCCTGCTGGATAGATGACACCGTATGTGTGCAACTCTGTAAAGAGATTGTAGTTTCGGTCTTAGTTCGAGAGTGCCTCCCGAAGGGCTGTCCATGTGACCGTCCGAGTTTCGAAGGTCCCCCCGAAGGGCTGTCCGAGTGACAGTCCAAGTTTTGGAGGTCCTCCCAAAGGGCTGTCCGCGACACCGTTTGGGGGACTGTCTGACCGCCTCTCGGAGGGCTGTCCGAGGGGCAGATGAGGGTATACATCCTCGCAGTTGGGAGGTTGTAAATCCTAGTTGTGGGGATCTACACCGTCGATCGTCATCGACTCTACTTCCGCTGCGCTACGAGTTGGTAACGAAAATGATCAAACCTTGTATGCAGTCTCCATAGTGGTCCTGGGCTGGTGCGTAGGTCGGAATTTTTTTGTTTTCTACAGCGTTACCCTACACTATCAACCAGATATTAGTCCATGTTGTACTCATGTCCATTGATACTATAGTGGCAAGGATGAGCTTTTCCTTCGGACAACCTTGCAAATGATGGTGATCGCTGCAACATATTGATGTCATTACCGGGGATGACAGAGAAAACAAGCTAAATCCCAAGATCATGTGATGCAACTACTTCACGAATGATAGTGGGCTTCTTAACATGACCCTGGTATTGCAGTTGTAAGGATTTTAGACAATTCTTTCGTTTCCAACGCATGCAATCAAGAGATCCAAATAAACTGGGCCACCCTCTTGGTTCTAAAATCGCCAAGAGCCTTTCGATGTCTGCCGCAGTTCGTTCTCTCAGGTACTGGGTCCAAACAACTCGACCACGACAGTTGGAAACCTGACCATGGCACTCTGCACGTGCAGTTAGACATCCATAGGTACTCGTTGCACTAATCTGCAACCGTTCCATATGCAAGCACACGCAGTGCGGCTATGCACTTCTAGTAACCAGATGACCCAATCCGTCCCACGACGTCCTTCTTCGGGATGAAGTACTCATCATAGGACCGGACTTCATGGTACAAATGATCGAAGACAGTCTTGCGCATCTGAAAATACAAGCAAAAGTGGTCAGCGAGGAGTGCATCAGGGACGGATTAGTCGGCCATCGGTGTCAAATGGTCGCACGCCTTGTTGAAGTTAAGCACTGGATGACCCTTGACAGACCCTTGAAATTAAGAACATGTGCCTCCGCACCTTTGTGTCTTCAAGGACCGTATGCATCATCGCCATCTCATGCGTGTAGTCCTCCTCGTCGGATGAGCCGTTGGATGACTCAACGATGTGCTCGTATATGTACTCCAAATTTGAATCCATTGCTTCAAAGAAGAAGGATAATTATTTTTGCTCCGGTAATTCATTGAACAGTTTGTGGACATGGTGAGTATAGTAGTAGCAGATGGGTCCTCGTGGGGAGGTCATGGCAGAGGGGTGGAACGGCGACGGAGGAGAGGCGGGTGGAGTCCGGGTGGAACACTAGAGGTGACGGGGACGTAGACTTATTTGCAAGGGTGTGGCATGGAAAACATGGTTGTGAAGTGACAGCAAAGACAAGAAAAGGAAAATAAAGGAGAGAAAATATGGAGGATGGAGGCATGGGGTCCGGGATGGGTTTTGGGTGGGCCCAGGGTGTCGAAGGCCTACATGGCTGCTGTCTGAACACCCGCAAAGCCCCCTCCCCCCATTAGTTCAGATTTGCCTGAAAAAGTACGCCAGGACCAGTGACTGGGCCAATACAGGCCCGCGATGGCTGGCAAACCATGTCCAGATTGTGCGGTCCGGATATGTGTGGGCAGTTTGAGGATCCGCTTTGGAGATGCCCTAAAGACTAGTTTTCCTTTGTGGTAAAACTGATATGAATGAATACAGTTGATGACGGTGATAAATAGTAGTGAATGTTGGCCTAATTTACCATCATGAATGGAAACGAGTCATCAAACTGTATTCATTCTATTGAGTTCCTGCCTGTTGTAACGTTCTTGTTAGGAAAGTTTAGGAAAGCTAGGATTTGGAATTGATTGTCGTGAAATTGGATTTTATTATTTGGTTACACGCTATCGGTTCCTGCCCGTTTGTAACACGTCTCGACATGAAAGTTTGAAAACGTTAGGAAAGTTTTAATGAGATGCTGGAAAATTCAATGCGAGGTGGTGATGATGCAGGTGAGATGAACATAAATGAGACGAAATAAAATCAGACAAAATAAAACCGTGGAACATAGACTACCAAGTGTAAGGGAAAGCACGGCACGTGGGCCGGAAGTATGGGCCAGGCGAGAAACTATGCTCGGCCCAGATATACACAAATGTTAGTCTGTCGTGCAGGCGCCGTCCATTCCAGAGCAGAGCAGAGCAGAGAGTGAGTCGTCGCAGCGGCGGCGGCGGCGCAATACGGCGGCTCTCGGAGTTAGAGCGTGGTAAAGGATTCGGCTTCCTCTGACGGTTAGGCTTCTCGTCCGTCTCTATCCCTTGTCCATCTCCGCCGACCGTCACACTCACCCGAGAGGGGGAGGCTTCCGGATCCAGGAGAAGCTTAACCCGGTGGAGGGGAAGAATGCCGTCGACGGAGTCTCTGGAATCCAGGGCAACCCTTCCGCTCCGCGGCGGCAGCACTGCAGCCACGCCGGGGCTGGGGGTGACGACCCGGTCGAGGGCGCGCGCGCAGCAGGAATCCCAATCCCAATCCCAATCTCAATCGGCCGCAAGGACCAAGCTCGGTGAGCCGGATGCGTGCAAGAAGAGCAAGAAGAAGGCCAAGCTTGATGGCAAGAAGAAGAGCTCCAAGAAAGGAAAAACTACCCTCGACTGCAGCTCGGGTTGGGGTTGGGACTGGGGGGAGGAGGATGAAGATGACTCCAGCTCTGCCTTCAGCTCTCCAATTCGCGTGCCTGTGCCTGAAAATTACATGCCTTCGAACGGCGACAGTGAGATAGCCAAGGCGAACAGGGCTATGAATCAGGCCTTCAGACGAAAAATATGTTTGTGCCACTCCACCTGATCGACCTCTCGTCATATTTCTCATATGTTTATTATGGATACTGGTGTTTACTCTGCGTGTGTTGGTCTTCTTGTAGTTCGGCAGGCGGAGTTGCCCACGCTTTCAGGTGCGCCTCCAAATTGCCTGCTTGATGATCCAACGCTTCTTCACATCCGTGAACCTGCAAGGAAGGCGGTGCTTGATGCTGCTAACTTCGTTGTCGGGGTTTCATCCTCGATCGGTACGGTAACACCATCCACTCTTCTATTTTCGATATTGTTGTGGAAAATTTGATGTTTATTTGCTGCTACTATGCATACGAATGGATTTGCAGATGGTGAGCCGCTAGCGCGGTGCTCTGGTTTCTGGATTGATTTTGATAATTGGAACAGAACCGGTACCATTGTGACAAGTGCACTTCTGATTCGCACAAAGCACCCATCCGAAGATGTTTGGCTTTGCAGAGATCAGTATGCTTGTGATGCTAAGGTTGGCAAATGCATTTTCTATTCATCTGCCTCGCCAGTGTTTTGGTTGACTTTGCTTCTAGTCTAACCTAACTTTGTTCCATCTTAAGTTATCTCAAATAACTCTCTACTATGGTTTCATGTATCATAGCTAGTTGCAATTTACATATATTATGTTTACTTGTCTGGAAACTTTTTTTTACAAGTCTTGTCCAAAGGATTGTTATGGTGTGCGGATGATCTCTTTAGTAATCATTCTCTTACAAATGTATTTTAGGTTGATGTTGACTTGTGGGGTTACAAGGATTGGATCATAGCAGAGGGCCACCTACTCTACTACCAGAAGCACTATAATCTTGCTTTCTTCAGGGTGAGAGTGGATGCATTTTTTGAGTTACCCTCTTTTAGTGATAAAGTGAAATGTGCTCAAGACATTTTTGAGCTTGGAAGAGATGAATGGTTCAATCTACTCATAAATCATGGTAGAGTGGAATATTCAAATCCAACCAGGGGTGAGCGGCATCACCATATGTACATTCAAGGTCCACAACGAGATCGTATGGTACACATATACTCCACTCGAGTTGTATCTTGTGTATTTTTAATGCTTTATTTGAATGTAACTTCTAATATTATCAATTCAAATGTTGTAGTATGATCTAGGAGGTCCTGTTATTGACTTAGAAGGGAAGGTCGTGGGAATGATCGGCAGTTGTTCACGAGGGTCTTTTATACCTTCTTCGATCTTACTCAAGTGCTTTCATCTATGGAGGAACTTCCGGTATGTTTCCTTTTCAGCTCTATTCTACTCTCAAGATCATCTATGGAAGAATAACTTCGGAAAACTATATTTGGAGTCGTCTGTTTTATCTCTTTTGCTTCTCTTTTCCCATGCATTTTTTTGTTTCATATTTTAAAATTGCTATATCTGAATCCATAAATGTTTAGTAAAAATCATGTATAAATAAGGCTAGGGATATAACCTTGATGAGTCCTAGGTTGTCATTTTATATGTTTACAATGAGTATGTTTGAATAGATTTCTGTTAAACAACACACATAGCAAATATCATGTACAAGTGGCTAGGGGTTGAATCTTGATGAGGCGTAGGTGAAAAGAATCAAAGCAGAACCACGCCAACCAAGATTGTGAATGATTCATCGTGAAATCCTTATGGAGGAAATGGGTCGTTAACACTCTATTGGCTTTCATATGTTATCGTTACTCCCTTTATGTCTCATTATGTGTTGTTTTGGACGTTTATATGGACTTCAAGGTTACACTTTGGCCATCAGTTTCCTAAAATATGCGTCCTTTCATAAAAGAAGTACTCATTATGGAAGTATATTTTATGGTGATGTCTTTTTACTCGATATTGATGGCTAGATCTGAAAACGTTGGGTGTCATGCATTCCAAAATGACATGTCTTGTGATATAGAGAGATCGTATTTATAACAGAAGACACACATAAAATTTGGTTGAAAGCCATGTTTCCTCTTAACTTCGATAATCCCTTTCCATGAACCGCAATCATATTTCTAGGTATGTGGGGTATCTACTCTTAGATGTGAAGGACAAAGGCTTTCTGATAACTTAATTGGTGTTTAATATAACGAAATATGTTTCTTATTTGTGTATAAGGTTACGGCATGTCTTCTTTGAGCTTCTTCGAATGCTTTTTATGTCAAATTATTCGACCTAGTGTGGTATTGTCAATTTATAAACATGTTGGGTAGATGGTTTTATCCAGAATTGTTCATTTAGACAGCCTTACCTGCTCATGTGTACGTAACTGAAATGTATTTATATTTTCATTTGTATAGCGCATCCCTCGACCCCACCTTGGATTAAAATTTAATGCCATCGGCCTTCTAAACCCTGCTCATGTTGAGAAGATATTGAACGTGTGTGGGATTGATGAAGGTCTTATTGTTGAGGAGGTAGATATTGTTTGTTGTTGCTTTCCTAAGTTTGCTTGTTTGGTCGTTCATACTAAGGATCAGTTACTGCAATTCAACCTCAGGTGTCTACGGACTCTCCAGCCGAAAAATGTGGAATTCGAAACGGGGACGTTATAGAATGTCTCTATGGAAAATGCATTTCTAACACTGTGGAGGTTAGTGCATTATATGTTTATTATTGTTAGGTTTAAGTAGAATGAATAGATATATGATATTTGCGTGACATTTGCATTCTATTCTTACTGTTTCAGAATATATGTCTTTTGCCTCTCCATATTTATTCAAAATATTTTTCCTCCAATTCCTATTCAGTTTAAGTCACTTTATTCCTATATTGCCTTTCATTGATTTCATCAAGAAAAGTGCTAATTAACTCTTGTTGATGCTTGTGCTTCCCAATTAACACTTGTGCTTGAGTGCCTTGCTTTGGGAGGAAAAAGAGGTAACTTAGTGTCTTTGTTTGGAAAAGAAAGATTTACATAGAAGGGCAATGATTTTCTTGGCTGGAACCCGCTTCCTTCCCTAGTCCCCTCCCTACTGTAGGCCCCTCATTGAGTGGAAAAAAATCAAGACTGCACGAACAAAATACCGGACATAGCAAATGCACGCTGTAATCCATGACACCCAATGCTGCTCAAATCCCATCTTTGTTCGGAACTACCTCCAAGAACAAAAAATCTACTCTATCATATGCCTTTTGTCAGATCAAACTTTGTAAGCAGAGCAGTTGCATCAGGTTTCTTGCACTGTTGGATTGGATCACATGAAATCACTTAGTCAACGGACATGATGGCATTTTCCAAATCATCCGCCCATATACGAAGCACTCTAAGCTTTAGAGTTATGCTCCGAAAGAATCATGCAATGGATTAACCATTCGGCCACAACTTTGTAAATCACATCACATGGTTAATATGTCTGAAATCTGTGAGTTCTTTCTGGTTAAGTACCTTTTAGGAAAGGTAATAACTGTGTTGTCCAACCCAGCCAGCATAATCCTTGATCTGAAGAATTCCTTGGCTGCCCTGGATAACATTTTCTGTCAGTGTCTCACTTCCTTCGGAAAATCTCGCTTGAAGGGTTAGGTGTCTTGATGGGACCTAGTTCAAACAGAGCATCATGTATTTCGCCATCACCCAATTCTCTTTATAAGGATGTGTTCATATATTCCTTGACTTTGTGCTCAAAGAGTGCTAGCAGCTGATTGCGGTTCACATCAGGGTCTTTGGTGTACATCACCTTGAAGAAACCTGAGACCAGCTGTCAGATGTTTTTGCATTGTCCACCCGATTCCTATCTGCATCTTTTAGTTTCTTGATCCTATCTATCTTCATATGTTGTTACTTGGTGTTCCGGTTTCCTTCTCTCAGGACTCGGGCACTGTCGTCAACATCACCTGAAACTTTCTTGATACCGTTTGCTGGAAATATTGACATTTCACTCACAATTAATTCTCGTGCCAACTCACACTTAATCTTGTGCGCAACTCTAAAATGTCATCTATTTTCAATTGTTGGGAGCTATTCTTCTCTTTGAATTATTGCTGCTGTTTATCAGTTGGAAAACATGTTGCTGAGCATAATGGAGAACATTGGAGATAACCTTAATTCTGATCTGGATTTGGAGGTAAACTTACTATTTTATTTTACTAGTAATTTATACTTGATATGTTTTTCGTGCTTTATATGGAACCGTGATTAGCACAATGTTGTCACTAAGAAATATGTGTCATTGGCTTTACAGATTCAGGTGTACTTCACGCGTAGAGAAATTCGGAGAATCAAAGTATTAACGGTGAATGTATCTGAAGACGGTGAATATTGTGAACCATATTTTGCAACACGTATGCATTTTGTCTCAGCCAAGTCTTATTTAAAGATGATCTATATTGTCTGTTCCATGTTTGAAGTACACCTTTGTCATTAACTACTCGAGATAATCCCATTCAACCCGATCATATGCTTTGGTCTTATTAAATCTTTGATAGCACAAGTTCCAGATATGCCCTTCTTTCCTCGCACATAGTGGATACATCAGTAAGCCATGACAACGTTATCGGAATTAACGTGATTGGCACTAATGCGCTCTGTTCCTCAATTAATATCATCCAGAATCGGCCAGTCTATCTGTATGAGCTTTCTAACAGATCTTACATATTACATCACACAAAGTAATTTACTGATATTGAGTAAGAGACAGGATGTTTTTACCTTTGGGACGAGGACCTACACTCACTCCTCCATCACCTTTGCGGTACAAGAACACCATTTAGAAAGCCAAGAACTTCCTTAGGGATGGTGTCACCAATTAGGCACCAGTGCTCTTGGTAAATCCTGCTGCAAAACCATAAATGCCCGCGATCTGTTGGGTCCCATCATAAACAGAACCCTTTTCACCTCTTTTGCTGAGAACAGAGCACACTAAAAGGCATTGATGTCAGCTGTGAATTTTCTCGGGATGTACTGGATCACCAACTATGGATGAAGATCAGCTTGGAAAAGGTTGCTGTAGTAATAAGTTGCCATAGCTTGCAGATTTTCTTGAGCAGTCGCCAAACTATCATCCTTCTACACCAGAGAAACAATGTGCATAGAAAACTATATTTATATGTGTAGTTGACTTCATTTACATGGATATAAATACTTGCTTCGTTTTTGAACTTTGTAAAACATTTGCTTCAACTGAGTTTTATTTATTTGTAGCTCCCCGCTGGTAACTTGATGCAGCACTTCACCAAGTGAGCCCAGGCAAGTGACAATTGATTTCCTTGGATTTTTTTTGTGGTGTGAAGTATTTGTGTCGTCCTGTGATGTTTGGACAATAAATAGAAAGATGGTCATCGTTTAAATGACAAAAATAGATGTTTAGTCAAATATCTATATGCTGTACCTGTGTCCACCAAATGCCTACTCTTTTGGGAGACACTAAAATTATTAGTATTTCTTATTTTCCTCTAGATATTCCCGAGATTACCATTATATGGACCAAAAATTAAAACAAGGGTGACACATTTGGCGTAAATGCCCACATAGTGTGAAATAGTTATTTTGCTATGATGATATTGGATTTTAAATGTTGTTATGCACGAAAACGGTCTCTAGTTTAAAAAATATTTGAGGTGAGATTTTGAAGAACACTTGTTGAATATTTTTTATGGAGTACCATGCAAGAGTACTGTAGTGTATTTTTCCTCCCTCATTGTGTGCTCTTTGTGCAGCAATATCATGTGTACTTCTTTGACAGGTCAGACGAATTGCCAATGGAGCAGCATGAGGGAGACGAGGAGGTAGCAGTTAATTGGACCTTTATTTACATTTTGTAACAACACTACGAGTAGGAAATCTCCGAGTATTCCGCATGCGATGATGAAGCCTGCAGGTACTGTGCAGCATGTCGCTAGTAGTGTTTTCTCAGCAGCACGCAGGTCTATAAGAAGGGGTATTGCACTTGTTGTTGCAACTCTAGAGTAGTAGTAGGCTAGTAGCCCTCACCATCTTAGCTTAGATGTCCGTCACTCGAGTGAGGAGTGAAGGAGGAGATGACCAATGGCAGCAACGCTCATTACTGATTGTCGAAGCGTACCGTCCAGCTGGAATTAACGTAATGTTGATTGATTGTATGTATGCCAGATTATTCGTGGCAGACGAGAAACAAATATAACCGATGGCAAGTTGATTTTGGGTGCCAAGAAGAATGTTTGGAGTCGATGGCAACAAATAATGCATGATCGATCGTCTTAGACATGCTTTTGTTTCCATTTGTGGGTGCCATGCCTTTTGTGACTCAGATGGAAACGTACTTGATATATGATGGAAACTTTTTCCCCTGGAGCGGAGAAGCAGTGCAGCATCTCCGAATGCATATCACCGAAAATTTCAACTGCTCAACATGCAAGTTGATGTTAATGTTGAAGTGCTGTTGATGGCTTGTTCTGACCTGGGCTTGAGAGCGCGCTCGGATGCAGATGTCGAAAGATCAGTAACTATCAGGTTGGCGTGTCAGGAGACCCAACGTGAAACTATCCACATGGAAATGCAGAGCAAATTGAAGTGGCTTGTTCAAAATGCACATCAGCTCTTGTGAGTTGTAGGGGGTAGGAATGGTGAAGTGGATAGTTTGCATCAGGTCCATATATAAAAATCTCCAGAATGTCAAACACAGATATTTCGGTAGGAGGCAGCTAGAGATAAATAGATAGGCGCATGATCTTTATTCTGTTTGTATTCAACTATCTTATCTCTTGTATTCCTTCTCCTCCAAGATGTATCTCCAACAACTTGTACGCGTGATCAGGCCTCGCAACCCTGCTATATAACACGTAGCAGGTCTCCCAACGAAGGGTAAGACGTTTCCGCCATTCGTACATGGTAATCAGAGCCATCCTTTTCCAAACCATCTAGCGAAAACTTCCAGCCATGTCTTCCTCCCGTCCCTCCCAGCCAAACCTCAATGGCCAAGTCACGGAGAGGCTAACCTGCACCAACTTCATCCTCTGGCGCGCGTAGATCATGCCGCAGCTTAGGGAGCGTGTGTCTTCGGCTACGTTGACGGCACATAACCGGAGCCGGTCAAGTTCCTCACCACCAAAGATAAGGATGGGAAGGGATCCTCTGAGGCCAATCCTCTCCACCCAATTTGGGTTCGGGAGGACCAACAAGTGCTGGGCTACCTGATGAACAACCTCTCCAAAGAGGTGCTCGTCCAGGTGACCGCGATCACCACGGCGCACGCGCTCTGGACAACACTCGTGGGTATGTTCTCGTCTCAGTCCATGTGTTGTGTCAACAACATCCGCACGGCTCTGGTGGGCGTGCAGAAGGGCACACAATCGGTGGCCACCTTCTTCGCCCACATGCGCGGCCTTGTCGACGAGCTGGCGGCCACCGACAAGCCCATCCCCGACGACAAACTCATCTCCTACATCCTCCACGACCTTGACATGGAGTACCAGCCTCTCATCTCGGCCCTCGATGCTCGCGTCACCCCGGTCTCCCTCGATGAACTTTTTTCCATGCTTAGTAACTTTGATCAGAGAATGACTATGTTCTAGGGATCGGGAGGTTTCAAGTCGTCCGCCGACGCTGCGATCCACGGCCGTGGCGGCTACTCCTCTCACCACCGTGGCCCTCCTCGCAGCGATCATCCCTCCTCCTTCAACATCCGAGGGCGCCGCGGCGGGTCTAGCAAGTCACGTTCGGATGCCGTGCGCTGCCAGATCTGTGGTAAGCCCGGACACACGGCCAAAACTGTTGGTACCATTTTGATGAGGATGAAGTCTCCACCGATGATGAAGAGAAGGTTGCCGCCGCTACTGGTGGTTCCTACGGCGTCGACACAAATTGGTACCTTGACAGTGGGGCCACCAACCACCTTACCGGCGAGCTTGAGAAGGTAATGTTGGGAGACGTAGTAGTAAATCAAAAAATTTCCTACGCGTTCACCAAGATCCATCTATGGAGAAACCAGCAACGAGCAAGGGGAGAGTGGATCTTCATACCTTTGAAGATCGCTAAGCGGAAGCGTTACAAGAACGCGGTTGATGGAGTCGTACTCGCAGCGATTCAGATCGCGGTAGATCCGATCAAGTGCCAAACGGACGGCACCTCCGCGTTCAACACACGTGCAGCCCGGTGACGTCTCCAACACCTTGATCCAGCAAGGAGGAAGGAGAGGTTGGGGAAGGGCTCCAACAGCAGCACGACGGCGTGGTGGTGGTGGAGTAGCAAGGTATTCCGACAGGGCTTCGCCTAAGCGCTGCGGAGGAGGAAGAAGAGAGGTAGGGCTTCGCCGTGAGAGAGAGAGAGATCAAATCCTATCTCAAAACATCCAAAACCTCAAGTATATATAGGAGGAGGGACGTGGAGGGCTGGCTTGGCCTCTACTCCAAAGAGGAGATGGCCGGCCGAATTAAAGGGAGAGTCCACCTCCCACAAGGGAGGTGGATCTCCTCCTTTTAAATCCTTTTTGCCTTATCTCCTTATCTCCAGCCACATGGGCCTTTAGCAAAAGTATTTCCCAGCCCAATAAGGGCTGACACACTTTATCTAACAGCCCATGAAGTCCTCTGGTCGTCACACCCCTCCCGGGGGTCCTCCGGCACCCTCCCGGCACTCCCGGTACAATACCGATGAGCCCGAAAACTTTCCGGTGACCGAAACTGGACTTCCTATATATCAATCTTTACCTCCGGACCATTCCGGAGCTCCTCATGACGTCCGGGATCTCATCCGGGACTCCGAACAACCTTCAGTAATCACGTATACCTTTTCCCTATAACCCTAGCGTCATCGAACCTTAAGTGTGTAGACCCTACGGGTTCGGGAGACACGTAGACATGACCGAGACACTTCTCCGGCCAATAACCAACAGCGGGATCTGGATACCCATGTTGGCTCCCACGTACTCCACGATGATCTCATCGGATGAACCACGATGTCGGGGATTCAATCAATCCCGTATACAATTCCCTTTGTCTATCGGTATGGTACTTGCCCGAGATTCGATCGTCGGTATCCCTATACCTTGTTCAATCTCGTTACTGGCAAGTCTCTTTACTCGTTCCGTAATACATCATCCCGTGGCTAACTCCTTAGTCACATTGAGCTCATTATGATGATGTCTTACCGAGTGGGCCCAGAGATACCTCTCCGTCACACGGAGTGACAAATCCCAGTCTCGATTCGTGCCAACCCAACAGATACTTTCGGAGATACCCGTAGTGCACCTTTATAGCCACCCAGTTACGTTGTGACGTTTGGCACACCCAAAGCATTCCTACGGTATCCGGGAGTTGCACAATCTCATGGTCTAAGGAAACGATACTTGACATTGAAAAGCTTTAGCAAACGAACTACACGATCTTGTGCTATGCTTAGGATTGGGTCTTGTCCATCACATCATTCTCCTAATGATGTGATCCCGTTATCAATGACATCCAATGTCCATGGCCATGAAACCGTGACCATCTATTGATCAACGAGCTAGTCAACTAGAGGCTCACTAGGGACATGTTGTGGTCTATGTATTCACACATGTATTATGGTTTCCGGTTAACACAATTATAGCATGAACAATAGACAATTATCATGAACAAGGAAATACAATAATAACCATTTTATTATTGCCTCTAGGGCATATTTCCAACAGTCTCCCACTTGCACTAGAGTCAATAATCTAGTTCACATCACCATGTGATTAACACTTACATCACCATGTGATCATATCATCATGTGATTAACACCCAATAAGTTCTGGGGTTTGTTCATGTCCTGCTCGTGAAAGAGGTTTTAGTCAACGGGTCTGCGACATTCAGATCCGTGTGTACCTTACAAACTTTCCATGTCATATTTGTAGATACTGCTCCCACGCTCCACTTGGAGCTATTCCAAATGGCTGCTCCACTATACGTAGCTGGATTTCTACTAAGAGTCATCCGGATTGGCTTTAAAGCTTGCATCATCGTAACACTTTACGATGAACTCTTTATCACCTCCATAATCGAGAAATATTTCCTTAGTTCTCAAGTTACTAAGGCTAACTTTGACCGCTGTCCAGTGATCCACTCTTGGATTACTCTTGTACCCCTTGACAGACTCATGGCAAGGCACACACAGGTGCGGTACACAGCATGGCATACTATATAGAGCCTATGGCTAAAGCATAGGAGATGACACTCATCTCTTCTTTATCTTCTGCCGTGGTCGGGTATTGAGTCTTACTCAATTTCACACCTTACAATACAGTCAAGAACTCCTTCTTTGACCCATCTATTTTGAACTCCTTCAAAAACTTGTCAAGGTATGTCTTCGTCGAAAAAACTTATCAAGCGAATAGATCTATCCCTATAGATCTTGATGCTCAATAAAATAGTAGCTTTATCTGGGTCTTCCTTTGAAAAAAAACTTTTCAAACAACTCTTCATGCTCTTCCAGAAATTCTACATCATTTCCGATCAATAATATGTCAACTACATATTCTTATAAGAAATTCTATAGTGCTCCCACTCACTTTCTTGCAAATACAAGTTTCTCATAAACTTTGTATAAACTTAAACACTTTGATCACCTCATCAAAGCATATATTCCAACTCCGAGATTCTTGCTCCAGTCCATAGAAGGATCGCTGGAGTTTGCATATTATTAGCATCCTTAGGATTGACAAAACCTTCTGGTTGTATCACATACAACTCTTCCTCATAGAAACCATTACGGAAACCTTGTTTTGTCATCCATCTGCCAGATTTCATAATCGAAAAATGCAGCAACTGCTAACAAAATTTTAATAGACTTTTAGCATCGCTACAGATGAGACAATCTCATCGCAGTCAACTCCTTGAACTTGGCGGAAACTTCTTTGCGACAAATCGAGCTTTATAAACGGTGACATTTCACCATTAGCGTCTATGTTTATTTCAAAGGTCCATTTGTACTCAATGACCCGCCATTCAACAGGCAAGTCTACCAAAGTCCATACTTGGTTTTCATACATGGATCCTTTCTCGGATTTCAAGGCTCCTAGCCATTTGTTGGAATCCGGGCCCACCATCGCTTCTCCATAGTTCGTAGGTTCATCGTTGTCCAACAACATGATTTCCAAGACAGGGTTGTCGTACCACTCAGGAGCAGTACGCGTCTTTGTCGACCTACGAGGTTCGATAGTGACTTGATCCGAAGCTTCATGATCATCATCATTAACTTTCTTTTCAACTGAGTAGGCTCTACAGAAACATCTTTCTATGTTGCGCTATTCTCTGGTTGAAACAAAGGTTCAACAACCTTATCAAGTTCTATCTTCCTCCCACTCAATTCTTTCGAGAGAAACTCTTTCTCAAAAAAGGACCCGTTCTTAGCAACAAACACCTTTTGCGCTTGGATCTGAGATAGAAGGTATACCCAATGTCTCATTAGGGTATTCTATGAAGATGCATTTGTCTGCTTTGAGTTCGAGCTCGCTAGGTGAAAAACCCATTTTCACATAAGCGTCGCAGCCCCAAACATTAAGAAATGACAGCTTAGGCTTCTGTCAAACCATAATTCTCACGGTGTCATCTCAACAGACTTAGATGGTGCCCTGTTAAAGTGAATGGATTTGTCTTTAATGCATAACCCCATAACGATAGTGGTAAAACGATAAGAGACATCATAGTACTCACTATATCCAATAGAGCACGACTACGACGTTCGAACACACCATCACACTATGGTGTTCCAGGAGGCGTGAGCTGTGAAACAATTTCCACATTGTCTAAAATTGCATACCAAACTCGTAACTTAGATATTCACCTCCATGATCATATCATAGACATTTATCTTCTTGTCACGATGATCTTTAACTTCACTCTGAAACTCCTTGAACCTTTCAAACATTTTAGATTCGTGTTTCATTAAGTAAATATCCCCATATTTACTCAAATCATCAGTGAAGGTAAAGAAAAACAACGATATCCACTGTGTGTTTCAACACTCATTGGACCACATACATCAACATGTATTAATTCCAATAAGCCACTTGCCCGCTCCATCATATTGGATGACGGGGTCTCAGTCATCTTGCCCAAGAGGCATGGCTCGCATGTCTCAACCGATTCGAAATCGAGTGAGTCAAAAAACATCCATCATCATGGAGTTTCTTCATGCGATTTATACCAATATGACATTACGTGGCAGTGCCACAAGCATGTGGTACTATCATTATTAACTTTGTATCTTTTGGTACCAATGTTATGAATATGTGTACTACTACGATCATGATTCGATAAACCATTTCGAGTGGGTGCATGACCATTGAAGGCATTATCCATGTAAACAGAATAACCATTATTCTCTAACTTATATGAATAACCGTATCGCACTAATCATGATCTAATCACGTTTATGCTCAACGCAAACACCAAATAACATTTATTTAGGTTTATCACAAATCCTGAAGGTAGAGAGAGCGTGCGATGGTGATCACATCAATCTTGGAAATACTTCCAACACACATCGTCACCTTTCACCTAGCTAGTCTCCATTTACTCCGTAGCTTTTATTTCGAGTTGCTAACACTTAGCAACCGAACCGGTATCTAATACCCAGGTGCTACTAGGAGTACCAGCAAGGTACACATCACTAACACGTATATCAAATATACTTCCATTGACATTACCAGCCTTCTTATCTACCAATCATCTAGGGTTTTTCCGCTTCAGCGAACATTCTCCTCATAACAGAAGCACTTAGTCTCGGGTTCGGGCTCAACCTTGGGTTTCTTTACTAGAGCAACAACTGGCTTGCCATTCCTGAAGTTTTTCCCTTCTTGCCCTTGCCCCTTTTGAAACTAGTGGTTTTCACTTAACCATCAACACTTGATGCTCCTTATTGATTTCTACCTTCGTGGTGTCAAACATCACGAACAACTCAGGGATCATCTTATCCATCCCTGGCATGTTATAGTTCATCACGAAGCTCTAGTAGCTTGGTGGCAGTGACTTGGAGAACTGCATTAATCACTATCTCATCTGGAAGATTAACTCCCACTTGATTCAAGTGATTGTAGCACCCAGACAATCTGAGAACACGCTCACCGATTAAGCTATTCTCCTTTATCTTGCAGGCAAAGAATCTTGTTGGAGGTCTCATACCTCTCAACATAGGCACGAGCTTGAGATCACAATCTCAGCTCCTATAACATCTCATATGTTCTGTGACGTTCAAAACATTTTGAAGCCTCAATTCTAAGCCGTAATGCATGACGCACTGAACTATCACGTAGTCATCAAAAAGTGCCTGTCATATGTTCACAACATCTACAGACAACGCTTGAGGGAGTGATGCAGTTAGCGGTACATCAAAAACATAAGCTTTCTGTGCAGCAATGAGGACAATCCTCAGATCACGGACCCAGTCCGCATTATTGCTACCATCAACTTTCAACTTACTTTTCTCTAGGATTGTATCAATAAAACTGGGGAGCTACAGCGCGAGCTATCTACGACATAATTTGCAAGGACATTTTTAGACTAAGTTCATGATAATTAAGTTCATTTAATCAAATTATTAATGAACTCCCACTTAGATAGACATCTCTCTAGTCTTCCAAGTGATACATGATCCATGTCAACTAGCCCGTGTCCGATCATCACGTGAGACGGACTAGTCATCCATGGTGAACATCTCTATGTTGATCGTATCTTCTATACGACTCATGTTCGACCTTTCGGTCTTCCGTGTTCCGAGGCCATGTCTGTACATGCTAGGCTCGTCAAGTCAACCTAAGTGTTTCGCATGTGTAAATTTGGCTTACACCCGTTGTATGCGAACGTTAGAACCTATCACACCCGATCATCACGTGGTGCTTCGGAACGACGATCCTTAGCAACGGTGCACAGTTAGGGTGAACACCTTTCTTGAAATTTTATTGAGAGATCATCTTATTTACTACCGTCGTTCTATGCAAATAAGATGTAAACATGATAAACATCACATGCAATCAATATAGTGACATGATATGGCCAATATCATCTTGCTCCTTTGATCTCCATCTTCGGGGCACCATGATCATCACTGTCACCGGCACGACACCATGATCTCCATCATCATGATCTCCATCATTGTGTCTTCATGAAGTTGTCTCGCCAAATATTACTTCTACTACTACAGCTAACGTTTAGCAATAAAGTAAAGTAATTACATGGCGTTTATGATTGACACGCAGGTCATACAATGATATAAGACAACTCCTATGGCTCCTGCCGGTTGTCATAGTCATCGACATGCAAGTCGTGAACCCTATTACAAGAACATGATCAATCTCATACATCACAATGCATCACATCACATCCTTTTGGCCATATCACATCACACGGCATATGCTGCAAAAACAAGTTAGACGTCCTCTAATTTGTAGTTGCAAGTTTTTACGTGGTTGCTATAGGTTTCTAGCAAGAACGTTTCTTACCTACGTCAAAACCACAACGTGATGTGCCAATTGCTATTTACCCTTCATAAGGACCCTTTTCATCGAATCCAATCCGACTAAGGTGGGAGAGACAGACACCCGCTAGCCACCTTATGCAACTAGTGCATGTCAGGCGGTGGAACCGGTCTCACGTAAGCGTACGTGTAAGGTTGGTCCGGGCCGCTTCATCCCACAATACCGTCGAATCAATATAAGACTAGTAACGGCAAGCATATTAACAAAATCGATGCCCACAACTGCTTTGTGTTCTACTCGTGCATAGATTCTACGCATAGACCTAGCTCATGATGCCATTGTTGGGAGACGTAGTAGTAAATCAAAAATTTTCCTACGCGTTCACCAAGATCCATCTATGGAGAAACCAGCAACGAGCAAGGGGAGAGTGGATCTTCATACCTTTGAAGATCGCTAAGCGGAAGCGTTACAAGAACGCGGTTGATGGAGTCGTACTCGCAGCGATTCAGATCGCGGTAGATCCGATCAAGTGCCGAACGGACGGCACCTCCGCGTTCAACACACGTGCAGCCCGGTGACGTCTCCAACACCTTGATCCAGCAAGGAGGAAGGAGAGGTTGGGGAAGGGCTCCAACAGCAGCACGACGGCGTGGTGGTGGTGGAGTAGCAAGGTATTCCGACAGGGCTTCGCCTAAGCGCTGCGGAGGAGGAAGAAGAGAGGTAGGGCTTCGCCGTGAGAGAGAGAGATCAAATCCTATCTCAAAACATCCAAAACCTCAAGTATATATAGGAGGAGGGACGTGGAGGGCTGGCTTGGCCTCTACTCCAAAGAGGAGATGGCCGGCCGAATTAAAGGGAGAGTCCACCTCCCACAAGGGAGGTGGATCTCCTCCTTTTAAATCCTTTTTGCCTTATCTCCTTATCTCCAGCCACATGGGCCTTTAGCAAAAGTATTTCCCAGCCCAATAAGGGCTGACACACTTTATCTAACAGCCCATGAAGTCCTCTGGTCGTCACACCCCTCCCGGGGGTCCTCCGGCACCCTCCCGGCACTCCCGGTACAATATCGATGAGCCCGAAAACTTTCCGGTGACCGAAACTGGACTTCCTATATATCAATCTTTACCTCCGGACCATTCCGGAGCTCCTCGTGACGTCCGGGATCTCATCCAGGACTCCGAACAACCTTCGGTAATCACGTATACCTTTTCCCTATAACCCTAGCGTCATCGAACCTTAAGTGTGTAGACCCTACGGGTTCGGGAGACACGTAGACATGACCGAGACACTTCTCCGGCCAATAACCAACAGCGGGATCTGGATACCCATGTTGGCTCCCACGTACTCCACGATGATCTCATCGGATGAACCACGATGTCGGGGATTCAATCAATCCCGTATACAATTCCCTTTGTCTATCGGTATGGTACTTGCCCGAGATTCGATCGTCGGTATCCCTATACCTTGTTCAATCTCGTTACTGGCAAGTCTCTTTACTCGTTCCGTAATACATCATCCCGTGGCTAACTCCTTAGTCACATTGAGCTCATTATGATGATGTCTTACCGAGTGGGCCCAGAGATACCTCTCCGTCACACGGAGTGACAAATCCCAGTCTCGATTCGTGCCAACCCAACAGATACTTTTGGAGATACCCGTAGTGCACCTTTATAGCCACCCAGTTACGTTGTGACGTTTGGCACACCCAAAGAATTCCTACGGTATCCGGGAGTTGCACAATCTCATGGTCTAAGGAAACGATACTTGACATTGAAAAGCTTTAGCAAACGAACTACACGATCTTGTGCTATGCTTAGGATTGGGTCTTGTCCATCACATCATTCTCCTAATGATGTGATCCCGTTATCAATGACATCCAATGTCCATGGCCATGAAACCGTGACCATCTATTGATCAACGAGCTAGTCAACTAGAGGCTCAGTAGGGACATGTTGTGGTCTATGTATTCACACATGTATTATGGTTTCCGGTTAACACAATTATAGCATGAACAATAGACAATTATCATGAACAAGGAAATACAATAATAACCATTTTATTATTGCCTCTAGGGCATATTTCCAACAGGTAACCCTCCATGAAAAGTACCATGGCAAGGATCAGATCCACATGGCCAATGGTGCAGGTATGAGGATATGTCACATTGGTCACAAAGTTATTCGTACCCCTCATCTTAAAATCCACCTTAGGAGAATTCTGCATGTTCCTAGTGCTCACAAAAATCTGCTTTCTATTCATAGAATTGCTATTGACAATCATGCCTTCCTTGAGTTTCATCCTTTTTCTTTTTGATAAAGGACCTGGCCACGAAGAAAAATACTCCATCGAGGTAGATGTGTTCAAGGGTTCTACCCGTTGCTTATGGAGTCTCGAGGATTCAATAAACAAGCCTATGGTGTTGTCAAACTCTCAACACGGTGGCAGGATCGCTTAGGACATGCATCTTTTTCATTAGTTGAACGCTTGCTTAGGGAAAATAAGACCCCATTTGAGCGCAATGTTGAAACCATTTGTGATTCTTGCCAAAGAGGCAAAAGTCATCAATTGCCTTATCCTGTTTCCACTAGTATCTCTACTCAACCACTACAATTATTATTTTTCTGATGTTTGGGGTCCTGTCCCTAGTTCTGTTGGTAGACACACCTACTATGTGAGTTTCATTGATGACTACAAGAAAAGATCCAAAGTTTTCCAAGTGTTTAGAAACTTCCAAGCACTTGTCGAACGAAAGTTTGATTGCAAGATTATGCCGTTCAATCTGATTAGGGGGGGATACGAAAAAATAAACTCCTTTTAAACTCTTGGCATATCTCACCATGTGTCCTGTCCCCATGCTCACCAACAAAACGGGTCTACTGAACGCAAGCATAGGCACATTGTTGAGGTTGGCCTAGCTCTCCTCGCTGGGGCATCTATGCCTCTCAAGTTTTGGGATGAAGCCTTTCTCACAGCCGTGCATATCATTAACATGCTCCCTAGTCGAGTCACAAACAATGAAACACCCACTGAAAAGCTTCTTCACATAAAACCAGACTGCAAGTCTCTACGAGTCTTTGGTTGCACTTGTTGGCCCAATTTCCGTCCATACAACAACCACAAACTCATGTTTCGCTCCAAACAGTGTATTTTTCTAGGGTATAGTGCTCAGCACAAGGGTGTAAAATGCCTTGATGTTTCCTCCGGCCGAGTGACATCTCTCGTGATGTTGTTTTTGATGAGACAAAATTTCCTTTTGCCGACCTTCACCCCAATGCAGGAGCAGTACTTCGCCAAGAATTTCTGCTTTTACCATGTCACCTAACTGGCGTTGATAAAGGGGAAAATGACTGTGATGATCATATGATGACTAATCCTCTTTCCACTATGCATGAGCTTTGTGATGATGCAAAAACAGGCCACGAAGAAAACAACAGTCAAAACCATGGAAAAATATGCTCCTAGAGCAATATTTCATGTGCTCTGGCGAGGGGAACAAATCCCCATCAAGATCCGCGTGGTCAGACGTGGCAGGTGTATCTCCATCTGGATCTGTGCTGTCATACGCGGCAGGTAGGCCAGGCGAATCTACACCGGACTACATGCCCCGCGCCTCGTCAGGTACGGTCGGCCGTGCAACTGCGGGCGCCTCCGAACCCGAAACCCAGCACACTGCGGTTGGAGATAGCGCCTCTCCCGTGCCGCACCAATCAGACGCTGCCACTTGGCGGCCTACTGCTAGAAGCTTCGCACCTAGCTCCGCTCCTTGCTTTCTGACCCAACCGGTTTGCTAGAAGCGGCGCGACATCCGCCGCCCAGCAGGCGTGGAGTCCCCTGCCGCGCCATCATGCAGCAATGATGAGGTTGGCCGCACAGGATTCTCTATGCCCACTACTGCAACCTTGTCTTCACCAACTACCGCAGAAGATCCGACTCATGTGGGATCTGCTGCCAACGCCGCGACAGATTCTGTCTTAAGATCTCTTGCGCCACCACCTTCAGATGCTTTGCCTCCACCTCGTACACGGCTACAAAGAGGGGTAACACAACATGTTAATTACAAACACATAACTAAATATGGAATGGTATGTTCTACAGGTGAACCTCGTGAACCCTACACGCTTGAGAAAGCCCTTGGTGATGAAAGGTGGAAGAAGGCTATGAATGAAGAATTCATGGCACTATGGAAAAATAAGACGTGGCATCTTGTTCCCCCACAGCAAGGTAAAAATCTCATTGACTGCAAGTGGGTATATAGGATCAAAAGAAAATTGGATGGAACAACTGATTGCTACAAGGCTAGACTTGTTGCAAAAGGATTTAAACAACGGTATGGGATAGATTATCAGGACACCTTCAGTCCTGTTGTAAAAGCTGCCACCATCCGTCTTGTTTTGTCTATTGCTGTTTCCAGGGGTTGGAGTCTTAGACAAGTAGATGTGCAGAATGCGTTTCTCCATGGCATTCTGGAAGAGGAAGTGTACATGAAGCAACCTCCTGGGTTTGTAAACAAAAATGCACATCTTCATGTGTGCAAGCTTGACAAGTCACTATATGGGTTGAAGCAAGCTCCAAGGCATGGTACTCACATCTTAGTCACAAGATGCAAGCACTTGGTTTTGTCCCGTCTAAGTCTGACACCTCACTGTTTATCTATAATAAACACAACACATGCATATTTGTTCTCGTATATGTTGATGACATCATTGTCATCAATTCATCTGATGAGGCCATTACAGGACTTTTGAAAGATCTAAGTGCAGAGTTTGCTCTAAAGGATCTTGGAGACTTGCATTACTCCCTAGGGATTGAAGTGAAGAAACATGAGGATGGAATTCATCTATCCCAAGAGAAGTATGCAACACACCTGATAAAAAAGGCTGGTCTGAAAGGTTGTAAACCCCCTCTCACTCCATTATCAAGTTCAGAAAAATTGTCTCTTACAGAAGGGCAACCCTTGAGCTCAGATGACAGCACCAAATACAGAAGTCTTGTAGGTGCACTCCAGTATTTGACACTTACTCGACCTGATATCTCCTTTGTTGTTAACAAAGTTTGCGAGTTCCTTCATGCACCCACTACAGTTCATTGGACTGCTGCAAAACGCATAGTTAGATATGTCAAAAATACTCTCAGTGTTGGTTTAAATTTTAGTAAGTCACCCTTCACACTTGTTAGTGCCTTTTCAGATTCTGATTGGACATGATGCCTAGATGACAGACAATCAACATGTGGTTTTGCAGTATTTTTTGGTCCTAACTTAATATCATGGTGTGCAAGAAAACAAGCAACTGTCTCTAGATCCAGCACAGAGGCAGAATACAAGGCATTATCTAATGCCACATCTCAGATTATATGGTTACAATCCATGCTGAAGGGAACTTGGTGGGCAAAGCACTCAACCCCATGCTCGTGGTGTGATAATCTTGGTGCTACTTACTTGTCTGCTAATCCAGTGTTTCATGCCAGAACAAAGCACATTAAAATAGATTTTCATTTTGTGCGAGAAAGAGTTGCCAAGAAGCAACTCGAAATCAGGTTTGTGCATTTCAGAGATCAAATTGCAGATGTATTCACAAAACCATTGACGACAAGACAGTTTGAAGACTTCAAACGTAATCTCAACTTGATGAAGTTGTGATTAAGGGAGGGTGTCAAACACAAAGATATTTCGCTAGGAGGCAGCCAAAGATATAGCTAGAGATAAATAGATAGGCGCACATCTTTATTCTGTTTGTATTCAACTATCTTATCTCTTGTATTCCTTCTCCTCCAAGATGTATCTCCAACAACTTGTACGCGTGATCAGGCCTCGCAACCCTGCTATATAACACGTAGCACGCCTCCCACGAAGGGTAAGACGTTTCTGCCATTCGCACACAGAACACATCACCAAAAGCAACACCAGTGACCATGGCAAAATGACTACAAGAAATAGGTGAGTTGTGACAGATGAGTAATCACAGATTAATGTCACCGCACAGTCGCAACAACACTACGTGTCGAACAAATAGGTGAGCTGTGACATCCATGTTCCATAGTGGATAGGCTTATATATACAACCTGAACCTAGCACTTGCAAATTTCGTCCATGTGTCCCTTATACCTGGAACAGATACGGGCTATCACTGAGTCCTTGCAACTGATGAAGCTTCTTCACAACGATCTCCTCTCCCTTATACTGTTATACACCCCCTGTCTAAGGTCACTTGTTATTATGGGCCATGGATTTTTAGTCGTCACTTGATAAGTAGGGAATACAAAGGAAGCGGATTAGGAGACTCCCCCCCTAGACTCACAAATAATTTAGTAATTTAAAAGAAAGGTAAAAAAAATACCGAATCTTTTTTGGAATTGAATATGACTAGGTATTATACTCGTATAGAAGGTATGGCCAAGGAATGTTTCCCGTCGATTTCAGTAAAAAAACAAATTTATGACAACAATATGGAATGAAAGTAATTCCCTATTTAATATTTTTATACGAGTGCAATACTTGATCATGTTTGATCTCATAAAAAGTTTCTTGAGCCTTTTTAATTACTTAATCATTTTTGAATATAGCAGGGTGTGGTACCCAAGTGCTCGCATGTATTTTCAGGAATATATAATGTACTAAACTAGGATATACCAATGTTTATTTAAGGGGGCATCGGCCCCCTCCCCCATCATAAGCATGTATGACTAATTTAACATAAATTCATGTAGCAAGAATCCTCTATTCTTAAATAGCAGGTCTAGTATGTTAGATTTAAGTGTCCACTAGTACGTTGATACCTTGGCTCACAGAGACACTGTAGCCTCCGCTAATACGTCGAAATATGTGGGACCTATGAATTCCCTGTGACTGCCCGAACGTACTTCCTCCGTTTCCAATAAATGTTAATACAAAGTTAAGACAGTTTTTTTAAAACGAAGGAAGTAATTTGTAGGACAAGAACCCCTGGACAAACATTGCTATGGTGGTTCTTCATGTGTGTCAACGAAAACATGTCTGGTCCCTCCGGCCATTTCGAGGTGTCTCGCCAAAGTTAGATTTCCAGATTCCGTCGAATGGGTCATCCGGGTACGTGAGACATAGACACAGATATAGAGAGAAAGAATACAAATGTCACTTGTTATTATGGGCCATGGATTTGTAATCATCATTTGATAAGTAGGAAAATACTCCGTCCGTTCTTAAATATTTGTCTTTCTAAAGATTTCATTAGAGATTACATATGGAGCAAAATGAATGAATCTATACTCTAAATTAAGTCTATATACATCCGTATGTAGTCCGTAATGAAATCTTTAAAAAGACAAATATTTAAGAACGGAGGGAGTACAAAGGAAGCAGATTAGGAGACTCGGGTGCTCCTCTCCCTAGGCTAAAAAATAATTTCGTAATTTAAAAGAAAAGTCAAAATTCACGGAACTTTTCTGAAATCAAATATAACAGGTATTCTACTCGTATAAAAGGTATGGCCGACGAATGATTCCCTTTGATTTCAGAAAAAAAAACAAATATATGACGACAGTCATTCTCTATTTAATATTTTTATACGAGTGCAACACTTGGTCATGTTTGAATCCATATAGTTAATTGCATGGAAGTATCACACCTCGGCATGTCGTAACGAATAGATACCAATATTCATATTTTTTGCAAGTCAGTATCAAATCTAAGCCTAAGTGTTGCAAAATGGCCTGACAGCCGTATAAGCACGTATTGACCGTGTATCTGACCGTTGAGGCCCACGTGTCAGGGCTTGACATGCATGACCTTTTGCGAAAAAACCTTACCTTTTTTTAATCACATGAATATCCCTTATTTGCCAAAAAGGGGTCCTGTTGGAAAAAATTAGGAATTGGTCGTGCCTGCGCCGGGTTTCGAACCCGCCGCACGAACCAGTATATATATAAGACTCCTATTTTATACTCCCAGGAGTACATACTCCCACCTCTTAACCGATACTTGTGTAGAAGAACCCAACAACGGATTTGGCGCCATGAGCCAGGCCTAGGGAGGCGATCTTCTTCCATCGATCTTCACCGGTGAGGGTGCTGGCCCCCTCTCCCTTTGACTGCTGCTTCGGCGGCAGGAGGGAGGTGAGGCCCCGTTCCTTCGTTCTGTAGTTAGGGTTTGGATTTGTAGGTCGTGGTGCGTCGTTGGGGTGATGGGAGCGGCACCTAGACGAATAAATCTGCGTCAACTCCTCTACCACACCGGCGGTGTCCTTCATGACGACGTCTTGGAGTTGTTGGCATCGTGTGTTTGCCAATCCTTCAGATCGACGACGTTAGGGTTCATGGATTGTGTCAGCGAGACGGCGGCGGCGACTCCATCAGGTGTGTCTCTCCTTATGCTCTGTCCCCGTTGTTGCGGCGTTGTCTCCGATGTCATGGTGGAGCAGGAAGGTTTTGTCATCTAAGAGTACGCGCAGAGCGGTTGTCTACGCAAGTGACAGGAGGAAGATGGTGCATCTTGTGTTGGATTTTTGGTTGGAGGCTGATAGTTATGGTTTCTTCCTCCGACGTTGTAGTCATGCGGGGGTGTCAGTTCTGAAGTTCGATGGCGTGTCCAGGGACACGTTGCCCCGGTCTTATTCTTTCAACGGCAATGGTTTTGCTTCAGGCAAACTACTTTGGAAGTTCGTAAACAGCGATGGAGCCGCGTCGGGCTCAGGTGAGAGGTGATCTGTCTCATTTGCCTTAGTGGAGAGGGACAAGCGCTAGTTTCTTGCATAGGATTATCCTATCTTTTCAGTCATGTAATGTCGATGTTTACGTGGCTTGTAACTGAATTTTATGTTATTAATGAGACACGTATTACTATGCAAAAAATATGATACTTCTGTCTGGATATACCTAAGAACAAGAAACAAACAACCATATACTCTCTCCGTTCCTAAATATAAGACATTTTAGAGATTTCATTATAAACTACATACTAATGTATATAGATATATTTTAAGTGTAGATTTACTCATTTTGCTTCGTATGTAATCTATAGTGGAATTTTTAAAAAGTCTTATACTTAGAAACGGAGAAAGTATAAGATAAAGGCGCATGCTACGGATCAACCGCAGGGAAATCAGCCATCGGATGAGACCAGGTCTCACAGACGAGGACGTGAGACCCAATTGGATGAAGGACACATGTCAACGATAATCTCAAAGCATCCCATTCCCACTAGCTGTGAATTCGGGATTCCAATAGCTCCTTGGTGAGTCCATAACGCGCGTACTTCATCATGCTCTAACATGTACTCTTAGGGTTCTCTTATTCTTGCTTGTGTGAATGTCAGGAGTACGTCTCATTAGGGTTCTCTTATTCTTGCTTGTGTGAATGGCGGCTTGAGAACACGACGCAACGACAACCTCTTGTGCATGGCCTCGTCGAAGGGAGCTAGTCGCCGTGACGTTGTCCATGGGGGATGCACGCACGTTGTCAGCTCAGCGGACGTGCGCCAAGGCGTCGTCGCGGACGGACGGATCAACTCCTCGTAGACGGTGGCCAGGCGCCACGTACGTACGACGCGTCGAACTGCTCCTTGCCGGTGCACTCGCTCATCACCATCATTGCGGCGGAGAGGCCATGCACGAGAGGTCGTCGCTGTGTCGTATTGTTATGAAATCAGGAATTGACCAAGTGGGAATGGGATGCTGAGATTGGAATTGATCGTCAAGTGGCGATGGGATGCTTTGAGATTGTTGCTGCCACGTGTCTTTCATCCAAATTGGTCTCACGTATACCTGGCCTGTGAGACCTGGTCTCATAAGATTTTTTTTCCCTTGACACTCGTTGGATTTGGTCAACGGAATCTCGCGTGGGTTGTCCCCCTCCTCTCAATCTCTCATCGCAGCCGCGGGAGGACCGACTCCGCGCGTCGCTGTTGGAAGCACCGCGCCCCCGGGTTGCAGCAGGGGCCGTACCATCTCGCCACAGCGCAACCATGCTCCACCGTCGGCGTCGCTTCACAGCAGCGCCAACACCAGCGTGGGCGGCGCTCCATCGCAGCGCTCGACGCCGCAGGCAATGCTTCACCGCAGCGCCGCCGCCGACGTGGTCGTCCTCCATCCTCCATCGATGCTCCATCGCACCACCCGATGCCCGCCAGCGATGTTTTCCTAAGATAAACCGACTGTATTGTCCTTTTTATTGAGTATATACTGTTTTCTTTTGCGCGTACAGTATATACTGCTTGGTTTCATAATATGCATGTACTGGGGGTTGTTTCCATTTAGTATGAGTAGGTATTACTTGTGATCAAAAGAGATATGTACTGGTTTTATTGAGTATATACTACTTTTTTTTGGCAGGGGTAGAGTATATACTGCTTGGTTTCATTTGAGCCTGGTGAACAGTAAAATCGAAAAAAGTTCAAAAGTTACCATTTTTTTTTGTGATCAAACATTAACAAAAGTTTTAAATGCATGTAAAAATTCAGCCAAAAATAACATTCCTACAAGGCGTGACAAAAAAACAAAAAACAAAATCGATACTATGAAAATACAAAAAAATGCATTTTTCAGAGTATCGATTTTTTTTGTCACACCTTATAGGAATGTTATTTCAGGCCGAATTTTTGTAAGCAGTTAGTACTTTTGTCAATGTTTGATCACAAAAAATTCAGACTTTTGGAACACTGTTCAATTTTTTTCCGATTTACTGTTCATCGGGCTCAAATGAACATTTTCCGATTTTTTTTATCAATATATACTTCTTTTTTTGGCAGGGGAAGAGTATATACTGCTTGGTTCCATAATAGGCGTATACTGGGTTTTTTTCTCCTTCGGAATGACCATGTGCTACTAGTACTTCATCGCCAAAAGCTGAAAGAAGTATATACTGCTTTATCCGTTTATGTTAATCTAATGGGTATATGCTACTGTCAAAACAAATGAGTACACTACAATTTGATAGAAAATAAAGGATTGGTCAGTTTTTAAGATCGATTGAGTATGCATACTACTTAGTAACAAAAGGAGTGTACTACTTAGCAAACAGAGGACCCTTGATTAGTACTATATATACTACGTATTTTTGTAAGCAAGGAGATTACACAATGGAATTTCTCTGTTATACTTCAAAAAGAAGTATCCATATTCTTAAACTGAACAAAGGGTATCATAGTACTATTCACTATGCGTGATATATACGTGTAAACAAAAGTCACTGCTTCTTCAGAGATCTATCAAGTGGCACTATGATTAACAAGATACTCAATAATTGGTACATCATGTATAGAAATTTGCAAAAGTAAAGGTTGTTTTTCGTAAAAGAACACGCCATGTCAGACCTGACAGACGGGCCCCAACGGTCAGATACACGATCAATGCGTGCTTATACGACTGTCAGACAGTTTTGCAACACTCGGGCTTAAAGTTGGTATTGACATGCAAAAAATATGACTAGTGATATCAATTCGTTAGGACATGTTGAAGTGTAGTAGTTCCATGCAATTAACTCGAATCCATAAAACGTTTCACGATTTTTGAAATTTATTGAATTACTAAATTATTTTTGAATATAGTAGGGTGTAGCATCCGAGTGCTCCTATGTATTTTGGGAATATATAATGTACTAAACTAGGATACACCAATATTTAATTAAGGAAGGGGGGCAATGGCCCCCTCCCCGCATCATAAGCATGTAAGACCAATTTAACATAAATTCATGTAGCAGGATTGTGTAAGATTTAAGTGTCCATTAATACATTGTTACCCTGGCTCACAGAGACACTCTAGCCTCCGCTAATATGTCGAAATATGTGGTGACCCATGAATTCCCTGGGACTGCTCGAACATAAATTCGTAGGACAAGAACCCGCTTGAACAAACAGTGCTATAGTGGTTCTTCATGTGTGCCAACAAAAACATGTCTGGTCCTTCCGGCCATTTCGAGCTGTCTCGCCAAGTTAGATTTCCTGATTCCGTCGAACGGGTCATCCGGGTACTTGAGGCGCGCGCGCGCGCGCACACACACACACACACACACACACACACACACACACACACACACACACACACGAGAGAGAGAGAGAGAGAGAGAGAGAGAGAGAGAGATATTTAGTAAAGCCATGCAAGTTAACACATTGGCAAAGTGCCTGAAACTAAACTATGATATTTTACTAAACTAAAGATTAAGATGATAATACCAGCAATGGTACAATATAATCAAGTTTTTGGATCGAGAGCAGCGAATAGCAGGAAACTAGTAAGAGTATATTGAAATACCACACCTACTAGGATATGCCGACGTGGTGTTTTTGAAATTCTGTAAAAAAAGTTTCATGCACAAATCATAGTTCTTAGAAATAATGTATGCCTAGGTGATATTTTACTTAATATAATATTTGCGGTGACAATAAAACCAAATTGTTTAGAACTTCGTAGCTTCTACGTATCGTAATTGTATATATCTTACACTTTCAATATGTTAAAATGATGCCCTCGCAAATGTGAGGGCCACCCTAGTAGTTTAAAAAATAGGAAAAGGAAATACTCTGGAAAAATTGGTTGAGGTTATTCGATGAATATAAAAAATTAAAATACTCCGGCCATAGGTATAGTAAAAGGAGACTTTGGTCAGTTTGTGCTGTAGACAAACTCCACAACTTCCAAATATATTCGCCCTGTTCTACGATAGCCGAATGGTGTTTTTTCACCCCAATGATAAGGTCCACATGTGTGGCAGATTTGCAACTCGTCGATATGCGTCGATCTACGTCCATTCAGTTTTGCATGAATCTTAACAAAGTCGATGATTTTTGTGTGCCACGTAGACATCATCTAGTGTGTGGGCATTACATAGTCCGCCCGTACGTCCGTTTTGCGCACACAGAGGTGTGGTTGTCATCCAGGCGTGCGGCAGATATGAACCCACTTCGGAAAACATATTTATAAATGCTAAAAAATATGAAAAAGTTTGCACGAGTACGTCTGGATGTTTTATGTGGATGTATAATGTTTCATGGAAAAATAACTTTTTTTGTGCACTGTGTAAAAAAGACAAACAATTGTGTCATGGAATACTATTTGGAAGCACTGGAACTTGTCTTTTTTGCGGAGACAAAATAAAAAAGACATTTTTTTATAGAACTTTGTGTCGCGCACACACCTTTATGAACATGTATGCTTGAAAATTTCTTTTTGATATTTTAAACATGCTAAAAATGCATTTTTGGAAAACTGTGTGCAGATGCCCCCATGTGCAGATCGTCCCCTCTCGCCTCGCCCCGCACAACTTCTCTTCCTCCGCTCCCCCCTCTCCTCTTCCCCACTCCACACTGCAGTTTCCCCACCCCGCTTGACTCCTCTTCCCATTCCCCTACTCAACTCCCCCATTTGAGACATGTAGGTTCCCCTTTTTAAAACATGGCAAATCTAGCGCATCATGCATGGAAAATCTAGTCCAACATGCATGGCAACTACAATTTATAAGTCTTGGCAACTGCAATTTTCTAGCATGACAACTGTAGTTGGCCAGCCATGGGAACTGCAATTGACATGGGATGGAAATTATAGTTGAGCAGCCATGGAAAATCTAGCCCACCATGCATGGCAAATCTAGTCCACCATGCATGGCAACTGCAGTTTGTAAGTCTTGGTAACTATGGTTGGCCAGTCATGGGAACTGCAGTTGACCTGGGATGGCAATATAGTTGAGCAGACATGGCAAATCTATCCCACCATGGATGGCAAATCTAGTCCCCCATGCATGGCAACTACAGTTTGTAAGACATGGAGTCGGCTGATGGTGGGGTTGATGCTCTGGCTCGCAGGAGGAGGGAGGGCGCCGCCTAATAGTGGGGGTGAGGTTGTGCGGTCCGCGGGGTGGGAAGCCAGGACGTGCGGGGTGGCATGTGTCAAGCCAGGACGTGCGGACGATCGATCCGGGCACCGGACGTGCGGGCTGCGAGTGGAGACGCCACGACGTGCGCTCGCGGGCGGTCGTGGGTCGATGCCACACAGGGCGTGTGACACATACCCCCTATATGCCACCCGTGTGGGCGTTATTGCGACCCCTTTTTTAAAGATTCTATGCGTGATATGCTTGATAATTGTTTCACAGACAACACAATCGTTAGCAAAGAACAATTTTATAAATGTTTTCAAAGATATAAATACATTTCAGTTTGTTATTTATTATCACTGAGAAATAACTATTTATAAGTCAAAACTACTAACTATCCGATTCAAAATATTACAATTCAAAATATACACGATTCCCCCCCCCCCCCTCAAAAAAGGGTGACTAGGGCAGATCCTTCCCGTTGGAATTTTTCCCTAGAGGCAATAATATAGTTGTTATTATCATACTTCCTTGTTCATGATAATCTTTTATTACCCATGCTAGAATTGTATCGATCGGATACTCTGATACATGTGTGGATACATAGACAACACCGTGTCCCTATACTAGTAGAAAACACGCCATCAGTCCTGGTTCCAGAAGCCCTTTAGTCCCGGTTCTGCAACCGGGATTAAACGATCGGAACTAATGCCCTCCACTTTTACGCCCGGTCCTGTTACAAACCGTTACTAAAGGTGCTTCACGTGGCCGCTGCGCGGCGCCGAGGCAAGAGGACCTTTAGAACAGGGACAATAAGGCAGCCACGCGTCAGCACCTGTCAGGCGCTGTTTTTTTTTGGAAGGAGGGATTATGGGTTTTGGAGGGTTTATACGGGTTTCATGTTGTGTTTCCCCTTTTCTTTTTGTGTTTATCTTCAATTCTTTTACGTTCAGGGTTTCATTTTTATTTTATTTTTTCCATTCAACTCAACGCTAGCTACTACATATAGCAATGAAGGAATTATTAACTACACAACATCGTCATGAACATCGTATATATATTCGACGCTATACATATAGTACATGATAATGCATATATACAATATAACATCTCATACGATCCCTAATATCTAATTACCAAGATCGCATCAGAAATCTTGATGGTATTCTCCGTCATCAGGTATGACATGGTCAACAAAGAATCCCACCAATTCTGCTTGAATTGCTCGTATGCGATCAGCTGGTAGGAGTTCATCTCGCTTCCTCCAGATCTAATTTAAAGAACGAGGTCTCTCTCTCTATATATATGAATGAAACTCAACACAATTGATGGTAATAAAATAAAAATGTGAATATTTTTTACGTACTTCAAATTGTTCTAAAGACATGCCCCGCTCAGAGGTCGAGTGGCGAATGAACACGCAAACATAGTATGTACATAAATTAGAACCGGGTGCCTGCCACAAGCACTTTATGAGAATAGAGTTTAATCAAAATTATAATCAAGCATGATATGGTATTGAAACTAGACTCAATGAGAAATGCGCGGTACTAGAGTAGTATTTACTTTGGGGTGTAAAACTCGCACCTCCTTTTTCCAGCAGTCACCCCTAACCTGTTTGGTGAAATTTTTCTAAACCCTGTCCGACAAAGAAAATGATTACTTGATATCTGGAAATGAATAGAAGTTGCCGATATGGTGCGATAATGATTGAACTTACTTCTGAAGCATTTGACTCATGTTCGTTCACTCCTTAGGGTGTTTATGCCTCGAGTCGAAGACAATTACTTTTTCCTCTTCAAGATGAATGGCTAGCAGAATAAAGTGAAAACTGCGCACTTATAACTCATTAATTACACTTAACCTTGAGTAAGCGAAAGAGAATGTGCACAAGATAGTAACACTCACTTGAAGTTGTAAGGAAATAGTATTTCCCTTCCGTTTTGTTGTCCAAATAACGCCTTTAGCAACTTTTTCTCTGTATCGACGGGAAGTTATTTTAATGTATGTTCATTTATGGTATCTGGGTTAATGAACTCAATGCCATATATTTGTAGTTTTTTACATTCGAGGATCTTCAATCTGCATAATATAGTGTGTGTGAGGATAATTATACATGCAATGAACGAGCTAAGATAGAGACTTAATTACAGGAAAAAAAAAATACTTACAGACAATAGCAGCTGACGATAGTTTTGTCGAGGTCACGTTGATTGGAAAAATTCTTCAAATTCAACAAACAACACCTTGTCTCCTTTGAAGAAGTGCTCATCTTTTATACATGAAGAAGGTGCCGTCCTTGCAGTTTTTCAAGTACCATTCATGCAATTGTCGCATCATCGTTGATAGACGAGGGAGCTCCTCACTTCTGACGAGTGGCTTCCCGTGCTCGTATCTTGCTACTACCTCAGCCTTTTCGAACCGTACCGAATCGTCTAAGTAATCACCAAGAGTGATACCAAGACCATCGGCCGCTATCTCCGGATCATTAACGATATCGGTAAGTACCTTGAGCGGAGGGCACGATTGCTTTTCTTGTTTGCCGAGCTGGGGAATTATTTTCCCACTTCTTGCACCACCGCTACTTAAGCTTTCCAACCATTTCGCTTGATCAAATGTCTTTGCATAACATCGATCATAGTTTGATTGCGGCGGAGGCGGTGGTGGTCGCCTAAGGGCATCCAGACATCGCTTCGATTTTACAGAATCTACTTTCTCCTCTGGAGGTGGACGTTCCGGTGCAAGCTGGCGTTTCACATCGGCAGCCATGATATCGGCGGTTTCCTCGTCAGTCATGTTGTAGTATAACTTGGGAGGAGCCTTCTTGACGCTTGGGCCTGCTCTGGATTTCATCGTTGTTGTGCTGCTGCTAGTTGCCAAAGGGGCGGCGGCTCTCTTCTGCCATTGCTGAGGCGGCGGAGTTAGCTGACGCAGTGGAGGAAACTTCATCCACCCGACAACAGCAAAGCCATGTGAAATCAGATAGAAATGAAAAGTTTCATCAGGCAAAGGAGGTAGGCCATAGCCGAATAGGTAGTTACTTTTTTCAAACCGATGAGGTCCCCGCTTATTTATTTATACGAACTAACTAATGATATCTCCGCTGCCTGAGTGGCTTGAATTTCTCGACCAAGCACATGTATTGGATTTGCCCCTAGTACGTACAAGTGGATATTCTTGTTTCCCTACTGAAAGGAGAATAATAATGATTCTAAGATTAGTTGTTTAGAGAAGCAACCCATCGAGCTAGCTTGTGCATTACTATAAATACACAACTCACGGTGATAGCAAATCCTATTCATTGTTACACACATTGAAAAAAATAGCGCGATATAGCGTCACTAATAGCACGCTATATTGTGTAGATAATCCACTCACTAAATTGATCAAATTATATTGTCTCGTTAATAGCACGATATAGCATGCAAATAGCATATTTTTAAGGGCCATACTATTTTGTATAGCGTGCTATTTTTTTCTTGTTACACACACGCACTTCTTTCCTCCATTTCCTAAGGCAGCATTAGCGATGGAGTACCCGCCAAAGCTTGCTAAAGCACTATTCTTAGCTCTCGCATCTGCCATGATCATCACCACCCAGAACGGGGGCGATGCTGAGCGTTGAAAACGAACTGAGTGCCTCCGTCGGCGTGGGGCTGGTGACATGGGACCCCATAGAGGCGGCGTACGTGCGGTCATACGCGGAGAAAAGTCATGCCGACTGCCAGCTAGTACTTTCTCTGGAGGGCGGTCCATACAAAGAAAACATCTTTCGGACCCTTGGACCCAATGAAATTTATTGGACGCAATGATTTATTGGACATCCGGGAAGCAGTACTACGACCATGCCATCAACACTTGCTCAACACCTATGCATGAGTAGTGTGATGAATACCTGGAGTTGGTGTGGAGGGACACAAAGGCCATCGGCGCTGTGGTTTGTGATGATTGGTGCACCGGGTCACCTAGTCTATTATCTATCTATCGTCTACTATCTACTAAAAAGAAAATGCAGGTCAAAATTAGAGAAAAATGCTAGAAAATCTCACAATAATCAGAAACATCTGTCCATCAGTTAACCACATGATAAAACGTCAACTATTAGATTTTAATAACATCTCTTTGACATTGAAGTTGAGATAAATAACCCACCGATGCCATTACTATAGGAAAATAACAACGTTTCACCATATTAGGTTGCCGTGATGATCCAGATATTCCTTTATTAGGATCGTGCTTTTCTCATCTGAAAAAGAGACACCATGCTTTACTTTTCTTGTGCCATCACGGCTGGAGGAGATGCCATTCTGCTTCTTCCGTCTGCTAAACTTCATGCAGAGCCTGCATCCATGGTGGTGAATGGAGTCTCTCGCGCCGATGACGCCGATGACGGGGGTGGAGGGGCCGGGTACCTGCAAAAGGGCGCTGTACCCCGGCGGCGAGAAACATAGGACATAGATCGGCAAGCTCGATCTTAATTTTAGCCAAACGACGGTTAGCACGGCGCGTAGGTGTTAGAGCATCTCCATCCGCACCCCCAACAGGCCTCTCCGAGGCATTTTTTCCATGCTGGCGTCAAAAATCCGCCCAGCCGTGCCCCCAGGAGACCGTCTTTCGTCGGTTTGGGCCGAAACTGGCGTCGGCGGACTCAGGCCGAACCGGGTGCACTGGGGGGCGCCTGGGGGCGCCAGGGCTAGCGATTTTGGCACGAAAGAGGATGGGCCCGCCGAGTCAGCGAGACGCTGCTTTGTCACCCTCATTGCTTCGGTTCCCGCGCGAATCAATGCGAAGGCTGCCGTGCTGCCGCGCGGGTCACCTCCATTGATGCCTCATGGGTGGCGCAGCGAAGACGCCGCCCTGCGCGTCCCTCCTTCACCCGCGACGCATCGCTCGGCATGCAGCCTATCAGGCGGCGTAGTTTAGGCGTAGTTTGCATGTTTTTATGTTTTTTGTACAAATATCAATGAAGTATCGCCCAGTTCGTGCCAAAATCGCCAAGTTTGCAAAAAAATTGAACGGAATATCGCCGAACCCGCGGCGACCTGTGGGCCGACGACTGAGAACAAAGTCGCCCCCAGGGGCCAATCTAGCGCCGGTTCGCCCCCAGGCCGCTCTTTTTTGGTGCCCTAGGGGGCCGAACGACTGGATATGATCTTACATTTAAAAAAAAGGAGGATGCATCCCGGCCTCTGCATCTCAACGATGTATGCGGCTACATTATTGATTTTTTACAAAAGACCTTAGAAGGAAGTACATCAGTAAGCCTGAAGCCACCCTCTAGGCAACTCCTGTCGCTACTCCTATCCCTTTGATGTAGTGGTACCGAATGTCTGAACCTAATACCAAACAGACATCACACCAAATCCTAACATCTAGTGCCTGATGCCCCATCCCGGCCACATAACTGGACTGAGTCACACATCGGTCCGGCGCACTCACCAAGGCTGCCTCCGCCGTCTTTCACTGATCCATCTTCAAAGTTGTTATGACGCATTGACCCTGCCCGGTCTAACTGCCTTCGACGCCACCACGACGCCAGACAGCGCCACCATCCTGCGCTCGTCCATCATCGCACGCCCAAGGCGAGACCCCGTTGCTCCATGCCGCTAAGACCCACCGTTGTCGACGTGCCATATGCCACGCCGCTCCTCCTTCATGAACACCAGCTGCTGCCACTGGTCCCATCCCCTCCGCCTGCAGGTCCTCTAACCGAGCACACAAACGCCCTAGACTAGTAGAAAACATGGCATTGGTTCGGGTCGGGCTAGCCCATTAGTCCCAGTTCAGTCACGAACCGGGACCAATGGGGGCAACGGTCCCAGTTCGTGAGGCCAGGGGGCCGGGCGGGCCACGTGGGGCATTGGTCCCGGTTCGTCTGGAACCTTTGGTCCCGGTTCCAGACACGAACCAGGACCAATGTGCCTCGCTCCTGGCCCACAACCATTGGTCCCGGTTCGTTGCTGGATCCGGGACCAAAGGGGTTCCTTTAGTCCCGGTTGCAGCCACAAACCGGGACCAATGAGATGCCTATATATACCCCCTCACCGGCGAGCAGAGCACTCCACACTGCTCTGTTTTTTTGGCCGGCGAGGGGAGAGCTTTATGGTGCTCTAGCTCACCTCCTATGCACATGAGGTGTTTGATGAAATTCCTAAGCTAAACTTAAGCTTTCTCCTCTAGAAGCACCTTGTACAAACTCCATTTTCGTCAAGATTTGTCTAGATTTGGTGGTCCGTCCTGTCCCGTCCCCGTTCTGAAACCGCCGCCGATCGCCTGCGCGTGGTGAGCCTCTTGATCTTATCTTCTTGCTAAAAGAAAATATACTTACTCGTATAATTTTCTTACTTTTATTATTGTTTGTTATTATATAATGCCATGGTTATGGTATCCACCCACTTCGGCCCTCGTCCAGTCTATAATTCAGATGTGGTATATTATCTTTTATATAACTATTTCACATATCTAATGTCTATGATAATTAATTATGCCACCAACTTGACGTAGATGTTTTTATCTATAGGAAGTAGTTGAACCAGAAATTCTAACCGACTATGCAATTCTGCTCGACAAGTTAACTAAAGCTAAAAAGGAAATCGATCATTTGGAAGATAAATTGAAAAGAACTAAAGATGACAAGATGGGATTTGAGTTGCATGTTGCCGATATCGTCGAGGATCACAAGACCAAGATGGATGCAATGCGCTTGAAGCTTAGAAAGATTAGAAAATATGCCATTCATACTAAGGCTTGGTATCATTATGCCGTTGGATCAATTGGTACCTTAGTAGCGGTTATGATTGCATTTGTTGTTGCATTTAATTTTTTTACATAGTTTTGGTGTATGTTTTAATTAGATGCTCTAGAGACCAATATGTTGTTCAATAATGACAACTATGTATGAACTGTACGTATTTATTTTGGTCATTATTGTACTTTGGCTTTAATATGATGATGGATTTCTAATAATTTTGTCACTTCTGTATTCATGATATGTTGTAATGATTTTTAATACACTTTATTATATAACGCACGTAGATGAACCGACAATGGATGTACGGTGACCGACGCACCTCTGAGTATATTAAGGGCCTGCATAATTTTCCCGAAACGGCTGAGGCAAAGAAGCAGAATGATTTTATGCCTTGCCCATGTACTGTCTCTAAGAATATGAAGTCTTTCTCCAACTCTAAATCCCTTCACTTCCACCTGCTTCAGAAGGGTTTTATGCCACACTATAATGTTTGGACCAAGCACGGAGAAAGAGGGGTTATGATGGAAGACAACAAGGAAGAAGAGGATGACGACAACTACCCTCCCCTTGAATACGGTGATGCTGCAATGTTGGGAAGCTGAAGATCAAGAGGAACCAGACGATGTGCCCAATGACGATCTTCGCCGGGTCATTGTTGATGCACAAAGAGAATGCGAAAGTGAAAGGGAGAAGTTGAAGTTCGATCGCATGTTAGAGGATCACAAAAAAGGGTTGTACCCAAATTGCGAAGATGACAACAAAAAGCTCGGTACCACACTGAAATTGCTGCAATGGAAGGCAGACTATCACTTGTAGAAAAGGGCCCATTGGTCCCGGTTCGTAAGGCCCTTTTGTCCTGGTTCCGGAACCGGGACTAAAGGGTCGGGACTAAAGCCCAAAATCTTTAGTCCCGGTTGTCTTACGAACCGGGACAGGAGGGGCTCCACGTGGCCTCTGCGGGGAGCCCAGGCAGGAGGACCTTTAGTCCCGATTTATAACACCAACCGGGACCAAAAGGCATCCACGTGTCAGCATCTGGCAGTTGCTTGTTTTTTTTTGAAAGGGAGGGGGGGTTCAGGGGATTTTGGACGGTTAATTTAGGGGTTTTATATTGTTATAGCTAGCTAATTGATAGAGAGAAGTGTCCTCTCTTTCTCCGTGCTTGGTCGACGTTAGCTACTATAGAGAGAACTCGATACACTAGCTATAGTAAGCAAATGAAGGAACCATTAAGTACAAAAGATCGTCATGAACATATAGAGATAGAAGTGATCGACCTCTCTTTCTCCGAGAGATTGGTCGTATAACAAGTTTTCGTACATATAACCGACGCTACTGGCTACATATATACAATATAAGATCTCTTACAATCCCTAACATCTAAAGTCCAATTCCACATGGTATGCTCCGGTTTTATTTATGACGTGGTCAAGAAAGAATCCCGCCAATTCTTCTTGAATTGCTCGTATGCGATCATGTGCACAAGTAGAAAACAGGGCATTGGTTCGGTCCGGGCCAGCCCATTAGTCCCGGTTCACTCACGAACCGGGACCAATGGGGGCAACGGTCCCGGTTCGTGAGGCCAGGGGGCCGGGCGGGCCATGTGGGGCATTGGTCCCGGTTCGTAGGACACCTTTGGTCCCGGTTCAAGACACGAACCGGGACCAATGTGCCTCGCTCCTGGCCCACAACCATTGGTCCCGGTTCGTGGCTGGAACCGGGACCAAAGGGGTAACCGTTCGCCTGGTGCAAGCCCCTTTAGTCCCGGTTGGTGGCTCAAACCGGGACTAAAGGTTCGAACGGTTCGCATCCCACGACGTTTCGCACTCCGAGAAAGTGGCAACTGTTCCTCGGCGAGCGCTAGAGTAACTTCACCCATTTCTCTTCTTCTCCTCTCTTGTTCTCCTCCATTCTCCTCTCCTCTTCTCCTCCATTCTCCTCTCTTCTTCTCCTCCATTCTCCTCTCTTCTTCCCCATATCTTCTACCATGAATCCAATCACTCGCTACGGGGAGGTGCTCGCACATGGCACGACCAACCTCGATGTCGTCTACACGAACGACAATGCCATGGTGCCGCGTTTTCTTTCCCTTTTGCAGAAATGGCTTGAAGTGGCGGATGAGAAAGACAAGTTCATCGGGCTTGATCTCGAGTACACGGCCAAGCAAGAAGAAGTTGCCGTCATCCAGCTATGTTTCAATAAACATGTCATGATCTTCCAATGGGCAAGGTGAGTTTTGAGGGTTTTCTTTGATCAATTAATAATTTATAGATTATTATGAAAATTGCATCGGATAGAAATATGTTCCATTTTGAATCCTATGGGAAAGATCAATATTTCTTTTAAGTTTGTAGTGAAACAATTTTCCTTGTTGCAAAACGTGGGAGAACATATATGTCATATAGTTAATTTAGGGTTTCTTCATCAATTCATAGGATATGAAAATTGCATATATATATATAGGACATAGCAATATATATGTTCTATTTTGAATCCTATGGCAAAGATCAATTTCTCTTAAGTTGTAGTGAAATAATTTTTGATTTTTTATGATATTACTGTTCACCGGGCTCAAATGAGCCCGGGAGCAAAAACTCTGCGTCTTCCTCTTTTGTTGAAGTGAAATAATTTTCCTTTATATAGTTGCATATTATAATTCTGCTGAAATATACTTGTTGCTGCTGTATTTAACATTTGTTCCATTTGAATTTGTTGATGTTGCAGTAGTGATAAGCACTGCCCAACACTCATGGACTTCCTACGCAGCGGCATACATTTTGCTAGCGTTGATGTAAGTAATGACAAGCTGAAGATGAGGCGCAACTTCGGTATTGAGATACCAGCTGGCTGCCTTATTGATATCCAAGACATATTCAGGCTTCAGTACGAGAGGACTTCGATGGCTTCTATGGCAGTCGCCTTGATCGACGATGATTATAGATATGAAGACCAAATTCCCCCGGGCGCAGCACAAAGAGTGGGAGAGGACCCCACTTCAGCCTATCAACATTGAGTATGCAGCAAAAGATGCATACGTTGCATATGAGTTGTACCGCAAGATTCGAACTGTGAACTATGGGTGGCGTCACCTCGCGTCACCACCACCATGGGAATATTCTTCTGATTCAGACTAGCTAGTAGTGTTTGCTTGGACGAGTACTTTCTGTAATGGATATTTGAACTATTATATACTACATATCTCTCTAGCTATTATATAATTGTAGTGCTTTTCAATTCAGGTTTTCTTAAATTCCGATTGTGGCTGAGAACAAAATGCAACAAAAAAGTGGGTTGTCATTGTTGGCAAGCACGCACACCATGCCAACGTTCAACCTTTTCAGAGTTCATTTGTAGTGCTTTGTAATTTCAGGGTCATAATTAGCTCAAAAAAATCATTAAATGCATGAAAAATACCAAATGAAGTCAGATAGGGTTGAAAATTGATGATGTGGCTTTGAATGGTGCATTTTGAACACACGAAAAGCCTGGAGTTCAAATAAGTTAAAGAAAATGAAATACCTTTTGTAACCGATGAGTTTCCGTCCGAAACCCCGATACTTCGAAAGAGACTGTCCGTTTTGTACACGAAATGCATCCAACTTTTGTCGTAATCCTCTCAATTTTTTAGCACATGCTATGTGGGTGAAATGATGATACCATGCCAACTTTTAACCTTTTCAGAGTTCATTTGTAGTGCTTTTCAATTTCAGGGTCATAATTATCTCAAAAAAATTCATCAAATGTATGAAAAATAGCAAATGAAGTTAGAAGGGGTTGAAAATTGATGATGTGGCTTTGAATAGTGCACTTTGAACACACGAAAAGCCTGGAATTCAAATAAGTTAAAGAAAATGAAATGCCTTTTGTAACCGATGAGTTTTCGTCCTAAACCCCAATACTTTGAAAGAGACTGTCAGTTTTGTACACGAAGTGCATCCAACTTTTGCCGTAATCCTCTCAATTTTTTAGCACATGCTATGTGGGTGAAATGTTGATACCATGCCAACTTTCAACCTTTTCAGAGTTCATTTGTAGTGCTTTTCAATTTCAGGGTCATAATTAGCTAAAAATTTTATTAAATAGCAGGAAAAATAGCAAAGAAATAAGATGTGCAAAAATTATCACAGTAATATCAAAATTATTTTTGTTAAAAAATTTAATAGCAAAAAATAATATTCATAAAGTATTTTTTGTTAACAAGTTTTAATATGCAAAGAAATAACATAAAAAATAGCAAAAGTGAAAATTGATGCAATTACACTGAAATTCAGCCTAAATTCCAAATGGTAGTTAGGCGCCTAACTAACACTTTGAATTTAGGTTGAATTTCAGTATAAGCGCATCTATTATCATTATTAGAGGAGCTCAACGTAACAGCCGCGGCGGGGCTTATAAGCAGGTTCGGGGAACCTTCGTTTGGTGAGGTGGGACCAAACTCCCACGACACCGATGTGCAAGGCCATTAGTCCCGGTTGGTGGCACCAACCGGGACCAAAGAGCTTGTTTCCCGCCCTTTGGGCTGGTGAAAACAGGGCTTTGGTCCCGGTTGGTGGCACCAACCGGGACCAAAGGTCCCTGTTTCCCGCCCTTTGGGCGGCGGAAAACAGGGCTTTGGTCCCGGTTGGTCCCGCCAACCAGGACTAAAGGGGTCATTGGTCCCGGTTTATGCCACCAACCGGGACCAATGCTCTTCCTATATAACAAGCACTTTGCAAATTTGGCAGTTTTCATTCCACTTCGCGCCCTCGTCGCCGCCCTAAGCCCGCCGTCCCCGTTCCCCCCGTCGCCGCCCCCGTCACCGCCTCCCCCGCCGCCCCTGTCGTCACCCCGTCCCTGCCCCGTCGCCTCCCCCGCCTCCCCCGTCGCCGCACCGTCGCCTCCCTCGCCGCCCCCGTCGCCTCCCCCGCTGCCCCATCGCCTCCCCCGCCGTCTCCGTCCCCGTTGCCGCCCTCTCGCCACCCCCCTCGCCGCCCCTCCCCCGTCGCCTCCCCCACCGCCCCGTCATCACCCCGCCCCGTTGCCGTCGTCTCCCCGCCCCGTCGCCGTCGTCGCCCCGCCCCCGTCGCTGCCCCGGTCGCCGCCCCGTTGCCGCGCCCGCTGTGAGCCACCGCCGCCCCGGCGCATTGCATTTTTTTTAAATATATGTTGATTTTTATGCTTTTTTAGTATGTGTATGCTAGATTAGTATGTTTATGTTAGCTAGATTAGTATGTGTATGTTAGATTAGTATGTTTATGCTTTTTTTTGTATGCTTATGTTAGCTAGATTAGTATGTGTATGTTAGATTAATATGTTTATGCTTTTTTTGAAAGTAGATTAGTATGTTTATGTTAGATTAGTATGTGTATGTTGATTTTGGGTTTATGTTAAAGTATCAAGCAGGCTCTCGCGGACTACTCGACGACGAGGATGCGGGCCGGGCATCGTGGCAGCGGGGTCCTAATGGAAACTTAGGGATATTAATATCTCCTTTTAATAGAGTATCGAAACAAAGCATTAACACATGGTGAATACATGGAATCCTCATACTATGGTCATCTCCGGGAGTGGTTCCGGCTATTGTCACTCCGGGGTTGCCGGGTCATAACACATAGTAGGTGACTACAACTTGCAAAATAGGATCAAGAACACACATATATTAATGAAAACATAATAGGTTCAGATCTGAAATCATGGCACTCGGGCCCTAGTGACAAGCATTAAGCATAGCAAAGCAGTAGCAACATCAATCTTAGAACATAGTGGATACTGGGGATCAAACCCTATCAAAACTAACTCAATTACATGATAGATCTCATCCAACTCATCACCGTCCAGCAAGCCTATGATGAGATTACTCACGAACGATGAAGAGCATCATGAAATTGGTGATGGAGGATGGTTGGTGATGACGATGGCTTCGATTTCCACTCTCCGGAGCCCAAAACGGACTCCAGATCTGCCCTCCGGAGGAAAAATAGGTGGTGGCAGCGGCTCCGTATCGTAAAACGCGATTATTTCTTCCCCTTGATTTTTCTGGGACAAATAGGGTTATATGAGAGGAGGTCGAAGGGGCCACGTGGGCCCCACGAGCCTGCCAGCCGTGTCCTACGGGGGGGGGGGGGCTCCTGGGTTCGTGGCCCACTGGCTCCTCACCTCCAGTAGATTCTTTTATCGGTATTTTTTATATATTCCACAAAAATTCCTCGTCAATTTTCAGGTCATTCCGAGAACTTTTATTTCTGCACAAAAACAACACCATGGTAGCTCTACTGAAAACAGCGTCAGTCCGGGTTAGTTTCATTCAAATCATGCAAATTAGAGTCCAAAACAAGGGCAAAAGAGTTTGGAAAAGTAGATACGTTAGAGACGTATCAACTCCCCCAAGCTTAAAACCTTGCTTGTCCTCAAGCAATTCAGTTGATAAACTGAAAGAGACAAAAGAAAAACTTTTACAAACTCTGTTTGATCTTGTTGTTATAATTATGTCTAACTCATATTCAGATTTTCAGCAAGATCATAAGCTAACCACATATGCAATGACATTCAGGTCTCTCGGTATACTCATATCAATGGCATAATTAACTAGCAAGCAATAATAATAAGTTTCAAACGTCAACACTTCAATCAAAACAATCATGATACAATATGAATAGATGGTATCTCGCTAGCCCTTTCTGAGACCGCAAAACATAAATGCAGAGCACCTTCAAAGACCAAGGGCTAACTAGAAATTGTAATTCATGGCAAAGAAGATCTAGTCATAATCATACTCAATATCAATTAATAGCAAAGCATACAAATGACGGAGGTGCTCTCTAGCTGGTGCTTTTAATAAGAAGAGGATGACTCAGCAGAAATGTAAATAGATAGGCCCTTCACAGAGGGAAGCATTGATTCGCAGAGGTGCCAGAGCTCAAGCTTTTTAAAACAGAGGTAAATGATTTTTGGGGTGGCATGCTTTCATTGTCAACACGATAACAAAGAGTTTTCACCATCTTCCATGCTACACATATTATAGGCGGTTCCCAAACAGAATAGTAAAGTTTTGACTCCCCCACCACCGATCAATCACACTCCACGACTAGCCAATCCTTGGGTGCCATCCATACCAACAACAATCCAGGGGGGAGTTTTGTTTGCAATTATATTTTTATTTGATTTGAGCATGGAACTAGGCATTCCGATTACCGGCCCCTTTCTCATGAATTATAGTGAATAAACACATATCGAGGATAACACGCCTAGCATGGAAGATACTGACCGCCCCTTGTCACAACATGAGCGGTTCAGGCATAAAACAGATTATTATTTGAAGGTTTAGAGAATGGCACATGCAAATTTACTTGGAACGGCAGGTAAATACAGCATATAGGTAGGTATGGTGGACTCATGTGGAACAACTTTGGGTTTAGAAAATGAATGCACAAGCAGTATTCCCGCTTAGTACAAGTGAAGGCTAGCAAAAGCCTGGGAAGCGACCAACTAGAGAGCGACAACAGTCCTAAACATGCATTGAGATTAACCAACATTGAGTGCAAGTATGAGTAGGATATAAATCACCATGAACATGAATATCGCGGAGGCTATGTTGATTTTGTTTTAACTACATGCGTGAACATGTGCCAAGTCAAGCCACTTGAATCATTCAAAGGAGGCTACCATCCTATCATATTACATCACAATCATTTTAAAATTCATGTTGGCATCCAAGACAGACCATTATAAGCTCCTAGCCGATTAAGCATGGCATAAGAAACTATGATCTCTAAGTTGTCATTGCAAACATGTTTCTCTCATAACAATGCTGAATTAGGAACGATGAGCTAGTCATATTTACAAAAACAAAATAGGTCGAGTTCATACCAGCTTTTCCAGGATCAGTCACTTCATCATATATCGTCATTATTGCCTTTCACTTGCACGATCGAATGATGTGAATAATAATAAGAGTGTTTGTGCATTGGACTAAGCTGGAATCTGCAAGCAAACTCAGAGGAGAAGACAAGGTAATATGGCTCTTTGACGAATAAACAATAATGCATATGAGAGCAACTAATCATTTTAATCATGGTCTTCTACCTCGACCCAAAGAAAAAGAAAACTATTTACACGGGAAAGCTCCCAACAAGCAAAAGAAGAACGGGAAAATCTTTTTAGGTTTTCTTTTTAGTTACTACTAAACATGCAAGAAGAATGCGAGAAAAGAAAATAAGCTAGCATGGATGATATAATCAAAAAGTGTGAACACCGACTATCAAAGTGAATGTGTGAACATGAATATAAAGTCGGTGAGAAACACGTAGTCCCCCAAGCTTAGGCTTTTGGCCTAAGTTGGTCTACTCCCAAGGAGGGAAGTAACCATCTCCTGGGAACTCCTGGCGATATCCGAAATCATAATGTGGGTTGAACTGGGACGCGGCAGCTACCGCTTGAATAGCTGCCTCATGGAGGCGAGCAACCTTCACCTCCCTCTCATACTCCTCTGCCTCTTCTCTAGCTATGTAATATCTCCGTTTACTCTGAAAATCAAAGAAGGCAGGAGCAGGAAGGGTAATATGAAAAACACGCCGCCGGTTAAATATTAACCGGTATAGGAGGGACTCATGGCTCCTCTCGTGGAACTGATAGCGTATCATAGCAGCACGATCAAGGAAAGCACTGTGAAGCGGGGGATCTCCAGTCTGAATGGGTATTCTAAAATAATTAGCTAGGCGAGTGGCATAGATCCCACCAAAGAAATCTCCTTCATTAGCATTGTTATTTAGTCTCCTAGCAATTATAGCTCCCATGTTAAAACTTCTATCACCTGTTACGGCACTCTTAAGTATACTGATGTCAGGTGCGCAAAGGTGGCTATGATCACGCTTACCATTAATACATCTAGCTACGAAAATGTAAGGCAGGAAAATGAATGCTCCCCATGGTGGCCTGCGTAATATCTCTAGTCTCTCCGACAGTTATACTAGAAAGAAAATCTCTAACCGAGGACTTAGGAGGTTCATTGGGACTGCCCCAATCAGTTATCTTGCATATTCTATTTAAATCCTCTAAATCCATAGTATACGATTTATCATAAAGATCAAACAGTATGGATGTGTCACGGCCAACTGAAAATTTGAATCTACGAACAAAAGAGGCAGTGAGTATAGTATACTGTTCACATTTGTTGGAGACGAATTCTTCGAGCCCGACGTTGCGAATAAATGTATCAAACTCGTCCTTAAAACCTGCATCAATCATGAATTCATTGGAAGGCCATTCACATGGTTGCACCGGTGCGTCTCTCGGCTGATAAGGATCGGGCTCCCGAATCGCGAGACGGGACCCCTCCTGCTTGAGGAACCTCCAAGATAGCTCCTCCTAAGCATTTTCCTTTCTCTGAAATAAATCTGAAATTTTTAGTGACGCAAAATAAAAGTGAAAAAAACTTAAAAAAACTCATAGCAACTACTAATACAAGTGCCTAGAGGCCATATCTTGCATGAAAATTACTTGGGACCAAATAAAATGAACATGCAAAGCTCAAGAACAGGGTCACCAAAGCAGCAATAATATGCAATGAATAAAGCACTAGAACAAAAACTAATTGGACCAACAGAGGAGTCACATACCAAGGAACAATTCGCTAAAACAGTTTGGTGAATGGGGCTTTACACAAGGAGATCGAAAAACGCAGCAAAATGAGCAAGAACACGGGTTTGACCCGTGGGATGATTTTTTCTGGAGGTAGAAGAAGGAGATGGGGGCTGGAATAAGTGGAGGGGGGCCACGTGGGCCCCACGAGCCTGCCAGGCGCGGCCAGGGGGGTGGCCGTGCCACCTGGGCTCGTGGCCCACTGGTGCATCCCCCTGACTAGTTATCTATCTCATAATGTCTTAAATATTCTACAAAAAATCATACTTGAATTTCAGGGCATTTGAAGAACTTTTATTTTCAGGTCATTTTTTATTGGACGGATAAGGCAGAGAACAGGAAAATAATGCTATTTTTATTATCTTTCTACTAAGTAACTGAAAGTAAAAGTTGGGAACAAAAGATTGTGACTTCTAGATTCATCCATCTCATGGTCATCAACAGAAATCCATCAATGAGGTTGATCAAGTCTCCTTGACAAACTTTTTCGAATCACATGAAACCGGAGAATTTTTGAAAAATCACTATACCTCAATGGGAATATGCATATCCCCAACAATAAGTATATCATATCTCATATTGACAGTAGGTATAGGAAATTCAAAGCTTCCAATAATATTTGATGAAGGATTTTCAATAGAATTTATGCAATGAACCCGATATTGTTTCTTCGGAAAGTGCACCATGTGCTCATTACCATTAACATGGAAAGTGAGTTGCAATCAATAACAGCTCCTGCAGTGTTTAAAAAGGGTCTTCCAAGGATGATTGCCATGGCATCATCCTCGGGAATATCAAGAATAACAAAGTCTGTTAAGATAGTAACGTTAGCAACCACAACAGGCACATCCTCGCAAATGCCGATAGGTAAAGGAGTTGATTTATCGGCCATTTGCAAAGAAATTTCAGTAGGTGTCAATTTATCGAATTCAAGTCTACGATATAAACAGAGAGGCATAACACTAACACCGGCTCCAAGATCACATAAAGCAGTTCTAACATGATTTCCTTTAATGGAGCAAGGTATAGTGGGTACTCCGGGATCACCTAGTTTCTTAGGAGTCCCACCCTTAAAAGTGTAATTAGCAAGCATGGTGGAAATCTCAATATCTTTCTTTTATTAGTCACAATATCTTTCATGTATTTAGCATAAGGAGACATTTTAAGCATATCAGTAAAACGCATTTGCAAAAAGATAGGTCTAATCTTTTCAACAAAGCGCTCAAACTCCTCATCATCCTTTTTCTTGGATGGCTTAGGAGGAAATGTCATGGGTTTCTGAACCCATGGTTCTCTTTCTTTACCGTGCTTCCTAGCAATAAAATCACTCTTATCATATCTTTTGTTCCTAGATTGTGGGTTATTAGGTTCAATAGCAGGTTCAATCTCGACATCATTATCATTACTAGGTTGAGTATCAAGATGAAAATCATTATCAACATTATCACTAGGCTCATGTTCATCACCAGATTGTGTCTCAGCATCAGAAATAGATATATCATTTGGATTCTCAGATGTAACAACAACAAGTTTACTAGCATGCAAGTTCCTATCATCTTTCTTTTTCTTCCTATTACGAGGATAACTAGGTGCATCAGTATTAATTCCTTGAGAATCTTGCTCAATTGTCTTAGGATGGCCCTCAGGATACAAAGGTTCCTGAGTCATTCTACCACCTCTAGTAACAACTTTAACAGAATTATCATTCAATTCATTAAGCAAGTCATTTTGAGCCTTAAGTACTTGCTCTACTTGAGTAGTGACCATAGAAGCATGTTTACTAATAAGCTTAAGATCATTAACATTTCTATCCACACAAGAACTTATGTGATTAATCATACGACTATTTTGTTCCAGTTGTCTGCTAACATAATCATTAAAACTTTGTTGTTTGGCAACAAAGTTGTCAAATTCATCTAAGCATAAGCTAGCAGGTTTATGATAAGGGATATTGATACGTCTCCAACGTATCTATAATTTTTGATTGTTCCATGCTATTATATTATCAACTTTGGATGTTTTATATGCATTAATATGCTATTTTATATTATTTTTGGGGCTAACTTATTAACTCAGTGCCCAGCACCAGTTTTTGTTTTTTCTGTGTTTTTGACCTTTTTCAGTTAGGAATATCAAACGGAGTCCAAACAGAATAAAACTTTCGCGATGATTTTTTTGGACCAAAAGAGACTCCCGAAGCTTTGGAAGAAGGCCAGAAGAGCCACGAGGGAGTCACGATCCCGTGAGGCCCGACCTACCCCCCCGCTGGGAGCTAGCGGGCTCGTGACCTCCTCGTGCGCCCAACTGACGTAATTCCACCACCGTAAATTCCTATAAATACAGAAACCACCGAAAAGAAACCTAGATCGGGAGTTCTGCCGCTGCAAACCTACAGAGCCACCAAAAACCAATCAGTAGCCCGTTCCGGCACCCTCCCGGAGGGGGAATTCATCTCCGGTGGCCAGTAGTTCACCCTCGGGGCTGAGGGTATCTACCAATAGCTATTTGTTTGATCTCTCTCTCTCGTGCTCTTGAGATGTCTTGACCTCGATGTACCGCGGGCTTTGCTACTATAGTTGGATCTTATGATGTTCTTCCTCCTCTCCCTTCTTGTAATCAATTGAGTTTTCCCTTTGAAGTTATCTTATCGGATTGAGTCTTTAATAACACTTGATGTATGTCTTGCATGTTTCTATCTATGGTGACAATGGGATATTCATGTGAGTACTTGATGTATGTTTTGGTGATCAACTTGCGGGTTTGTGACCTCGGGAACCTATGCATAGGGGTTGGCACACATTTTGACTCTCCGGTAGAAACTTTGGGAGACTCTTTGAAGTTCTATGTGTTGGTTGTATAGATGATTTTGAGATTGTGTGATACATGTCGTATAATCATACCCACGGATACTTGAGGTGACAATGGAGTATCTAGGTGACATTAGGGTTTTGGTTGATATGTGTCTTAAGGTGTTATTCTAGTACGAACTCTAGGATAGATTGAACGGAAAGAATAGCTTCGTGTTATTTTACTACAGACTCTTGAATAGATCGATCAGAAAGAATAACTTTGTGGAGGTTTCGTACCCGAAAATAATCTCTTCATTTGTTCTCCGCTATTAGTTACTTTGGAGTGACTCTTTGTTCACTACAGGAATCTGAGAATTTGCCGTCTGCTATGGCTGACGGCAAAGGTGGAAACCCCGGACGGCAAAGGCTTTGCCGTCAGTCAGCTGACGGCAAACTGGACAACAAAAAAATATCCGGTGAAGAGCTTCTTTGCCGTCTGCTTTCCTATGGCGGACGGCAAAGAATGTTTGCCATGAAGGAGCAGACGACAAATCACTGGGACGGCAAATCCCCAAACGGTCCCGTCAAGTGCTAACGGTCCTTTGCCGTCTGTCGTACCACCCTTTGCCGTCCGCCGTATGTGGGCCAACGGCAAAGGGAGCACTGCCAGCCCTCCCCCCGCCACCTTTGCCATCAGCCTTATGTGGCTTTCCTTTGCCGTCTGCTGACCTTCCTTTGCCGACAGCCTATGTACTAGGCCGACGGCAAAGGGGCGCTCCCAGCATGGCTCAGCCAGGCTGCTTGAGCCTTTGCCGTCTGCCCTACGGCCTTTGCCGTCTGCCCTACGGCCTTTGCCGTCGGTGGGCGGACGGCAAAGACTCAAACAGCCCCCTTTATTTTTGTTCCTATTATATCCACCAATTTTCACAATAATCAGGATATATATATTTGACAGGAATAAATTTGTTTCCGTACTCATAACCATATTAAAATAACTTTCATCCATAGTACATACATATTATTCAAGTTGCATCCATATGCATACAAAGTTTCATATATATCCATATACTACAATAGTTTCAATACAAGCTTCCGTGAAGCCATGGTACAAGAAATCATATTCAAGCATTCCATCAACATAATCCAAGCTTCCCGTGAAGTGAATGTAATCTGCAAAATGACAAATAAGAAAGTTAAGAGAAGAATACTAGATGAAGAAGAGAAGTATATATAGGTTATTTCGGAGAGAACTTAGGTAAGTTAGGTGGAATAGGTCATCTTGGAGCTACATAGCCTTATTATGTCATTTAGGATAGAACTTAGCTAGGTATAGGTCATTCTAGAGCTAACTTGGATAAAATATGTCATTTTGTAGCCAACAATGATTATTAAATCCATTTTGACCTTATTATGTCATTTTGGAGCTAAATTAGTCATTTTAATGAGCTAACCAAGGTTCTTATGATGTTTTTACCTAACTATGCTAATTATGTCATTTTGGAGGATAATTAGCTAAGTATGTCTTTGTTGGGGAAAATAACCTACGTAGAAGAAGAAAGAGAAGAAGCAAGAAGAGAAGAAGCAAGAAGAGAAGAAGCAAGAAGAGAAGAAGAAGGAGAAGGAGAAGGAAGAGGAGAAGGACAAGAAAAGAAGAAGGTCAAGAATAAGGAGAAGAAGAAGAAGAAGGAGAAGGAGCTTCTCTCCTCCTTCTCCTTCTTCTCCTTCTTCTTCCTCCTTCTCCTTCTCCTTCTTCTTATCTTCTTCTTCTTCCTTCTTTTCATTTTTCCTCTTTCTTCTCCTCTTGTCCCCTTCTTTGGGCTAAATTAGCTAATTATGCCTTTTTGGAGCTAATTATGTCATTTTGGAGGATAAATAGCTAATTATAGGTCATATATTATTAAATAGGCCATTTTGGAGCTAACTAAGCTAATTATGTCATTTTGGTGGAAGCCAAGCTAAGTATAGGCCATTCTAGAGCTAACTTGGGTAAAATATGTCATTTTGGAGCCAACTATGATTATTAAATCCATTTTGACCTTATTATGTCATTTTGGAGCTAAATTAGTCATTCTAATGAGCTAACCAAGGTTCTTATGATGTTTTTACCTAACTATGCTAATTATGTCATTTTGGAGGATAATTAGCTAAGTATAGGTCATTTTTTATTAAATAGGCCATTTTGGAGCTAACTAAGCTAATTATATCATTTAGGTGGAAGCCAAGCTAAGTATAGGCCATTCTAGAGCTAACTTGGGTAAAATATGTCATTTTGGAGCCAACTATGATTATTAAATCCATTTTGACCTTATTATGTCATTTTGGAGCTAAATTAGTCATTATAATGAGCTAACCAAGGTTCTTATGATGTTTTTACCTAACTTTGCTAATTATGTCATTTTGGAGGATAATTAGCTAACTATAGGTCATTTTTTATTAAATAGGCCATTTTGGAGCTAACTAAGCTAATTATGTCATTTAGGTGGAAGCCAAGCTAAGTATTGGCCATTCTAGAGCTAACTTGGATAAAATATGTCATTTTGTAGCCAACAATGATTATTAAATCCATTTTGACATTATTATGTCATTTTGGAGCTAAATTAGTCATTTTAATGAGCTAACCAAGGTTCTTATGATGTTTTTACCTAACTATGCTAATTATGTCATTTTGGAGGATAATTAGCTAAGTATGTCTTTGTTGGGGAAAATAACCTACGTAGAAGAAGAAAGAGAAGAAGCAAGAAGAGAAGAAGCAAGAAGAGAAGAGGAAGGAGAAGGAGAAGGAAGAGGAGAAGAACAAGAAAAGAAGAAGGTCAAGAATAAGGAGAAGAAGGAGAAGAAGATGGAGAAGGAGCTTCTCTCCTCCTTCTGCTTCTTCTCCTTCTTCTTCCTCCTTCTCCTTCTCCTTCTTCCTCTCTTCTTCTTCTTCTTCCTTCTTTTCATTTTTCCTCTTTCTTCTCCTCTTGTCCCCTTCTTCGGGCTAAATTAGCTAATTATGCCTTTTTGGAGCTAATTGTGTCATTTTGGAGGATAAATAGCTAAGTATAGGTCATATATTATTAAATAGGCCATTTTGGAGCTAACTAAGCTAATTATGTCATTTTGGTGGAAGCCAAGCTAAGTATAGGGCATTCTAGAGCTAACTTGGGTAAAATATGTCATTTTGGAGCCAACTATGATTATTAAATCCATTTTGACCTTATTATGTCATTTTGGAGCTAAATTAGTTATTCTAATGAGCTAAACAAGGTTCTTATGATGTTTTTACCTAACTATACTAATTATGTCATTTTGGAGGATAATTAGCTAAGTATAGGTCATTTTTTATTAAATAGGCCATTTTGGAGCTAACTAAGCTAATTATGTCATTTAGGTGGAAGCCAAGCTAAGTATAGGCCATTCTAGAGCTAACTTGGGTAAAATATGTCATTTTAGAGCCAACTATGATTATTAAATCCATTTTGACCTTATTATGTCGTTTTGGAGCTAAATTAGTCATTGTAATGAGCTAACAAAGGTTCTTATGATGTTTTTACCTAACTATGCTAATTATGTCATTTTGGAGGATAATTAGCTAAGTATAGGTCATTATTTATTAAATAGGCCATTTTGGAGCTAACTAAGCTAGTTATGTCATTTTGTTGGATAATTTGCCAATTTAGTCTTTTTTGGATGAGTCTAAGCTACGTAGAAGTAGAGAAAGAGAAGAAGCAAGAAGAGAAGAAGAAGGAGAAGTAAAAGAAGAAGAAGGAGGAGGAGGAGAAGGAGAAGGAGAAGGAAGAGGAGAAGAAGAAGAAAAGAAGAAGGACAAGAAGAAGGAGAAGAAGCTTCTCTCCTCCTTCTTCTCCTTCTTATCCTTCTTCTTCCTCCTTCTCCTTCTCCTTCTTCTTCTCTTCTTCTTCTCTTCTTCTTCTCTTCTTCTTCTTCTTCCTTCTTTTCATTTTTCCTCTTTCTTCTCCTCCTTCTCCTTCTTCTCCTTCTTCTCACCAAACATACCATTATCGTCATCACAACGGTGAAGCACGGTGGCTCTGGCTTGTTTCACCTGGAGAAGGCTGCCCTGGAGAACGCTCCACTATAGAAGGGTCGTGCGATGTGTTTCGCGAGATATTCTGCACCAAACATCGTTTGCAATGTGTCGTTAGCATGATGACACTCTTAAGATCACTGCATTGAAATGAAACTCACCGTCCCCGCCATGTTAATGACTGGCATCACCGGAGGGACTTGGCTGGTCTTCTCGCACATAGACTGTACATTTGGTTTCGACAATTCAAACTTTTTAGTTATTAATGAAACGGACATTAAAATGCAAGATTTGAAATAATATGAATAAGAAACTCACCACGAAGAGCTCGTACATGGCCCTGTTAGACGCATCATTCCGTGCCCTCTCTGCCTCCAGCAATGCAGTCGTCCTCTCCTCCAACTCCTTCATCTCCTTATCCTTCTCCGCCAAAGGCGCCTTCATTGCATCTCTCTCCTTCAGAATAGCAGCCTGCAATAGAACTCATTGTTAGCATTGTAATCATATTGGTTCCCACGCACAACATAATGCGGAAAGATAGTTGAGTCCATTAAACTAACCTCGATGGCGAGCTCGTCTAGCCGTGGACGAGGTGTTATCTCAGACAGGAGCTCGTTTGGCGTGCCTTTATCTGCCGGAGAGTGCTAGGACAACGTATAAGGCCGTCTCCAATGGCGATCGAGCCATGGGGCCTCCCGTTGCCAGCTATCATCACCAGCTCTGGATCAATAGGCCCCTCGCTCGGGTTAAAGTCCTCCCCTTTCCTCGCCTTCCCGTGATCTCTGTACTTCACGAGCTTGTGGTGGGAGGAGATGTTGGTGAAGTTTTCTGGATGCTCGAGGTCAGACTCAGAGAACGCCTTGACCTTCTTGTACGAGGCAGTATGGGCCATCGCGTACAGGTCGTACATTTGTGGCACCTCCGTCTTATTTAGATGCGCCTAAAAGAGAGAGAGAGAGAGGAAAATTGTATTAGTAATGGGCTCAAGATAGCATTAAGAATGAATTGCATGAGGCATGAAGCAAACCACATACCCAGTTCTCGCCAAATTGGATTAAGTTGATGCTCCCTTGATGGTGTGGCACACCAACCATTTTTCCACGCCTCTCCTTGGCGTTGTTGTGGCTGGCCTCCCACGTTTCGGAGCACCACTGATCCACCAAGGCCTCCCAACAATCCAACTTATCCACACACCATCTTGGGGGCACCTAAGTTAATAAAGAGAAATTTGAGCACGTAAGAACCAAATCAAGGAAACTAACTACAAAGCCTTAATAATATGTAATTACCTTCATGTAATGCTCCTTCTCCATCTTAGAATCGCGGCACTTCGCCTTGTCGTTCCTAATACGCCGCGAGGCATAGTAATCTCGAACAGCCTGCACCCGAGCCTCGTGCCGAAAGTTTTGAAGTAGGCGGCGACATTGGGTATCGATAACCTTTGCCGCGTCCTCGTCGTATCCCTCCTCACACCTGTAGTAGGTCTGCAAACGAGACAACACCGATTAGTACAATAACTAGCTACGGTTGATTTATAATTGTGTAAAGGAGAAATTACCCAGAACTGTCGGATCACCATGTCGGCCCTCGTGTGGCACAAAACACCGTCGATCTCCACCTCCGGCGGGGCCGGGGCACCCAAGTAGTGCTCCCAGGTCATTCCTACCTCTCGCTCTCGACCGGGCAATGTAACAAACCCCGAGAAGTTTTTACGGCAAAGCACACCAAGGACGCTGTTGGGCTTGCGGACACCCTTGGCAACAATCCAACCCCTGCAGTATGACAAATTAAAGCCAAAACAATAAATATTTGAGAAAACGTGAAGGCAAAAGGTTAAATAAGAGTAAATTAACTTAATTCTCCCCATTTGGCTTAATCGACCACCTGTGCTCGCGGGTCGCCGACATAATTGGGAGCCCCGAACTACCACGCTGGTAGATGGTAGCCCCTCACCCATCTCCTCGTCGCTATCAGCATTGCCACTTGGCTCAGGCTGACCCTGATCAGCCCAGGTATCCCACTGGGTCTCTAGGGCCGTACCCTCATCCCTGCTTTGCTCCGGAGTCGCCTGGAACGAAGCCTTTGGGACACGAGTCTCGTGGGTCGAAGGCACATCGACCTGAGACGCGTCGACCTGAGGCGCGTCGACCTGAGGCTCATCGACCTGAGGCTCGTCGACCTAAGGATCGTCCACCCTAGAAGTCCTGTGCTCAGGTGAATCAGCTTGGGGTGGCGGCGAGGAAGGCGTGGCAGCCACCGCCCTACCTCTCCCACGGGCACGTGTACCTTTAGTACAACATAAATACCAACATGAGTAATAAAATGTATATAAATACCAACATGACTAGAACATAAATACCAACATGAGTACAACATAAATACCAACATGAGTAATACCTTTAGTACCTCTTGCCTTCGCGGGGAGTCGACCTCCTCTCACGGGGGCCGCGAGAGTCGAAGAAGCGGCCACTCCATGGAGAGTAGAGAGCAACACTCTCCGAAGAGGCAACTCGGGAATGGAAGTACCCATCCCACGACCCGCCGACGAAGAAGGAGCCGTGGAGTGCTGTCGACCCTTTCCCACCATCTTTCAACACCTGTCATGACAAAGAGTAAATGAAATTAGTACAACATAAATACCAACATGAGTAATAAAATGTATATAATTTAAGTGTATCATCGTCATAAATACCAACATGACTAATAAAAATTGAATACCTAAAATGAACTCAAAATTTATATATAGTAATAGTTGAATACCTGACATGAACTAATCGTGCTCGTCTATATATGCTTCGGGGTCAATAAATGCATCATGATCATCACTATCATCAATAAATGCATCATCATCATCACTATCAGGAAGAACATGTGGAAGGCCACCATTCTGTAATCGGTCAAGAAGTGATAGGTCATCCGCAGCCGTAACCTCTTCTTCTTCCTGCTCTTCCTGTTCGGGCTCAGGTGTTAAGACGGATTCACTGTCACTGTCTACTTCAATGTTCTGGGGTGAAGTAGAGCGGTTCTTGAAACGTTTCTTGGACATACGTGTTTCTTGGAAGAATTCTCCTTCATATGTGTCTGGGTTAATGTGAGGTTCGTAATCCTCTTCATTGAGGGTAGGTGGTCTAAAATGTGGTGGCACTTCATAAACGACATCCAACCCTTTCAGATTTGGATTAGTTTGGCAGACCCATGGTAGATAGAAAACTTGTGTCGCCTGTTGAGCCGTAATATAGACATCGGGAACAACTAAGTGGGTGTTTTGGTTGATTTCGACTAGTCCTATATGTTCATGAGTCCTTCTAGTCTCCCTCGGCTCAAACCAATGACATTTGAAGACTACGACGGTCGGTGGGTTTGCACCATAGAATAGAAGTTCATAAATTGCTTCAACTCTTCCATAATACTCGGTGCCTCCTTTGCCGATAGCAGAGACACAACAATTTGTAGTCTTTAGGTCGGGCATAGATAGCTCTTTGCCAAAGGTACGAAAGTGATACCCGTTCATGTTGTATTTGTGAAATGAACGGACCTTATAGTCAAAACCATTAGCGACTTGTCTCAACTCGGCGTCCATAGACTCTGCATCAGCCTACAAGTTTAATACGAAAGAATGGATGCATTAGCCGCAAATTAGACCAAGAAATCAAATGGACCATTAATGGTAATTAATTACCCTTTGTTTGAACCAAGAGATGAAACCGGGATAGTCGCCTCCATGCTTTGCGAGAAGCTCATACTCTTCGACGGAATCCTTTTCGATGACCGCTCCATCCGAGAATTCGGGAACATATCGACTATATCAAATATCCGGGAATAAGAGTAGTTGAAAGGAATTAGAAGTTGCGGAACAATAATTTACCAAGAACTTACTCGATGTACGGCCGCACTTCTGTTAGGTTGGTGAAGATATACAATGAAATGGTCCGCCATTCTTCGACATCCAACGATTTCCCTTTTGAAGCACCGGATGGTGTGAGCTTCCCTTTGAATAGGCTGAGGTTGGATCGACCTTTTTTTGGATTGTCATCATTGTATCGAGGCTTCGGGTTATGCAAATGATGATTTTTGGCTTCGTAGTGTGCTGTCACGAAGTTTGCCGCCTGCTCGGTAATGAATGCCTCGGACATCGATGCTTCAATTCTACGTTTATTTTTACACTTAGCTCGAAGCGTTTTCTGCATCCTCTCAGTTGAGAAGCACCATCAATTTTGAACGCCCCCCCCCAATCTTGCCTCGGTCGGGAGATGCAAAATCAAATGCTGCATTGGATTAAAGAAGCCCGGTGGAAAGATCTTTTGTAATTTGCAGATCAACTCCGGCGCCAACTCTTCCATTTCATCTAGCACGCCAGAAATAGCTCAGCTCTGCCAGTACTAGCCATTCATCCTCAACATCACCGGCATTACCCGCTCAATCCATATGTGCCAATCATGACTCTTGAGACCAAATATTTTCAATTTCTCAAGACTCGCTCCCCTCTTTAGATTCGCAGCATACCCATCGGGGAACATCAACCGCATTTTCACCCACAATAGCATTTCCCTCATAGCTAGACTTTGAAGATTGAACCATGCCTTTGGCTTCGCTATGCTTTGCTTTCCTTTCCGTTGTCGCAAGTTTTGTAACAGTCTATCACATAGAGCCTCCAGGTCGATTCTAGCCTTACGATTATCTTTTGACTTCCCCTCTATGCCGAACAATGTACCAAAAATGGCCTCCGCAATATTCTTTTCGGTGTGCATCATGTCGATGTTGTGTGGGCAAAGGAGGTCTTTAAAGTAAGGCAGATCCCACAAACATGACTTGTGAGTCCAGGCGTGTTCCGTATTATACCCTTTGAAATACCCTGGATGTTTAGGATCCAGCTCGAGAGCGTTTATCTGATCCAGGATCTGTTGGCCTGTCAACGCAGCTGGTGCAGTGTTTTTGACAACTCTACCTTTGATGAAATTCTTCTTGTCTTTTCTGAACTTATGGTCAGGATCCAGGAATTGTCTATGCATGTCGAAGCAACAATACTTGCGACCAGCCTGCAGCCAACGAAACTGAAGAGTTTCCTTGCATGTGATGCATGGGAACCTTCCATGCACACACCAGCCAGAGAATAGCACATACGCCGGATAATCATGCGTCGAGTACATGTACCACAAATGCATTTTGAAATTTGTTTTGGTAGCGGCGTCGTAGGTCTTGAACCCATTATCCCAGGCTTCTTGCAACTCATCCTTACGCGGCTGCATGTACACATTCATATTCTTCCCCGGATAGTTGGGCCCTGGAATTATGAAAGTCAGGAAAATGTTCTTTCTTTTCATAATCTCTCCGGGTGGGAAATTGAGTGGAATGACAAATACAGGCCAACAACTGTATTTTGTTGCCGTCATACCATACACATTGAACCCATCCGTGCTGATGGCAACTCTTGGATGCCTTGGATCTTCCAATTTATCCTTATGTAATGCATCGAAGTGCCTCCACGCAAAACCATCTGAAGTGTGTACCAGCATCTTGTTCCCATCCGCATCTAGTTCGGTTCTTTTGCCCAATTTGTGCCATGTCATCTGTCTGGCCGTCTCTTCGACCATGAAAAGACGTTGAAGTCTTGGTACGATTGGCAGATACCGAAGAACACTAATGGGGATTTTGGTCTGATTCTTCTCACCCATACCGTTGTCTACCACAATATACCTGGAAGAATTGCAAATGGGGCAATAGTTCAAGGCCGCATACTCAAGCCTAAATAAGGCACATCCATTCTCACAGGAATGTATCTTCTCATAGGGCATCTTAAGTACACGAAGGATTTTCTTTGACTGGTACAGGTTTGCAGGCAGTACATGGCCTTCGGGTAGAAAGCGTCCAAATATCGTCATCATCGCGTCGTAGCATTCTCTGCCTAGGTTGAATTGAGCCTTTAGAGCCATTACTTGCGCGATGGCATCCAGCTGACAAAGCTCAGTCTGCTCGTGGAGAGGACGTTTTGAAGACTCCAACATTTCATAGAAGGCCTTTGCAGATTCCTCCATCTCATCGTCTGAATCTCGAGCATCATCAAAGTCTTGCACCATGTCTTCGATCCCCGTACCATGCTCGTCGGTGCGACGACGAATCACCTCAGCCCTGGCACGTTGGTCAGACTCACCATGAAAAGTCCAAACCGTATAATTAGGTGTAAAACCCCACTTCTGCAGGTGTTTACCCATTTCAAACTCTGTCTACTTTTTCCAGTTGTCGCAGTTGGGACAGGGGCACCATGTTTTTTGTTGGCCATTTGCAAATGCAGCTCTCACAAACCCCCTGGTTTTTGTTAACCATTCATTGGTCATGTCTTTCTGACTAGGGTGACCAGTGTACATCCAAGCACGATCACTCATGTTGCCTAGCTACCTATGGGCGCAGAAGAAATAAATTAATATATAATTCATCACCTATATTCATCCGCTAATCAAGTTTGTCACTTTTATTACGTCCATGCAACCTACACGCTAATAGGTAAAGATAGGTCCTAATCCCACCCGAGTATGTGTAGATTGGGTTCGTTTTCCCATGCTCTGCTCCAGATGCGGTACAGAATTTCGGCAGCACCTCCTCGCTTTTCTCCTAATACACGTCTCGGCAATAAGCAGAGAGGATGTGTACCCGGAGAACAACAGGGAGGCACTAAGGAAATTCCGTATCTCGTGCGGAGCACAACATACGGGAAAACGAACCCAATCTACACATACTCGGGCTGTCCATGGATAACGTTGGACAGTTCAAAAGAATCACGGTTATAAATATGCAAATGTATGCATATTTATAGATGTAACCCTTTCGAACGGGAGACGCATAGTGTTCACGCATACTGATGATTCAATCTACCTACAACTAACAAGTTTCATCGGCATGAAGATCGGAACAGAGCAAATGAAGGGGCGGGAGGAGATGTCATCTGTGCTCACCCACGAACGCAAGGGCGGAGCTCGTCGAACGCACGGGGAGGTCGTCGAACACCAAACCCTCGCAGCGACAAAACAACTGCACATTTAAATCCAGCCAATGAACACAGATATATATATGATGTTTTACATAACAAAATCGGAAATTATATGAACTAACTCATAATTCACACATATATGACCCCATCGGACTCTGGAAGGCCGAAGAGCACCCTTTCGGTCAACAGGAGGCAGAATAATGCGTGTGTGACTGTCGGTTCATCGAGGCTTTCCTTAAGTAACTCTCATATCTCATGGTGTGTTGGTGCGCTCTCTCTCACACTGATATGGTGGTGTATATATGTTTGTGGACACTCTCTCACAGTAATAGTTCGACTGCTGGTGATGGACGCCTCTTCTCTCCTCTTCTTGCGCAATATATCGACGAGTATATCGCACACAAGAGAAAAAAGAAGAGGCGCCCCCCACGACAACAGTCGGGATTCCTCCATCAAGAACACACATGAAAGTTATTTAAGGAAAGCCTTGACGGACCGAAAGTCACACACGCATTATACCGATGTACATCGACCCACGATCACTCATCTTGCCTAGCTACTGGGCACACACAAAAGACTGATGATTGAAGACACTTGTAGCTGGCAAGTTTCATCGGCACAAAGACCGAAACATAGGAAATGATGTTTTGTATAACAAAATCAAAAAATATGTGACCTAACTCATAATTTACAAGCCTACGACCTCCTTCGCCTCGGTGTCAGGGGTTGCGGGTTAGTGGCGTCGGTAGTCAATGTCATCAAGGGTCGGTGGCGTCGGTAGTCAATGTCACCGAGGGTCAGTGGCGTCGGGGGTCGGTGGTGTCCGGGGTCAAGGGTCAGTGGCTTCGGGGGTTAGTGGCATCGGGGGTCGACGGTTAGTGGCGTCGGTGGTCGAGGGTCAGTGGCGTGGGGGGTCGGGGATCAGTGACGTCGGGGGTCAGTGGCATCATGTCGGGGTTTCGAGGTGTCGTGTCTGGGCATCGTGTCGGGGTGGTGGGGTGTCATGTCTGGGCATTTTTTCTTTACTAATAAATAAACCAACTAACCTAAACCTAAACAAACCTAATAAACCAACCTTAACCTAAACCTAAACTAACCTAAACTAACCTAAAACTATAACTAAACTAACCTAAACCTAAACTAACCTAAAACTAAAACTAAACTAACCTAAACTAACCTAAATCAAAAACTAAAATAACCTAAACTCAAACTAACCTAAAACTGAAACTTAACTAACCTAAAAAACAAAACAAAAACTAAACTAACTTAAACTTAAACTAACCTAAATCTTAAGTAACCTAAAAAACAAAACAAAAAACAAAAAAACTCACCTTACGAAGGTCCACGGGGGCGGGGGCTGCTGGGGGAGGGCCGGCCGGGGGTGGGACCGGCCGAAGGTGGGGCGGCCGAGGGCGGGGCCGGCCGGGGGAGGGGGTAGCCGGGGGCTGGAGACGGCGCGGGGATGGCGGCGGCGTGAGGGAGGGCAGCCGGGTTAGGGGCGGCGCGGGGGAGGGCAGCCGGGGGAGGGGCGGCGCGGGGGCTGGCGGCGGCCAGGGGACTGGCGTCGGCGAGAGGAAGGGGCGGCCGTGAGAGGGGCGACACGGGGCTGGCGGCGATGGTCGTAGAGGAGGCGGGAGAGAGTGAGAAAGAGAGGAGTGGGGGTGGGGGACGCCGTTTGTAGTGCATCCCCTTTGCTGTCTGCCCCCCGACGGCAAAGAGGGACAGGGCAGACGACAAAGGTGCCCCTCACGGCAAAGACCCCCCCCCCACTTGTACCTGGCAAGGGCCAAGGCTCGGTGGGGCCCACCTTAGCCCTTTGCCGTCTTCCCTAGCCTTCTTTGCCGTGAGTGGGCAGACGGCAAAGAACTGGCACATGGCAAAGACACTGTTCGCCATGTGCCAGATCTTTGCCGTCTGCTTTGGGACAGCGGACGGCAAAGATCATCTTTGCCATGAGTCAGCAGACGGCAAAGGCGTGGCACATGGCAAATAACTGAATTCCAGTAGTGGTTGCATGTTGAGGGCTAGTTATATGATCCAATTATGTTATCATTGTTGAGAGAACTTCCACTAGTGAAAGTATGAACCCTAGGCCTTGTTTCAACGCATTGCAATACCGTTCGTGCTCACTTTTACTATTAATTACCTTGCTATTTTTATATTTTCAGATTACAAAAACCTATATCTATCATCCATATTGCACTTGTATCACCATCTCTTCGCCGAACTAGTGCACCTATACAACTTACCATTGTATTGGGTGTGTTGGGGACACAAGAGACTCCTTGTTATTTGGTTGCAGGGTTGCTTGAGAGAGACCATATTCATCCTACGCCTCCCACGGATTGATAAACCTTAGGTCACCCACTTGAGGGAAAATTTCTACTGTCCTGCAAACCTCTGCACTTGGAGGCCCAACAACGTCTACAAGGACAAGGTTGCGTAGTAGACATCAAGCTCTTTTCTGGCGCCGTTGCCGGGGAGGTTAGCACTTGAAGGTATATCTTTAGATCTTGCAATCAAATCTTTTAGTTTCTTGTTTTATCACTAGTTTAGTTTTATAAAAGAAAACTACAAAAAAATGGAATTAAGGTTACCTCATATGCTTCATCTTTTTAATGTCTTTCGTGAAAATGATGGAAAAGAAAATTGTTCTCAAATGCTAGAAGAAGAATTACATAGGATGCTTGGCATAAAATATGTGAATGATGAGCATGATTGCAATGTTGTGAGTATGAATACTTTGAATATCCATGATTCTAATGATATGCAAAGCTACAAGCTTGGGGATGCTATGTTTGATGAAGATGATCTTTTTAGCCCCCCAAGTTTTGATGAGCAAAACTATTATGATTATGACATGCCTCCTATCTATGATGATTATTGTGATGACACATATGCTATAAATATTAATGGTAACCATGAAACTTTTCATCATGATTTTAATATTCAAAATGGTTATGTCAATCAAGTATGTCATGATAGTTATTTTGTGGAGTTTGCTCCCACTATTTGGAATGAGAAGAAAACTGCTTATGAGGAGAGTGAAAAATTTTCTATGCTTGTGCATCATCAAAATAATGATTTATGTGCTGGTTATATTGTGGAATTCATTCATGATGCTACTGAAAATTATTGTGAGAGAGGATCATATGCTTCTACATATTGCAATAATGTCAAGTTTCCTCTCTATGTGTTGAAATTTTTGAAGCTATGCTTGCTTTGCCTTCCTATGCTAGATGATTCTTGATCCAATAAGTTTTTTGTTCACAAAATGCCTATTCATAGGAAGTGGTTTTGACTTAAATGTGCTTGTGATATGCCTCATGATGCTTCCATTATGTTTCAATCATTATCTTTTATGTGAGCATCATTGAAATCATCATGCCTAGGTTCAAAGGCATTAAAGAAAAGTGCTTGTTGGGAGACAACCCAATATGTATCCTTAATGTTTTTGTGTGTTCACATTATTAGTCTACTGTACTAATCATGTTTTATAGCTTTTATTTAAATAAAGTGCCAAGTAAAGCGTTTATGATTAGTTTGGGTGATAGTTGTTTGATCATGCTGAAAAAGACAGAGACTTTGTGCTCACGAAAGTATTTTTAGTTTTTATACAGATAGAGATTTTGAGTTGATTATTTTTTCTGATGATTTATATAAAAATTTCCTTAACTTTCATAATTTTTTCAGAATTTTTGGAGGAGCATAAGTATGCTTATCATTCAGATCATTACAGACTGTTCTGTTCTTGACAGATTCTGTTTTCAATGCATAGTTTGCCTGTTTTAGTGTTTCCATAGATTGTATTAAGTGATATAAATTGTGGAAATGATAATATACCATATTAATTATGTGGGAACATTTATGAATCTTGTCTTGATAGTAGCCAAATGAATTATTTGTCTTTATTATACTAACACATCTCACGAAGTTCCGTTAAGTTTTGTGTTGTGAAGTTTTCAAGTTTTGGGTAAAGTTCGGATGGACAACGGAACAAGGAGTGGAAATAGCCTAAGATTGGGGATTACCAAGGCATCCCAAGACATATTCAAGGACACCAAAGAGACTAAGCTCGGGGATGCCCCGGGAAGGCATCCCCTCTTTCATCTTCAATCCATCGGTAACTTTACTCGGGGCTATATTTTTATTCACCACATGATATGTGTTTTGCTTGGAGCGTCATTATCTTTTATTAGTATTTAATTGCTGTTATTTATATTAATTTTAATGTTTTTCATCATTTAGTTCAATAAAAATGTCAAGGATAGCCTTTACCATGCTTAATTTGCAAGTATAGGAGTTGCTGTTCCAAAACAGAAAGTTTGCTTGTAGTGCAAAAATTCCGCAGAATTTAATGTACATCAGAATAACTTGAAATTTGGACACAGTATGATATTGTAAATTCCATACAGCGTGGAATTGTTTCAGATTTTTTGGAGTTAATTAAGTATGTATCTTGCTGCATTCTTCACAGACTGTTCTGTGTAGGCAGATTGCTGTTATGGTTGCATTGTTCGCATATGTTTGCTTGTTTAATGATTCCATTTGATGATGGGAGTCTTAATTATGCAGAGGAATTTAGTATGCAATGTGAAATAATAATTTTATTAATTTGATACAGTAGAGTATGATAAAGTTTTGCATTGATTTATACTAATCTATCTCACGAGTTTTTGTTGAGTTTTGTGTGGATGAAGTTTTTAAGATTTCAGAAACCACCATATGAGAGGAATTAAGGAGACACAAAATCTCAAGCTTGGGGATTCCCAAGGCACCCCAATCCATATTTTAAGAAGTCTCAAGCATCTAATCTTGGGGATGCCCGGGTTGGCATCCCACCTTTCTTCTTCAACAATTATCGGTTATTATCGGTTAAACCTGAGTTTTTGCTTCTTCACATGGTTCGTGCTATCCTTGGAGTGTCATTTTACTTTGTTTGAATAAGGTACTTAGGATCTGAAATTATTAGATGGGAGAGTCTTCACATAGCCAAATAATTATTCAACTACTCATTGATCTTCACTTATATCTTGTGGAGTAGTTTGTCTTTTGCTCTAGCGCTTCACTTATATCCTTACAGAGCATTGCAATGTTTATATTCTAGAGAAATTGATGAACTCTCATACTTCACTTATATCATTTTGAGAGTCTTAAACAGCATGGTAATTCGCTTAGGTTATGAAACTAGTCCTAATATGATAGGCATCCAAAAGGGATATAATAAAAACTTTCATATTCAAGTGCATTGAGTAGCAAGAGAAGTTTGATTCCTTGCATCTAGTTTTAAGACATGGAGATGGTGATATTAGAGTCATGTTAGTAAAGTGTTGTGAATCTAGAAATACTTGTTTTGAAGTTTCTGATTCCCGTAGCATGCACGTATGGTGAACAGCTATGTTAGGAAGTCGGAGCATGATGTTTTTATTGATTGTCATCCTTTGTGTGGCGGTCAGGATCGCGCAATGGTTAACTCCTACCAACCCTTCCCCTAGGAGTATGCATTTAGAAGTTTGTTTCGATTACTAATAAAACTTTTGCAATAAGTATATGAGTTCTTCATGACTAATGTGAGTCCATGGTATAGATGCACTTTCACCCTTCCATCATTTCCACCCTCTCTAGTGCCACGCAACTCTTGCCGGTGCATAAACCCACCATATGCCTTCCTCAAAACAGCCATCATACCTACCTATTATGGCATTTTCATAGCCATTCCGAGATATATTTCCATTCAACTTCCACCGTCCCATTTATTATGACACGCACCATTATTGTCATATTGCTCTGCATGATCATGTAGTTAACATTGTATTTGTGGCAAAGCCACCGTTCATATCTTTCATACATGTCACTCATGAGTCATTGCACATCCCGGTACACTGCTGGAGGCATTCATATAGAGTCATATCTTTTGTTCTAAGTTTTGAGTTGTAAGTAAATAAAAGTGTGATGATCATCATTATTAGAGCATTGTCCCATGTGAGGAAATAAAAGAGGCCAAAGATGCCCACCAAAAAAATAATAATAAAAAAAGAGAGGCCAAAGAGCCCAAACAAAAAAAATGAGAGAAAAAGAGTGAAGGGACAATGCTACTATATTTTCCACACTTGTGCTTCAAATAGCACCATGTTCTTCATGACAGAGAGTCTCTTGTTTTGTCACTTTCATATGCTAATGGGAATTTTCATTATATAACTTGGCTTGTATATTCCAATGATGGGCTTCCTCAAATTTCCCTAGGTCTTCGTGAGCAAGCAAGTTGGATGCACAACCACTTAGTTTATTTTGAGCTTTCATACACTTATAGCTCTAGTGCATCCGTTGCATGGCAATCCCTACTCATTCACAATTATATCTATTAATGGGCATCTCCATAGCCCGTTGATACGCCAAGTTGATGTGACCATCTCCTCCTTTTTGCCTGACAACCTCCACCATATTCTATTCGACTTATAGTGCTATATCCATGGCTCACGCTCATGTATTGCGTTAGAGTTGAAAAAGTTTGAAAAAGTAAAAGTGTGAAAACAATTGCTTGACCAATACCGGGGTTGTTCATGATTTAGATTCATTGTGTGAGGAAGATGGAGCATAGCCAGACTATATGATTTTGTAGGGATAACTTTCTTTGGCCATGTTATTTCGAAAGTTCATGATTACTTTGCTAGCATGCTTGAAGTATTATTGTTTTCATGTCAATATTAAACTTTTGTTTTGAATATTACGGATCTGAACCTTCATGCCACAATAAAGAAGATTATAAGAATAAATATGCTAGGTAGCATTCCACATCAAAAATTCTGTTTTTATCACTTCCCTACTCGAGGACGAGTAGGAGTTAAGCTTGGGGATGCTTGATACGTCTCCAACGTATCTATAATTTTTGATTGTTCCATGCTATTATATTATCAACTTTGGATGTTTTATATGCATGAATATGCTATTTATATTATTTTTGGGGCTAACTTATTAACTCAGTGCCCAGTGCCAGTTTCTGTTTTTTCCGTGTTTTTGACCTTTTTCAGATAGGAATATCAAACGGAGTCCAAACGGAATAAAACTTTCACGATGATTTTTTTGGGACCAAAAGACACTTCCAAAGCTTTGGAAGAAGGCCAGAAGAGCCACGAGGGAGTCACGAGCCCGCGAGGCCCGACCTACCCCCCCCCCCCCCCGCTAGGGGCTAGCGGGCTCGTGACCTCCTCGTGCGCCCAACTGACGTAAATCCACCGCCATAAATTCCTATAAATATAGAAACCACCAAAAAGAAACCTAGATCGGGAGTTCCGCCGCCGCAAACCTACAGAGCCACCGAAAACCAATCGGGAGCCCGTTCCGGCACCCTGCCGGAGGGGGAATTCATCTCTAGTGGCCATCTTCATCATCCCGGCGATCTCCATGACGAGGAGGGAGTAGTTCACCCTCGGGGCTGAGGGTATGTACCAGTAGCTATGTGTTTGATCTTTCTCTCTCTCGTGTTCTTGAGATGTCTTGACCTCGATGTACCACGGGCTTTGCTACTATAGTTGGATCTTATGATGTTCTTCCCCCTCTCCCTTCTTGTAATGAATTGAGTTTTCCCTTTGAAGTTATCTTATCAGATTGAGTCTTTAATAACACTTGATGTATGTCTTCCATGTGTCTATCTGTGGTAACAATGGGATATTCATGTGAGTACTTGATGTATGTTTTGGTGATCAACTTGCGGGTTTGTGACCTCGGGAACCTATGCATAGGGGTTGGCACACGTTTTGACTCTCCGGTAGAAACTTTGGGACACTCTTTGAAGTTCTATTTGTTGGTTGAATAGATGATTTTGAGATTGTGTGATACATGTCATATAATATTACCCACGGATACTTGTGGTGACAATGGAGTATCTAGGTGACATTAGGGTTTTGGTTGATATGTGTCTTAAGGTGTTATTCTAGTACGAACTCTAGGATAGATTGAAAGGAAAGAATAGCTTCGTGTTATTTTACTACGGACTCTTGAATAGATCGATCAGAAAGAATAACTTCATGGAGGTTTCGTACTCGACAATAATCTCTTTGTTTGTTCTCCGCTATTAGTTACTTTGGAGTGACTCTTTGTTGCACGTTGAGGGCTAGTTATATGATCCAATTATGTTATCATTGTTGAGAGAACTTCCACTAGTGAAAGTATGAACCCTAGGCCTTGTTTCCACGCATTGCAATACCGTTCGTGCTCACTTTTACCATTAATTACCTTGCTGTTTTTATATTTTCAGATTACAAAAACCTATATCTATCATCCATATTGCACTTGTATCACCATCTCTTTGCCGAACTAGTGCACCTATACAACTTACCATTGTATTGGGTGTGTTGGGGACACAAGAGACTCATTGTTATTTGGTTGCAGGGTTGCTTGAGAGAGACCATCTTCATCCTACGTCTCCCGCGGATTGATAAACCTTAGGTCACCCACTTGAGGGAAAATTTCTACTGTCCTACAAACCTCTGCACTTGGAGGCCCAACAACGTCTACAAGGAGAAGGTTGCGTAGTAGACATTAGATATCACTCTCATTGAATCTACGAAAATAATTTACCTCTACTACCTGTGTCGGGTTATCAAGACCATGTATCTCTTCAATAGGTGGTAGATTCTTAACGTCTTTAGATTTAATACCTTTCTCTTGCATAGATTTCTTTGCTTCTTGCATACCTTCAGGACTGAGGAATAGAATACCTCTTTTGTTTGGAGTGGGCTTCGGAGGTGGTTCGGGAATAGTCCAAGCATTATCATTTCTCAAGGTATTATTCAATAGAATTTCAGCTTGTTCCACAGTTCGTTCCCTGAAAACACAGCCAGCACAACTGTCTAGGTGGTCCCTAGAAGCATTGGTTAGTCCATTATAAAAGATATCAAGTATTTCATTTTTCTTAAGAGGGTGATTAGGCAAAGCATTAAGTAACTTGACAAGCCTCCCCCAAGCTTGTGGGAGACTCTCTTCTTCAATTTGCACAAAGTTATATATATCCTGCAAGGCAGCTTGTTTCTTATGGGCAGGAAAATATTTCTCAGAGAAGTAGTATACCATATCCTAGGGACTACGCACACAACCAGGAGCAAGAGAAGTAAACCAAGTTTTAGCATCACCCTTTAGTGAGAAAGGAAACAACTTAAGGATATAGTAATAGCGAATTTTTTCCTCATTAGTGAATAGGGTGGCAATATCATTCTGTTTACTAAGATGTGCTACAACAGTTTCAGATTCATAGCCATGAAAAGGATCAGATTCAACCAAAGTGATTAACTCGGGATCGACAAAGAACTCATAATCCTTATCAATAACAAAGATAGGTGAAGTAGCAAACATAGGATCATATTTCATTCTAGCATTCAGAGATTTTTCTTTCCACTTGCGTAATAATTTCTACAGATCATAGCTATCCTTACAAGCAAGAAAGTCTTCAGCTACCTCTCCTTCCATAACATAACCCTTAGGTATATTAGGCAATTTATATTTAGGAGGGCTAGGTCTAACAGGTGTAACAGCAGGTTCCATTTCAATAATTTCATCAGTTTCAGAAGTATCATTTGATTCAGTAGTAACTCTAGCAATTTGTGCATTAAGAAATTCACCAAGTGGTATATCATTACCAAGCAAAGAATCATCATATTTATCATGTATAGCAGAAGTAGCATCATCAAGCACAGGCGACATATCAGAATTAATAGCAGGTGGCGGTGTCGCAAATTTACTCATAACAGAAGGTGAATCAAGTGCACAGCTAGATGGCATTTCCTTACTTGTCCTCGTAGTTGAGGGCAGAACTTTAGTTTTTGGATCTCGCAAATTCTTCATAGTGATCAATAGTTACAAATCCCAAGTGACTCAGAGAATAGAGCTATGCTCCCCAGCAACGGCGCCAGAAAAAGGTCTTGATAACCCACAAGTATAGGGGATCGCAATAATTTTCGAGGGTAAAGTATTCAACCCAAATTTATTGATTCGACACAAGGGGAGCCAAAGAATATCCTCGAGTATTAGGAGTTGAGTTGTCAATTCAACCACACCTGAAAGATTTAGTATCTGCAGCAAAGTTTTAGTAGCAAAGTAGTATGATAGAAATAGTAGCAGTAGTGATTTGTGTAGAAGTGTGACAGCAGTAGCGGTAAAGTAACTAAGCAAGGACCAGTATACGAAAAGCTCGTAGGCATGGGATCGGTGATGGATGATTATGTAGGATGGCATTCATCATGTAATAGTTATCACATAGGGTAATATGTAACTAGCTCCAGTTCGTCAATGTAATGTAGGCATGTATTCCGTATATAGTCATACGTGCTTATGGAAAAGAACTTGCATGACATCTTTCGTCCATCCCTCCCGTGGCAGCAGGCTCCTAATGGAAACTAAGGGATATTAAGGTCTCCTTTTAATAGAGTACCAGAACAAAGCATTAACACATGGTGAATACATCGAATCCTCATACTATGGTCATCTCGAGGAGTGGTTCCGGCTATTGTCACTCCGGGGTTGCCGGGTCATAACACATAGTAGGTGACTACAACTTGCAAAATAGGATCAAGAACACACATATATTGATGAAAACATAATAGGTTTAGATCTGAAATCATGGCACTCGGGCCCTAGTGACAAGCATTAAGCATAGCAAAGTAGTAGCAACATCAATCTTAGAACATAGTGGATACTAGGGATCAAACCCTATCAAACCTAACTCGATTACATGATAGATCTCATCCAACTCATCACTGTCCAGCAAGCCTATGATGAGATTACTAACGAACGATGAAGAGCATCATGAAATTGGTGATGGAGGATGGTTGGTGATGACGATGGCTTCGATTTCCACTCTCCGGAGCCCAAAACGGACTCCAGATCTGCCCTCCGGAGGAAGAACAGGTGGTGGCGGCGGCTCCGTATCGTAAAACGCGATTATTTCTTGTGCTTGATTTTTTTCTAGGACAAATAGGGTTATATGGAACTAGAGAGGAGGTTAGAGGGGTCACGTGGGCCCCACGAGCCTGCCAGGCGTGGTATAGGGGGTGGTCGCGGCTCTTGGGCTCGTGGCCCACTGGCTCCTCCCCTCCGGTTGATTCTTTCGCCGGTATTTTTTATATATTCCACAAAAATTCCTCGTCAATTTTCAGGTTATTCCGAGAACTTTTATTTCTGCACAAAAACAACACCATGGTAGTTCTACTGAAAACAGCGTCAGTCCGGGTTAGTTTCATTCAAATCATGCAAATTAGAGTCCAAAACAAGGAAAAGAGTTTGGAAAAGTAGATACGTTGGAGACGTATCACGCACCAACACACCATGAGATATGAGAGTTATTTAAGGAAAGCCTCGACAGACCGGAAGTCACACACACATTAAGTAAGATCCAAAGCGTGCCGTAATTCTTGAACTTTAGGTGGACCATGTCATTGTTCTTTATATGGAATGGGTTGACTTTAGGTCTGTTTTGGCTACTTGTGTGTCTTTCACTCACGGAGAGTGTCTGATGACCCACAAGTATAGGGGATCTATCTTAGTCCTTTTGATAAGTAAGAATGTCGAACCCAACGAGGAGCAGAAGGAAATGATAAGCGGTTTTCAGTAAGGTATTCTCCGCAAGTACTGAAATAGTCGGTAACAGATAGTTGTATGATATAATAATTTGTAACGGGTAGCAAGTAACAATAGTAAGAAAGGTGCAGCAATATGGCCCAATCCCTTTTGTAGCAAGGGACAAGCCTGAACAAACTCTTATATAAAGTAAAGTGCTCCCGAGGGCACATGGGAATTACTGTCAAGCTAGTTTTCATCATGTTCATATGATTCGCATTCGCTACTTTGATAGTTTTATATGTGGGTGGACCGGTGCTAGGGTGCTGTCCTTATTTGGACAAACATCCCACTTATGATTAACCCCTCTCGCAAGCATCCGCAACTACGAAAGAAGAATTAAGACAAAGTCTAACCATAGCATTAAACTAGTGGATCCAAATCAGCCCCTTACGACGCAACGCATAAACTAGGGTTTAAGCTTCTGTCACTCTAGCAACCCATCATCTACTTATTACATCCCAATGCCTTCCTCTAGGCCCAAATAATGGTGAAGTGTCATGTAGTCGACGTTCACATAACACCACTAGAGGAGAGACAACATACAACGCATCAAAATATCGAACGAATACCAAATTCACATGACTACTATTAACAAGACTTATCCCATGTCCTCAGGAACAAATGTAACTACTCACAAAGCATATTTATGTTCATGATCAGAGAGGTATTGAATATCATTAAGGATCTGAACATATGATCTTCCACCAAGTACACCAACTAGCATCAACTACAATAAGCAATTAACACTACTAGCAACCTTACAAGTACCAATCGAAGTTGCGAGACGGAGATTGGATACAAGAGATGAACTAGGGTTTGGAGCTGAGATGGTGCTGATGAAGAATTTGATGGAGATGAGTCCCCTCCGATGAGAGGAGTGTTGGTGATGTCAATGGCGACGATTTCCCTCTCCGGGAGAGAAGTTTCCCTGGCAGAACAACCCTACCGGAGCTCTAGATTGGTTCTGCTCAAGTTCCGCCTCGTGGCGGCGGCGTCTCCTCCCGAAAGCTCTATATTGATTTTTTTTCTCGGACGAAACCCTTCATATAGGAGAAGATGGGGGCGAGAGGAGCTGCGAGGGGCCCACGAGCCTAGGAAGCGCGACCAGGGGGGTAGGCCGCGCCTGGCAGACTCGTGACCTCCTGGCTGCTCCTCTCTGGTATATCTTCGGCCCAGTCTTTTTTATATATTCCAAAATAATTCCTCGTTGATTTTCACGGCTTTTGGAGTTGTGCAGAATATACATCTCAAACTTGCTCCTTTTCCAACCCAGAATTCTAGCTGCCGGCATTCTCCCTCTTTAGGTAAACCTTGTAAAATAAGAGAGAAAAGGCATGAGTATTGTACCATAATGTGTAATAACAACTCATAATGCGATAAATATCAATATAAAAGTATGATGCAAAATGGACGTATCAACTCCCCCAAGCTTAGACATCGCTTGTCCTCAAACGGAAGCCGAGATCGATAATATGCCCACATGTTTAGAGATAGAGGTGTCGATAAAATAAAATACGGACATGCAAGCATCATGATCATATTTAGAACAGCAATATTGTCATATAATCCCTTATGCTAAAGTGACAATTTATTCACAATGTAAAGCACGCATCAAGAACCTTATTGAGAATTGACAACCAATAGTCTTTAGTCATTGAAGAAATTGCAATTTATGATAACATAGGAAAGAGTCAAATAAGAGCTTGTAAAGCAAATCCACATACTCAATCATATTTTAGTCTTCTACAATTGCTAACACTCACGCGGTACTCACGAGATCAAAGTTTCAGTTGGACAAAGAGGAAGATGGGGGCTTATAGTTTCGCCTCCCAACTATTTACCTCAAGGGTAATGTCAACAATAATAATTCATGATTACTTACTTCCAAGTTGCGATATGAATATAGATCTTTCTCTAGCACATGACGCTTGCCAAGATGATGGCAAAATAAGGAATTGGTGACGATCACCATGACTCTTTTAAAGATAAAAAGTAAAGGTACAAGATAGGCCCTTCGTAGAGGGAAGCAGAGGTTTTTATGTGCTTCTAAGGTTTGGATATGTGATCTCTTAATGTGAAGGAACATCACTTTATATTGCCTCCTGTGATAAAGTGCTTTATTATGTAGTCTGTCACTTTTATGTCTTCCTCATCACAGGTTCGTATAAAGCTTATTTTCCACACACTAATAGATCATACATATTTAGGGAGAAATTTTTATTGCTTGCACCGATGACAACTTACTTGAAGGATCTTATTCAATCCATAGGTAGGTATGGTGGACTCTCATGGCAAAACTGGGTTGAGGGTTTTAGGAATGCACAAGTAGTATCTCTACTTAGTTCGGAAGTTTTGGCTAATATCAGATGGAAGCAAGAGTCACATGCTAAAGGATCCATAATCATATAACATTGTTTGAAACCAGGCAAACATGATTCATTATGTTGTCTTCCTTGTCCAACATCTACTTCTTAGCATGTAATAGTTTAATGACTGTTCACAATTAGATGGTGTCAGAGATGATATATTTATATGTGAACCTCTCTTTCTTTATTACTTCCTATTAATTGCAATAATGACCAAGGTCTACGTTTGTCTACCCACAACAAGTTTCAGTCAACATTCTTTTTATATGTGAAGCCATCACTTCCCATAAGATCATCACATGATCTTTCATGCTTTTGTTCTCTTATTATTATTTTCTTTAGATCATGGCAAGAAGCAAAGCCCTTAACTAAAACACTCTTTATTATAACTCATGAACTCGATTACATTGTGGGTAACACAAAGCAAAACTCAAGCCTAGATCATACTAAAAACTTTATTCTACTAGATAAAGATATTAGCAAAAGGATCGAACTAATATGAAGGTAAAGGTAAAGGCAAAAGACGTGATGGTGATACGATACCGGGGCAACTCCCCGAAGCTTGGCACAAGCCAAGGGGAGTGCCCATACCCGTGTGTTTAATTGTCTTGCTTCAGAGGTGCTGGTGGTGCAATTGGAGTACCGGTTGGCTTGTTCAAGCTGGCCTTCAGATCCAGTAACTCACTGAGCACGCGCTGAATCATAATGGTGTTGTTCTGGATTTCTTCCAGAAGGTGTTTGTTGGTCGTCCCCCATGAGCTTTCTCCTGCATTACTTTCACTTGGACGGGATATATCCCAATTGGAGGGTATGTGTGTACGTGGTGTATTTTCAACTCCATAGTTATGAATCAAATTGTGAAAGTTCTTCTGATGTAACCTATGTAGCAGCCTCCTGGGAAGGAGCCCTTCTCGTGCTTGCTCAGAGGAATCCCCAACATCTTCCTCCATGTTTGTCTCATCAACTTCTGTTCCTCGAGACTCCATCTGCATCAACCAAGCATCATCGTGCACTTGATTGGAGGCGGAAGACGACATGATGCTTGACCTTCGAAATCCTGACAGAAAACAACTCAAAACGAAAACAGAGGATACTTGCGTGATATGAGGGTCAGACCTTTAGGGAGATTATATAATGAATTTTTACCGACCATAAGGAGTGTTCCGCAAGAAAACGGAGTCCGGGAGACACATGAGGAGCTCATGAGCCCCCCAGGCACGACGGGGGGGTGGGCCCGTGCCTGGCAGGCTCGTGGCCTCCTGGTGCACCTTCCAGACTACCTTAAATTTTTGTATTTTTCTAAATATTCCAAAACAGAGAAAAATTGCTATTGGAAAAGTTTTGGAGTCGGTTTGCTTACCGTATCACATACCTCGTCGTTTTCGGAGTCTGAAACAGGCTGGTAAACATCCCTTTAGTACTCTTCCGGGGTTATGGTATTAATTATATTGCTTTCTACATTTATGGGTGTACCTGAGATATAATGCTTGATTCTTTGCCCATTCACAACTCTTGGCAAAGTGCCTTCTGCGTTGTTGATTTCGATGGCACCGGAATGATATACTTCCTTGAAAATGTAAGGACCTTCCCATTTAGAGAGAAGTTTGCCTGCAAAAAATCTTAAACGAGAATTGTATAGCAAGACATAATCACCTACATTGAACTCACGTTTTTGTATCCTTTTATCATGCCACCTTTTAACTTTCTCTTTAAACAACTTAGCATTTTCAAATGCCTGAGTTGTCCATTCATCAAGTGAGCTAATATCAAATAACCTCTTCTCACCAACAAGTTTGAAATCAAAGTTGAGTTCTTTGATTTCCCAATAAGCCTTATGCTCTAGCTCAAGAGGTAAATGATATGCTTTAACGTAAACCATTTTATACGGAGACATGCCCATGGGATTCTTATAAGCAGTTCTATAAGCCCACAGTGCATCATCAAGTTTTTTAGACCAATTCTTTCTAGACCTATTAACAGTCTTTTGCAGTATTAATTTAATTTCTCTATTACTTAATTCTACTTGACCACTAGACTGAGGATGATAAGGAGATGCGATTCTATGGTTGACATCATACTTAGCAAGCATCTTACGGAAAGCACCATGAATAAAATATGAACCACCATTAGTCATTAAATATCTAGGGACTCCAAATCAAGGGAAAATAACTTCTTTAAGCATCTTAATAGAGGTGTTGTGATCAACACTACTAGTTGGAATAGCTTCTACCGACTTAGTAACGTAATCAACAACAACTAAAATATGAGTATACCCATTGGACTTTGGAAAAGGTCCCATATAATCAAAACCCCAAACATCAAATGGTTCAATAACAAGTGAGTAATTCATAGGCATTTCTTGACGTTTACTAATATTACCCATCCTTTGACATTCATTATAAGACAAGACAAACTTACGAGCATCCTTAAAGAGATTTGGCCAATAAAAACCGGATTGCAATACCTTGTGTGCAGTTCTATCTCCAGCATCGTGTCCTCCGTAAGCCTCGGAGTGGCACTTCTATACGATATGTCCCTGTTCATGCTCACGTACACAACATCTAATAACACCATCTACTCCTTCCTTATACAGGTGAGGATCATCCCAAAAGTAATGTCTCAAATCATAAAAGAACTTTTTCTTTTGTTGGTACGTGAAACTAGGTGGTATATATTTAGCAACAATATAATTAGCATAGTCAGCATACCATGGTGTACTGCGTGAAGCATTGATAACATTCAATTGTTCATCAGGAAAGCTATCATCAATAGGTTGTGGGTCATCAAGAACATTCTCTAACCTAGACAAGTTATCTGCTACGGAGTTCTCGGCACCCTTCCTATCAACGATATGCAAATCAAATTCTTGTAGCAAGAGATCCCATCTAATAAGTCTAGGTTTAGCATCTCTCTTTTCCATGAGATATTTAATAGCAGCATGATCAGTGTGAATAGTAACTTTAGAATCAACAATATAAGGTCTGAACTTATCACATGCAAACACAACTGCTAAAAATTCTTTTTCAGTAGGAGCATAATTTCTTTGGGCAATGTATAGAGTTTTACTAGCATAATGAATAACATTCAATTTCTTATCAACACTTTGTCCTAGGACAGCACCAACAACATAGTCACTAGCATCACACATAATTTCAAAAGGTAGGTTCCAATCAGGTGGTTGAACAATAGGTGTAGTTATCAAGGCCTTCTTGAGTATTTCAAATGCTTCTTCACAATCATCATCGAAAACAAATGGAATATCTTTTTGCAAGAGATTAGTGAGAGGCCTAAAAATCTTAGAGAAGTATTTAATGAACCTTCTATAAAAAACAGCATGACCAAGGAAACTTCTTATACCTTTAACGTTTGTGGGGCATGGCATTTTCTCAATGGCATCAACTTTAGCCTTATCAACTTCAATACCTTTTTCAGAAATTTTATGTCCCAAGACAATGCCTTCATTAACCATAAATTGGCACTTCTCCCAATTCAAGACAAGGTTAGTATCTTCACATCTCTGCAAAACTCGATCAAGGTTGCTCAAGAAATCATCAAAAGAAGATCCGTAAATGGAGAAATCATCCATGAAAACCTCAACAATCTTCACACAAAAGTCAGAGAATATAGCCATCATACATCTTTCAAAGGTAGCGGGTGCATTACATAAACCAAAAGGCATACGTCTATAAGCAAAGGTACCGAAAGGGCAAGTAAAAGTGGTTTTCTCCTGATCAGATTGTGAAACAGGTATTTGGGAGAAACCAGAATAACCATCTAGAAAGCAAAAGTGTGTATGTTTAGACAATCTTTCTAGCATTTGATCAATGAAAGGTAGATGGTAATGATATTTCTTAGTAGCTTTATTTAGTTTCCTAAAATCAATTACCATCCTATAGCCGGTAACAATTCTTTGTGGGATCAATTCATCTTTATCATTAGGAACAACGGTAAATGATACAATGCACCGGACTTACCCAATCACTATGAGTCACGGGGTAAATAATACCTGCTTCAAGGAGCTTTAGTATTTCTTTTCTTACCACCTCTTTCATCTTAGGATTCAGTCTTCATTGAGGATCGACAACTGGTTTGGAATCAGGATCAGTTTTAATTTTATGCTGGCGTAGAGTGGGACTAATGACCTTAAGATCATCAAGAGTATATCCAATAGCAGCACAGTGCTTCCTCAGAGTTTTCAATAATTTCTTTTCTTCATGCTCTGAAAGGTTAGCACTAATAATAACAGGATATATCTCTTTTTCATCAAGATAAGCATACTTAAGAGTATCAGGTAATTGTTTAAGCTGAAACACATGATCACCCTTTGGTGGAGGTGGATCTCCAAGTAATTCAACAGGCAAATTAGTCTTAAGGATAGGACATTGTTCAAAGATAATTCTATCTATCTCATTCCTCTCATCCATATAATTCAAAGGATCAGTAGGAGGCACAACAATAGAAGTAAGAGCAATAATTTCATCCTTACTAGACAATTCTTTTTCATGAGGTTGTCTACTAAACTTAGAAAAATTAAATTCATGTGACACACCTCCAAAACCAATAGTAACAGTTTGTTTCTCACAATCAATTTGAGCATTAACAGCATTGAGAAAAGGTCTACCAAATATGATGGGACAAAAGCTATCTTGTGTCGTAGCAAGAATGAGAAAATCAGTAGGATACTTAGTTTTACCACACAAGACTTCAACATCTCTAACAATTCCCACAGGGCAGATAGTATCTCTATTAGCAAGTTTAATAGTAACATCAATAAATTCCATCTCGGTAGGTGCAATCTCATCTTTAATTTCATTATATAAAGATTGAGGTATTGCATTAACACTAGCACCCACGTCACATAAACCATGATAACAATGATCTCCTATCTTAACGGAAACAACACGCATGCCGACTACATGTTTATGTTTATCTCCAGTATGAGGGTTAGCAATTCTAGCAGAAGCTTCAAAGAATTGAATAACATGCCCTTCAACATTGTCGGTCAAGAGATCTTTAATAATAGAAATACTAGGTTCAACTTTAATTTGCTCAGGGGGTGTAGGTGTTCTAATGTAGCCCTTACGTATCACAGTTGAAGCTTTAGAATGATCCTTTATTCTAACAGGGAAAGGTGGTTTCTCAATGTATGCAGTAGGAACAATAGAATCACTATAAGCAATTACTTTCTCTTCAACTAGAACAGGTTTAGCTACATTAACTTCTATGTGAGGATGATATTTAAACCACTTCTCCTTAGGGAGATTGACATGAGTAGCAAATGATTCACATAAAGAAGCTACGATCTCAGAGTCAAGTCCATGTTTAGCGCTAAAATCACGAAAAGTATTTGTTTCTACAAAAGATTGAACGCAATCGAACTTAAGATTCATACCTGACTCCTTACCTTCATCAAACTCCCAATCTTCAGAATTGAGTTTAACTCTTTCCAATAAATCCCATCTGAAGCCAATATCTCTTTTCATGAAAGAACCAATACAAGAAGTGTCTAGCATAGTGCGATTGTCATGAGAAAGCCGAGCATAAAAGTTCATAATAATAATTTCCCTGGGGAGCTCTTGGTTGGGGCATGAATATAACATTGACTTAAGCCTCCCCCAAGCTTGAGCGATACTTTCTCAGTCACGAGGCCAAAAGTTATAGATATAATTCCGATCATGATGTACCAAATGCATAGGATAAAACTTTTGATGAAATTCCAACTTCAATTGTATGTAGTTCCATGATCCAGTATCGTCACATAGCCTATACCATGTTAATTCTCTATCCCTCAAAGATAAGGGAAAGACCTTCTTCCTGACCTCATCCTCGGGCAAACCTGCAAGCTTAAATAAACCACAAACTTCATCTACATAGATTAGATGCAAGTCGGGACGTGATGTTCCATCTCCTGTAAAAGGATTAACCAACAGTTTTTCTAGCATACCCGAAGGAATCTCATAATAAATATTTTCAGTAGGTGAGTAGGTTGAGGAGCAACTCTTCGTTCTTCCGGTCGAGGTGAAGATACCCCGAACAAGCTCTTCAAAGGATTAGTTTCCATAGTGACAAGTGACAATAAATTTCAGCACACTATATAAACGTTTCCTTACAAAATTCCACTTACCAAAGGCGCTTCACTCCCCGCCAACGGCGCCAGAAAAGAGTCTTGATGACCCACAAGTATAGGGGATCTATCGCAGTCCTTTAGATAAGTAAGAGTGTCGAACCCAACGAGGAACAGAAGGAAATGATAAGCGGTTTTCAGTAAGGTATTCTCTGCAAGCACTGAAATAGTCGGTAACAGATAGTTGTATGACATAATAATTTGTAACGGGTAGCAAGTAACAATAGTAACAAAGGTGCAGCAATATGGCCCAATCCCTTTTGTAGCAAGGGACAAGCCTGAACAAACTCTTATATAAAGTAAAGTGCTCCCGAGGACACATGGGAATTACTGTCAAGCTAGTTTTCATCATGTTCATATGATTCGCATTCGCTACTTTGATAGTTTGATATGTGGGTGGACCGGTTCTTGGGTGTTGTCCTTACTTGGACAAACATCCCACTTATGATTAACCCCTCTCGCAAGCATCCGCAACTACGAAAGAAGAATTAAGACAAAGTCTAACCATAGCATTAAACTAGTGGATCCAAATCACCCCGTTACGACGCAACGCATAAACTAGGGTTTAAGCTTCTGTCACTCTAGCAACCCATCATCTACTTATTACATCCCAATGCCTTACTCTAGGCCCAAATAATGGTGAAGTGTCATGTAGTCGATGTTGACATAACACCACTAGAGGAGAGACAACATACAACACATCAAAATATCGAACGAATACCAAATTCACATGACTACTTTTAACAAGACTTATCCCATGTCCTCAGGAACAAACGTAACTACTCACAAATCATGATTATGTTCATGATCAGAGAGGTATTGAATGTCATTAAGGATTTGAACATATGATCTTCCACCAAAAAAACCACCTAGCATCAACTACAATAAGCAATTAACACTACTAGCAAACTTACAAGTACCAATCGGAGTTGCGAGACGGAGATTGGATACAAGAGATGAACTAGGGTTTGGAGATGAGATGGTGCTGATGAAGATGTTTATGGTGTCACCTCCGATGAGAGGAGTGTTGGTGATGACGATGGCGACGATTTCCCTCTCCGGGAGAGAAGTTTCCTCGACAGAACAGCCCTGCCGGAGCTCTAGATTGGTTCTGCTCAAGTTCCGCCTCCTGGCGGTGGCGTCTCCTCCTGAAAGCTCTATATTGATTTTTCTCGGACGAAACCCTTCATATAGGAGAAGATGGGGGCCAGAGGAGCTGCAGGGGGCCCACGAGCCCAGGAGGCGCGGCCAGGGGGTAGGCCATGCCTGGCAGGCTCGTGACCTCCTGGCTGCTCCTCTTTGGTATATCTTTGGCCCAGTATTTTTTATATATTCCAAAATAATTCCTCATTGATTTTCATGGCTTTTGGAGTTGTGGAGAATAGACATCTCAAACTTGCTCCTTTTCCAGCCCAGAATTCCAGCTGCCGGCATTCTCCCTCTTTAGGTAAACCTTGTAAAATAAGAGAAAAAAAGGCATGAGTATTGTCCCATAATGTGTAATAACAACTCATAATGCGATAAATATCAATATAAAAGTATGATGCAAAATGGACGTATCAGTGTCCACCATGTATAAATATGAGAGAGGAAGAATCCCGACTGTTGTCGTGGCGGTCGCTTCTCCTTCGTTCCCGTGTGCTAGAAATTTTGGTGTAATGCACTCGGGGACGAATGGAGGAGCCACCATCACCGACTGTCGCTATATCATAAGGAGTGCCCACCATATACGTGAGATGAGAGTTTATGAAGGAAAGACTCGACATACCTAAAGTAAACCTATTGCATATTGAGTAATAGTGATCTGTGTGTTGACCAGTTTTCTCGTAGTTTCCTTCGATCGATTTTAAATGTTTCAACTATGAACATAGGAAATGTCTGACGACGAATGTGAATTTGGTATGTGCGAATAGTGCGAAGACGAGCGCGTCCTCTGTGACAAGACTTTCCTAGTTGATGGTAGGCGCTTCAGCATCATGCTGGATGAGAACTTCGAAGTGGATACAGTAAGTCACGATGCCAAGTCTTTTTTCGTGAGTAAGCATGACTTCTGCCTCTTTTGCTTCAACTTATAATTAATTTTACTTGTTCACCGTTCTACTAGCGTATCCCCTACCATGGAAGAATTGTTGTCTTGGATAAGATTGGTTTCAATACTAAAAAAGAAATGAAGGTAAAGATAGTTCACTTGAGGACCGAGCATGGTTTTACTTTTGCGGTAAAATTGTACCACGGAGACACCTATTGCTATTTTGTATGCAAAAATTGTCAAGCACTATGCAAGGCTTATGTATTTGAGCCTAATATGCTTATCACCTTTGATATTCGTCCGGAAGATGAAATAGAAGGTAATATCGACATCTGGGTCGATGTGCACACGCCTCCAGTTCTACCATTATGTGAGTTTCTCAACCATATTTATTAAGTAATTTATATTGTTTATTTAAAAATAGTTGACAACTTATTTTCATTCTTCAAAAAATGTATGGAAGATGGTAGACAAAACGTACTACTACAATGATGAAGCAGAATTAACTTATAAGGAGAAAGATCATCTTACCGCATTTCTTAGTCATCTTGAGAATTACAATAGCTATTATCAAACTCCTGCACATTATGGTCAATACGTGCCACTAGTGCATGTGGTGAACTACGGTAACATCCATGGAGATTGCACGGTAAGATTTTAATTCTACTATTATGACATCCATGCACCTTTTGCATAAATTCTTCTAAAACTAAAATACATTGCTAACTACAAAGTTATTACTATGTTTTTCAACGGAAAATCCAGGAGGATTGTGTGCCTCATTTGATGTTTCTGAGAGGTCGCGTTGTTGTTACGAGCTTAGGGCCACCACGGCCAGGTCAGCCTACGCATCACTCCTATCCATACCGGACTAAAACCGATGGAGTCATGACAATTAAAGATTGGAAAAAAATGTATGCTCAATCGTAGAGAGCTACTGGGAAGCAACATTGTGCGCAGGCCAAGACTGGGAGACAGGATGATCTCCGTTCTCCATAATGGAGAGGCAGGGCCTATCTTATTTCATGATATTGTACCTAAGAGAGGGTAGAGTAGGTCCTACGAGATAGGAGTATGTAGGTCCTAGGTACAATGTGTTATTATGTGCTACAATGTGTTAGAGTTGATGATGATGATGATGAGGAGAAGTAGTGATTATGACCAGTGACCAACTTGTGATATGATGTCTCATTGAAGAAAGTGATGATTAAATTGTGTCATATGTTCTATCTATAAGTATAGTATGTTGCGTTGTGACCAAGCATGGAGATAAGAGAGATCACTTCTCTCTATTAGCTATCTAACAAAATATATGAAACCCCTAAATTAACCCTCCAAAACCCTCAAAACTCCCCTCTTTAAAAAAAAACAGCCCTTCAGTTGCTGACACGTGGATGCTCTTTGGTCCCGGTTGGTGTTACCAACCGAGACCAAAGGCCCTCCTACCTGGCCTCGGGGGAGCGGCCACGTGGAGCCCCATCTATCCCGGTTCATAAGTGAACCGGGACTAATGGTCATGGGCTTTAGTCCCGGCCCTTTAGCCGCGGTTCCGGAACCGGGACAAATGGCCCTTACGAACCGGGAAAAATGGGGGGTTTTCCACTAGTGGTGGTAGGAGTTCATCCCGCATCTTCCACATCTAATTTGAAGAAGGGGGTCAATACATATATATGGAAATAAAATAAAAGTGTGAATATTATTGCTTACGCACTTCAAATTGTTTTTTAGAGTAGCCCTGCTCAGGGGTCGTCGCGTTGTAGATGAACTCGCAAACGTAGTATCCACATAAATTAGTCCCGTCTTCCTGCCACACGCACTTTATGAGAAATAGAGTTCAATCAAACTGATAATGAAGCATGATAAATGGTATTGATGAAACTAGAATCAATGGGAGATGCGCAGAACTAGCTAGTAGTACTTACTTTCGGGTGTGTAAATCGCAGCTCCCCGGCAGTGACGGAACAATTGTTGTGAAATCTTTCCAAACAATACCAGACAACAAAAATAATTACTTGATATCAGGAAATGAACACCGATATGATGCGATAATGATCAATTGAACTTAATTCTAGAGAATTTTAGTCATGTTCGCATATTGCTGGGGATCTTTTCGTTTCGAGTCTAGGACGGTTACTAGTCCCCCCTCAACGTGAATCTCTAGCAGAATAAAGTGGAAACTGCGTATGCATGCATAACTCATCAATTACATTACCATAAAGCTCGAGTAATATAAGTGAAACCGAATATGCAGAAGACAGTAACATTCACTTGAAGTTGTAAGGAAAGAGTATTGTCCCTTTGTTTCGATTTTTACGCAACGATTGTAGCAAGTTGTCCTCGGTTTCTTTGGGATAAATTTTAAAATTATGCCCATGTTTGATATCTGGGTTAATGAACCAAATGTCATACATTTGTGCTTTTCTGCATTCGACAATCTTCAATCTGCATTATATAGTAGTGATAGTAATTATATATACATGCAATGAAAGAGCTGAGCTATATACATAGAGAGACTTAATTACAGAAGTAGTACTTACAGACAGTAGCAAAACACGATTGTTTTTCCGATGTCCTTCAGATTGTATAACCAGAATATCTCCTCAAATTCAACATTAAAAATTTCAGTTCCAAAGAGATCATGCTCCTCTTTAACTTTCAGTACCAAAGATTCCGCCCCAGACTCGCGGCAGTGTTGCATGTACCATTCATCGAATCTTCGCATCATCGTTGTTAGAGGAGGATGATCAGGTGTGACGAGAGGCTTCCCGTACTGGTATTTGAATTCGTCCACCTCCAACGGCTGAATTTGAAACAATACATCATCACTCATGTAATCACCAGGTTTGGTACCGGGAACCATCCCTGGATGATTAGCGATGATATCGCTAGAAACCTTGAGCGGGGGCACGATTGGTTCGCCTGTTCGCCGAGCTGTGGAATTTTTTTCCCAATTCTTTGTTCTGCTACCTTTGCATCACTGGAAGTACTTCCCGACCGCCATGCCTCTTGATATGTCTTTTTAACAGTGGAACATAGTTGGAATCTAACGGAGGCGGTGGTGGTCGCTTCAGGGCATCGACAGTGCGCATCGCTTTCACCCGATCTATCTTCTCCTTCGGAGCTGGAGTTTTCTTTGCAAAATGCTCCCTCACTTCGGCCAGACTTATCTCCTTGTTTTCCGACTCGGTCCTCTCATATGGTAACTATTCCAGAGGCTTGAGAGATGGACCGTATCTGTATCCCCTGCTGCCTATGCTTGTACTGCTAGCCACCAGAGCGACGGCGGCTCCCTTCCGTCGTTTCTTACTAGGCGCCGGAGGAGCCGGAGTGGTGGCGTCTGTCTTCCGCCGTTGTCGACGAGTCTGAGGAGGAGGCGTATTGCTCCGACGTGCCGGAGTAGGCGAAGGAGGAGGCGGAGTGCCCCCACGCGCCGGACGAGCCGGAGAAGGAGGAGGAGGCGGAGGAGGAGGAGGAGGAGGAGGCGGAGGAGGAGGAGCCGGAGAGCCCTGATCACTCGCCGGAGGAGGAGGAGGAGGCGGAGTGCCCTGATGATCACTCGGCGGTAGAGGAGGAGGAGGAGGAGGCGGAGTGCCCTGATTCGCCTGAGGAGAAGGAGGAGGCGGAGGCATCCACTGTGGAAGCTTGATGTACTCCTTCTGCCATAGACATGTACTCCTCAGGGCACGAACCAGCTTAATCTCTCCTTCACCTATATAGAGGTCAAGATCGAGCTCCTCAAAGTTCGGCATTACTTCATCCACCATCAAAAGAGCATAGCCATATGGAATCGAACGGTAGTGAAAAGTTCCGTTGGGTTGAGGATGTGCAACAGAGCCGACAACCGCCTTGAAAGTGAGGTTCCGGAATTTCGTCATAAGCTCGCAATGTTGAGCCTCCCTGATCTTATCCACGGCATAGCTAGGAGACGTGAAGTCGGGCTGAACAGGCTCCATGGAAGCGACACTGCTTCTCCGCTGAGATGGTGGGGTAGTAGCTTCTGGGGTAGCTTCGTGCCGCTGAGATGGTTGGCCGGCAGCTCACTCGCTCTCAGCTTCCTCTAGCTTCTATAGTCTTGCATTGAGCTTCTAAATTTCGCTCAGCTCCGCTTTCCTCTTTCTCTCCCGGCTTCTGTAACCGCCTGTGTCAGGAAACCCAACCTTTCACGAAACGGAGCCTGGTGTGCCTCGTGTTCATCCAGGGTGCTCAGCAGTCCCTAGGGCCTCAGTCCGCTCGTCCTTCTCTCTGTCAGGAATGAACGTCCCTTCCGGCGCTGCGGCGATCTACTTCTGAAGCTTTTTCATGGGTATTGCAAGTTGCTTGTCCGTCCAACAACACTTCCCTGTTTCAGGGTCCAAAGTTCCCGAACCCCGGAGAACCAAGTCCTTGAATGGTCAGGCCACTTATATACCTGTGGTTGGACCCCTTTAGCAAGCAGGTCATTCTCAGCTTTGTCCCACAACGGCCGAGCTTTGTGGTAGCCACCTAACCCTGTGTGATGGTGATACTGCTTTTTGCAGCATTGTTCTTGTTTGTCTCTAACATTTTCTTACTCTTGTCTGATGTCTTGTAGGCCACAAATGCGGGCCAGTAATCTACTATCTTCGCATATCGGACGACGAATTCTAGAGTCTTCCCTTTGTCGATAAACTTTGATTTCAACTCATTCTTCCACTTTCTGAATAGATCTGCCATCTTCTTAAGAGCACACGCCTTGACCCGTGGCTCTATAACTGGCTTATTCGGATCCTCCTCTGGCGGTAGGGTGAAATTTGCCTTTAGCGCGGTCCAAAGATCTTCTTTCTATCTATCGGGGACATAATCACCTTCAGGGGCGCCATCCTTAGGCTTATTCCATTGCTTGATGCTGATCGGGATGTTATCCCTAACAATAGCTCCGCACTGAGCAGAAAATGTGTCCTTGGTCCGCTTTGGTTCAATCGGTAGGCCATCGTCCGCGAGTGCTGTGATCGTGAACTTTTCATCCTTGCGCAACCTCTTCTTCGGGCCTCGTCTCGTTACCAAAGTTTGGATCGCTCCGGAAGGCTATAATATAGAAGAAAGAAGAGTTAATTAATATATGTACATACCAAAACAATTAATGAATCAATTAGCTCGTTAGCACAGGCTTAATTAATATATATACGTCGCCGGACTTTGCAATAGCTCCCTCCTCCGATCGGCCATCGGAGCCATCATCATGGTCTCCTTCTTCCTCCGGCATTGAGTCACCGGAGCCATCATCATCATGTCCTTCCTCCTCCATTGTTCGATCACCGGAGGCGTCATAATCCACTCCTTCTAGACCATCAATGAATAAGTTGAGATACGACTCAACATCACGTCCGTCGTTGATTATGTCCCCCAACAACTGTTCCTGTTCTTCGTCTCTTGGATCCATAGTTTCTGCAAATATTACAACATGGCAAATAATATACAAAAATGAATGTTCGACGTCCGGATTGCCTCTGTCATGAATGTCCGACAACTCTTCTAGGGTTTGGGGTCGCCTCAACAACACTTCTAGGGTTTGGCCGGGGTGGCCTCGAGAGTTTATCGGGTAGGTACGTGGTAGACCAACAACGAAGCTATTTCTTTTAGGGTTTGGGTGGCCTCCATAGTTGGTAGGGTGAGCGGACCGCCTATCTCTCATGCATGTCCGACGTCCCCTCTCATGTCGAAGTTATTGGGGAGGGGGTAGATCAACAACGACGCTCTTTATTCTAGGGTTTGGGTGGCCTTGATAGTTGGTCGGCGAGCGGACCGCCTCTCTCACTCACGCATGACCGACGTCCCCCCTCATGTCGAAGTTATCGGGAGGGTGGCCTCGATAGTTGTTTTCGTTTTCACTCTAGATTTTCGTACATATGAAAAACAACGAACACTTTTTACATGAAAATATACACACATATACATGAACATATATACATACACATGAAAAAAAACATATACATGAACATATATATACATGAACACATACACACATATACATATACAAACATATACACACAAATACACGAACATATATATACACACATATACATGATATATATATATAGATGAACATATATACACACATATACACCGCGAGCCAGGGGGCTCACTGGGGGGGTTGCGACAGGGACAGCGACGACGGGGAGGTGACGGGGACGTATGGCGACGACGGGGAGCCAACGGGGAGGGCGGCAAAGGGGACGAGGACGGCGGCAACAAGGACGAGGACGGCGGCAACGGGGAGGTGATGGGGGACGACGGCGATGGGGAGGCGACGGGGATGGCGGCGACGGGGAGACGACGAGGAAGGCGACGACGGGGAGGCAAGGACGGTGACGACGGGGAGGCAACGAGGACGAGGCCGGCGATGGGGAGGCGATGGGGCCGGCGGCTCGGGGAGGCGACGGGGCCGGCGACGAGGACGGCGGCTCGGGAAGGCAACATGGACAAGGACGGCGGCGAGGGGCAACGGGCAGCCTGGCGGCGTCGATGTGCTCAACATCGTCGGGGGGATTTGCTAGATGAAATCTGAAAAAAATGAATTTGTCGCTTATAAACACAGAGCATTGGTCCCGGTTCGTGGCACCAACCGGGACCAATGCCACCTTTAGTCCCGGTTATTGCCACCAACCGGGACCAAAGGTCTCTTTTTGGCAACCCAAAGGGTGGGAAGCAAAGTCATTGGTCCCGGTTGGTGGCAGCAACCGGGACCAACGGTTGGTATTGATCCCGGTTAGTCCACAAACCGGGACCAAAGGGTGGTTATGGCCACGGCCAAATCTTTAGTCCCATCACGCTAGCCGAGAGAGCTCGAGAGTGGTTTATAAGCGCTGTTGCGCACACCATCTCGAGCTCCTCTAAACTGCAGGCTTCCGGGCCTAATCTGTCTTTGACTGTGGGCCTACTAGGCCCTTTGCGGGCCTGAATCCTGGCCCAACAATGTTGGTGGGTTTCTAGTCGTATTCAGGCCGTGGTGGTCCAGTAGGTGGCGTTTTTAATTTTTTTTCCAGTATTTTTGTTTTGTTTTTTGCTTTATTTTTTGTTTTAATTTTTTCCAGTATTTTTCTTTTGTTATTTTAGTTCATTCTTTTTAACAAATAAATAATTTGATAATTTTAGTTGCATAATTTCCATTATTTTGTTTCGTTTCTTGCTTTATTTTTTTTTGTTTTATTTATTTCCATTGTGTTTTATCATTATATTCTTTTTGCTATTAATGTTTTGAACAAAAAATACTTTGATAATTTTAGTTGCATAAGTTTAATATAATCATTGTTTCAAAAATACTAGAGGTTTATAAAAGCTTTTTAGCTGATTCTTTTTTGAACTGCACTCGTACTATGTTTTGAAAGAAATTGAAAAGCACTTCAAAAGAACTCTGAAAAGGTTAAAAGTTGGAATGGTATCATCATTTTACCCACATAGCATGTGCTAAAAAGTTGAGACGGTTATGGAAAAAGCAGGATGCGCTTCGTATACAAAACGAGCAGTCTCCTTCGAAGTATCGGGGTTTCGGACGGAAACTCATCGGTGACAAAAGGCATTTCATTTTCTTGAACTTATTTGAACTCCAGGCTTTTTGTGTGTTAAAAATGCACCATTGAAAGCCACATCATTAATTTTCAACCCTTTCTGACTTCATTTGGTATTTTTCATGCACTTACTGGTTTTTTTGAGCTGAATGACACTAAAATTGAAAAGCACTTCAAAAGAACTATGAAAAGGTTGAAAGTTGGCATGGTATCATCATTTCACCCACATAGCATGTGCTAAAAAGTTGAGAGGGTTACGACAAAAGATGGATGCACTTCGTGTACAAAACGAACAGTCTCTTTCGAAGTATCGAGGTTTCGGACGGAAACTCATCGGTTACAAAAGTCATTTCATTTTCTTGAAATTATTTGAACTCTAGGCTTTTTGTGTGTTCAAAATGCACCATTCAAAGCCACATCATCAATTTTCAACCCTTTCTGACTTCATTTGGTATTTTTCATGCACTTACTGATTTTTTTGAGCTAAATGACCCTGAAATTGAAAAGCACTTGAAAAGAACCCTGAAAAGGTTGAAAGTTGGCATGATATCATCATTTCACCCACATAGCATGTGCTAAAAAGTTGAGAGGGTTATGGCAAAAGCAGGATGCGCTTCGTGTACAAAACAAACAGTCTCTTTCGAAGTATCGGGGTTTCGGACGGAAACTCATCGGTTACAAAAGGCATTTCATTTTCTTGAACTTATTTGAACTCCTGGCTTTTTGTGTGTTCTAAATGCACATTTGAAAGCCACATCATTAATTTTCAACCCTTTCTGACTTCATTTTGGTATTTTTCATGCACTTACTGATTTTTTTTTGAGCTAAATGACCCTGAAATTGAAAAGCAATTCAAATGAACTCAGAAAAGGTTGAAAGTTGGCATGGTATCAACATTTCACCCACATAGTATGTGCTAAAAAAGTTGAGAGGGTAGACAAAAGAGGGATGCACTTCGTGTACAAAACGGACAGTCTCTTTCGAAGTATCGAGGTTTCGGACGGAAACTCATCGGTTACAAAAGTCATTTCATTTTCTTGAAATTATTTGAACTATAGGCTTTTTGTGTGTTCAAAATGCACCATTGAAAGCCACGTCATCAATTTTCAACCGTTTTTGACTTCATTTGGTATTTTTCATGCACTTACTGATTTTTTTGAGCTAAATGACTCTGAAATTGAAAAGCACTTGAAAAGAACTCTTAAAAGGTTGAAAGTTGGCATGATATCATCATTTCACCCACATAGCATGTGCTAAAAAGTTGAGAGGGTTATGGCAAAAGCAGGATGCGCTTCGTGTACAAAATGGACAGTCTCTTTCGAAGTATCGGGGTTTCGGACGGAAACTCATAGGTTACAAAAGGCATTTCATTTTCTTGAACTTATTTGAACTCCAGGCTTTTTGTGTGTTCTAAATGCACATTTGAAATTCACATCATTAATTTTTAACCCTTTCTAACTTCATTTTGGTATTTTTCATGCACTTACTGATTTTTTTGAGCTAAATGACCCTGAAATTGAAAAGCAATTCAAATGAACTCTGAAAAGGTTGAAAGTTGGCATGGTATCATTATTTCACGCACATAGCATGTGCTAAAAATTTGATAGGGTTACGGCAAAAGCAGGATGCACTTCGTGTACAAAACAGACAGTCTCTTTTGAAGTATCGGGGTTTCGAACGGAAACTCATCGGTTACAAAAGGCATTTCATTTTCTTGAACTTATTTGAACTACAGGCTTTTTGTGTGTTCTAAATGCACCATTAAAAGCCACATCATCAATTTTCAACCCTTTCTGTTTTCATTTGGTATTTTTCATGCACTTACTGATTTTTTGAGCTAAATGACCCTGAAATTGAAAAGCACTTCAAATGAACTCTGAAAAGGTTGAAAGTTGGCATGGTATTATCATTTCACCCACATAGCATGTTACAAAAGGCATTTCATTTGTTCACATGTCACTGCAATGATATAGTTGTGGAGAGAAAGTCTTCACTTTTTCTTCGCTTGTGTCCTTTGCTTATTGCGTCGTAACCATGGATAATCTTCATTGTTTAATAGGGTGCTTGGGTCAGCCTTGACTTTGAAGGGAGGAATTTAATGAAACTTTTCATAATCTTCAGACATGTCTGTCTCTCCCTCCAATCCCACGATGTCTCTTTTTCCTGAAAGAACTATGTGGCGCTTTGGCTCATCGTATGATGTGTTCACTTCCTTATCTTTTCTTTTTCTCGGTATGGTAGACATGTCCTTCACATAAAAAATCTGTGCCACATCATTGGCTAGGACAAATGGTTTGTCTGTGTACCCAAGATTGTTCAGATCCACTGTTGTCATTCCGTACTGTGGGTCTTCCTGTACCCCGCCTCTTGACAAATTGACCCGTTTGCACTGAAATAAAGGTACCTTGAAATCATGTCCATAGTCAAGTTCCCATATGTCCACTATGTAACCATAATATGTGTCCTTTCCCCTCTTGGTTGCTGCATCAAAGCGGACACCGTTGTTTTGGTTGGTGCTATTTTCATCTTGGGCCATCGTGTAAAATGTATTCCCATTTATCTCGTACCCTTTGTAAGTCAATACAGTCGAAGATGTTCCCCTGGCCAACGAATACAGCTCATCAGAAACAGTGTTGTCAGCCATGAGACGTGTTTGCAACCAACTGCCAAAAGTCCTGATGTGTTCATATGTAATCCAGTCGTCACACTGCTCCGGGTGTTTGGAGCACAGAATATTCTTGTGTTCATCGACATACGGGGTCACCAAGGTGGAATTCTGTAGAACTGTGTAGTGTGCTTGAGACCAAGAATGCCCGTCCCTACATATTATTGAGGCTGCTCCTAGCGCGCCCTTTCCAGTCAGTCTCCCCTCATACCACGATTGAGGGAGACCAATCTTCTTAAGGTCAGGAATGAAGTCAAGACAAAACCCAATGACATCCTCTGTTTGATGGCCCATGGAGATGCTTGCTTCTGGCCAAGCGCGGTTACGAACATATTTCTTTAAGACGCCCATGAACCTCTCAAAGGGGAACATATTGTGTAGAGATACAGGGCCCAGAACGGCAATCTTGTCGACTAGATGAACTAGGACGTGCGTCATGACATTGAAGAAGGACGGTGGGAACACCAGCTCGAAACTAACAAGACATTGCACCAAATCACTCCTTAACCTTGGAAGGATTTCTGGATCGATCACCTTCTGAGAGATTGCATTGAGGAATGCACATAGCTTCACAATGGCTAATCGAACGTTTTTCGGTAGAAGCCCCCTCAATGCAACCAGCAGCAGTTGCATCATAATCACGTGGCAGTCATGAGACTTTAGGTTCTGGAACTTTTTCTCTGCCATATTTATTATTCCCTTTATATTCGATGAGAAACCAGACGGGACCTTCATACTGAGCAGGCATTCAAAGAAGATTTCCTTCTCTTCTTTGGTAAGAGAGTAGCTAGCAGGATCTTCATACTGCTTTGGATGCATGCCGTCTTTTTCATGCACATGTTGTTGTTCCTCCCGTGCCTCTAGTGTATATTTTGTCTTCCCATACACTCCCAAGAATCCTAGCAGGTTCACGCAAAGATTCTTCGTCACGTGCATCACGTCGATTGCAGAGCGGACCTCTAGGTCTTTCCAATAGGGTAGGTCCCAAAATATAGATTTCTTCTTCCACATGGGTGCGTGTTTGTCAGTGTCATTTGGAACAGATAGTCCGCGAGGACCCTTTCCAAATATTACTTGTAAATCATTGACCATATCAAGTATGTGATCACCAGTACGGAGGGCGGGTTTCTTCCGGTGATCTGCCTCACCTTTTAAATGATTTCCTTTCTTTCGACATTGATGGTTGGTCAGAAGAAATAGACGATGCCCCAGGTACACATTCTTCCTGTGTTTGTCCAAATATAAACTGTCGGTGTCATGTAAACAGTGTGTGCATGCGTGGTATCCCTTGTTTGTCTTTCTTGAAAGGTTACCAAGAGCAGGCCAATCGTTGATAGTTACAAACAGCAACGCATGTAGGTCAAAATCCTCCTGTTCGTTCTCATCCCACACACATACACCTCTTCCATTCCATAGCTGTAAAAGTTCATCAACTAATGGCCCTAGGTACACATCAATGTCATTGCCGGGTTGCTTAGGGCCTTGGATGAGCACTGACATCATAATGAAGTTCCGCTTCATGCACAACCAACGAGGAAGGTTATACATACATAGAGTCACAGGCCATGTGCAATGCTGGCTGCTCAGTTCCCCAAAAGGATTAACGCCATCTGGAATTAAACGAAACCATACATTTCTCGGGTCACCTGTAAAGTCACTCAACTTTCTCTCGATCTTTTTCCACTGTGACCCGTTAGAGGGTGCTCTCAACTTCCCGTCTTTCTTATGGTCTTTTTTGTTCCATTGCATCAACTCGTCATGCTTTTTGTTTCTAAACAGACGTTTCAACCGTGGTATTATAGGAACATACCACATCACCTTGGCATGAACCCTCTTCCCGATGCGCTGGCCCTATACATCACCAGGGTCATCTGTTTTGATCTTATACCGTAATGCACCACGTACCGGGCATGCATTCCATTCCTCGTACTCATCGCGGTAGAGGATGCAGTCATTAGGGCATGCATGTATCTTCTGCACCTGCAATCCTAGAGGGCATAGAACCTTCTTTGTTGCGTACGTACTATCGGGCAATTCGTTATCCTTTGGAAGCTTCTTCTTCATTATTTTTAGTAGCGAATTAAATCCCTTGTCAGATAGACCATTAACTGCCTTCCACTGCAGCAATTCCAGTGTGGTACCGAGGTTTTTGTTGTCATCTTCGCAATTTGGGTACAACCCTTTTTTGTGATCCTCTAACATGCGATCGAACTTTAACTTCTCCCTTTCACTTTCGCATTCTCTCTATGCATCAAGAATGACCCGGCGAAGATCATCATCGGCCACATCGTCTGGTTCCTCTTGATCTTCTCCCCCCATTGCAACATCACCGTATTCAGGGGGAGGGTAGTTGTCGTCATCCTCTTCTTCTTCGTTGGCTTCCATCATAACCCCTCTTTCTCCGTGTTTGGTCCAAACATTATAGTGTGGCATAAAACCCTTCTGAAGCAGGTGGAAGTGAAGGATTTTAGAGTTGGAGAAAGACTTCGTATTCTCACAGACAGTACATGGACAAGGCATAAAATCATTCTGCTTGTTTGCATCAGCCGCTTGGAGAAAATTATGCAGGCCCTTAATATACTGGGAGGTGCGTCGGTCACTGTACATCCATTGCCGGTTCATCTGCGTGCGTTTATATAATAAAGTGTATTAAAAACCATTACAACATATCATGAATAGAGAAGTGACCAAATTAATACAAATTCGTCATCACATTAAAGCCAAAGTACAATAATGACTAAAATAAATACATACAGTTCATACATAGTTGTTATTATTGAACAACATATAGCTCTCTAGAGCATCTAATTAAAACATATAGCGAAACTATGTAAAAATTTTAAATGCAACAACAAATGCAATCATAACCGCTACTAAGATACCAATTGATCCAACGGCATAATGATACCAAGCCTCATTATGAATGACATATGTTCTAATCTTTCTAAGCTTCAAGCGCATTGCATCCATCTTCGTCTTGTGATCGTCGACGATATCGGCAACATGCAACTCCAATCCCATCTTGTCATCTTCAGTTCTTTTCAATTTTTCTTTCAAAAGATCGATTTCTTTTTCAGCTTTAGTTAACTTGTCGAGCAGAATTGCATAGTCGATGGAATTTCTGGTTCAACTACTTCCTATAGATAAAAACATCTACGTCAAGTTGGTGGCATAATTAATTGTCATAGACATTAGATGTGTGAAATAGTTATATAAAAGATAATATACCACATCTGAATCATAGACTGTACGAGGGCCGACATGGGCGGATACCATAACCATGACACCATATAATAACAAAAAATAATAAAAGTAAGAAAATCATACGAGTAAGTATATTTTCTTTTAGCAAGAAGATAAGATCAAGAGGCTCACCACGTGCGGGTGATCGACGGCGGTTTCGGACCGCCAAAACCTAGACAAATCTTGATGAAAATGGAGTTTGGACTAGGAGTTTCGAGAGGAGAAAACTGAAGTTTGGCTTGGGCATTTCATCAAACACCTCATGTGCATAGGAGGTGAGCTAGAGCACCACAAAGGTCTCCCCTCGCCGGCCAAAAAAAAGAGCAGTGTGGAGTGCCTGCTCGCCGATGAGGGGGTATATATAGGCATCTCATTGGTCCCAGTTTGTGGCCGGAACCGGGACCAAAGGACCCCATTTGGTCCCGGATCCAGCCACGAACCGGGACCAATGGTTGTGGGCTAGGGGCGAGGCACATTGGTCCCAGTTTGTGTCTGGAACCGGGACCAAAGGTGTCCTATGAACCGGGGCCAATGCCCCACGTGGCTCGCCCGGCTGTCTGGCCTCACGAACTGGGACCGTTGCCCCCATTGGTCCCGGTTCGGGGGTGAACCGGGACTAATGGGCTGGCCCGGACCGAACCAATGCCCTGTTTTCTACTAGCGTATGGTGTATCTAACAAGGGATTTAGTTCGCTATTGAAAATAATGAAGAAGAAGCTTCCAAAGGATAATGAATTGCCCGACAGTACGTACACTACAAAGAAGGTTCTATGCCCTCTAGGATTGGAGGTGGGGAAGATACATGCATGCCCGAAGGACTGCATCCTCTACCGCGGTGAGTACGAGGAACGGAACGCATGCCTGGTATGCAGTGCATTACGGTATAAGATCAGAAGAGATGACCCTGGTGATGTTGAGGGCCAGCGCACCGGGAAGAGGGTTCCTGCCAAGGTGATGTGGTATGCTCCTATAATACCATGGTTGAAACGTCTATTCAGAAACAAAAAGCATGCTGATTTGATGCAATGTCACAAAAAAGACCGTAAGAAAGACGGGAAGTTGAGAGCACCAGCTGACGGGTCGAAGTTGAGAAAGATCGAGAGAAAGTGGAGCGACTTTACATGTGACCCGAGGAACGCATGGTTTGGTTTAAGTGTAGATGGCGTTAATCCTTTTGGGGAGCAGAGCAGCCAACATAGCACATGGCCTGTGACTCTATGTATGTATAACCTTCCTCCTTGGTTGTGCATGAAGAGGAAGTTCATTATGATGCCAGTGCTCATCCAAGGCCCTAAGAAAACCGGCAATGACATTGATGTGTACCTAAGGCCATTAGTTGATGAACTTTTGTAGCTATGGAATGGAAGATGTGTACGTGTGTGGGATGAGAACGAACATGAGGATGTTGACCTACATGCGTTGCTATTTGTAACCATCAACGATTGTCCTGGTCTCAGTAACCTTTCAGGACAGACAAACAAGGGATACCACGCATGCACACACTGTTTAGATGACACCGACAATATATATTTGGACAAATGCAGGAATAATGTGTACCTGGGGCATCGTCGATTTCTTCCGACCAACCATCAACGTCGAAAGAAAGGAAAGCATTTCAAAGGTGAGGCAGATCACCGGAAGAAGCCCACGCTCCGTACTGGTGATCACATGCTTGATATGCTTAATGATTTACATGTAATATTTGGAAAGGGTCCTGGCGGACTATCTGTTCCAAATGACGCTGACAAACGCGCACCCATGTGGAAGAAGAAATCTATATTTTGGGACCTACCCTATTGGAAAGACCTAGAGGCCCGCTCTGCAATCGACGTGATGCACGTGACGAAGAATCTTTGTGTGAACCTTCTAGGCTTCTTGGGAGTGTATGGGAAGACAAAAGATACACCGGAGGCACAGGAGGAACAACAACGTGTGCACGAAAAAGACAGCATGCATCCAAAGTAGTATGAAGGTCCTGCCAGCTACGCTCTTAACAAAGAAGAGAAGGAAATCTTCTTTGAATGCCTGCTCAGTATGAAGGTCCCATCTGGTTTCTCGTCGAATATAAAGGGAATAATAAATATGGCAGAGAAAAAGTTCCGGAACCTAAAGTCTCATGACTACCACGTGATTATGATGCAACTGCTTCCGGTTGCATTGAGGGGACTTCTACCGGAAAACGTTCGATTAGCCATTGTGAAGCTATGTGCATTCCTCAATGCAACCTCTTAGAAGGTGATCGATCCAGAAATCCTGCCAAGGTTAAGAAGTGATTTGGTGCATTGTCTTGTTAGTTTCGAGCTGGTGTTCCCACCGTCCTTCTTCAATATCATGACACACGTCCTAGTTCATCTAGTCGACGAGATTGCCGTTCTGGGCCCTGTATTTGTACACAATGAGTTCCCCTTTGAGAGGTTCATGGGAGTCTTAAAGAAATATGTTCGTAACCGCGCTAGGGCAGAAGCGAGCATCTCCATGGGCCATCAAACAGAGGATGTCATTGGATTTTGTGTTGACTTCATTCCTGACCTTAAGAAGATTGGTCTCCCTCAATTGCGGTATGAGGGGAGACTGACTGGAAAAGGCACGCTAGGAGCGGACTCAATAATATGTAGGGACAGGCATTCTTGGTCTCAAGCACACTACACAGTTCTACAGAATTCCACCTTGGTGACCTCGTATGTTGATGAACACAAGAATATTCTGCTCTCCAAACACCCGAAGCAGTGTGACGACTGGATTACATATGAACACATCAGGACTTTCGGCAGTTGGTTGCAAACACGTCTCATGGGTGACACAACTGTTTCTAATGAGCTATACTCGTTAGCCATGGGACCATCTTCGACTGTATTGGCTTTCAAAGGGTACAAGATAAATGGGAATATATTTTACATGATCGCCCAAGATGAAAAGAGCACCAACCAAAATAGTGGTTTCCGCTTTGATGCAAAAACCAAGAGGGGAAAAGACACATATTATGGTTACATAGTGGACATATGGGAACTTGACTATGGACATGATTTCAAGGTCCCCTAGTTTCAGTGCAAATGGGTCAATCTGTCAAGAGGCGGGGTACAGGAAGACCCACAGTACGGAATGACAACAGTGGATCTGAACAATCTTGGGTACACAGACGAACCATTTGTCCTAGCCAATGATGTGGCACAGATTTTCTATGTGAAGGACATGTCTACCACACCGAGAAAAAGAAAAGATAAGGAAGCGAATACATCATACGATGAGCCAAAACGCCACATAGTTCTTTCAGGAAAAATAGACATCATGAGATTAGAGGGCAAGACAGACATGTCTCAAGATTATGAAAAGTTTCATGAAATTCATCCCTTCAAAGTCAAGGCTGACCCAAGCACCTTGTTAAACGATGAAGATTATCCATGGTTACGGTGCAATAAGCAAACTACACAAGCGAAGAAGAAGTGAAGACTTTCTCTCCACAACTATATCATTGCAGTGACATGTGAAGAAATGAAATGCCTTTCCCTCTCAACTTTTAAAGACATGCTATGTGGGTGAAATGATGATACCATGCCAACTTTCAACCTTTTTAGAGTTCATTGAAGTGCTTTTCAATTTTAGGGTCATTTAGCTCAAAAAAATCAGTAAGTGCATGAAAAATACCAAATGAAGTCAGAGAGGGTTGAAAATTGATGATGTGGCTTTGAATGGTGCATTTTGAACACACAAAAAGTCTGGAGTTCAAATGAGTTCAAAAAAATGAAATCCCACTGTAAGAGATGAGTTTTCGTCCGACACCGTGATACTTCGAAATAGATTATCCATTTTGTACACGAAGTGCATCCAGTTTTTGTCGTAACCCACTCAACTTTTTAGCACATGCTATGTGGGTGAAATGATGATACAATGCCAACTTTCAACCTTTTCAGAGTTTGTTTGAAGTGCTTTTGAATTTCTTTCAAAACATCGTAGGACTGGAGTTCAAAAAAGAATCAGCTAAAAAGCTTTTACAAATCTCTAGTATTTTTGAAACAATAATTATATAAAAATTATGCAACTAAAATTATCAAAGTATTTTTTGTTCAATAGATTAATAGCAAATATAATAAAATCAAAAATAAATAAAGCAAGAAACAAAACAATATAATGGAAATTATGCAACTAAAATTATCAAAGTATTTATTTGTCAAAAAGAATGAACTAAAATAACAGAAGAAAAATGTTGGGAGACGTTGTAGTAAATCAAAAAATTTCCTACGATCGCCAAGATCTATCGACGGAGAAACCAGCAACGAGTGGGGAGAGATTGCATCTTCATACCTTTGAAGATCGCTAAGCGGAAGCGTTGCAAGAACGCGGTTGGTGGAGTCGCACTCGCAGTGATTCAGATCGCATTGGATTCTGATCTAAGCGCCGAACAACAACGCCTCCGCGTTCAACACACGTGCAGCTCGGTGACGTCTCCTACACCTTGATACAGCAAGGAGGAAGGAGAGATTGGGAAGGTCTCCAAAAGCAGCACGACGGCGTGGTGGTGGTGGAGTAGCAAGGTATTCCGGAAGGGCTTTGCCTAAGCGCTGCGGAGGAGGAAGAAGAGAGGTAGGGCTTTGCCGTGAGAGAGAGAGATCAGATCTTGTCTCAAACAGCCAAAACCTTGGATATATATAGGAGGAGGGAGAGGGAGGGCTGCCTTGGCCCCTCCTCCAAGGAGGAGAGGTTCGGCCGAACTAGGGGGAGAGTCCACCTCCCACAAGGGAGGTGGATCTCTTCCTTTTAAATCTTTTTGCCCTTATCTCTATCCCTATGCGCATGGGCCTTTAGAAAAAGTCTTTCCCAGCCCAATAAGGGCTGTCACACTTTATCTATCAGCCCATGAGGTCCTCTGGTCGTCACACCCCTTCCGGGGGTCCTCCGGAACCCTCCCGGCACTCTGAGTACACTACCGATGAGCCCGAAAACGTTCCGGTGACCAAAACTGGACTTCCTATATATCAATCTTTACCTCCGGACCATTCCGGAGCTCCTCATGATGTCAGGGATCTCATCTGGGACTCCGAACAACCTTCGTTAATCACGTATACCATTTCCCTATAACCCTAGCGTCATCGAACCTTAAGTGTGTAGACCCTATGGGTTCGGGAGACACGTGGACATGACCAAGACACTTCTCCGGCCAATAACCAACAGCGGGATCTGGATACCCATGTTGGTTCCCATGATGATCTCATCGGATGAACCATGATCTCGGGGATTCAATCAATCCCGTATACAATTCCCTTTGTCTATCGGTATGATACTTGCCCGAGATTCGATCGTCGGTATCTCTATACCTTGTTCAATCTCGTTACCGGCAAGTCTCTTTACTCGTTCCGTAATACATCATCCCGTGACTAAATCCCGTTACTTGGCCCAGTGATACCTCTCCGTCACACGGATTGACAAATCCCAGTCTCGATTCGTGCCAACCCAACAGACACTTTTGGAGATACCCGTAGTGCACCTTTATAGCCACCCAGTTACGTTGTGACGCTTGGCACACCCAAACCATTCCTACGGTATCCGGGAGTTGCACAATCTCATGGTCTAAGGAAACGATACTTGACATTGAAAAGCTTTAGCAAACGAACTACATGATCTTGTGCTATGCTTAGGATTGGGTCTTGTCCATCACATCATTCTCCTAATGATGTGATTCCGTTATCAATCGACATCCAATGTCCATGGTCATGAAACAGTGAACATCTATTGATCAACGAGCTAGCCAACTAGAGGCTTACTAGGGACATGTTGTGGACTATGTATTCACACATGCATTACGGTTTCTAGTCAATACAATTGTAGCATGAACAATAGACAATTATCATGAATAAGGAAATACAATAATAACCATTTTATTATTGCCTCTAGGGCATATTTCCAACAAAAAATACTGGAAAAAATTTAAAACAATAAATAAAGCAAAAAACAAAACAAAAGTACTGGAAAATAAAATAAAATAAATGCCACCTACTGGGCCACCACGACCTGAATACGACTAGAAACCCACCAACATTGTTGGGCCAGGATTCAGGCCCGCAATGGGCCCTGTAGGCCCACAGGCAAAGACATATTAGGCCCGGAAGGTTGCAGTAGAGAGGAGCTCGAGATGGTGTGCGCAACAGCGCTGATAAGCCACTCTCGAGCTGTCTCGGCTAGCAAGGTGTGACTAAAGATTTGGCCCCTGGCAGCACCACCCTTTCGTCCTGGTTGGTGGAACTAACCGGCACCAATAGCAACCTTTGGTCCCGGTTGGTTCCACCAACCGGGACCAATGCCCACCATTCGTCCCGGTTGGTGCCACAAACCGGGATCAAAGGTCTCTGCTTCCCTCCCTTCGGTATGCCGAAAAGAGACCTTTGGTCCAGATTGGTGCCACCAACTAGGACTAAAGGTGGCATTGGTCCCGGTTTGTTCCACCAATCGGGACCAATGCTCTAGGTATATAAGCGACAGTTTTGATTTTTTTTCAGATTTCATCTAGCGCTGGCCCCGTCGCCTCCCCGTCGCCGCCCTCCCCATCGCCTCCCCGTCGTCGCCGCCCTCATCGCCTCCCCGTCGCCGCCGTCCCCGTGTTGCCACCCCGTCGCCGCCGTCCCCCGTCGCCTCCCCGTCGCCGCCGTCCTCGTCCTCGTCGCCTCACCGTCGCTGCCGTCCTCGTCCCCGTCGCCGCCCTCCCCGTCGCCGCCGTCCCCGTCGCCCCCCCCCCTAGTGAGCTCCCCTGCTCGCCGTGTATATGTATGTATATACTTGTGTATATGTTCATGTATATGTGTGTATATGTTTGTATATGTATATGTGTGTATATGTTCATGTATATATATGTTCATGTATATGTTTTTTTCATGTATATGTATATATGTTCATGTATATGTGTGTATATGTTCATGTAAAAAGTCTTCGTTGTTTTCCATATGTATGAAAATGTAGAGTGAAAATGAAAATAACTATCGAGGCCACCCTCCCGATAACTTTGACATGAGGGGGGATGTCGGACATGTGTGAGTGATAGAGGCGGTGCGCTCTCCCGACCAACTATCGAGGCCACCCAAACCCTAGAATAAAGAGCGTCATTGTCGATCTACCCCCTCCCCGATAACTTCGACATGAGAGGGGACGTCGGACATGCATGAGAGAGAGGCGGTCCTCTCACCTGACCAACTATCGAGTCCACCCAAACCCTAGAAGAAATAGCGTCGTTGTTGATCTACCCTGTCCCTACCCGATAAACTCTCGAGGCCACCCCGGACAAACCCTAGAAGTGTTGTCGAGGCCACCCCAAACCCTAGAAGCGTTGTCGAGGCCACCCGAATTTACCAAGTTAAATGAAGAAAACTCTGGTAACATAGATTTATCAAGTTAATTGTCATGTTGTAATATTTGCAGGAACTATGGATCCAAGAGACGAAGAACGAGAACAGTTGTTGGGGGACGTAATCCATGGCGGACGTGATATCTTGTCGTATCTCAACGACACCGATGGTCTGGAAGGAGAGGATTATGATGGCTCCGGTGATCGAACAATGGAGGAGGAAGCACATGATTATGATGGCTCCGGTGACCAAATGCCGGAGGAAGAAGGAGACCATGATGACTGCTCCAGTGACCGATCGGAGGACGGATCTGTTGCAAAGTCCGACGAGGTATATATATTAATTAAGCCTGTGCTGACTAGCTAATTGATGCATTAATTGTTTTGGTATGTACATATATTAATTAACTCTTCTGTTTTCTTTTATAGCCTTTCGGATCGAGCCAAACTTTGGTAACGAGACGAGGCCCGAAGAAGGCGTTGCGCAAGGATGAAAAGTTCCCGATCATAGCACTCACGAACGATGGCCATCCGATTGAACCCAAGCGGACCAAGAACGCATTTTCTGCTCAGTGCGGAGCTATTGTTAGGGTCAACATCCCGATCAGCATCAAGCAATGGAATAAGCCTAAGGACCGCACCCCTGATGGTGATTATGTCACCGATAGACAGAAAGAAGATCTTTGGACCGCGCTGAAGGCAAATTTCACCTTACCGCCAGAGGAGGATCCGAATAAGACAGTTATAGAGCCACTGGTCAAGGCGAGTTCTCTTAAGAAGATGGCAGATCTATTCAGGATGTGGAAGAATGAGTTGAAATCAAAGTTTGTCGACAAAGGGAAGACTCCAGCATTTGTCGGCCGATTTGAGAAGATAGGAGATCACTGGCCCGCATTTGTGGCCTACAAGACATTGGAGAAGAGTAAAAAATGTCAGAGACAAACAAGAACAATGCTGCAAAGAAGCAGTTTCACCATCACACGGGGCAGCTAGCTACCTTCAAGCCCGACCGTTGTGGGACAAAGCTGAGAATGACCTGATTGCTAAAGGGGTCGTACCACAGACATCAAACTGGTCAGACCATTCAAGTACTTGGTTCTTCGGGGTTGGGGGAACTTTGGACCCTGAAACAGGGAAGTGCCGTTGGATGGACGAGCAACTTGCAATACCCGTGAACAACCTTCAGAACTATATCACCGCAGCGCAGCAAGGGATGTTCATTCCCGACAGAGAGAAGGACGAGCTGACTGAGGCCCTAGGGAATGCTGAGCACCCTAGACGAATACGAGGCACACAAGGCTCCGTTCCGTGGAAGGTTGGGTTTCCCGACGCAGGCGGTTACAAAAGCCGAGACAGAAAGAGGAATGCGGAGCTGAGCGAAATTCAGAATCTCAATGCAAGACTACAAAAGCTAGAGGAAGCTGAGAGCCAGCTAGCTGCCGGCCAACCTTCTCAGCGGAGAAGCAGCGTCGCTTCCACGGAGCCTGTTCAACCTGACTTCACGTCTCCTAGCTACCCCGTGGATACTATCACGGAGGCTCAACATTGGGAGCTTATGACGAAATGTCGGACCCTCACTTTCAAGGTGGCCATCGGCTCTGTTGCACCTCCTAAATCCAACGGAACTTTTCACTGCCGTCCAATTCCACATGGCTATGCTGTTTTTATGGTGGATGAAGTAATGCCGGAATTTAAGGAGCTCGAGCTTGACCACTGTACAGGTGAAGGAGAGAATAAGCTGGTTCGTGCCCTGAGGAGTGCATGTCTATGGCAAAAGGAGTACATCAAGCTTCCAAACTGGATACCTCCGCCTCCTCCTTCTCCTCAGGCGAATCAGGGCACTCCGGCTCCTCCTCCTCCTCCTCCTCCTCCTCCTCCTCCGGCGAGTGATCAGGGCACACCGCCTCCTTCTCCGGCTCCTCCGGCGCGTGGGGGCACTCCGCCTCCTCCTTCACCTACTCCGGCACGTCGGAGCAGCACGCCTCCTCCTCAGCCTTGCGGAAGACAGACGTCGCAACTGTGACTCCTTCAACGCCTAGTAAGCAACGACGGAAGGGAGCCGCCGCCGCTCCGGCAGCTAGCAGTACAAGCATAGGCAGCAGGGGATACAGATACGGTCCATCTCTCAAGCCTCTGGAAAAGTTACCATATGAGAGGACCGAGTCTGAAAACAAGGAGATAGCTCAGGCCGAAGTGACGGCCCATTTTGAAAAGAAAACTCCACCTTCGAAGGAGAAGATAGATCCGGTGAAAGCGATGCGCACTATCGATGCCCTTAAGCGACCACCACCGCCTCCGCCGGATTCCAACTATGTTCGCACTCTTAAAAAGACATATCAAGATGCACGGCGGTCGGGAAGTACTTCCAGTGATGCAAAGTTAGCAGAACGAAGAAGTGGGAAAAAAACCCAGCTCGACGAACAGGTGAACCAATTGTGCCCCCCGCTCAAGGTGTCTAGCGATGTTGTCGCTAGTCATCCGGGGATGGTGGCCGGTACCAATCCTGGTGATTACCTGAGCGGTGATGTACTGTTTGAGGAGTTGGAGGTGGATGAATTCAAATACCGGTACGGGCATCCTCTCGTCAAACCCGATCATCCTCCTCTATCAATGATGATGCGAAGATTCCATGAATGGTACATGCAAAGCTGCCGCGAGTCTGAGAAGGATTCTTTGGTACTGTCAGTTAAAGAGGAGCACGACCTCGTTGGAACCAAAATGTTGAATATTGAATTTGAGAAGATATGGCAGTTATACAATCAGAAGGCCATCGACAAAACCATCTTGACTTGGTACTGTCTCTACGTACTACTTCTGTAATTAAGTCTTTCTATATATATAGCTCAGCTCTTTCATTGCATGTATATATAATTATCCTCACTACTATATTATACACATTGAAGATCGTCGAATGCAGAAAAGCATAAATGTATGACATTAGGTTCATTAACCCAGATGTCATACATGAGCATAATTTTAAACATTATCCCACACAAACCGAGGAGAACTTGCTAGAATCATTGCTTAAAAATCAAAACAAAGGGACAATACTCTTTCCTTACAACTTCAAGTGAGTGTTACTGTCTTCTGCATATTCGGTTTTCCTTATTACTCGAGGTTTATAGTAATGTAATTGATGAGTTATGCATGCGTACGCAGTTTCCACTTTATTCTGCTAGAGATTCAGCTTGAGCGGAAGGGACAATACTCTTTTCTTACAACTTTAAGTGAGTGTTACTGTCTTGTGCATATTCGGTTTCCCTTATTACTCGAGGTTTATAGTAATATAATTGATGAGTTATGCATGCATACACAGTTTCCACTTTATTCTGCTAGAGATTCAGCTTGAGCGGGGAGTAGTAACCGTCTTAGACTCGAAACAAAAAGATCCCCAGGAATGTGCGAACATGACTAATATTCTCCAGAAGTAAGTTCAATCGATCATTATCACATCATATCGGCAACTTTGTTCATTTCATGATATCAAGTAATTATTTTCTTTGTCTGGCAGGGTTTGGAAAGAGTTCACAACAATTGTTCCGGCACTGCCAGGAAAGCTGCGATTTACACACCCGAAAGTAAGTACTACTAGCTAGTTTCGCGCATCTCCCATTGATTCTATAGTTTCATCAATACCATTTATCATGCTTGATTATCGTTTTGATTGAACTCTATTTCTCGTAAAGTGCTCGTGGCAGGAAAAAGAGAATAATTTATGTGGATACTACATTTGCGAGTTCATCTGTAACACGACGACCCCTAAGCGGGGCTACTCTAAAAAACAATTTGAAGTGCGTAAGCAATAATATTCATACTTTTATTTTATTACCATATATATGTATTGACACCCTTCTTCAAATTAGATGTGGAAGATGCGGGATGAACTCCTACCACATGATCGCATACGAGCAATTCAAGAAGAATGGCGGGATTCTTTCTTGACCAGGTCATCAATAAGCCGGAGAATACCATCTGCAATTGGAGATTAGATGTTAGAGATTGTAAGAGATCTTATATTTTATATATGTAGCTAGTAGCGTCGGATATATATACGAAAACTTGTTATACGACCAATCTCTCGGAGAAAGAGAAGTCCATCACTTCTATCTCTATATGTTCTTGACGATCTGTTGTACTTAACGATTCCTTCATTTACTTACTAGCTAGCATGTCGAGTTCTCTCAATAGTATTGTGTGTAATAGGCACCGCTTTGCTTTTCTATGCATCCATGAGTCACTGCTTTTCCTACAGCATGGCCTGACACGGCGTTCAAGATGACATAGCATGTTGGTAACTTTTTTTCAAATGAAGTGGGTATGCGCTTATTTTTTATGACCCGCTGCAGTCTTGGCTTATTTTGTATGAACTGGTGAGGTCTTCGTTTACTGATTGGCTTCAAGTTTTCAACCGGGTAAGTGGATATTCTTTTTCCCACACCTACCACGCGCCAGACCAAATCAGCTACTTGGAAAGTTAATAATCCATAGTGCAACAACAGGTTGGTTAATTCTTTCAAAGCAATGCGGTCTCCCATTGTTTATTTATTCGAATTAATGAGGTCTCAGCTTCCTGAGTGGCTTTAATTTTTTGACCAGGCACTTGTATTGGAATTTTCCCAGTACGTACATGTCCATATTGTTGTTTCCCTACTGGAAGGAGAATAAAAAAGACTCTAAGAGTAGCTGTCTAGAGAAGCAAGCCATCGAGCTAGCTTGTGCACTAGTATAAATACACAACTCACGGTGATAGAAAATCTCATCCATCATTACACGCAACCTTCTTTCCTCCATTTCCTAAGGCAACATTAGCGATGGAGTACTCGCCAAAGCTAGCCGTAGCACTGCTCTTAGCTCTCGTGTCTGCCATGATCGTCACCGCCCAGAACGGGGCCGATGACATGCTGAACGCCCACAACGAAGTGCGCGCTGCCGTCGGCGTGGGGCCGGTGACATGGGACCCCATAGTGGCGGCGTACGCGCAGTCGTATGCAGAGAAGCGCCGCGCCGACTGCCAGCTACTACTCTCTCAGGGTGGCCCATACGGAGAGAACATCTTCCGGGCGCCTGGGACCGAATGGAATGCGGTCGACGCAGTGATTTTATGGGCGTCCGGGAAGCAGTACTACGACCACGCCACAAACACTTGCTCTGCACCTACGGGTGAGTCGTGCGCTACATACCTGGAGTTGGTGTGGAGGGACACGAAGGCCATCGGCTGTGGTGCAGTCCCCTGTGACGGCAATGCTGGCGTGTTTGTCATCTGCAGCTACAGCCCGCCGCACATGGCCGGGCAGATTCCATACTAGGCTACGTACCAAGTATGCATTCGGCTATGTATGCATGCATGCACATAGCAGCGTATTGTATAACTAAATAATAAAGGGATACTCCTAGGGCTGGGCACTAATTATCAGTCGATGGATGCCACCGATGTGTGTGTGTGTGTGTGTGACCAGAATCCCTCCTCCCTTCACTCATGTATCATTCCGGACTTTGATTGTTTTTGTATTTGTCCCATAACTTGTGATTGGGCTTGTATTTGTTTGTATTTGAGCTTGTTATTCCGGTTGTTTCCAGGTTTGCTATGGATGGGTGTCTAGTGTAGTAGGAACGAGAAAAGAACAAACACAATATCACATAGACCTTAAGTTCAAGCACCATGTTTGTGTTGCTAGAGAACAAAAGTTACATTTTTATTATACTTTAAATAATCTTATTTCAGCAATATATTTCAAAATGAAATATGAAAATCTTTCAAGGAAATCAAGAATAGTTTTTGTGGCGTTGTAGTGATGCTTATTGAAGGTTGTTTAGCAATGATCCCTAAAACATTTACATGACATGCGCTTATTATGGGCATTAATTTGGATAACATAGCAAATAATAACATACTAATTTATTAATAGAGAAAGCTCTTATGAAAAGTTCTACTTAATCCACATGCAAGATAAAGATTGGAGATTCCAAAATGAGACGGTTACACTATTACAAGTTCTGCTTGGGACAACAATATAGTTCCGACCCTGAATAGTACAAAACCTCAAACACTCGAATTACCACAGTCGCACGGGCTGTCCTAGTTGTCCTCAACGCCGACCCATATCACCTTCTCCTTCCCACACAAAAATTACCAGAACCTGTAGATTTTGGAAGAATAGACTTTATTTTCAACATAAGAAATCACAAACCACATACATTATATTTTGGGTTGAAAGCGATAGTTATGCTCCACAACTATTTTGATGATGACTCTGATCTAGAAACACTGCAGTTAGATGAAGGCGATATATTAACTGGCAAGAATTGCATCTGTTTTAATTTATGGTAAATGTATGTTTCTTTCCTTACTCAAAGGGCTTTACAATCCATAAACAAGATTTTGTTAGCATCCGATCGCCTTGTGTCATTTTTTCAAAAACATATTCACAAACAAACACCTCATGTTGGGCCTTCAATGCGAAATGTTGCCGCCATGGTAGCTATGAACAATAACTTGATAGAACTATTTGTCACTATCCTTCAATAGCAAAAAGATTCAACTAAAAACAAAAAAGAATCAACTATAATATTCTTCAATAGCAAAATGAATCAACTAAAAATCTTCTATAGAAATCTAGTTATGATCAAAATAATATTAACTTAAAATTATATAAAATTAATGTTAACAAAAAGTATTTTATAATATTCTTCAATAGAAAAAATAATAAACTAAAAAACTTTGATAAAACTCTATTTATGAACAAAATAATATTAACTTAGAATTAAAAGACTCGGTATACATTGCTCCTTATCGAGTATTCGGGTTTTGACACTCCAATTCAGTGATGTTTTGACATGTGATTCTGGTTGTGACAATACCTATATTTGGTACAAGTTAATGCTGATTCGGGAGCATGCTTTTTACACTATAAAGTTTGGCTGCTCGGGGAGCCATGCCAAAGCATCTTACATACATATCAGATTTCTAAGTTATGTATTGGATTCCATGCCAGGTGTTGTTGCCGACCATGGATTTAGTGATATTAGTATGTCAATATTATTATGTTCCTTTCAAATTCCCTATGTCTCTCATTTTATTATCACATATAGTTCGGAGCCTCGGGTCTAGGTTAGCATGTTTTTCTTGTGGTCCTCTCTCTCTATAGAGATTCTTGTGATTCTGTTCCTCTATAGAGACATTGATAAACACTGTCTATGTATTCAAACTTCAAGGCATGTCTATGTGTGTGTGTGTGTGTGTGTGTGAAGTATACTGTGACACCATATTCGTATTACTTTTTGCATGGAATAAATATGCGGATAATTTACCACCTAAAAAAATATTATGATGATCTCGCTTTCTAATTTTTCAAGGCAAAGATTTTTGGAATATATTACGATACATTACTTCTGGCTTAACTCCGCCATGTGCTCCAATTGGCGCAATGGGTCACCTAGTACTACTAAACCTAGGATCACCCCTCGTGTTTGGCAACCACCACTCTATTTATCCCTTGTCTCTTCCACTTGAGCGAAATTGTGAATTAATTAATTTGGATCCATACATGATGGGTATATTCATTCTAGTACGTACTTCTTCTGCTTCAGATACAGGGCACGATCTACTACAACACACTCTGCTCTTGAGAAGCTAATCTACATCTGCTTGAAATATCGTTGTGTGGTGTATCATGTGTAGTAAGCATTGTTTTGCTTTCGTATGCCTCCATGAATCGATGTAGTTTCTATAGCAGGGCCTGACGAGACATCCTTGGTGACAAAACATGTTCGTTACTTCTTTCAAACCGATGAGGTCTCTGCCTATTAGTTACGACCCGATGAGGTCTCCGCTTATTTATTTTCTGCACCACTGAGGTCTCCACTTATTTATTTTATGCACCACTGAGGTCTCCGCTCACTGATTGGTTATAATCTTTACCTGGAGCAAATAAACCCATAATTCACCACCTAAATAGTATATTACACGATCTAGCTTTCTTATTTTCGAAGTCAATGATTTTGGGAATATATTACCATATATTTCTTCTAGCGCAACTCCGCCGTTTGCGCTAATTGGCGCAACGGGCGATCTAGCATCACTAAAGGTAGGAGGGATCGCCCCCACATCTGTGGCGACCCCCACTCTATTTCTTCCTTGTTTATTCCACTTGAGCGAAATCGTGAGTTAATTCAGTTGGATGCATACATAATGGGTATATTCATTTTAGTAAGTACTGTTTTTTTTACACAGAGGACACGATATGTTGTCACACGGGCTGCCCCTTGAGAAGCTAATCCAAATCTGATCGGAAGGTCATTGTTTGGCGTATCGTGTGTAACATGCACTGCTTTGTTCTTGTATGCATCCATGAATAGATGCTTTTTCTACAGCAGGTCCTGGCGCCGCATCCACGGTGACACAGCACGTTGGGTGCTTTTTAAAAACCGATGAGGTCTCCGCCTATTGTTAACAAGCCGGTGAGGTCTTTGCTTATTTTATAGGACCTGGTGAGGTGTCCATGTACTGTTTGGCTTGAACTCTTACACACCACCGAAAATGTATATTACTGTGATCTCGTTTATTTATTTTTGAATTCAATGATCTTGGGAATAGATTACCGTACACTTTTCCGGATGTAACTCTACCATTTGCGCCAATTGAAGCAATGGGTCATTTGGTCACATTAAAGCTAGGATCGCCCCTGTTGACCCGAACTCTATTTCCCCATGTCTCTTCCACTTGAGGGAAATCATGAATTTAATTCACTTGGATGCATACATGATGGGTATATTCATTCAAGTACATACGGCTGAGTGAAATAGAGGGCATGATCTACAACGACACAGGTTGTCTCTTGTGAAGATAACCCACATATGCTTGGAAGGTTGTTGTGTGGCTCGCGTATCGTGTGTAATGGACACTTCTTCCCATTTGTATGCATCCATTAACCAAAGTTTATCCTCATCAGGGCCTCACGTGGCATCCTCGGTGACACAGCATGTTGGTTACATTTTCAAACTGATGAGGTCTTGCCTTATTTTTTTTACGACCCGGTGATGTCTCCGCTTATTTTGTACGACCAGGTGAGGTCTGTGCTTACTGATTGACTTCAATTCTTACGTGGAATAAATATGTTGATAATTCACCACCTAAAATGCATATTTTTATGCTATCACTTTCTTAATTTTGAAGTCGATAATCTTGGAAATATATTACCATACATTTCCTCTAGAGTAACTCCACCAGTTTCGTCAATTGGGGCAGCAACAAATCTTGTATCACTAAAAATAGGATCGCCCCATTATGTTTGGCAACCCCGACTCTTTTCTCCAATGTCTCTTCCACTTGAGAAAAATCTTTAATTAATTCAACTGGATGCATACATATAGGTATATTCAATCTTGTGCATACTGCAGCTTCAAATAGAGGACATGATTTGCGGCTACACAGGCTACCTCTTGAGAAGCTAATCCACATCTGCTCGGAATGTGGTTGTGTGGTATATTGTGTGTAATAGGCGCCGCTTTCTGTTTCTATGCATCCATGAATCTATGATTTTTTTCCTACAGCAGGGCCTGATGCGGTGTTCACGGTGACATAATACGTTGCTTACTTTTTTCAAGTTAATGAGGTACGCGTTTATTTTTTATGACCCAATGCAGTCTTGGCTCATTTTTTATGAACTGGTGAGGTCTATGTCTACCGATTAGCTGCTTGTTTTCAACCAGGCAAGTGGATATTCTTTTTTCCACACCTACCATGCGCTAGAAAAAATCAGCTGCTCGGGTAGTTAATAATCTGTAGTACCATGACAGGTTGGTTACTTTTTTCAAGCTGACGAGGTCTCCGCTTATTTATTTGTAAGAACTGATGAGGTCTCCGTTTCCTGAGTGGCTTGAATGTTTCGACCAAGCACATGTATTGGATTTGCCCAGTACGTACAAGTGGATATTCTTGTTTCCCTTCTGAAAGGAGAATAATAATGACTCTAAGATTAGTCTTTTATAGAAGCAACCCATCAAGTGAACTAGAATAAATACACAACTCACGGTGACAGCAAATCCCATCTGTCGTTACACACCACTGGAAAAAAATAGCGCGATATTGCGTCACTAATAGAACGCTATATTGTTTAGAGAATCGACTCGCTAAATTGATCAATTTATAATGTCTCACTAATAGTATGCTATAGCACGCTAATATCATATTTTCAGGGGCCACGCTATTTTTTATAGCATGCTATTTTTTCCGTCGGCGTGAGGCCGGTGACACGGGACCCAATAGTGGCGGCGTACGACCAGTTGTACACCGAGATGAGTCTCGCCGACTGCCAGCTAGTACTTTCTATGGCGCGCGGTCCATACGGAGAGAACATCTTTCAGGCCCCTTGGGATCCAATGGAATATATTGGACGCAATGATTTATTGGGCCTCCGGGAAGCAGTACTACGACCAATCCACCAACACTTGCTCCACACTTATGGAGGAGTCGTGTGATGAATACCTGGAGTTGGTGTGGAGGGACACGAATGCATCAGCTGCGGCGCCGTCGTCTGTGACAATTGGCGCGACGGGTCACCTAGTCTATTATCTTCTAACAGTATCAAGTAAAAGGAAAACGCAGATCGAAATTAGAGAAAAATGCTAGAAAATCTCACAATAATCAGAAACGTCTGTCCATCAGTTAACCACATGATACAACGTCAAACATTAGATTTTAATAACATCTCTTTGACATTGAAGTTGAGGTAAATAACCCACCGCTTCCATTGCTATAGGAAAATAACAACGTTTTGCCCGGCTCCGGTGAGGAAGGGCCGATGACGGCGACGGCCAAGATCCGCCACACCGTCAGGAGGTCCGCTCTCACATCCGACGCGAGCTTCCTCCAAGTAGCAGCGGCAGAGGCAGGACATGCTCAAGATTCTATCATCTGCCAAGCTGGCCGCTACAGCTACTCCTATTGCTATCCCTAAATCCTTATTATGAACAATGTAGCAGCATATGTAATTATGGAGGCTATCGAATCACTAAAGATTGTAGGCCACCATGCACCGGTCATGCATATGCATGTACGTACGTCAATGCGCTTCCATTAGAGATTAGTCTGATGGTCGAAGCGCCACATGCACATGCAGGTCTTGAATTTATTCACCTAGAAAGGACATACAGATGAACCTCTATTAGGAGTTGTAATTTATGAAGTATGACTTAATGGAAAACACAACTAAGTATTTTAGGCCAGCATACTAGTTTTATCAAACAAAGTTTGTCCCTTTTTTTTTTCTCATGCCGTGCAGTCCAATATGACTCATTATACGAAAAATCTATTTTGCACAAAAAACTTTGAAACAAGTAATTTATCATGGTAGTCTGCACATATTGTAAGTTTCCACGACCCGCCTACTGATATGTTGATGACACACTATTCTGTACCAAATTTACTCTACTTTAATATTTGGGTTAGAATGCTTATTTTGATGTCAGAGGTACCATAAGTAGTACGAGCTCATGACTTTACTCACAAGTCACTGTATTAATTTTCTGACATGATTGTATCTCATAGTAGCATAATTTATATTTTTTTCTTGCTTATTTTATATTGTTACCTTGCTGATTGATCAAAGTCAAAATAGCGTATAGTACAAACACACTATTTATTTATCAATTATTCATTTCATGTGCAAAAAAAATGAAGGTATGTATTCCCCTTTAGTGTTTCTCACCAAAATTTTCGCTTGACATTTTTATGAGGATTATATTTTTTTACAAGAACATTCCATCAGAATGTTTCTGATGTACGATCTCCATTTAGATATGTGCAAGTGTAGAGATAACCCAGTTCTGAAGATTACTGGTAACCATTGTATAAGAACTTCAATATAATGGTTCACATCTTTGTCTAGGTAACTATATAGCTGTATTAGAATGCATGAGGTAGATTACAATCAACATTTAATGTTTCTACGAGTCCTTGGCTGTGTTATCAAAATTCCTTTTGGTAGTGATGAGGCAAATAATTTATATGATTGTTAATTTCAAATAACCAATAATCAGGCGGTGAATTGCAAATATAATTAACTAATTATGAACATTTGGTTGAATACGAGTAACCCGGCAATCTGTTGGAAACAACCAAGGCAAAGCCTAACCATAGCTTTAAGTTTTAGGGTCCCTATTTATCACTTATATTTTAAATTTCACATCCTGTGAATAGATTCTTCTCTCAGACAACATAATAGTAAATACTGATGTGAGACTATGCATTAAGATAATTAAAAAAACAATGCCGATGATTCCCATACATAAAACCTTAGACATATTTTAAATTGTATTTAGCACATGAAATAAGTTGTTTATAAAGGGTTTTCCCCTGCTTTAGATTGTAAAGCAGATTCCAACGACAAGGTTCATACAAAGAGTAGTTCAAGTAGCGTGAAAGCATAAAGTAAATATTCTTTCCGGGGCTCAACACAAGGAACATGAAAGATATTTCCCTCGCATTTGCGAGGGCCACTTTGCTAGTATTACAAAAGCTAGGATAACCCCTCGTGTTTGGCGATCACGATTCTCGTTCTCCCCGACTCTTCTAGTTGAGTGAATTGTGACTTAATTCAATTGGATGCATACATGATAGGTATATACATTCTAGTAAGCACTCCTCCTTCAGATACAGGGCACGATCTATTACGACACAGGCGGCTCTTGTGAAGGTAATCCACATCTGCTCGGTAGATCGTTGTGTGGCGTATCATGTGTAATAAACATTGCTTGCCTTTCGTATGCGTCCATGAATCGATGCATTTTCTATAGCAGGGCCTGATGATAAATCCACGTTAACAAAACATGTTGGTTACTTTTTTCAAATTGACGAGGTTTCCGCATATTTCATAGGACACGATGTGGTCTCCGCTTATTTATTTTATGATCCAGTGTCGTCTCCGCTTACTGATTAGCTACAATTTTTACCTGGATTAAAGAAGCCCATAATTCACCACCCAAAACGTATATTACATGATCTAGCTTTCTTATTTTCGAAGTTATAGATTTTAGGAATATATTACCATATATTTCTTCTAGCGAAAATCCGCCGATTGCGCTATTTAGCGCAAACGGTTCATCTATTATCTCTAAAGATATTAGGGATCACCCCCACATCTTTGGTGATCCCCAATCTATTTCTCCCTTGTCTCTTCCACCGGGGCGAAATTGTGAGTCAATTCAGTTGGATGCCTACGTAATTGGTATATTCATTTTCGTATGTACTGTTTTCAAAATGAGGACACGATATGTTGCGACACACGCTGCCCCATGAGAAGATAATCCATATCTGCTCTGAAGGTCATCGTTTGTCGTATGGTGTGTAACAGGCACTACTTTTCTCTTGGATGCATCCATGTATCCATGCTTTTTCTACAGCAGGGCCTAGCACGGCATGCACGGTGACACAACTTGTTGGGTGCTTTCTTCAAGCCGATGAGGTCTCCGCCTATTATTAACGATCTGGTGAGGTCTTCGCTTATTTTATACGAGCTGGTGAGCTGTCCATTCACTAATTGGCTTCAATTCTTACACAGGACCTAAAACGTATACTATGATGATCTTGCTTCTTTATTTTTGAAGTCAATGATCTTGGGATAGATTACCATACATTTCTCTGGACGTAACTCTGCCATTTGCGCCAATTGGCGCAACCGGTTATTCCGTATCATTAAAGCTAGGATCGCTCCCTCGTGTTTGGCTACCCCAACTCTTTTTCCATTGACAAATGCGACAAACATAGTGGTTATAAATTGCATTTTAATTACCTTTGATTTTTTATATTCTTATTTACATAGATGAATTGAAATACATAATATTTTAAACATAAACATAGTCTACCCTATGCAGAAGTTGCCAATAATTTCATATTAATATTATTCTAGAAATTTAAGATAACTTAATAAAAAAATAGATTCAATAAAATTTTAGGGATATTATTTTCTTTCAACGGTTTTATTAGCATATTTACACACTGATATATAGTCAAACTTATAAAAGTTTAAATATAAAGTTCACTTGGATGCATACATGCTGGGTATATTCATTCTAGTACGAACCGCTGCTTCAAATAGAGGGCATGATCTGCAGCAACACATGCTGCCTCTTGAGAAGATAATTCCCATATGCTCGGAAGGTCGTTGTGTGGCCGGCGTATCGTGTGTAATGGACACTTCTTTATTATTGTATGGATCCATGAATCGAAGTCTTTCCTCAGCAGGCCCTCACGCGGCAGCCACGGTGACATAACATATTGGTTACATTTTCAAAACGATGCGGTATTCTCTTATTTTTTCTGGACCCGGTGACGTCTCCGCTTATTGATTGGCTTCAATTCTTACCTGGAATAAATATGTCAATAATTCACCACCTAAAATGCATATTTGTATGATCTCACTTTCTTATTTTTGAAGTCGATAATCTGGGAAATAGATTACCATACATTTCTTCTGGAGTAACTCCGCCAGTTTCGTCAACTCGCGCAACAAGTGCCATATGAGGTCTGCGCTTATTTATTTATATGAACTGATTATACGAATTGATGATGTTAATATTATTCTAGAAATTTAAGATAACTTAATACAAAAATAGATTCAATACAATCTTTGTAATATTATTTTCTTTCAACGGTTTCATTAGTATATTTACACGCTGATATATAGTCAAACTTATAAAAGTTTGAATATAAAGTTCAGTTGGATGTATACACGCTGGGTATATTCATTCTAGTACGTACCGCTGCTTCAGAAAGAGGGCATGATCTGCAGTGACACATGCTGCCTCTTGAGAAGATAATCCACATATGCTCGGAAGCTCATTGTGTGGCTGGCTTATCTTGTAATGGACACTTCTTTACTATTGTATGCATCGATGAATCGGAGTTTTTCCTAAGCTGGCCCTCACGCGGCATCCACGGTGACATAATATCTTGGTTACATTTTCCAACCGATAAGGTCTTCTCTTGTTTATTTTTAGGACCCGGTGAGGCCTCCGCTTATTTTGTACGATCAGGTGAGGTCTCCGCTTACTGATTGGCTTTGATTCTTACTTGGAATAAATATGTCGATAATTCACCACCTAAAATGCATATTTGTATGATCTCACTTTCTTATTTTTGATATCGATATTCTTGGAAATAGATTACCGTACATTTCTTCTGGAGTAACTCCGCCACTTTCGTCAACTGGCAACAAGTCATCTAGCTAGTATCACTAAAAATAGGATCCCCCATCATGTTTGGCAACCCCGACTCTCTTTTTCCAATGTCTCTTCCAGTTGAGCGAAATCATCAATTAATTGAACTGGATGCATACATGATAGGTATATTCAATCTCGCATGTAATGCTACTTCAAATAGAGGGAACGATTTGCTGCTAGACATGCTGCCTCTTGAGAAGCTAATCAACATCTGCTCGGAATGTCGTTGTGTGGCGTATTGTGTGTAATAGGCACCGCTTTGCTTTTCTATGCATCCATGAGTCACTGCTTTTCCTACAGCATGGCCTGACACGGCGTTCAAGATGACATAGCATGTTGGTAACTTTTTTTCAAATGAAGTGGGTATGCGCTTATTTTTTATGACCCGCTGCAGTCTTGGCTTATTTTGTATGAACTGGTGAGGTCTTCGTTTACTGATTGGCTTCAAGTTTTCAACCGGGTAAGTGGATATTCTTTTTCCCACACCTACCACGCGCCAGACCAAATCAGCTACTTGGAAAGTTAATAATCCATAGTGCAACAACAGGTTGGTTAATTCTTTCAAAGCAATGCGGTCTCCCATTGTTTATTTATTCGAATTAATGAGGTCTCAGCTTCCTGAGTGGCTTTAATTTTTTGACCAGGCACTTGTATTGGAATTTTCCCAGTACGTACATGTCCATATTGTTGTTTCCCTACTGGAAGGAGAATAAAAAAGACTCTAAGAGTAGCTGTCTAGAGAAGCAAGCCATCGAGCTAGCTTGTGCACTAGTATAAATACACAACTCACGGTGATAGAAAATCTCATCCATCATTACACGCAACCTTCTTTCCTCCATTTCCTAAGGCAACATTAGCGATGGAGTACTCGCCAAAGCTAGCCGTAGCACTGCTCTTAGCTCTCGTGTCTGCCATGATCGTCACCGCCCAGAACGGGGCCGATGACATGCTGAACGCCCACAACGAAGTGCGCGCTGCCGTCGGCGTGGGGCCGGTGACATGGGACCCCATAGTGGCGGCGTACGCGCAGTCGTATGCAGAGAAGCGCCGCGCCGACTGCCAGCTACTACTCTCTCAGGGTGGCCCATACGGAGAGAACATCTTCCGGGCGCCTGGGACCGAATGGAATGCGGTCGACGCAGTGATTTTATGGGCGTCCGGGAAGCAGTACTACGACCACGCCACAAACACTTGCTCTGCACCTACGGGTGAGTCGTGCGCTACATACCTGGAGTTGGTGTGGAGGGACACGAAGGCCATCGGCTGTGGTGCAGTCCCCTGTGACGGCAATGCTGGCGTGTTTGTCATCTGCAGCTACAGCCCGCCGCACATGGCCGGGCAGATTCCATACTAGGCTACGTACCAAGTATGCATTCGGCTATGTATGCATGCATGCACATAGCAGCGTATTGTATAACTAAATAATAAAGGGATACTCCTAGGGCTGGGCACTAATTATCAGTCGATGGATGCCACCGATGTGTGTGTGTGTGTGTGTGACCAGAATCCCTCCTCCCTTCACTCATGTATCATTCCGGACTTTGATTGTTTTTGTATTTGTCCCATAACTTGTGATTGGGCTTGTATTTGTTTGTATTTGAGCTTGTTATTCCGGTTGTTTCCAGGTTTGCTATGGATGGGTGTCTAGTGTAGTAGGAACGAGAAAAGAACAAACACAATATCACATAGACCTTAAGTTCAAGCACCATGTTTGTGTTGCTAGAGAACAAAAGTTACATTTTTATTATACTTTAAATAATCTTATTTCAGCAATATATTTCAAAATGAAATATGAAAATCTTTCAAGGAAATCAAGAATAGTTTTTGTGGCGTTGTAGTGATGCTTATTGAAGGTTGTTTAGCAATGATCCCTAAAACATTTACATGACATGCGCTTATTATGGGCATTAATTTGGATAACATAGCAAATAATAACATACTAATTTATTAATAGAGAAAGCTCTTATGAAAAGTTCTACTTAATCCACATGCAAGATAAAGATTGGAGATTCCAAAATGAGACGGTTACACTATTACAAGTTCTGCTTGGGACAACAATATAGTTCCGACCCTGAATAGTACAAAACCTCAAACACTCGAATTACCACAGTCGCACGGGCTGTCCTAGTTGTCCTCAACGCCGACCCATATCACCTTCTCCTTCCCACACAAAAATTACCAGAACCTGTAGATTTTGGAAGAATAGACTTTATTTTCAACATAAGAAATCACAAACCACATACATTATATTTTGGGTTGAAAGCGATAGTTATGCTCCACAACTATTTTGATGATGACTCTGATCTAGAAACACTGCAGTTAGATGAAGGCGATATATTAACTGGCAAGAATTGCATCTGTTTTAATTTATGGTAAATGTATGTTTCTTTCCTTACTCAAAGGGCTTTACAATCCATAAACAAGATTTTGTTAGCATCCGATCGCCTTGTGTCATTTTTTCAAAAACATATTCACAAACAAACACCTCATGTTGGGCCTTCAATGCGAAATGTTGCCGCCATGGTAGCTATGAACAATAACTTGATAGAACTATTTGTCACTATCCTTCAATAGCAAAAAGATTCAACTAAAAACAAAAAAGAATCAACTATAATATTCTTCAATAGCAAAATGAATCAACTAAAAATCTTCTATAGAAATCTAGTTATGATCAAAATAATATTAACTTAAAATTATATAAAATTAATGTTAACAAAAAGTATTTTATAATATTCTTCAATAGAAAAAATAATAAACTAAAAAACTTTGATAAAACTCTATTTATGAACAAAATAATATTAACTTAGAATTAAAAGACTCGGTATACATTGCTCCTTATCGAGTATTCGGGTTTTGACACTCCAATTCAGTGATGTTTTGACATGTGATTCTGGTTGTGACAATACCTATATTTGGTACAAGTTAATGCTGATTCGGGAGCATGCTTTTTACACTATAAAGTTTGGCTGCTCGGGGAGCCATGCCAAAGCATCTTACATACATATCAGATTTCTAAGTTATGTACTGGATTCCATGCCAGGTGTTGTTGCCGACCATGGATTTAGTGATATTAGTATGTCAATATTATTATGTTCCTTTCAAATTCCCTATGTCTCTCATTTTATTATCACATATAGTTCGGAGCCTCGGGTCTAGGTTAGCATGTTTTTCCGGTGGTCCTCTCTCTCTATAGAGATTCTTGTGATTCTGTTCCTCTATAGAGACATTGATAAACACTGTCTATGTGTTCAAACTTCAAGGCATATCTATATGTGTGTGTGTGTGTGTGTGTGTGTGTGTGTGTGTGTGTGTGTGAAGTATACTGTGACACCATATTCGTATTACTTTTTGCATGGAATAAATATGCTGATAATTTACCACCTAAAAAAATATTATGATGATCTCACTTTCTAATTTTGAAGGCAAAGATTTTTGGAATATATTACGATACATTACTTCTGGCTTAACTCCGCCATGTGCTCCAATTGGCGCAATGGGTCACCTAGTACTACTAAACCTAGGATCACCCCTCGTGTTTGGCAACCACCACTCTATTTATCCCTTGTCTCTTCCACTTGAGCGAAATTGTGAATTAATTAATTTGGATCCATACATGATGGGTATATTCATTCTAGTACGTACTTCTTCTGCTTCAGATACAGGGCACGATCTACTACAACACACTCTGCTCTTGAGAAGCTAATCTACATCTGCTTGAAATATCGTTGTGTGGTGTATCATGTGTAGTAAGCATTGTTTTGCTTTCGTATGCCTCCATGAATCGATGTAGTTTCTATAGCAGGGCCTGACGAGACATCCTTGGTGACAAAACATGTTCGTTACTTCTTTCAAACCGATGAGGTCTCTGCCTATTAGTTACGACCCGATGAGGTCTCCGCTTATTTATTTTCTGCACCACTGAGGTCTCCACTTATTTATTTTATGCACCACTGAGGTCTCCGCTCACTGATTGGTTATAATCTTTACCTGGAGCAAATAAACCCATAATTCACCACCTAAATAGTATATTACACGATCTAGCTTTCTTATTTTCGAAGTCAATGATTTTGGGAATATATTACCATATATTTCTTCTAGCGCAACTCCGCCGTTTGCGCTAATTGGCGCAACGGGCGATCTAGCATCACTAAAGGTAGGAGGGATCGCCCCCACATCTGTGGCGACCCCCACTCTATTTCTTCCTTGTTTATTCCACTTGAGCGAAATCGTGAGTTAATTCAGTTGGATGCATACATAATGGGTATATTCATTTTAGTAAGTACTGTTTTTTTTACACAGAGGACACGATATGTTGTCACACGGGCTGCCCCTTGAGAAGCTAATCCAAATCTGATCGGAAGGTCATTGTTTGGCGTATCGTGTGTAACATGCACTGCTTTGTTCTTGTATGCATCCATGAATAGATGCTTTTTCTACAGCAGGTCCTGGCGCCGCATCCACGGTGACACAGCACGTTGGGTGCTTTTTAAAAACCGATGAGGTCTCCGCCTATTGTTAACAAGCCGGTGAGGTCTTTGCTTATTTTATAGGACCTGGTGAGGTGTCCATGTACTGTTTGGCTTGAACTCTTACACACCACCGAAAATGTATATTACTGTGATCTCGTTTATTTATTTTTGAATTCAATGATCTTGGGAATAGATTACCGTACACTTTTCCGGATGTAACTCTACCATTTGCGCCAATTGAAGCAATGGGTCATTTGGTCACATTAAAGCTAGGATCGCCCCTGTTGACCCGAACTCTATTTCCCCATGTCTCTTCCACTTGAGGGAAATCATGAATTTAATTCACTTGGATGCATACATGATGGGTATATTCATTCAAGTACATACGGCTGAGTGAAATAGAGGGCATGATCTACAACGACACAGGTTGTCTCTTGTGAAGATAACCCACATATGCTTGGAAGGTTGTTGTGTGGCTCGCGTATCGTGTGTAATGGACACTTCTTCCCATTTGTATGCATCCATTAACCAAAGTTTATCCTCATCAGGGCCTCACGTGGCATCCTCGGTGACACAGCATGTTGGTTACATTTTCAAACTGATGAGGTCTTGCCTTATTTTTTTTACGACCCGGTGAGGTCTCCGCTTATTTTGTACGACCAGGTGAGGTCTGTGCTTACTGATTGACTTCAATTCTTACGTGGAATAAATATGTTGATAATTCACCACCTAAAATGCATATTTTTATGCTATCACTTTCTTAATTTTGAAGTCGATAATCTTGGAAATATATTACCATACATTTCCTCTAGAGTAACTCCACCAGTTTCGTCAATTGGGGCAGCAACAAATCTTGTATCACTAAAAATAGGATCGCCCCATTATGTTTGGCAACCCCGACTCTTTTCTCCAATGTCTCTTCCACTTGAGAAAAATCTTTAATTAATTCAACTGGATGCATACATATAGGTATATTCAATCTTGTGCATACTGCAGCTTCAAATAGAGGACATGATTTGCGGCTACACAGGCTACCTCTTGAGAAGCTAATCCACATCTGCTCGGAATGTGGTTGTGTGGTATATTGTGTGTAATAGGCGCCGCTTTCTGTTTCTATGCATCCATGAATCTATGATTTTTTTCCTACAGCAGGGCCTGATGCGGTGTTCACGGTGACATAATACGTTGCTTACTTTTTTCAAGTTAATGAGGTACGCGTTTATTTTTTATGACCCAATGCAGTCTTGGCTCATTTTTTATGAACTGGTGAGGTCTATGTTTACCGATTAGCTGCAAGTTTTCAACCAGGCAAGTGGATATTCTTTTTTCCACACCTACCATGCGCTAGAAAAATCAGCTGCTCGGGTAGTTAATAATCTGTAGTACCATGACAGGTTGGTTACTTTTTTCAAACTGACGAGGTCTCCGCTTATTTATTTGTAAGAACTGATGAGGTCTCCGTTTCCTGAGTGGCTTGAATGTTTCGACCAAGCACATGTATTGGATTTGCCCAGTACGTACAAGTGGATATTCTTGTTTCCCTTCTGAAAGGAGAATAATAATGACTCTAAGATTAGTCTTTTATAGAAGCAACCCATCAAGTGAACTAGAATAAATACACAACTCACGGTGACAGCAAATCCCATCTGTCGTTACACACCACTGGAAAAAAATAGCGCGATATTGCGTCACTAATAGAACGCTATATTGTTTAGAGAATCGACTCGCTAAATTGATCAATTTATAATGTCTCACTAATAGTATGCTATAGCACGCTAATATCATATTTTCAGGGGCCACGCTATTTTTTATAGCATGCTATTTTTTCCGTCGGCGTGAGGCCGGTGACACGGGACCCAATAGTGGCGGCGTACGACCAGTTGTACACCGAGATGAGTCTCGCCGACTGCCAGCTAGTACTTTCTATGGCGCGCGGTCCATACGGAGAGAACATCTTTCAGGCCCCTTGGGATCCAATGGAATATATTGGACGCAATGATTTATTGGGCCTCCGGGAAGCAGTACTACGACCAATCCACCAACACTTGCTCCACACTTATGGAGGAGTCGTGTGATGAATACCTGGAGTTGGTGTGGAGGGACACGAATGCATCAGCTGCGGCGCCGTCGTCTGTGACAATTGGCGCGACGGGTCACCTAGTCTATTATCTTCTAACAGTATCAAGTAAAAGGAAAACGCAGATCGAAATTAGAGAAAAATGCTAGAAAATCTCACAATAATCAGAAACGTCTGTCCATCAGTTAACCACATGATACAACGTCAAACATTAGATTTTAATAACATCTCTTTGACATTGAAGTTGAGGTAAATAACCCACCGCTTCCATTGCTATAGGAAAATAACAACGTTTTGCCCGGCTCCGGTGAGGAAGGGCCGATGACGGCGACGGCCAAGATCCGCCACACCGTCAGGAGGTCCGCTCTCACATCCGACGCGAGCTTCCTCCAAGTAGCAGCGGCAGAGGCAGGACATGCTCAAGATTCTATCATCTGCCAAGCTGGCCGCTACAGCTACTCCTATTGCTATCCCTAAATCCTTATTATGAACAATGTAGCAGCATATGTAATTATGGAGGCTATCGAATCACTAAAGATTGTAGGCCACCATGCACCGGTCATGCATATGCATGTACGTACGTCAATGCGCTTCCATTAGAGATTAGTCTGATGGTCGAAGCGCCACATGCACATGCAGGTCTTGAATTTATTCACCTAGAAAGGACATACAGATGAACCTCTATTAGGAGTTGTAATTTATGAAGTATGACTTAATGGAAAACACAACTAAGTATTTTAGGCCAGCATACTAGTTTTATCAAACAAAGTTTGTCCCTTTTTTTTTTCTCATGCCGTGCAGTCCAATATGACTCATTATACGAAAAATCTATTTTGCACAAAAAACTTTGAAACAAGTAATTTATCATGGTAGTCTGCACATATTGTAAGTTTCCACGACCCGCCTACTGATATGTTGATGACACACTATTCTGTACCAAATTTACTCTACTTTAATATTTGGGTTAGAATGCTTATTTTGATGTCAGAGGTACCATAAGTAGTACGAGCTCATGACTTTACTCACAAGTCACTGTATTAATTTTCTGACATGATTGTATCTCATAGTAGCATAATTTATATTTTTTTCTTGCTTATTTTATATTGTTACCTTGCTGATTGATCAAAGTCAAAATAGCGTATAGTACAAACACACTATTTATTTATCAATTATTCATTTCATGTGCAAAAAAAATGAAGGTATGTATTCCCCTTTAGTGTTTCTCACCAAAATTTTCGCTTGACATTTTTATGAGGATTATATTTTTTTACAAGAACATTCCATCAGAATGTTTCTGATGTACGATCTCCATTTAGATATGTGCAAGTGTAGAGATAACCCAGTTCTGAAGATTACTGGTAACCATTGTATAAGAACTTCAATATAATGGTTCACATCTTTGTCTAGGTAACTATATAGCTGTATTAGAATGCATGAGGTAGATTACAATCAACATTTAATGTTTCTACGAGTCCTTGGCTGTGTTATCAAAATTCCTTTTGGTAGTGATGAGGCAAATAATTTATATGATTGTTAATTTCAAATAACCAATAATCAGGCGGTGAATTGCAAATATAATTAACTAATTATGAACATTTGGTTGAATACGAGTAACCCGGCAATCTGTTGGAAACAACCAAGGCAAAGCCTAACCATAGCTTTAAGTTTTAGGGTCCCTATTTATCACTTATATTTTAAATTTCACATCCTGTGAATAGATTCTTCTCTCAGACAACATAATAGTAAATACTGATGTGAGACTATGCATTAAGATAATTAAAAAAACAATGCCGATGATTCCCATACATAAAACCTTAGACATATTTTAAATTGTATTTAGCACATGAAATAAGTTGTTTATAAAGGGTTTTCCCCTGCTTTAGATTGTAAAGCAGATTCCAACGACAAGGTTCATACAAAGAGTAGTTCAAGTAGCGTGAAAGCATAAAGTAAATATTCTTTCCGGGGCTCAACACAAGGAACATGAAAGATATTTCCCTCGCATTTGCGAGGGCCACTTTGCTAGTATTACAAAAGCTAGGATAACCCCTCGTGTTTGGCGATCACGATTCTCGTTCTCCCCGACTCTTCTAGTTGAGTGAATTGTGACTTAATTCAATTGGATGCATACATGATAGGTATATACATTCTAGTAAGCACTCCTCCTTCAGATACAGGGCACGATCTATTACGACACAGGCGGCTCTTGTGAAGGTAATCCACATCTGCTCGGTAGATCGTTGTGTGGCGTATCATGTGTAATAAACATTGCTTGCCTTTCGTATGCGTCCATGAATCGATGCATTTTCTATAGCAGGGCCTGATGATAAATCCACGTTAACAAAACATGTTGGTTACTTTTTTCAAATTGACGAGGTTTCCGCATATTTCATAGGACACGATGTGGTCTCCGCTTATTTATTTTATGATCCAGTGTCGTCTCCGCTTACTGATTAGCTACAATTTTTACCTGGATTAAAGAAGCCCATAATTCACCACCCAAAACGTATATTACATGATCTAGCTTTCTTATTTTCGAAGTTATAGATTTTAGGAATATATTACCATATATTTCTTCTAGCGAAAATCCGCCGATTGCGCTATTTAGCGCAAACGGTTCATCTATTATCTCTAAAGATATTAGGGATCACCCCCACATCTTTGGTGATCCCCAATCTATTTCTCCCTTGTCTCTTCCACCGGGGCGAAATTGTGAGTCAATTCAGTTGGATGCCTACGTAATTGGTATATTCATTTTCGTATGTACTGTTTTCAAAATGAGGACACGATATGTTGCGACACACGCTGCCCCATGAGAAGATAATCCATATCTGCTCTGAAGGTCATCGTTTGTCGTATGGTGTGTAACAGGCACTACTTTTCTCTTGGATGCATCCATGTATCCATGCTTTTTCTACAGCAGGGCCTAGCACGGCATGCACGGTGACACAACTTGTTGGGTGCTTTCTTCAAGCCGATGAGGTCTCCGCCTATTATTAACGATCTGGTGAGGTCTTCGCTTATTTTATACGAGCTGGTGAGCTGTCCATTCACTAATTGGCTTCAATTCTTACACAGGACCTAAAACGTATACTATGATGATCTTGCTTCTTTATTTTTGAAGTCAATGATCTTGGGATAGATTACCATACATTTCTCTGGACGTAACTCTGCCATTTGCGCCAATTGGCGCAACCGGTTATTCCGTATCATTAAAGCTAGGATCGCTCCCTCGTGTTTGGCTACCCCAACTCTTTTTCCATTGACAAATGCGACAAACATAGTGGTTATAAATTGCATTTTAATTACCTTTGATTTTTTATATTCTTATTTACATAGATGAATTGAAATACATAATATTTTAAACATAAACATAGTCTACCCTATGCAGAAGTTGCCAATAATTTCATATTAATATTATTCTAGAAATTTAAGATAACTTAATAAAAAAATAGATTCAATAAAATTTTAGGGATATTATTTTCTTTCAACGGTTTTATTAGCATATTTACACACTGATATATAGTCAAACTTATAAAAGTTTAAATATAAAGTTCACTTGGATGCATACATGCTGGGTATATTCATTCTAGTACGAACCGCTGCTTCAAATAGAGGGCATGATCTGCAGCAACACATGCTGCCTCTTGAGAAGATAATTCCCATATGCTCGGAAGGTCGTTGTGTGGCCGGCGTATCGTGTGTAATGGACACTTCTTTATTATTGTATGGATCCATGAATCGAAGTCTTTCCTCAGCAGGCCCTCACGCGGCAGCCACGGTGACATAACATATTGGTTACATTTTCAAAACGATGCGGTATTCTCTTATTTTTTCTGGACCCGGTGACGTCTCCGCTTATTGATTGGCTTCAATTCTTACCTGGAATAAATATGTCAATAATTCACCACCTAAAATGCATATTTGTATGATCTCACTTTCTTATTTTTGAAGTCGATAATCTGGGAAATAGATTACCATACATTTCTTCTGGAGTAACTCCGCCAGTTTCGTCAACTCGCGCAACAAGTGCCATATGAGGTCTGCGCTTATTTATTTATATGAACTGATTATACGAATTGATGATGTTAATATTATTCTAGAAATTTAAGATAACTTAATACAAAAATAGATTCAATACAATCTTTGTAATATTATTTTCTTTCAACGGTTTCATTAGTATATTTACACGCTGATATATAGTCAAACTTATAAAAGTTTGAATATAAAGTTCAGTTGGATGTATACACGCTGGGTATATTCATTCTAGTACGTACCGCTGCTTCAGAAAGAGGGCATGATCTGCAGTGACACATGCTGCCTCTTGAGAAGATAATCCACATATGCTCGGAAGCTCATTGTGTGGCTGGCTTATCTTGTAATGGACACTTCTTTACTATTGTATGCATCGATGAATCGGAGTTTTTCCTAAGCTGGCCCTCACGCGGCATCCACGGTGACATAATATCTTGGTTACATTTTCCAACCGATAAGGTCTTCTCTTGTTTATTTTTAGGACCCGGTGAGGCCTCCGCTTATTTTGTACGATCAGGTGAGGTCTCCGCTTACTGATTGGCTTTGATTCTTACTTGGAATAAATATGTCGATAATTCACCACCTAAAATGCATATTTGTATGATCTCACTTTCTTATTTTTGATATCGATATTCTTGGAAATAGATTACCGTACATTTCTTCTGGAGTAACTCCGCCACTTTCGTCAACTGGCAACAAGTCATCTAGCTAGTATCACTAAAAATAGGATCCCCCATCATGTTTGGCAACCCCGACTCTCTTTTTCCAATGTCTCTTCCAGTTGAGCGAAATCATCAATTAATTGAACTGGATGCATACATGATAGGTATATTCAATCTCGCATGTAATGCTACTTCAAATAGAGGGAACGATTTGCTGCTAGACATGCTGCCTCTTGAGAAGCTAATCAACATCTGCTCGGAATGTCGTTGTGTGGCGTATTGTGTGTAATAGGCACCGCTTTGCTTTTCTATGCATCCATGAGTCACTGCTTTTCCTACAGCATGGCCTGACACGGCGTTCAAGATGACATAGCATGTTGGTAACTTTTTTTCAAATGAAGTGGGTATGCGCTTATTTTTTATGACCCGCTGCAGTCTTGGCTTATTTTGTATGAACTGGTGAGGTCTTCGTTTACTGATTGGCTTCAAGTTTTCAACCGGGTAAGTGGATATTCTTTTTCCCACACCTACCACGCGCCAGACCAAATCAGCTACTTGGAAAGTTAATAATCCATAGTGCAACAACAGGTTGGTTAATTCTTTCAAAGCAATGCGGTCTCCCATTGTTTATTTATTCGAATTAATGAGGTCTCAGCTTCCTGAGTGGCTTTAATTTTTTGACCAGGCACTTGTATTGGAATTTTCCCAGTACGTACATGTCCATATTGTTGTTTCCCTACTGGAAGGAGAATAAAAAAGACTCTAAGAGTAGCTGTCTAGAGAAGCAAGCCATCGAGCTAGCTTGTGCACTAGTATAAATACACAACTCACGGTGATAGAAAATCTCATCCATCATTACACGCAACCTTCTTTCCTCCATTTCCTAAGGCAACATTAGCGATGGAGTACTCGCCAAAGCTAGCCGTAGCACTGCTCTTAGCTCTCGTGTCTGCCATGATCGTCACCGCCCAGAACGGGGCCGATGACATGCTGAACGCCCACAACGAAGTGCGCGCTGCCGTCGGCGTGGGGCCGGTGACATGGGACCCCATAGTGGCGGCGTACGCGCAGTCGTATGCAGAGAAGCGCCGCGCCGACTGCCAGCTACTACTCTCTCAGGGTGGCCCATACGGAGAGAACATCTTCCGGGCGCCTGGGACCGAATGGAATGCGGTCGACGCAGTGATTTTATGGGCGTCCGGGAAGCAGTACTACGACCACGCCACAAACACTTGCTCTGCACCTACGGGTGAGTCGTGCGCTACATACCTGGAGTTGGTGTGGAGGGACACGAAGGCCATCGGCTGTGGTGCAGTCCCCTGTGACGGCAATGCTGGCGTGTTTGTCATCTGCAGCTACAGCCCGCCGCACATGGCCGGGCAGATTCCATACTAGGCTACGTACCAAGTATGCATTCGGCTATGTATGCATGCATGCACATAGCAGCGTATTGTATAACTAAATAATAAAGGGATACTCCTAGGGCTGGGCACTAATTATCAGTCGATGGATGCCACCGATGTGTGTGTGTGTGTGTGTGACCAGAATCCCTCCTCCCTTCACTCATGTATCATTCCGGACTTTGATTGTTTTTGTATTTGTCCCATAACTTGTGATTGGGCTTGTATTTGTTTGTATTTGAGCTTGTTATTCCGGTTGTTTCCAGGTTTGCTATGGATGGGTGTCTAGTGTAGTAGGAACGAGAAAAGAACAAACACAATATCACATAGACCTTAAGTTCAAGCACCATGTTTGTGTTGCTAGAGAACAAAAGTTACATTTTTATTATACTTTAAATAATCTTATTTCAGCAATATATTTCAAAATGAAATATGAAAATCTTTCAAGGAAATCAAGAATAGTTTTTGTGGCGTTGTAGTGATGCTTATTGAAGGTTGTTTAGCAATGATCCCTAAAACATTTACATGACATGCGCTTATTATGGGCATTAATTTGGATAACATAGCAAATAATAACATACTAATTTATTAATAGAGAAAGCTCTTATGAAAAGTTCTACTTAATCCACATGCAAGATAAAGATTGGAGATTCCAAAATGAGACGGTTACACTATTACAAGTTCTGCTTGGGACAACAATATAGTTCCGACCCTGAATAGTACAAAACCTCAAACACTCGAATTACCACAGTCGCACGGGCTGTCCTAGTTGTCCTCAACGCCGACCCATATCACCTTCTCCTTCCCACACAAAAATTACCAGAACCTGTAGATTTTGGAAGAATAGACTTTATTTTCAACATAAGAAATCACAAACCACATACATTATATTTTGGGTTGAAAGCGATAGTTATGCTCCACAACTATTTTGATGATGACTCTGATCTAGAAACACTGCAGTTAGATGAAGGCGATATATTAACTGGCAAGAATTGCATCTGTTTTAATTTATGGTAAATGTATGTTTCTTTCCTTACTCAAAGGGCTTTACAATCCATAAACAAGATTTTGTTAGCATCCGATCGCCTTGTGTCATTTTTTCAAAAACATATTCACAAACAAACACCTCATGTTGGGCCTTCAATGCGAAATGTTGCCGCCATGGTAGCTATGAACAATAACTTGATAGAACTATTTGTCACTATCCTTCAATAGCAAAAAGATTCAACTAAAAACAAAAAAGAATCAACTATAATATTCTTCAATAGCAAAATGAATCAACTAAAAATCTTCTATAGAAATCTAGTTATGATCAAAATAATATTAACTTAAAATTATATAAAATTAATGTTAACAAAAAGTATTTTATAATATTCTTCAATAGAAAAAATAATAAACTAAAAAACTTTGATAAAACTCTATTTATGAACAAAATAATATTAACTTAGAATTAAAAGACTCGGTATACATTGCTCCTTATCGAGTATTCGGGTTTTGACACTCCAATTCAGTGATGTTTTGACATGTGATTCTGGTTGTGACAATACCTATATTTGGTACAAGTTAATGCTGATTCGGGAGCATGCTTTTTACACTATAAAGTTTGGCTGCTCGGGGAGCCATGCCAAAGCATCTTACATACATATCAGATTTCTAAGTTATGTACTGGATTCCATGCCAGGTGTTGTTGCCGACCATGGATTTAGTGATATTAGTATGTCAATATTATTATGTTCCTTTCAAATTCCCTATGTCTCTCATTTTATTATCACATATAGTTCGGAGCCTCGGGTCTAGGTTAGCATGTTTTTCCGGTGGTCCTCTCTCTCTATAGAGATTCTTGTGATTCTGTTCCTCTATAGAGACATTGATAAACACTGTCTATGTGTTCAAACTTCAAGGCATATCTATATGTGTGTGTGTGTGTGTGTGTGTGTGTGTGTGTGTGTGTGTGTGTGAAGTATACTGTGACACCATATTCGTATTACTTTTTGCATGGAATAAATATGCTGATAATTTACCACCTAAAAAAATATTATGATGATCTCACTTTCTAATTTTGAAGGCAAAGATTTTTGGAATATATTACGATACATTACTTCTGGCTTAACTCCGCCATGTGCTCCAATTGGCGCAATGGGTCACCTAGTACTACTAAACCTAGGATCACCCCTCGTGTTTGGCGACCACCACTCTATTTATCCCTTGTCTCTTCCACTTGAGCGAAATTGTGAATTAATTAATTTGGATCCATACATGATAGGTATATTCATTCTAGTACGTACTTCTGCTTCAGATACAGGGCACGATCTACTACAACACACTCTGCTGATATTTTATAGGACCTGGTGAGGTGTCCATGTACTGTTTGGCTTGAACTCTTACACACCACCGAAAATGTATATTACTGTGATCTCGTTTATTTATTTTTGAATTCAATGATCTTGGGAATAGATTACCGTACACTTTTCCGGATGTAACTCTACCATTCGCGCCAATTGAAGCAATGGGTCATTTGGTCACATTAAAGCTAGGATCGCCCCTGTTGACCCGAACTCTATTTCCCCATGTCTCTTCCACTTGAGGGAAATCATGAATTTAATTCACTTGGATGCATACATGATGGGTATATTCATTCAAGTACATACGGCTGAGTGAAATAGAGGGCATGATCTACAACGACACAGGTTGTCTCTTGTGAAGATAACCCACATATGCTTGGAAGGTTGTTGTGTGGCTCGCGTATCGTGTGTAATGGACACTTCTTCCCATTTGTATGCATCCATTAACCAAAGTTTATCCTCATCAGGGCCTCACGTGGCATCCTCGGTGACACAGCATGTTGGTTACATTTTCAAACTGATGAGGTCTTGCCTTATTTTTTTTACGACCCGGTGATGTCTCCGCTTATTTTGTACGACCAGGTGAGGTCTGTGCTTACTGATTGACTTCAATTCTTACGTGGAATAAATATGTTGATAATTCACCACCTAAAATGCATATTTTTATGCTATCACTTTCTTAATTTTGAAGTCGATAATCTTGGAAATATATTACCATACATTTCCTCTAGAGTAACTCCACCAGTTTCGTCAATTGGGGCAGCAACAAATCTTGTATCACTAAAAATAGGATCGCCCCATTATGTTTGGCAACCCCGACTCTTTTCTCCAATGTCTCTTCCACTTGAGAAAAATCTTTAATTAATTCAACTGGATGCATACATATAGGTATATTCAATCTTGTGCATACTGCAGCTTCAAATAGAGGACATGATTTGCGGCTACACAGGCTACCTCTTGAGAAGCTAATCCACATCTGCTCGGAATGTGGTTGTGTGGTATATTGTGTGTAATAGGCGCCGCTTTCTGTTTCTATGCATCCATGAATCTATGATTTTTTTCCTACAGCAGGGCCTGATGCGGTGTTCACGGTGACATAATACGTTGCTTACTTTTTTCAAGTTAATGAGGTACGCGTTTATTTTTTATGACCCAATGCAGTCTTGGCTCATTTTTTATGAACTGGTGAGGTCTATGTCTACCGATTAGCTGCTTGTTTTCAACCAGGCAAGTGGATATTCTTTTTTCCACACCTACCATGCGCTAGAAAAAATCAGCTGCTCGGGTAGTTAATAATCTGTAGTACCATGACAGGTTGGTTACTTTTTTCAAGCTGACGAGGTCTCCGCTTATTTATTTGTAAGAACTGATGAGGTCTCCGTTTCCTGAGTGGCTTGAATGTTTCGACCAAGCACATGTATTGGATTTGCCCAGTACGTACAAGTGGATATTCTTGTTTCCCTTCTGAAAGGAGAATAATAATGACTCTAAGATTAGTCTTTTATAGAAGCAACCCATCAAGTGAACTAGAATAAATACACAACTCACGGTGACAGCAAATCCCATCTGTCGTTACACACCACTGGAAAAAAATAGCGCGATATTGCGTCACTAATAGAACGCTATATTGTTTAGAGAATCGACTCGCTAAATTGATCAATTTATAATGTCTCACTAATAGTATGCTATAGCACGCTAATATCATATTTTCAGGGGCCACGCTATTTTTATAGCATGCTATTTTTTCCGTCGGCGTGAGGCCGGTGACACGGGACCCAATAGTGGCGGCGTACGACCAGTTGTACACCGAGATGAGTCTCGCCGACTGCCAGCTAGTACTTTCTATGGCGCGCGGTCCATACGGAGAGAACATCTTTCAGGCCCCTTGGGATCCAATGGAATATATTGGACGCAATGATTTATTGGGCCTCCGGGAAGCAGTACTACGACCAATCCACCAACACTTGCTCCACACTTATGGAGGAGTCGTGTGATGAATACCTGGAGTTGGTGTGGAGGGACACGAATGCATCAGCTGCGGCGCCGTCGTCTGTGACAATTGGCGCGACGGGTCACCTAGTCTATTATCTTCTAACAGTATCAAGTAAAAGGAAAACGCAGATCGAAATTAGAGAAAAATGCTAGAAAATCTCACAATAATCAGAAACGTCTGTCCATCAGTTAACCACATGATACAACGTCAAACATTAGATTTTAATAACATCTCTTTGACATTGAAGTTGAGGTAAATAACCCACCGCTTCCATTGCTATAGGAAAATAACAACGTTTTGCCCGGCTCCGGTGAGGAAGGGCCGATGACGGCGACGGCCAAGATCCGCCACACCGTCAGGAGGTCCGCTCTCACATCCGACGCGAGCTTCCTCCAAGTAGCAGCGGCAGAGGCAGGACATGCTCAAGATTCTATCATCTGCCAAGCTGGCCGCTACAGCTACTCCTATTGCTATCCCTAAATCCTTATTATGAACAATGTAGCAGCATATGTAATTATGGAGGCTATCGAATCACTAAAGATTGTAGGCCACCATGCACCGGTCATGCATATGCATGTACGTACGTCAATGCGCTTCCATTAGAGATTAGTCTGATGGTCGAAGCGCCACATGCACATGCAGGTCTTGAATTTATTCACCTAGAAAGGACATACAGATGAACCTCTATTAGGAGTTGTAATTTATGAAGTATGACTTAATGGAAAACACAACTAAGTATTTTAGGCCAGCATACTAGTTTTATCAAACAAAGTTTGTCCCTTTTTTTTTTCTCATGCCGTGCAGTCCAATATGACTCATTATACGAAAAATCTATTTTGCACAAAAAACTTTGAAACAAGTAATTTATCATGGTAGTCTGCACATATTGTAAGTTTCCACGACCCGCCTACTGATATGTTGATGACACACTATTCTGTACCAAATTTACTCTACTTTAATATTTGGGTTAGAATGCTTATTTTGATGTCAGAGGTACCATAAGTAGTACGAGCTCATGACTTTACTCACAAGTCACTGTATTAATTTTCTGACATGATTGTATCTCATAGTAGCATAATTTATATTTTTTTCTTGCTTATTTTATATTGTTACCTTGCTGATTGATCAAAGTCAAAATAGCATATAGTACAAACACACTATTTATTTATCAATTATTCATTTCATGTGCAAAAAAAATGAAGGTATGTATTCCCCTTTAGTGTTTCTCACCAAAATTTTCGCTTGACATTTTTATGAGGATTATATTTTTTTACAAGAACATTCCATCAGAATGTTTCTGATGTACGATCTCCATTTAGATATGTGCAAGTGTAGAGATAACCCAGTTCTGAAGATTACTGGTAACCATTGTATAAGAACTTCAATATAATGGTTCACATCTTTGTCTAGGTAACTATATAGCTGTATTAGAATGCATGAGGTAGATTACAATCAACATTTAATGTTTCTACGAGTCCTTGGCTGTGTTATCAAAATTCCTTTTGGTAGTGATGAGGCAAATAATTTATATGATTGTTAATTTCAAATAACCAATAATCAGGCGGTGAATTGCAAATATAATTAACTAATTATGAACATTTGGTTGAATACGAGTAACCCGGCAATCTGTTGGAAACAACCAAGGCAAAGCCTAACCATAGCTTTAAGTTTTAGGGTCCCTATTTATCACTTATATTTTAAATTTCACATCCTGTGAATAGATTCTTCTCTCAGACAACATAATAGTAAATACTGATGTGAGACTATGCATTAAGATAATTAAAAAAACAATGCCGATGATTCCCATACATAAAACCTTAGACATATTTTAAATTGTATTTAGCACATGAAATAAGTTGTTTATAAAGGGTTTTCCCCTGCTTTAGATTGTAAAGCAGATTCCAACGACAAGGTTCATACAAAGAGTAGTTCAAGTAGCGTGAAAGCATAAAGTAAATATTCTTTCCGGGGCTCAACACAAGGAACATGAAAGATATTTCCCTCGCATTTGCGAGGGCCACTTTGCTAGTATTACAAAAGCTAGGATAACCCCTCGTGTTTGGCGATCACGATTCTCGTTCTCCCCGACTCTTCTAGTTGAGTGAATTGTGACTTAATTCAATTGGATGCATACATGATAGGTATATACATTCTAGTAAGCACTCCTCCTTCAGATACAGGGCACGATCTATTACGACACAGGCGGCTCTTGTGAAGGTAATCCACATCTGCTCGGTAGATCGTTGTGTGGCGTATCATGTGTAATAAACATTGCTTGCCTTTCGTATGCGTCCATGAATCGATGCATTTTCTATAGCAGGGCCTGATGATAAATCCACGTTAACAAACATGTTGGTTACTTTTTTCAAATTGACGAGGTTTCCGCATATTTCATAGGACACGATGTGGTCTCCGCTTATTTATTTTATGATCCAGTGTCGTCTCCGCTTACTGATTAGCTACAATTTTTACCTGGATTAAAGAAGCCCATAATTCACCACCCAAAACGTATATTACATGATCTAGCTTTCTTATTTTCGAAGTTATAGATTTTAGGAATATATTACCATATATTTCTTCTAGCGAAAATCCGCCGATTGCGCTATTTAGCGCAAACGGTTCATCTATTATCTCTAAAGATATTAGGGATCACCCCCACATCTTTGGTGATCCCCAATCTATTTCTCCCTTGTCTCTTCCACCGGGGCGAAATTGTGAGTCAATTCAGTTGGATGCCTACGTAATTGGTATATTCATTTTCGTATGTACTGTTTTCAAAATGAGGACACGATATGTTGCGACACACGCTGCCCCATGAGAAGATAATCCATATCTGCTCTGAAGGTCATCGTTTGTCGTATGGTGTGTAACAGGCACTACTTTTCTCTTGGATGCATCCATGTATCCATGCTTTTTCTACAGCAGGGCCTAGCACGGCATGCACGGTGACACAACTTGTTGGGTGCTTTCTTCAAGCCGATGAGGTCTCCGCCTATTATTAACGATCTGGTGAGGTCTTCGCTTATTTTATACGAGCTGGTGAGCTGTCCATTCACTAATTGGCTTCAATTCTTACACAGGACCTAAAACGTATACTATGATGATCTTGCTTCTTTATTTTTGAAGTCAATGATCTTGGGATAGATTACCATACATTTCTCTGGACGTAACTCTGCCATTTGCGCCAATTGGCGCAACCGGTTATTCCGTATCATTAAAGCTAGGATCGCTCCCTCGTGTTTGGCTACCCCAACTCTTTTTCCATTGACAAATGCGACAAACATAGTGGTTATAAATTGCATTTTAATTACCTTTGATTTTTTATATTCTTATTTACATAGATGAATTGAAATACATAATATTTTAAACATAAACATAGTCTACCCTATGCAGAAGTTGCCAATAATTTCATATTAATATTATTCTAGAAATTTAAGATAACTTAATAAAAAAATAGATTCAATAAAATTTTAGGGATATTATTTTCTTTCAACGGTTTTATTAGCATATTTACACACTGATATATAGTCAAACTTATAAAAGTTTAAATATAAAGTTCACTTGGATGCATACATGCTGGGTATATTCATTCTAGTACGAACCGCTGCTTCAAATAGAGGGCATGATCTGCAGCAACACATGCTGCCTCTTGAGAAGATAATTCCCATATGCTCGGAAGGTCGTTGTGTGGCCGGCGTATCGTGTGTAATGGACACTTCTTTATTATTGTATGGATCCATGAATCGAAGTCTTTCCTCAGCAGGCCCTCACGCGGCAGCCACGGTGACATAACATATTGGTTACATTTTCAAAACGATGCGGTATTCTCTTATTTTTTCTGGACCCGGTGACATCTCCGCTTATTGATTGGCTTCAATTCTTACCTGGAATAAATATGTCAATAATTCACCACCTAAAATGCATATTTGTATGATCTCACTTTCTTATTTTTGAAGTCGATAATCTGGGAAATAGATTACCATACATTTCTTCTGGAGTAACTCCGCCAGTTTCGTCAACTCGCGCAACAAGTGCCATATGAGGTCTGCGCTTATTTATTTATATGAACTGATTATACGAATTGATGATGTTAATATTATTCTAGAAATTTAAGATAACTTAATACAAAAATAGATTCAATACAATCTTTGTAATATTATTTTCTTTCAACGGTTTCATTAGTATATTTACACGCTGATATATAGTCAAACTTATAAAAGTTTGAATATAAAGTTCAGTTGGATGTATACACGCTGGGTATATTCATTCTAGTACGTACCGCTGCTTCAGAAAGAGGGCATGATCTGCAGTGACACATGCTGCCTCTTGAGAAGATAATCCACATATGCTCGGAAGCTCATTGTGTGGCTGGCTTATCTTGTAATGGACACTTCTTTACTATTGTATGCATCGATGAATCGGAGTTTTTCCTAAGCTGGCCCTCACGCGGCATCCACGGTGACATAATATCTTGGTTACATTTTCCAACCGATAAGGTCTTCTCTTGTTTATTTTTAGGACCCGGTGAGGCCTCCGCTTATTTTGTACGATCAGGTGAGGTCTCCGCTTACTGATTGGCTTTGATTCTTACTTGGAATAAATATGTCGATAATTCACCACCTAAAATGCATATTTGTATGATCTCACTTTCTTATTTTTGATATCGATATTCTTGGAAATAGATTACCGTACATTTCTTCTGGAGTAACTCCGCCACTTTCGTCAACTGGCAACAAGTCATCTAGCTAGTATCACTAAAAATAGGATCCCCCATCATGTTTGGCAACCCCGACTCTCTTTTTCCAATGTCTCTTCCAGTTGAGCGAAATCATCAATTAATTGAACTGGATGCATACATGATAGGTATATTCAATCTCGCATGTAATGCTACTTCAAATAGAGGGAACGATTTGCTGCTAGACATGCTGCCTCTTGAGAAGCTAATCAACATCTGCTCGGAATGTCGTTGTGTGGCGTATTGTGTGTAATAGGCACCGCTTTGCTTTTCTATGCATCCATGAGTCACTGCTTTTCCTACAGCATGGCCTGACACGGCGTTCAAGATGACATAGCATGTTGGTAACTTTTTTTCAAATGAAGTGGGTATGCGCTTATTTTTTATGACCCGCTGCAGTCTTGGCTTATTTTGTATGAACTGGTGAGGTCTTCGTTTACTGATTGGCTTCAAGTTTTCAACCGGGTAAGTGGATATTCTTTTTCCCACACCTACCACGCGCCAGACCAAATCAGCTACTTGGAAAGTTAATAATCCATAGTGCAACAACAGGTTGGTTAATTCTTTCAAAGCAATGCGGTCTCCCATTGTTTATTTATTCGAATTAATGAGGTCTCAGCTTCCTGAGTGGCTTTAATTTTTTGACCAGGCACTTGTATTGGAATTTTCCCAGTACGTACATGTCCATATTGTTGTTTCCCTACTGGAAGGAGAATAAAAAAGACTCTAAGAGTAGCTGTCTAGAGAAGCAAGCCATCGAGCTAGCTTGTGCACTAGTATAAATACACAACTCACGGTGATAGAAAATCTCATCCATCATTACACGCAACCTTCTTTCCTCCATTTCCTAAGGCAACATTAGCGATGGAGTACTCGCCAAAGCTAGCCGTAGCACTGCTCTTAGCTCTCGTGTCTGCCATGATCGTCACCGCCCAGAACGGGGCCGATGACATGCTGAACGCCCACAACGAAGTGCGCGCTGCCGTCGGCGTGGGGCCGGTGACATGGGACCCCATAGTGGCGGCGTACGCGCAGTCGTATGCAGAGAAGCGCCGCGCCGACTGCCAGCTACTACTCTCTCAGGGTGGCCCATACGGAGAGAACATCTTCCGGGCGCCTGGGACCGAATGGAATGCGGTCGACGCAGTGATTTTATGGGCGTCCGGGAAGCAGTACTACGACCACGCCACAAACACTTGCTCTGCACCTACGGGTGAGTCGTGCGCTACATACCTGGAGTTGGTGTGGAGGGACACGAAGGCCATCGGCTGTGGTGCAGTCCCCTGTGACGGCAATGCTGGCGTGTTTGTCATCTGCAGCTACAGCCCGCCGCACATGGCCGGGCAGATTCCATACTAGGCTACGTACCAAGTATGCATTCGGCTATGTATGCATGCATGCACATAGCAGCGTATTGTATAACTAAATAATAAAGGGATACTCCTAGGGCTGGGCACTAATTATCAGTCGATGGATGCCACCGATGTGTGTGTGTGTGTGTGTGACCAGAATCCCTCCTCCCTTCACTCATGTATCATTCCGGACTTTGATTGTTTTTGTATTTGTCCCATAACTTGTGATTGGGCTTGTATTTGTTTGTATTTGAGCTTGTTATTCCGGTTGTTTCCAGGTTTGCTATGGATGGGTGTCTAGTGTAGTAGGAACGAGAAAAGAACAAACACAATATCACATAGACCTTAAGTTCAAGCACCATGTTTGTGTTGCTAGAGAACAAAAGTTACATTTTTATTATACTTTAAATAATCTTATTTCAGCAATATATTTCAAAATGAAATATGAAAATCTTTCAAGGAAATCAAGAATAGTTTTTGTGGCGTTGTAGTGATGCTTATTGAAGGTTGTTTAGCAATGATCCCTAAAACATTTACATGACATGCGCTTATTATGGGCATTAATTTGGATAACATAGCAAATAATAACATACTAATTTATTAATAGAGAAAGCTCTTATGAAAAGTTCTACTTAATCCACATGCAAGATAAAGATTGGAGATTCCAAAATGAGACGGTTACACTATTACAAGTTCTGCTTGGGACAACAATATAGTTCCGACCCTGAATAGTACAAAACCTCAAACACTCGAATTACCACAGTCGCACGGGCTGTCCTAGTTGTCCTCAACGCCGACCCATATCACCTTCTCCTTCCCACACAAAAATTACCAGAACCTGTAGATTTTGGAAGAATAGACTTTATTTTCAACATAAGAAATCACAAACCACATACATTATATTTTGGGTTGAAAGCGATAGTTATGCTCCACAACTATTTTGATGATGACTCTGATCTAGAAACACTGCAGTTAGATGAAGGCGATATATTAACTGGCAAGAATTGCATCTGTTTTAATTTATGGTAAATGTATGTTTCTTTCCTTACTCAAAGGGCTTTACAATCCATAAACAAGATTTTGTTAGCATCCGATCGCCTTGTGTCATTTTTTCAAAAACATATTCACAAACAAACACCTCATGTTGGGCCTTCAATGCGAAATGTTGCCGCCATGGTAGCTATGAACAATAACTTGATAGAACTATTTGTCACTATCCTTCAATAGCAAAAAGATTCAACTAAAAACAAAAAAGAATCAACTATAATATTCTTCAATAGCAAAATGAATCAACTAAAAATCTTCTATAGAAATCTAGTTATGATCAAAATAATATTAACTTAAAATTATATAAAATTAATGTTAACAAAAAGTATTTTATAATATTCTTCAATAGAAAAAATAATAAACTAAAAAACTTTGATAAAACTCTATTTATGAACAAAATAATATTAACTTAGAATTAAAAGACTCGGTATACATTGCTCCTTATCGAGTATTCGGGTTTTGACACTCCAATTCAGTGATGTTTTGACATGTGATTCTGGTTGTGACAATACCTATATTTGGTACAAGTTAATGCTGATTCGGGAGCATGCTTTTTACACTATAAAGTTTGGCTGCTCGGGGAGCCATGCCAAAGCATCTTACATACATATCAGATTTCTAAGTTATGTACTGGATTCCATGCCAGGTGTTGTTGCCGACCATGGATTTAGTGATATTAGTATGTCAATATTATTATGTTCCTTTCAAATTCCCTATGTCTCTCATTTTATTATCACATATAGTTCGGAGCCTCGGGTCTAGGTTAGCATGTTTTTCCGGTGGTCCTCTCTCTCTATAGAGATTCTTGTGATTCTGTTCCTCTATAGAGACATTGATAAACACTGTCTATGTGTTCAAACTTCAAGGCATATCTATATGTGTGTGTGTGTGTGTGTGTGTGTGTGTGTGTGTGTGTGTGTGTGTGAAGTATACTGTGACACCATATTCGTATTACTTTTTGCATGGAATAAATATGCTGATAATTTACCACCTAAAAAAATATTATGATGATCTCACTTTCTAATTTTGAAGGCAAAGATTTTTGGAATATATTACGATACATTACTTCTGGCTTAACTCCGCCATGTGCTCCAATTGGCGCAATGGGTCACCTAGTACTACTAAACCTAGGATCACCCCTCGTGTTTGGCGACCACCACTCTATTTATCCCTTGTCTCTTCCACTTGAGCGAAATTGTGAATTAATTAATTTGGATCCATACATGATAGGTATATTCATTCTAGTACGTACTTCTGCTTCAGATACAGGGCACGATCTACTACAACACACTCTGCTGATATTTTATAGGACCTGGTGAGGTGTCCATGTACTGTTTGGCTTGAACTCTTACACACCACCGAAAATGTATATTACTGTGATCTCGTTTATTTATTTTTGAATTCAATGATCTTGGGAATAGATTACCGTACACTTTTCCGGATGTAACTCTACCATTCGCGCCAATTGAAGCAATGGGTCATTTGGTCACATTAAAGCTAGGATCGCCCCTGTTGACCCGAACTCTATTTCCCCATGTCTCTTCCACTTGAGGGAAATCATGAATTTAATTCACTTGGATGCATACATGATGGGTATATTCATTCAAGTACATACGGCTGAGTGAAATAGAGGGCATGATCTACAACGACACAGGTTGTCTCTTGTGAAGATAACCCACATATGCTTGGAAGGTTGTTGTGTGGCTCGCGTATCGTGTGTAATGGACACTTCTTCCCATTTGTATGCATCCATTAACCAAAGTTTATCCTCATCAGGGCCTCACGTGGCATCCTCGGTGACACAGCATGTTGGTTACATTTTCAAACTGATGAGGTCTTGCCTTATTTTTTTACGACCCGGTGATGTCTCCGCTTATTTTGTACGACCAGGTGAGGTCTGTGCTTACTGATTGACTTCAATTCTTACGTGGAATAAATATGTTGATAATTCACCACCTAAAATGCATATTTTTATGCTATCACTTTCTTAATTTTGAAGTCGATAATCTTGGAAATATATTACCATACATTTCCTCTAGAGTAACTCCACCAGTTTCGTCAATTGGGGCAGCAACAAATCTTGTATCACTAAAAATAGGATCGCCCCATTATGTTTGGCAACCCCGACTCTTTTCTCCAATGTCTCTTCCACTTGAGAAAAATCTTTAATTAATTCAACTGGATGCATACATATAGGTATATTCAATCTTGTGCATACTGCAGCTTCAAATAGAGGACATGATTTGCGGCTACACAGGCTACCTCTTGAGAAGCTAATCCACATCTGCTCGGAATGTGGTTGTGTGGTATATTGTGTGTAATAGGCGCCGCTTTCTGTTTCTATGCATCCATGAATCTATGATTTTTTTCCTACAGCAGGGCCTGATGCGGTGTTCACGGTGACATAATACGTTGCTTACTTTTTTCAAGTTAATGAGGTACGCGTTTATTTTTATGACCCAATGCAGTCTTGGCTCATTTTTTATGAACTGGTGAGGTCTATGTCTACCGATTAGCTGCTTGTTTTCAACCAGGCAAGTGGATATTCTTTTTTCCACACCTACCATGCGCTAGAAAAAATCAGCTGCTCGGGTAGTTAATAATCTGTAGTACCATGACAGGTTGGTTACTTTTTTCAAGCTGACGAGGTCTCCGCTTATTTATTTGTAAGAACTGATGAGGTCTCCGTTTCCTGAGTGGCTTGAATGTTTCGACCAAGCACATGTATTGGATTTGCCCAGTACGTACAAGTGGATATTCTTGTTTCCCTTCTGAAAGGAGAATAATAATGACTCTAAGATTAGTCTTTTATAGAAGCAACCCATCAAGTGAACTAGAATAAATACACAACTCACGGTGACAGCAAATCCCATCTGTCGTTACACACCACTGGAAAAAATAGCGCGATATTGCGTCACTAATAGAACGCTATATTGTTTAGAGAATCGACTCGCTAAATTGATCAATTTATAATGTCTCACTAATAGTATGCTATAGCACGCTAATATCATATTTTCAGGGGCCACGCTATTTTTTATAGCATGCTATTTTTTCCGTCGGCGTGAGGCCGGTGACACGGGACCCAATAGTGGCGGCGTACGACCAGTTGTACACCGAGATGAGTCTCGCCGACTGCCAGCTAGTACTTTCTATGGCGCGCGGTCCATACGGAGAGAACATCTTTCAGGCCCCTTGGGATCCAATGGAATATATTGGACGCAATGATTTATTGGGCCTCCGGGAAGCAGTACTACGACCAATCCACCAACACTTGCTCCACACTTATGGAGGAGTCGTGTGATGAATACCTGGAGTTGGTGTGGAGGGACACGAATGCATCAGCTGCGGCGCCGTCGTCTGTGACAATTGGCGCGACGGGTCACCTAGTCTATTATCTTCTAACAGTATCAAGTAAAAGGAAAACGCAGATCGAAATTAGAGAAAAATGCTAGAAAATCTCACAATAATCAGAAACGTCTGTCCATCAGTTAACCACATGATACAACGTCAAACATTAGATTTTAATAACATCTCTTTGACATTGAAGTTGAGGTAAATAACCCACCGCTTCCATTGCTATAGGAAAATAACAACGTTTTGCCCGGCTCCGGTGAGGAAGGGCCGATGACGGCGACGGCCAAGATCCGCCACACCGTCAGGAGGTCCGCTCTCACATCCGACGCGAGCTTCCTCCAAGTAGCAGCGGCAGAGGCAGGACATGCTCAAGATTCTATCATCTGCCAAGCTGGCCGCTACAGCTACTCCTATTGCTATCCCTAAATCCTTATTATGAACAATGTAGCAGCATATGTAATTATGGAGGCTATCGAATCACTAAAGATTGTAGGCCACCATGCACCGGTCATGCATATGCATGTACGTACGTCAATGCGCTTCCATTAGAGATTAGTCTGATGGTCGAAGCGCCACATGCACATGCAGGTCTTGAATTTATTCACCTAGAAAGGACATACAGATGAACCTCTATTAGGAGTTGTAATTTATGAAGTATGACTTAATGGAAAACACAACTAAGTATTTTAGGCCAGCATACTAGTTTTATCAAACAAAGTTTGTCCCTTTTTTTTTTCTCATGCCGTGCAGTCCAATATGACTCATTATACGAAAAATCTATTTTGCACAAAAAACTTTGAAACAAGTAATTTATCATGGTAGTCTGCACATATTGTAAGTTTCCACGACCCGCCTACTGATATGTTGATGACACACTATTCTGTACCAAATTTACTCTACTTTAATATTTGGGTTAGAATGCTTATTTTGATGTCAGAGGTACCATAAGTAGTACGAGCTCATGACTTTACTCACAAGTCACTGTATTAATTTTCTGACATGATTGTATCTCATAGTAGCATAATTTATATTTTTTTCTTGCTTATTTTATATTGTTACCTTGCTGATTGATCAAAGTCAAAATAGCAGTATAGTACAAACACACTATTTATTTATCAATTATTCATTTCATGTGCAAAAAAAATGAAGGTATGTATTCCCCTTTAGTGTTTCTCACCAAAATTTTCGCTTGACATTTTTATGAGGATTATATTTTTTTACAAGAACATTCCATCAGAATGTTTCTGATGTACGATCTCCATTTAGATATGTGCAAGTGTAGAGATAACCCAGTTCTGAAGATTACTGGTAACCATTGTATAAGAACTTCAATATAATGGTTCACATCTTTGTCTAGGTAACTATATAGCTGTATTAGAATGCATGAGGTAGATTACAATCAACATTTAATGTTTCTACGAGTCCTTGGCTGTGTTATCAAAATTCCTTTTGGTAGTGATGAGGCAAATAATTTATATGATTGTTAATTTCAAATAACCAATAATCAGGCGGTGAATTGCAAATATAATTAACTAATTATGAACATTTGGTTGAATACGAGTAACCCGGCAATCTGTTGGAAACAACCAAGGCAAAGCCTAACCATAGCTTTAAGTTTTAGGGTCCCTATTTATCACTTATATTTTAAATTTCACATCCTGTGAATAGATTCTTCTCTCAGACAACATAATAGTAAATACTGATGTGAGACTATGCATTAAGATAATTAAAAAAACAATGCCGATGATTCCCATACATAAAACCTTAGACATATTTTAAATTGTATTTAGAACATGAAATAAGTTGTTTATAAAGGGTTTTCCCCTGCTTTAGATTGTAAAGCAGATTCCAACGACAAGGTTCATACAAAGAGTAGTTCAAGTAGCGTGAAAGCATAAAGTAAATATTCTTTCCGGGGCTCAACACAAGGAACATGAAAGATATTTCCCTCGCATTTGCGAGGGCCACTTTGCTAGTATTACAAAAGCTAGGATAACCCCTCGTGTTTGGCGATCACGATTCTCGTTCTCCCCGACTCTTCTAGTTGAGTGAATTGTGACTTAATTCAATTGGATGCATACATGATAGGTATATACATTCTAGTAAGCACTCCTCCTTCAGATACAGGGCACGATCTATTACGACACAGGCGGCTCTTGTGAAGGTAATCCACATCTGCTCGGTAGATCGTTGTGTGGCGTATCATGTGTAATAAACATTGCTTGCCTTTCGTATGCGTCCATGAATCGATGCATTTTCTATAGCAGGGCCTGATGATAAATCCACGTTAACAAAACATGTTGGTTACTTTTTTCAAATTGACGAGGTTTCCGCATATTTCATAGGACACGATGTGGTCTCCGCTTATTTATTTTATGATCCAGTGTCGTCTCCGCTTACTGATTAGCTACAATTTTTACCTGGATTAAAGAAGCCCATAATTCACCACCCAAAACGTATATTACATGATCTAGCTTTCTTATTTTCGAAGTTATATATTTTAGGAATATATTACCATATATTTCTTCTAGCGAAAATCCGCCGATTGCGCTATTTAGCGCAAACGGTTCATCTATTATCTCTAAAGATATTAGGGATCACCCCCACATCTTTGGTGATCCCCAATCTATTTCTCCCTTGTCTCTTCCACCGGGGCGAAATTGTGAGTCAATTCAGTTGGATGCCTACGTAATTGGTATATTCATTTTCGTATGTACTGTTTTCAAAATGAGGACACGATATGTTGCGACACACGCTGCCCCATGAGAAGATAATCCATATCTGCTCTGAAGGTCATCGTTTGTCGTATGGTGTGTAACAGGCACTACTTTTCTCTTGGATGCATCCATGTATCCATGCTTTTTCTACAGCAGGGCCTAGCACGGCATGCACGGTGACACAACTTGTTGGGTGCTTTCTTCAAGCCGATGAGGTCTCCGCCTATTATTAACGATCTGGTGAGGTCTTCGCTTATTTTATACGAGCTGGTGAGCTGTCCATTCACTAATTGGCTTCAATTCTTACACAGGACCTAAAACGTATACTATGATGATCTTGCTTCTTTATTTTTGAAGTCAATGATCTTGGGATAGATTACCATACATTTCTCTGGACGTAACTCTGCCATTTGCGCCAATTGGCGCAACCGGTTATTCCGTATCATTAAAGCTAGGATCGCTCCCTCGTGTTTGGCTACCCCAACTCTTTTTCCATTGACAAATGCGACAAACATAGTGGTTATAAATTGCATTTTAATTACCTTTGATTTTTTATATTCTTATTTACATAGATGAATTGAAATACATAATATTTTAAACATAAACATAGTCTACCCTATGCAGAAGTTGCCAATAATTTCATATTAATATTATTCTAGAAATTTAAGATAACTTAATAAAAAAATAGATTCAATAAAATTTTAGGGATATTATTTTCTTTCAACGGTTTTATTAGCATATTTACACACTGATATATAGTCAAACTTATAAAAGTTTAAATATAAAGTTCACTTGGATGCATACATGCTGGGTATATTCATTCTAGTACGAACCGCTGCTTCAAATAGAGGGCATGATCTGCAGCAACACATGCTGCCTCTTGAGAAGATAATTCCCATATGCTCGGAAGGTCGTTGTGTGGCCGGCGTATCGTGTGTAATGGACACTTCTTTATTATTGTATGGATCCATGAATCGAAGTCTTTCCTCAGCAGGCCCTCACGCGGCAGCCACGGTGACATAACATATTGGTTACATTTTCAAAACGATGCGGTATTCTCTTATTTTTTCTGGACCCGGTGACGTCTCCGCTTATTGATTGGCTTCAATTCTTACCTGGAATAAATATGTCAATAATTCACCACCTAAAATGCATATTTGTATGATCTCACTTTCTTATTTTTGAAGTCGATAATCTGGGAAATAGATTACCATACATTTCTTCTGGAGTAACTCCGCCAGTTTCGTCAACTCGCGCAACAAGTGCCATATGAGGTCTGCGCTTATTTATTTATATGAACTGATTATACGAATTGATGATGTTAATATTATTCTAGAAATTTAAGATAACTTAATACAAAAATAGATTCAATACAATCTTTGTAATATTATTTTCTTTCAACGGTTTCATTAGTATATTTACACGCTGATATATAGTCAAACTTATAAAAGTTTGAATATAAAGTTCAGTTGGATGTATACACGCTGGGTATATTCATTCTAGTACGTACCGCTGCTTCAGAAAGAGGGCATGATCTGCAGTGACACATGCTGCCTCTTGAGAAGATAATCCACATATGCTCGGAAGCTCATTGTGTGGCTGGCTTATCTTGTAATGGACACTTCTTTACTATTGTATGCATCGATGAATCGGAGTTTTTCCTAAGCTGGCCCTCACGCGGCATCCACGGTGACATAATATCTTGGTTACATTTTCCAACCGATAAGGTCTTCTCTTGTTTATTTTTAGGACCCGGTGAGGCCTCCGCTTATTTTGTACGATCAGGTGAGGTCTCCGCTTACTGATTGGCTTTGATTCTTACTTGGAATAAATATGTCGATAATTCACCACCTAAAATGCATATTTGTATGATCTCACTTTCTTATTTTTGATATCGATATTCTTGGAAATAGATTACCGTACATTTCTTCTGGAGTAACTCCGCCACTTTCGTCAACTGGCAACAAGTCATCTAGCTAGTATCACTAAAAATAGGATCCCCCATCATGTTTGGCAACCCCGACTCTCTTTTTCCAATGTCTCTTCCAGTTGAGCGAAATCATCAATTAATTGAACTGGATGCATACATGATAGGTATATTCAATCTCGCATGTAATGCTACTTCAAATAGAGGGAACGATTTGCTGCTAGACATGCTGCCTCTTGAGAAGCTAATCAACATCTGCTCGGAATGTCGTTGTGTGGCGTATTGTGTGTAATAGGCACCGCTTTGCTTTTCTATGCATCCATGAGTCACTGCTTTTCCTACAGCATGGCCTGACACGGCGTTCAAGATGACATAGCATGTTGGTAACTTTTTTTCAAATGAAGTGGGTATGCGCTTATTTTTTATGACCCGCTGCAGTCTTGGCTTATTTTGTATGAACTGGTGAGGTCTTCGTTTACTGATTGGCTTCAAGTTTTCAACCGGGTAAGTGGATATTCTTTTTCCCACACCTACCACGCGCCAGACCAAATCAGCTACTTGGAAAGTTAATAATCCATAGTGCAACAACAGGTTGGTTAATTCTTTCAAAGCAATGCGGTCTCCCATTGTTTATTTATTCGAATTAATGAGGTCTCAGCTTCCTGAGTGGCTTTAATTTTTTGACCAGGCACTTGTATTGGAATTTTCCCAGTACGTACATGTCCATATTGTTGTTTCCCTACTGGAAGGAGAATAAAAAAGACTCTAAGAGTAGCTGTCTAGAGAAGCAAGCCATCGAGCTAGCTTGTGCACTAGTATAAATACACAACTCACGGTGATAGAAAATCTCATCCATCATTACACGCAACCTTCTTTCCTCCATTTCCTAAGGCAACATTAGCGATGGAGTACTCGCCAAAGCTAGCCGTAGCACTGCTCTTAGCTCTCGTGTCTGCCATGATCGTCACCGCCCAGAACGGGGCCGATGACATGCTGAACGCCCACAACGAAGTGCGCGCTGCCGTCGGCGTGGGGCCGGTGACATGGGACCCCATAGTGGCGGCGTACGCGCAGTCGTATGCAGAGAAGCGCCGCGCCGACTGCCAGCTACTACTCTCTCAGGGTGGCCCATACGGAGAGAACATCTTCCGGGCGCCTGGGACCGAATGGAATGCGGTCGACGCAGTGATTTTATGGGCGTCCGGGAAGCAGTACTACGACCACGCCACAAACACTTGCTCTGCACCTACGGGTGAGTCGTGCGCTACATACCTGGAGTTGGTGTGGAGGGACACGAAGGCCATCGGCTGTGGTGCAGTCCCCTGTGACGGCAATGCTGGCGTGTTTGTCATCTGCAGCTACAGCCCGCCGCACATGGCCGGGCAGATTCCATACTAGGCTACGTACCAAGTATGCATTCGGCTATGTATGCATGCATGCACATAGCAGCGTATTGTATAACTAAATAATAAAGGGATACTCCTAGGGCTGGGCACTAATTATCAGTCGATGGATGCCACCGATGTGTGTGTGTGTGTGTGTGACCAGAATCCCTCCTCCCTTCACTCATGTATCATTCCGGACTTTGATTGTTTTTGTATTTGTCCCATAACTTGTGATTGGGCTTGTATTTGTTTGTATTTGAGCTTGTTATTCCGGTTGTTTCCAGGTTTGCTATGGATGGGTGTCTAGTGTAGTAGGAACGAGAAAAGAACAAACACAATATCACATAGACCTTAAGTTCAAGCACCATGTTTGTGTTGCTAGAGAACAAAAGTTACATTTTTATTATACTTTAAATAATCTTATTTCAGCAATATATTTCAAAATGAAATATGAAAATCTTTCAAGGAAATCAAGAATAGTTTTTGTGGCGTTGTAGTGATGCTTATTGAAGGTTGTTTAGCAATGATCCCTAAAACATTTACATGACATGCGCTTATTATGGGCATTAATTTGGATAACATAGCAAATAATAACATACTAATTTATTAATAGAGAAAGCTCTTATGAAAAGTTCTACTTAATCCACATGCAAGATAAAGATTGGAGATTCCAAAATGAGACGGTTACACTATTACAAGTTCTGCTTGGGACAACAATATAGTTCCGACCCTGAATAGTACAAAACCTCAAACACTCGAATTACCACAGTCGCACGGGCTGTCCTAGTTGTCCTCAACGCCGACCCATATCACCTTCTCCTTCCCACACAAAAATTACCAGAACCTGTAGATTTTGGAAGAATAGACTTTATTTTCAACATAAGAAATCACAAACCACATACATTATATTTTGGGTTGAAAGCGATAGTTATGCTCCACAACTATTTTGATGATGACTCTGATCTAGAAACACTGCAGTTAGATGAAGGCGATATATTAACTGGCAAGAATTGCATCTGTTTTAATTTATGGTAAATGTATGTTTCTTTCCTTACTCAAAGGGCTTTACAATCCATAAACAAGATTTTGTTAGCATCCGATCGCCTTGTGTCATTTTTTCAAAAACATATTCACAAACAAACACCTCATGTTGGGCCTTCAATGCGAAATGTTGCCGCCATGGTAGCTATGAACAATAACTTGATAGAACTATTTGTCACTATCCTTCAATAGCAAAAAGATTCAACTAAAAACAAAAAAGAATCAACTATAATATTCTTCAATAGCAAAATGAATCAACTAAAAATCTTCTATAGAAATCTAGTTATGATCAAAATAATATTAACTTAAAATTATATAAAATTAATGTTAACAAAAAGTATTTTATAATATTCTTCAATAGAAAAAATAATAAACTAAAAAACTTTGATAAAACTCTATTTATGAACAAAATAATATTAACTTAGAATTAAAAGACTCGGTATACATTGCTCCTTATCGAGTATTCGGGTTTTGACACTCCAATTCAGTGATGTTTTGACATGTGATTCTGGTTGTGACAATACCTATATTTGGTACAAGTTAATGCTGATTCGGGAGCATGCTTTTTACACTATAAAGTTTGGCTGCTCGGGGAGCCATGCCAAAGCATCTTACATACATATCAGATTTCTAAGTTATGTATTGGATTCCATGCCAGGTGTTGTTGCCGACCATGGATTTAGTGATATTAGTATGTCAATATTATTATGTTCCTTTCAAATTCCCTATGTCTCTCATTTTATTATCACATATAGTTCGGAGCCTCGGGTCTAGGTTAGCATGTTTTTCTTGTGGTCCTCTCTCTCTATAGAGATTCTTGTGATTCTGTTCCTCTATAGAGACATTGATAAACACTGTCTATGTATTCAAACTTCAAGGCATGTCTATGTGTGTGTGTGGTGTGTGTGTGTGAAGTATACTGTGACACCATATTCGTATTACTTTTTGCATGGAATAAATATGCGGATAATTTACCACCTAAAAAAATATTATGATGATCTCGCTTTCTAATTTTTCAAGGCAAAGATTTTTGGAATATATTACGATACATTACTTCTGGCTTAACTCCGCCATGTGCTCCAATTGGCGCAATGGGTCACCTAGTACTACTAAACCTAGGATCACCCCTCGTGTTTGGCAACCACCACTCTATTTATCCCTTGTCTCTTCCACTTGAGCGAAATTGTGAATTAATTAATTTGGATCCATACATGATGGGTATATTCATTCTAGTACGTACTTCTGCTTCAGATACAGGGCACGATCTACTACAACACACTCTGCTCTTGAGAAGCTAATCTACATCTGCTTGAAATATCGTTGTGTGGTGTATCATGTGTAGTAAGCATTGTTTTGCTTTCGTATGCCTCCATGAATCGATGTAGTTTCTATAGCAGGGCCTGACGAGACATCCTTGGTGACAAAACATGTTCGTTACTTCTTTCAAACCGATGAGGTCTCTGCCTATTAGTTACGACCCGATGAGGTCTCCGCTTATTTATTTTCTGCACCACTGAGGTCTCCACTTATTTATTTTATGCACCACTGAGGTCTCCGCTCACTGATTGGTTATAATCTTTACCTGGAGCAAATAAACCCATAATTCACCACCTAAATAGTATATTACACGATCTAGCTTTCTTATTTTCGAAGTCAATGATTTTGGGAATATATTACCATATATTTCTTCTAGCGCAACTCCGCCGTTTGCGCTAATTGGCGCAACGGGCGATCTAGCATCACTAAAGGTAGGAGGGATCGCCCCCACATCTGTGGCGACCCCCACTCTATTTCTTCCTTGTTTATTCCACTTGAGCGAAATCGTGAGTTAATTCAGTTGGATGCATACATAATGGGTATATTCATTTTAGTAAGTACTGTTTTTTTTACACAGAGGACACGATATGTTGTCACACGGGCTGCCCCTTGAGAAGCTAATCCAAATCTGATCGGAAGGTCATTGTTTGGCGTATCGTGTGTAACATGCACTGCTTTGTTCTTGTATGCATCCATGAATAGATGCTTTTTCTACAGCAGGTCCTGGCGCCGCATCCACGGTGACACAGCACGTTGGGTGCTTTTTAAAAACCGATGAGGTCTCCGCCTATTGTTAACAAGCCGGTGAGGTCTTTGCTTATTTTATAGGACCTGGTGAGGTGTCCATGTACTGTTTGGCTTGAACTCTTACACACCACCGAAAATGTATATTACTGTGATCTCGTTTATTTATTTTTGAATTCAATGATCTTGGGAATAGATTACCGTACACTTTTCCGGATGTAACTCTACCATTTGCGCCAATTGAAGCAATGGGTCATTTGGTCACATTAAAGCTAGGATCGCCCCTGTTGACCCGAACTCTATTTCCCCATGTCTCTTCCACTTGAGGGAAATCATGAATTTAATTCACTTGGATGCATACATGATGGGTATATTCATTCAAGTACATACGGCTGAGTGAAATAGAGGGCATGATCTACAACGACACAGGTTGTCTCTTGTGAAGATAACCCACATATGCTTGGAAGGTTGTTGTGTGGCTCGCGTATCGTGTGTAATGGACACTTCTTCCCATTTGTATGCATCCATTAACCAAAGTTTATCCTCATCAGGGCCTCACGTGGCATCCTCTGTGACACAGCATGTTGGTTACATTTTCAAACTGATGAGGTCTTACCTTATTTTTTTTACGACCCGGTGAGGTCTCCGCTTATTTTGTACGACCAGGTGAGGTCTGTGCTTACTGATTGACTTCAATTCTTACGTGGAATAAACATGTTGATAATTCACCACCTAAAATGCATATTTTTATGATATCACTGTCTTAATTTTGAAGTCGATAATCTTAGAAATATATTACCATACATTTCCTCTAGAGGACCTCCACCAGTTTCGTCAATTGGGGCAAAAACAAATCTTGTATCACTAAAAATAGGATCGCCCCATTATGTTTGGCAACCCCGACTCTTTTCTCCAATGTCTCTTTCACTTGAGAAAAATCTTTAATTAATTCAACTGGATGCATACATATAGGTATATTCAATCTTGTGCATACTGCAGCTTCAAATAGAGGACATGATTTGCGGCTACACAGGCTACCTCTTGAGAAGCTAATCCACATCTGCTCGGAATGTGGTTGTGTGGTATATTGTGTGTAATAGGCGCCGCTTTCTGTTTCTATGCATCCATGAATCTATGATTTTTTTCCTACAGCAGGGCCTGATGCGGTGTTCACGGTGACATAATACGTTGCTTACTTTTTTCAAGTTAATGAGGTACGCGTTTATTTTTTATGACCCAATGCAGTCTTGGCTCATTTTTTATGAACTGGTGAGGTCTATGTCTACCGATTAGCTGCTTGTTTTCAACCAGGCAAGTGGATATTCTTTTTTCCACACCTACCATGCGCTAGAAAAATCAGCTGCTCGGGTAGTTAATAATCTGTAGTACCATGACAGGTTGGTTACTTTTTTCAAGCTGACGAGGTCTCCGCTTATTTATTTGTAAGAACTGATGAGGTCTCCGTTTCCTGAGTGGCTTGAATGTTTCGACCAAGCACATGTATTGGATTTGCCCAGTACGTACAAGTGGATATTCTTGTTTCCCTTCTGAAAGGAGAATAATAATGACTCTAAGATTAGTCTTTTATAGAAGCAACCCATCAAGTGAACTAGAATAAATACACAACTCACGGTGACAGCAAATCCCATCTGTCGTTACACACCACTGGAAAAAAATAGCGCGATATTGCGTCACTAATAGAACGCTATATTGTTTAGAGAATCGACTCGCTAAATTGATCAATTTATAATGTCTCACTAATAGTATGCTATAGCACGCTAATATCATATTTTCAGGGGCCACGCTATTTTTTATAGCATGCTATTTTTTCCGTCGGCGTGAGGCCGGTGACACGGGACCCAATAGTGGCGGCGTACGACCAGTTGTACACCGAGATGAGTCTCGCCGACTGCCAGCTAGTACTTTCTATGGCGCGCGGTCCATACGGAGAGAACATCTTTCAGGCCCCTTGGGATCCAATGGAATATATTGGACGCAATGATTTATTGGGCCTCCGGGAAGCAGTACTACGACCAATCCACCAACACTTGCTCCACACTTATGGAGGAGTCGTGTGATGAATACCTGGAGTTGGTGTGGAGGGACACGAATGCATCAGCTGCGGCGCCGTCGTCTGTGACAATTGGCGCGACGGGTCACCTAGTCTATTATCTTCTAACAGTATCAAGTAAAAGGAAAACGCAGATCGAAATTAGAGAAAAATGCTAGAAAATCTCACAATAATCAGAAACGTCTGTCCATCAGTTAACCACATGATACAACGTCAAACATTAGATTTTAATAACATCTCTTTGACATTGAAGTTGAGGTAAATAACCCACCGCTTCCATTGCTATAGGAAAATAACAACGTTTTGCCCGGCTCCGGTGAGGAAGGGCCGATGACGGCGACGGCCAAGATCCGCCACACCGTCAGGAGGTCCGCTCTCACATCCGACGCGAGCTTCCTCCAAGTAGCAGCGGCAGAGGCAGGACATGCTCAAGATTCTATCATCTGCCAAGCTGGCCGCTACAGCTACTCCTATTGCTATCCCTAAATCCTTATTATGAACAATGTAGCAGCATATGTAATTATGGAGGCTATCGAATCACTAAAGATTGTAGGCCACCATGCACCGGTCATGCATATGCATGTACGTACGTCAATGCGCTTCCATTAGAGATTAGTCTGATGGTCGAAGCGCCACATGCACATGCAGGTCTTGAATTTATTCACCTAGAAAGGACATACAGATGAACCTCTATTAGGAGTTGTAATTTATGAAGTATGACTTAATGGAAAACACAACTAAGTATTTTAGGCCAGCATACTAGTTTTATCAAACAAAGTTTGTCCCTTTTTTTTTTCTCATGCCGTGCAGTCCAATATGACTCATTATACGAAAAATCTATTTTGCACAAAAAACTTTGAAACAAGTAATTTATCATGGTAGTCTGCACATATTGTAAGTTTCCACGACCCGCCTACTGATATGTTGATGACACACTATTCTGTACCAAATTTACTCTACTTTAATATTTGGGTTAGAATGCTTATTTTGATGTCAGAGGTACCATAAGTAGTACGAGCTCATGACTTTACTCACAAGTCACTGTATTAATTTTCTGACATGATTGTATCTCATAGTAGCATAATTTATATTTTTTTCTTGCTTATTTTATATTGTTACCTTGCTGATTGATCAAAGTCAAAATAGCATATAGTACAAACACACTATTTATTTATCAATTATTCATTTCATGTGCAAAAAAAATGAAGGTATGTATTCCCCTTTAGTGTTTCTCACCAAAATTTTCGCTTGACATTTTTATGAGGATTATATTTTTTTACAAGAACATTCCATCAGAATGTTTCTGATGTACGATCTCCATTTAGATATGTGCAAGTGTAGAGATAACCCAGTTCTGAAGATTACTGGTAACCATTGTATAAGAACTTCAATATAATGGTTCACATCTTTGTCTAGGTAACTATATAGCTGTATTAGAATGCATGAGGTAGATTACAATCAACATTTAATGTTTCTACGAGTCCTTGGCTGTGTTATCAAAATTCCTTTTGGTAGTGATGAGGCAAATAATTTATATGATTGTTAATTTCAAATAACCAATAATCAGGCGGTGAATTGCAAATATAATTAACTAATTATGAACATTTGGTTGAATACGAGTAACCCGGCAATCTGTTGGAAACAACCAAGGCAAAGCCTAACCATAGCTTTAAGTTTTAGGGTCCCTATTTATCACTTATATTTTAAATTTCACATCCTGTGAATAGATTCTTCTCTCAGACAACATAATAGTAAATACTGATGTGAGACTATGCATTAAGATAATTAAAAAAACAATGCCGATGATTCCCATACATAAAACCTTAGACATATTTTAAATTGTATTTAGAACATGAAATAAGTTGTTTATAAAGGGTTTTCCCCTGCTTTAGATTGTAAAGCAGATTCCAACGACAAGGTTCATACAAAGAGTAGTTCAAGTAGCGTGAAAGCATAAAGTAAATATTCTTTCCGGGGCTCAACACAAGGAACATGAAAGATATTTCCCTCGCATTTGCGAGGGCCACTTTGCTAGTATTACAAAAGCTAGGATAACCCCTCGTGTTTGGCGATCACGATTCTCGTTCTCCCCGACTCTTCTAGTTGAGTGAATTGTGACTTAATTCAATTGGATGCATACATGATAGGTATATACATTCTAGTAAGCACTCCTCCTTCAGATACAGGGCACGATCTATTACGACACAGGCGGCTCTTGTGAAGGTAATCCACATCTGCTCGGTAGATCGTTGTGTGGCGTATCATGTGTAATAAACATTGCTTGCCTTTCGTATGCGTCCATGAATCGATGCATTTTCTATAGCAGGGCCTGATGATAAATCCACGTTAACAAAACATGTTGGTTACTTTTTTCAAATTGATGAGGTTTCCGCATATTTCATAGGACACGATGTGGTCTCCGCTTATTTATTTTATGATCCAGTGTCGTCTCCGCTTACTGATTAGCTACAATTTTTACCTGGATTAAAGAAGCCCATAATTCACCACCCAAAACGTATATTACATGATCTAGCTTTCTTATTTTCGAAGTTATAGATTTTAGGAATATATTACCATATATTTCTTCTAGCGAAAATCCGCCGATTGCGCTATTTAGCGCAAACGGTTCATCTATTATCTCTAAAGATATTAGGGATCACCCCCACATCTTTGGTGATCCCCAATCTATTTCTCCCTTGTCTCTTCCACCGGGGCGAAATTGTGAGTCAATTCAGTTGGATGCCTACGTAATTGGTATATTCATTTTCGTATGTACTGTTTTCAAAATGAGGACACGATATGTTGCGACACACGCTGCCCCATGAGAAGATAATCCATATCTGCTCTGAAGGTCATCGTTTGTCGTATGGTGTGTAACAGGCACTACTTTTCTCTTGGATGCATCCATGTATCCATGCTTTTTCTACAGCAGGGCCTAGCACGGCATGCACGGTGACACAACTTGTTGGGTGCTTTCTTCAAGCCGATGAGGTCTCCGCCTATTATTAACGATCTGGTGAGGTCTTCGCTTATTTTATACGAGCTGGTGAGCTGTCCATTCACTAATTGGCTTCAATTCTTACACAGGACCTAAAACGTATACTATGATGATCTTGCTTCTTTATTTTTGAAGTCAATGATCTTGGGATAGATTACCATACATTTCTCTGGACGTAACTCTGCCATTTGCGCCAATTGGCGCAACCGGTTATTCCGTATCATTAAAGCTAGGATCGCTCCCTCGTGTTTGGCTACCCCAACTCTTTTTCCATTGACAAATGCGACAAACATAGTGGTTATAAATTGCATTTTAATTACCTTTGATTTTTTATATTCTTATTTACATAGATGAATTGAAATACATAATATTTTAAACATAAACATAGTCTACCCTATGCAGAAGTTGCCAATAATTTCATATTAATATTATTCTAGAAATTTAAGATAACTTAATAAAAAAATAGATTCAATAAAATTTTAGGGATATTATTTTCTTTCAACGGTTTTATTAGCATATTTACACACTGATATATAGTCAAACTTATAAAAGTTTAAATATAAAGTTCACTTGGATGCATACATGCTGGGTATATTCATTCTAGTACGAACCGCTGCTTCAAATAGAGGGCATGATCTGCAGCAACACATGCTGCCTCTTGAGAAGATAATTCCCATATGCTCGGAAGGTCGTTGTGTGGCCGGCGTATCGTGTGTAATGGACACTTCTTTATTATTGTATGGATCCATGAATCGAAGTCTTTCCTCAGCAGGCCCTCACGCGGCAGCCACGGTGACATAACATATTGGTTACATTTTCAAAACGATGCGGTATTCTCTTATTTTTTCTGGACCCGGTGACGTCTCCGCTTATTGATTGGCTTCAATTCTTACCTGGAATAAATATGTCAATAATTCACCACCTAAAATGCATATTTGTATGATCTCACTTTCTTATTTTTGAAGTCGATAATCTGGGAAATAGATTACCATACATTTCTTCTGGAGTAACTCCGCCAGTTTCGTCAACTCGCGCAACAAGTGCCATATGAGGTCTGCGCTTATTTATTTATATGAACTGATTATACGAATTGATGATGTTAATATTATTCTAGAAATTTAAGATAACTTAATACAAAAATAGATTCAATACAATCTTTGTAATATTATTTTCTTTCAACGGTTTCATTAGTATATTTACACGCTGATATATAGTCAAACTTATAAAAGTTTGAATATAAAGTTCAGTTGGATGTATACACGCTGGGTATATTCATTCTAGTACGTACCGCTGCTTCAGAAAGAGGGCATGATCTGCAGTGACACATGCTGCCTCTTGAGAAGATAATCCACATATGCTCGGAAGCTCATTGTGTGGCTGGCTTATCTTGTAATGGACACTTCTTTACTATTGTATGCATCGATGAATCGGAGTTTTTCCTAAGCTGGCCCTCACGCGGCATCCACGGTGACATAATATCTTGGTTACATTTTCCAACCGATAAGGTCTTCTCTTGTTTATTTTTAGGACCCGGTGAGGCCTCCGCTTATTTTGTACGATCAGGTGAGGTCTCCGCTTACTGATTGGCTTTGATTCTTACTTGGAATAAATATGTCGATAATTCACCACCTAAAATGCATATTTGTATGATCTCACTTTCTTATTTTTGATATCGATATTCTTGGAAATAGATTACCGTACATTTCTTCTGGAGTAACTCCGCCACTTTCGTCAACTGGCAACAAGTCATCTAGCTAGTATCACTAAAAATAGGATCCCCCATCATGTTTGGCAACCCCGACTCTCTTTTTCCAATGTCTCTTCCAGTTGAGCGAAATCATCAATTAATTGAACTGGATGCATACATGATAGGTATATTCAATCTCGCATGTAATGCTACTTCAAATAGAGGGAACGATTTGCTGCTAGACATGCTGCCTCTTGAGAAGCTAATCAACATCTGCTCGGAATGTCGTTGTGTGGCGTATTGTGTGTAATAGGCACCGCTTTGCTTTTCTATGCATCCATGAGTCACTGCTTTTCCTACAGCATGGCCTGACACGGCGTTCAAGATGACATAGCATGTTGGTAACTTTTTTTCAAATGAAGTGGGTATGCGCTTATTTTTTATGACCCGCTGCAGTCTTGGCTTATTTTGTATGAACTGGTGAGGTCTTCGTTTACTGATTGGCTTCAAGTTTTCAACCGGGTAAGTGGATATTCTTTTTCCCACACCTACCACGCGCCAGACCAAATCAGCTACTTGGAAAGTTAATAATCCATAGTGCAACAACAGGTTGGTTAATTCTTTCAAAGCAATGCGGTCTCCCATTGTTTATTTATTCGAATTAATGAGGTCTCAGCTTCCTGAGTGGCTTTAATTTTTTGACCAGGCACTTGTATTGGAATTTTCCCAGTACGTACATGTCCATATTGTTGTTTCCCTACTGGAAGGAGAATAAAAAAGACTCTAAGAGTAGCTGTCTAGAGAAGCAAGCCATCGAGCTAGCTTGTGCACTAGTATAAATACACAACTCACGGTGATAGAAAATCTCATCCATCATTACACGCAACCTTCTTTCCTCCATTTCCTAAGGCAACATTAGCGATGGAGTACTCGCCAAAGCTAGCCGTAGCACTGCTCTTAGCTCTCGTGTCTGCCATGATCGTCACCGCCCAGAACGGGGCCGATGACATGCTGAACGCCCACAACGAAGTGCGCGCTGCCGTCGGCGTGGGGCCGGTGACATGGGACCCCATAGTGGCGGCGTACGCGCAGTCGTATGCAGAGAAGCGCCGCGCCGACTGCCAGCTACTACTCTCTCAGGGTGGCCCATACGGAGAGAACATCTTCCGGGCGCCTGGGACCGAATGGAATGCGGTCGACGCAGTGATTTTATGGGCGTCCGGGAAGCAGTACTACGACCACGCCACAAACACTTGCTCTGCACCTACGGGTGAGTCGTGCGCTACATACCTGGAGTTGGTGTGGAGGGACACGAAGGCCATCGGCTGTGGTGCAGTCCCCTGTGACGGCAATGCTGGCGTGTTTGTCATCTGCAGCTACAGCCCGCCGCACATGGCCGGGCAGATTCCATACTAGGCTACGTACCAAGTATGCATTCGGCTATGTATGCATGCATGCACATAGCAGCGTATTGTATAACTAAATAATAAAGGGATACTCCTAGGGCTGGGCACTAATTATCAGTCGATGGATGCCACCGATGTGTGTGTGTGTGTGTGTGACCAGAATCCCTCCTCCCTTCACTCATGTATCATTCCGGACTTTGATTGTTTTTGTATTTGTCCCATAACTTGTGATTGGGCTTGTATTTGTTTGTATTTGAGCTTGTTATTCCGGTTGTTTCCAGGTTTGCTATGGATGGGTGTCTAGTGTAGTAGGAACGAGAAAAGAACAAACACAATATCACATAGACCTTAAGTTCAAGCACCATGTTTGTGTTGCTAGAGAACAAAAGTTACATTTTTATTATACTTTAAATAATCTTATTTCAGCAATATATTTCAAAATGAAATATGAAAATCTTTCAAGGAAATCAAGAATAGTTTTTGTGGCGTTGTAGTGATGCTTATTGAAGGTTGTTTAGCAATGATCCCTAAAACATTTACATGACATGCGCTTATTATGGGCATTAATTTGGATAACATAGCAAATAATAACATACTAATTTATTAATAGAGAAAGCTCTTATGAAAAGTTCTACTTAATCCACATGCAAGATAAAGATTGGAGATTCCAAAATGAGACGGTTACACTATTACAAGTTCTGCTTGGGACAACAATATAGTTCCGACCCTGAATAGTACAAAACCTCAAACACTCGAATTACCACAGTCGCACGGGCTGTCCTAGTTGTCCTCAACGCCGACCCATATCACCTTCTCCTTCCCACACAAAAATTACCAGAACCTGTAGATTTTGGAAGAATAGACTTTATTTTCAACATAAGAAATCACAAACCACATACATTATATTTTGGGTTGAAAGCGATAGTTATGCTCCACAACTATTTTGATGATGACTCTGATCTAGAAACACTGCAGTTAGATGAAGGCGATATATTAACTGGCAAGAATTGCATCTGTTTTAATTTATGGTAAATGTATGTTTCTTTCCTTACTCAAAGGGCTTTACAATCCATAAACAAGATTTTGTTAGCATCCGATCGCCTTGTGTCATTTTTTCAAAAACATATTCACAAACAAACACCTCATGTTGGGCCTTCAATGCGAAATGTTGCCGCCATGGTAGCTATGAACAATAACTTGATAGAACTATTTGTCACTATCCTTCAATAGCAAAAAGATTCAACTAAAAACAAAAAAGAATCAACTATAATATTCTTCAATAGCAAAATGAATCAACTAAAAATCTTCTATAGAAATCTAGTTATGATCAAAATAATATTAACTTAAAATTATATAAAATTAATGTTAACAAAAAGTATTTTATAATATTCTTCAATAGAAAAAATAATAAACTAAAAAACTTTGATAAAACTCTATTTATGAACAAAATAATATTAACTTAGAATTAAAAGACTCGGTATACATTGCTCCTTATCGAGTATTCGGGTTTTGACACTCCAATTCAGTGATGTTTTGACATGTGATTCTGGTTGTGACAATACCTATATTTGGTACAAGTTAATGCTGATTCGGGAGCATGCTTTTTACACTATAAAGTTTGGCTGCTCGGGGAGCCATGCCAAAGCATCTTACATACATATCAGATTTCTAAGTTATGTACTGGATTCCATGCCAGGTGTTGTTGCCGACCATGGATTTAGTGATATTAGTATGTCAATATTATTATGTTCCTTTCAAATTCCCTATGTCTCTCATTTTATTATCACATATAGTTCGGAGCCTCGGGTCTAGGTTAGCATGTTTTTCCGGTGGTCCTCTCTCTCTATAGAGATTCTTGTGATTCTGTTCCTCTATAGAGACATTGATAAACACTGTCTATGTGTTCAAACTTCAAGGCATATCTATATGTGTGTGTGTGTGTGTGTGTGTGTGTGTGTGTGTGTGTGTGTGAAGTATACTGTGACACCATATTCGTATTACTTTTTGCATGGAATAAATATGCTGATAATTTACCACCTAAAAAAATATTATGATGATCTCACTTTCTAATTTTGAAGGCAAAGATTTTTGGAATATATTACGATACATTACTTCTGGCTTAACTCCGCCATGTGCTCCAATTGGCGCAATGGGTCACCTAGTACTACTAAACCTAGGATCACCCCTCGTGTTTGGCGACCACCACTCTATTTATCCCTTGTCTCTTCCACTTGAGCGAAATTGTGAATTAATTAATTTGGATCCATACATGATAGGTATATTCATTCTAGTACGTACTTCTGCTTCAGATACAGGGCACGATCTACTACAACACACTCTGCTGATATTTTATAGGACCTGGTGAGGTGTCCATGTACTGTTTGGCTTGAACTCTTACACACCACCGAAAATGTATATTACTGTGATCTCGTTTATTTATTTTTGAATTCAATGATCTTGGGAATAGATTACCGTACACTTTTCCGGATGTAACTCTACCATTCGCGCCAATTGAAGCAATGGGTCATTTGGTCACATTAAAGCTAGGATCGCCCCTGTTGACCCGAACTCTATTTCCCCATGTCTCTTCCACTTGAGGGAAATCATGAATTTAATTCACTTGGATGCATACATGATGGGTATATTCATTCAAGTACATACGGCTGAGTGAAATAGAGGGCATGATCTACAACGACACAGGTTGTCTCTTGTGAAGATAACCCACATATGCTTGGAAGGTTGTTGTGTGGCTCGCGTATCGTGTGTAATGGACACTTCTTCCCATTTGTATGCATCCATTAACCAAAGTTTATCCTCATCAGGGCCTCACGTGGCATCCTCGGTGACACAGCATGTTGGTTACATTTTCAAACTGATGAGGTCTTGCCTTATTTTTTTTACGACCCGGTGATGTCTCCGCTTATTTTGTACGACCAGGTGAGGTCTGTGCTTACTGATTGACTTCAATTCTTACGTGGAATAAATATGTTGATAATTCACCACCTAAAATGCATATTTTTATGCTATCACTTTCTTAATTTTGAAGTCGATAATCTTGGAAATATATTACCATACATTTCCTCTAGAGTAACTCCACCAGTTTCGTCAATTGGGGCAGCAACAAATCTTGTATCACTAAAAATAGGATCGCCCCATTATGTTTGGCAACCCCGACTCTTTTCTCCAATGTCTCTTCCACTTGAGAAAAATCTTTAATTAATTCAACTGGATGCATACATATAGGTATATTCAATCTTGTGCATACTGCAGCTTCAAATAGAGGACATGATTTGCGGCTACACAGGCTACCTCTTGAGAAGCTAATCCACATCTGCTCGGAATGTGGTTGTGTGGTATATTGTGTGTAATAGGCGCCGCTTTCTGTTTCTATGCATCCATGAATCTATGATTTTTTTCCTACAGCAGGGCCTGATGCGGTGTTCACGGTGACATAATACGTTGCTTACTTTTTTCAAGTTAATGAGGTACGCGTTTATTTTTTATGACCCAATGCAGTCTTGGCTCATTTTTTATGAACTGGTGAGGTCTATGTCTACCGATTAGCTGCTTGTTTTCAACCAGGCAAGTGGATATTCTTTTTTCCACACCTACCATGCGCTAGAAAAAATCAGCTGCTCGGGTAGTTAATAATCTGTAGTACCATGACAGGTTGGTTACTTTTTTCAAGCTGACGAGGTCTCCGCTTATTTATTTGTAAGAACTGATGAGGTCTCCGTTTCCTGAGTGGCTTGAATGTTTCGACCAAGCACATGTATTGGATTTGCCCAGTACGTACAAGTGGATATTCTTGTTTCCCTTCTGAAAGGAGAATAATAATGACTCTAAGATTAGTCTTTTATAGAAGCAACCCATCAAGTGAACTAGAATAAATACACAACTCACGGTGACAGCAAATCCCATCTGTCGTTACACACCACTGGAAAAAAATAGCGCGATATTGCGTCACTAATAGAACGCTATATTGTTTAGAGAATCGACTCGCTAAATTGATCAATTTATAATGTCTCACTAATAGTATGCTATAGCACGCTAATATCATATTTTCAGGGGCCACGCTATTTTTTATAGCATGCTATTTTTTCCGTCGGCGTGAGGCCGGTGACACGGGACCCAATAGTGGCGGCGTACGACCAGTTGTACACCGAGATGAGTCTCGCCGACTGCCAGCTAGTACTTTCTATGGCGCGCGGTCCATACGGAGAGAACATCTTTCAGGCCCCTTGGGATCCAATGGAATATATTGGACGCAATGATTTATTGGGCCTCCGGGAAGCAGTACTACGACCAATCCACCAACACTTGCTCCACACTTATGGAGGAGTCGTGTGATGAATACCTGGAGTTGGTGTGGAGGGACACGAATGCATCAGCTGCGGCGCCGTCGTCTGTGACAATTGGCGCGACGGGTCACCTAGTCTATTATCTTCTAACAGTATCAAGTAAAAGGAAAACGCAGATCGAAATTAGAGAAAAATGCTAGAAAATCTCACAATAATCAGAAACGTCTGTCCATCAGTTAACCACATGATACAACGTCAAACATTAGATTTTAATAACATCTCTTTGACATTGAAGTTGAGGTAAATAACCCACCGCTTCCATTGCTATAGGAAAATAACAACGTTTTGCCCGGCTCCGGTGAGGAAGGGCCGATGACGGCGACGGCCAAGATCCGCCACACCGTCAGGAGGTCCGCTCTCACATCCGACGCGAGCTTCCTCCAAGTAGCAGCGGCAGAGGCAGGACATGCTCAAGATTCTATCATCTGCCAAGCTGGCCGCTACAGCTACTCCTATTGCTATCCCTAAATCCTTATTATGAACAATGTAGCAGCATATGTAATTATGGAGGCTATCGAATCACTAAAGATTGTAGGCCACCATGCACCGGTCATGCATATGCATGTACGTACGTCAATGCGCTTCCATTAGAGATTAGTCTGATGGTCGAAGCGCCACATGCACATGCAGGTCTTGAATTTATTCACCTAGAAAGGACATACAGATGAACCTCTATTAGGAGTTGTAATTTATGAAGTATGACTTAATGGAAAACACAACTAAGTATTTTAGGCCAGCATACTAGTTTTATCAAACAAAGTTTGTCCCTTTTTTTTTTCTCATGCCGTGCAGTCCAATATGACTCATTATACGAAAAATCTATTTTGCACAAAAAACTTTGAAACAAGTAATTTATCATGGTAGTCTGCACATATTGTAAGTTTCCACGACCCGCCTACTGATATGTTGATGACACACTATTCTGTACCAAATTTACTCTACTTTAATATTTGGGTTAGAATGCTTATTTTGATGTCAGAGGTACCATAAGTAGTACGAGCTCATGACTTTACTCACAAGTCACTGTATTAATTTTCTGACATGATTGTATCTCATAGTAGCATAATTTATATTTTTTTCTTGCTTATTTTATATTGTTACCTTGCTGATTGATCAAAGTCAAAATAGCATATAGTACAAACACACTATTTATTTATCAATTATTCATTTCATGTGCAAAAAAAATGAAGGTATGTATTCCCCTTTAGTGTTTCTCACCAAAATTTTCGCTTGACATTTTTATGAGGATTATATTTTTTTACAAGAACATTCCATCAGAATGTTTCTGATGTACGATCTCCATTTAGATATGTGCAAGTGTAGAGATAACCCAGTTCTGAAGATTACTGGTAACCATTGTATAAGAACTTCAATATAATGGTTCACATCTTTGTCTAGGTAACTATATAGCTGTATTAGAATGCATGAGGTAGATTACAATCAACATTTAATGTTTCTACGAGTCCTTGGCTGTGTTATCAAAATTCCTTTTGGTAGTGATGAGGCAAATAATTTATATGATTGTTAATTTCAAATAACCAATAATCAGGCGGTGAATTGCAAATATAATTAACTAATTATGAACATTTGGTTGAATACGAGTAACCCGGCAATCTGTTGGAAACAACCAAGGCAAAGCCTAACCATAGCTTTAAGTTTTAGGGTCCCTATTTATCACTTATATTTTAAATTTCACATCCTGTGAATAGATTCTTCTCTCAGACAACATAATAGTAAATACTGATGTGAGACTATGCATTAAGATAATTAAAAAAACAATGCCGATGATTCCCATACATAAAACCTTAGACATATTTTAAATTGTATTTAGCACATGAAATAAGTTGTTTATAAAGGGTTTTCCCCTGCTTTAGATTGTAAAGCAGATTCCAACGACAAGGTTCATACAAAGAGTAGTTCAAGTAGCGTGAAAGCATAAAGTAAATATTCTTTCCGGGGCTCAACACAAGGAACATGAAAGATATTTCCCTCGCATTTGCGAGGGCCACTTTGCTAGTATTACAAAAGCTAGGATAACCCCTCGTGTTTGGCGATCACGATTCTCGTTCTCCCCGACTCTTCTAGTTGAGTGAATTGTGACTTAATTCAATTGGATGCATACATGATAGGTATATACATTCTAGTAAGCACTCCTCCTTCAGATACAGGGCACGATCTATTACGACACAGGCGGCTCTTGTGAAGGTAATCCACATCTGCTCGGTAGATCGTTGTGTGGCGTATCATGTGTAATAAACATTGCTTGCCTTTCGTATGCGTCCATGAATCGATGCATTTTCTATAGCAGGGCCTGATGATAAATCCACGTTAACAAAACATGTTGGTTACTTTTTTCAAATTGACGAGGTTTCCGCATATTTCATAGGACACGATGTGGTCTCCGCTTATTTATTTTATGATCCAGTGTCGTCTCCGCTTACTGATTAGCTACAATTTTTACCTGGATTAAAGAAGCCCATAATTCACCACCCAAAACGTATATTACATGATCTAGCTTTCTTATTTTCGAAGTTATAGATTTTAGGAATATATTACCATATATTTCTTCTAGCGAAAATCCGCCGATTGCGCTATTTAGCGCAAACGGTTCATCTATTATCTCTAAAGATATTAGGGATCACCCCCACATCTTTGGTGATCCCCAATCTATTTCTCCCTTGTCTCTTCCACCGGGGCGAAATTGTGAGTCAATTCAGTTGGATGCCTACGTAATTGGTATATTCATTTTCGTATGTACTGTTTTCAAAATGAGGACACGATATGTTGCGACACACGCTGCCCCATGAGAAGATAATCCATATCTGCTCTGAAGGTCATCGTTTGTCGTATGGTGTGTAACAGGCACTACTTTTCTCTTGGATGCATCCATGTATCCATGCTTTTTCTACAGCAGGGCCTAGCACGGCATGCACGGTGACACAACTTGTTGGGTGCTTTCTTCAAGCCGATGAGGTCTCCGCCTATTATTAACGATCTGGTGAGGTCTTCGCTTATTTTATACGAGCTGGTGAGCTGTCCATTCACTAATTGGCTTCAATTCTTACACAGGACCTAAAACGTATACTATGATGATCTTGCTTCTTTATTTTTGAAGTCAATGATCTTGGGATAGATTACCATACATTTCTCTGGACGTAACTCTGCCATTTGCGCCAATTGGCGCAACCGGTTATTCCGTATCATTAAAGCTAGGATCGCTCCCTCGTGTTTGGCTACCCCAACTCTTTTTCCATTGACAAATGCGACAAACATAGTGGTTATAAATTGCATTTTAATTACCTTTGATTTTTTATATTCTTATTTACATAGATGAATTGAAATACATAATATTTTAAACATAAACATAGTCTACCCTATGCAGAAGTTGCCAATAATTTCATATTAATATTATTCTAGAAATTTAAGATAACTTAATAAAAAAATAGATTCAATAAAATTTTAGGGATATTATTTTCTTTCAACGGTTTTATTAGCATATTTACACACTGATATATAGTCAAACTTATAAAAGTTTAAATATAAAGTTCACTTGGATGCATACATGCTGGGTATATTCATTCTAGTACGAACCGCTGCTTCAAATAGAGGGCATGATCTGCAGCAACACATGCTGCCTCTTGAGAAGATAATTCCCATATGCTCGGAAGGTCGTTGTGTGGCCGGCGTATCGTGTGTAATGGACACTTCTTTATTATTGTATGGATCCATGAATCGAAGTCTTTCCTCAGCAGGCCCTCACGCGGCAGCCACGGTGACATAACATATTGGTTACATTTTCAAAACGATGCGGTATTCTCTTATTTTTTCTGGACCCGGTGACGTCTCCGCTTATTGATTGGCTTCAATTCTTACCTGGAATAAATATGTCAATAATTCACCACCTAAAATGCATATTTGTATGATCTCACTTTCTTATTTTTGAAGTCGATAATCTGGGAAATAGATTACCATACATTTCTTCTGGAGTAACTCCGCCAGTTTCGTCAACTCGCGCAACAAGTGCCATATGAGGTCTGCGCTTATTTATTTATATGAACTGATTATACGAATTGATGATGTTAATATTATTCTAGAAATTTAAGATAACTTAATACAAAAATAGATTCAATACAATCTTTGTAATATTATTTTCTTTCAACGGTTTCATTAGTATATTTACACGCTGATATATAGTCAAACTTATAAAAGTTTGAATATAAAGTTCAGTTGGATGTATACACGCTGGGTATATTCATTCTAGTACGTACCGCTGCTTCAGAAAGAGGGCATGATCTGCAGTGACACATGCTGCCTCTTGAGAAGATAATCCACATATGCTCGGAAGCTCATTGTGTGGCTGGCTTATCTTGTAATGGACACTTCTTTACTATTGTATGCATCGATGAATCGGAGTTTTTCCTAAGCTGGCCCTCACGCGGCATCCACGGTGACATAATATCTTGGTTACATTTTCCAACCGATAAGGTCTTCTCTTGTTTATTTTTAGGACCCGGTGAGGCCTCCGCTTATTTTGTACGATCAGGTGAGGTCTCCGCTTACTGATTGGCTTTGATTCTTACTTGGAATAAATATGTCGATAATTCACCACCTAAAATGCATATTTGTATGATCTCACTTTCTTATTTTTGATATCGATATTCTTGGAAATAGATTACCGTACATTTCTTCTGGAGTAACTCCGCCACTTTCGTCAACTGGCAACAAGTCATCTAGCTAGTATCACTAAAAATAGGATCCCCCATCATGTTTGGCAACCCCGACTCTCTTTTTCCAATGTCTCTTCCAGTTGAGCGAAATCATCAATTAATTGAACTGGATGCATACATGATAGGTATATTCAATCTCGCATGTAATGCTACTTCAAATAGAGGGAACGATTTGCTGCTAGACATGCTGCCTCTTGAGAAGCTAATCAACATCTGCTCGGAATGTCGTTGTGTGGCGTATTGTGTGTAATAGGCACCGCTTTGCTTTTCTATGCATCCATGAGTCACTGCTTTTCCTACAGCATGGCCTGACACGGCGTTCAAGATGACATAGCATGTTGGTAACTTTTTTTCAAATGAAGTGGGTATGCGCTTATTTTTTATGACCCGCTGCAGTCTTGGCTTATTTTGTATGAACTGGTGAGGTCTTCGTTTACTGATTGGCTTCAAGTTTTCAACCGGGTAAGTGGATATTCTTTTTCCCACACCTACCACGCGCCAGACCAAATCAGCTACTTGGAAAGTTAATAATCCATAGTGCAACAACAGGTTGGTTAATTCTTTCAAAGCAATGCGGTCTCCCATTGTTTATTTATTCGAATTAATGAGGTCTCAGCTTCCTGAGTGGCTTTAATTTTTTGACCAGGCACTTGTATTGGAATTTTCCCAGTACGTACATGTCCATATTGTTGTTTCCCTACTGGAAGGAGAATAAAAAAGACTCTAAGAGTAGCTGTCTAGAGAAGCAAGCCATCGAGCTAGCTTGTGCACTAGTATAAATACACAACTCACGGTGATAGAAAATCTCATCCATCATTACACGCAACCTTCTTTCCTCCATTTCCTAAGGCAACATTAGCGATGGAGTACTCGCCAAAGCTAGCCGTAGCACTGCTCTTAGCTCTCGTGTCTGCCATGATCGTCACCGCCCAGAACGGGGCCGATGACATGCTGAACGCCCACAACGAAGTGCGCGCTGCCGTCGGCGTGGGGCCGGTGACATGGGACCCCATAGTGGCGGCGTACGCGCAGTCGTATGCAGAGAAGCGCCGCGCCGACTGCCAGCTACTACTCTCTCAGGGTGGCCCATACGGAGAGAACATCTTCCGGGCGCCTGGGACCGAATGGAATGCGGTCGACGCAGTGATTTTATGGGCGTCCGGGAAGCAGTACTACGACCACGCCACAAACACTTGCTCTGCACCTACGGGTGAGTCGTGCGCTACATACCTGGAGTTGGTGTGGAGGGACACGAAGGCCATCGGCTGTGGTGCAGTCCCCTGTGACGGCAATGCTGGCGTGTTTGTCATCTGCAGCTACAGCCCGCCGCACATGGCCGGGCAGATTCCATACTAGGCTACGTACCAAGTATGCATTCGGCTATGTATGCATGCATGCACATAGCAGCGTATTGTATAACTAAATAATAAAGGGATACTCCTAGGGCTGGGCACTAATTATCAGTCGATGGATGCCACCGATGTGTGTGTGTGTGTGTGACCAGAATCCCTCCTCCCTTCACTCATGTATCATTCCGGACTTTGATTGTTTTTGTATTTGTCCCATAACTTGTGATTGGGCTTGTATTTGTTTGTATTTGAGCTTGTTATTCCGGTTGTTTCCAGGTTTGCTATGGATGGGTGTCTAGTGTAGTAGGAACGAGAAAAGAACAAACACAATATCACATAGACCTTAAGTTCAAGCACCATGTTTGTGTTGCTAGAGAACAAAAGTTACATTTTTATTATACTTTAAATAATCTTATTTCAGCAATATATTTCAAAATGAAATATGAAAATCTTTCAAGGAAATCAAGAATAGTTTTTGTGGCGTTGTAGTGATGCTTATTGAAGGTTGTTTAGCAATGATCCCTAAAACATTTACATGACATGCGCTTATTATGGGCATTAATTTGGATAACATAGCAAATAATAACATACTAATTTATTAATAGAGAAAGCTCTTATGAAAAGTTCTACTTAATCCACATGCAAGATAAAGATTGGAGATTCCAAAATGAGACGGTTACACTATTACAAGTTCTGCTTGGGACAACAATATAGTTCCGACCCTGAATAGTACAAAACCTCAAACACTCGAATTACCACAGTCGCACGGGCTGTCCTAGTTGTCCTCAACGCCGACCCATATCACCTTCTCCTTCCCACACAAAAATTACCAGAACCTGTAGATTTTGGAAGAATAGACTTTATTTTCAACATAAGAAATCACAAACCACATACATTATATTTTGGGTTGAAAGCGATAGTTATGCTCCACAACTATTTTGATGATGACTCTGATCTAGAAACACTGCAGTTAGATGAAGGCGATATATTAACTGGCAAGAATTGCATCTGTTTTAATTTATGGTAAATGTATGTTTCTTTCCTTACTCAAAGGGCTTTACAATCCATAAACAAGATTTTGTTAGCATCCGATCGCCTTGTGTCATTTTTTCAAAAACATATTCACAAACAAACACCTCATGTTGGGCCTTCAATGCGAAATGTTGCCGCCATGGTAGCTATGAACAATAACTTGATAGAACTATTTGTCACTATCCTTCAATAGCAAAAAGATTCAACTAAAAACAAAAAAGAATCAACTATAATATTCTTCAATAGCAAAATGAATCAACTAAAAATCTTCTATAGAAATCTAGTTATGATCAAAATAATATTAACTTAAAATTATATAAAATTAATGTTAACAAAAAGTATTTTATAATATTCTTCAATAGAAAAAATAATAAACTAAAAAACTTTGATAAAACTCTATTTATGAACAAAATAATATTAACTTAGAATTAAAAGACTCGGTATACATTGCTCCTTATCGAGTATTCGGGTTTTGACACTCCAATTCAGTGATGTTTTGACATGTGATTCTGGTTGTGACAATACCTATATTTGGTACAAGTTAATGCTGATTCGGGAGCATGCTTTTTACACTATAAAGTTTGGCTGCTCGGGGAGCCATGCCAAAGCATCTTACATACATATCAGATTTCTAAGTTATGTACTGGATTCCATGCCAGGTGTTGTTGCCGACCATGGATTTAGTGATATTAGTATGTCAATATTATTATGTTCCTTTCAAATTCCCTATGTCTCTCATTTTATTATCACATATAGTTCGGAGCCTCGGGTCTAGGTTAGCATGTTTTTCCGGTGGTCCTCTCTCTCTATAGAGATTCTTGTGATTCTGTTCCTCTATAGAGACATTGATAAACACTGTCTATGTGTTCAAACTTCAAGGCATATCTATATGTGTGTGTGTGTGTGTGTGTGTGTGTGTGTGTGTGTGTGTGTGTGTGAAGTATACTGTGACACCATATTCGTATTACTTTTTGCATGGAATAAATATGCTGATAATTTACCACCTAAAAAAATATTATGATAATCTCACTTTCTAATTTTGAAGGCAAAGATTTTTGGAATATATTACGATACATTACTTCTGGCTTAACTCCGCCATGTGCTCCAATTGGCGCAATGGGTCACCTAGTACTACTAAACCTAGGATCACCCCTCGTGTTTGGCGACCACCACTCTATTTATCCCTTGTCTCTTCCACTTGAGCGAAATTGTGAATTAATTAATTTGGATCCATACATGATAGGTATATTCATTCTAGTACGTACTTCTGCTTCAGATACAGGGCACGATCTACTACAACACACTCTGCTGATATTTTATAGGACCTGGTGAGGTGTCCATGTACTGTTTGGCTTGAACTCTTACACACCACCGAAAATGTATATTACTGTGATCTCGTTTATTTATTTTTGAATTCAATGATCTTGGGAATAGATTACCGTACACTTTTCCGGATGTAACTCTACCATTCGCGCCAATTGAAGCAATGGGTCATTTGGTCACATTAAAGCTAGGATCGCCCCTGTTGACCCGAACTCTATTTCCCCATGTCTCTTCCACTTGAGGGAAATCATGAATTTAATTCACTTGGATGCATACATGATGGGTATATTCATTCAAGTACATACGGCTGAGTGAAATAGAGGGCATGATCTACAACGACACAGGTTGTCTCTTGTGAAGATAACCCACATATGCTTGGAAGGTTGTTGTGTGGCTCGCGTATCGTGTGTAATGGACACTTCTTCCCATTTGTATGCATCCATTAACCAAAGTTTATCCTCATCAGGGCCTCACGTGGCATCCTCGGTGACACAGCATGTTGGTTACATTTTCAAACTGATGAGGTCTTGCCTTATTTTTTTTACGACCCGGTGATGTCTCCGCTTATTTTGTACGACCAGGTGAGGTCTGTGCTTACTGATTGACTTCAATTCTTACGTGGAATAAATATGTTGATAATTCACCACCTAAAATGCATATTTTTATGCTATCACTTTCTTAATTTTGAAGTCGATAATCTTGGAAATATATTACCATACATTTCCTCTAGAGTAACTCCACCAGTTTCGTCAATTGGGGCAGCAACAAATCTTGTATCACTAAAAATAGGATCGCCCCATTATGTTTGGCAACCCCGACTCTTTTCTCCAATGTCTCTTCCACTTGAGAAAAATCTTTAATTAATTCAACTGGATGCATACATATAGGTATATTCAATCTTGTGCATACTGCAGCTTCAAATAGAGGACATGATTTGCGGCTACACAGGCTACCTCTTGAGAAGCTAATCCACATCTGCTCGGAATGTGGTTGTGTGGTATATTGTGTGTAATAGGCGCCGCTTTCTGTTTCTATGCATCCATGAATCTATGATTTTTTTCCTACAGCAGGGCCTGATGCGGTGTTCACGGTGACATAATACGTTGCTTACTTTTTTCAAGTTAATGAGGTACGCGTTTATTTTTTATGACCCAATGCAGTCTTGGCTCATTTTTTATGAACTGGTGAGGTCTATGTCTACCGATTAGCTGCTTGTTTTCAACCAGGCAAGTGGATATTCTTTTTTCCACACCTACCATGCGCTAGAAAAAATCAGCTGCTCGGGTAGTTAATAATCTGTAGTACCATGACAGGTTGGTTACTTTTTTCAAGCTGACGAGGTCTCCGCTTATTTATTTGTAAGAACTGATGAGGTCTCCGTTTCCTGAGTGGCTTGAATGTTTCGACCAAGCACATGTATTGGATTTGCCCAGTACGTACAAGTGGATATTCTTGTTTCCCTTCTGAAAGGAGAATAATAATGACTCTAAGATTAGTCTTTTATAGAAGCAACCCATCAAGTGAACTAGAATAAATACACAACTCACGGTGACAGCAAATCCCATCTGTCGTTACACACCACTGGAAAAAAATAGCGCGATATTGCGTCACTAATAGAACGCTATATTGTTTAGAGAATCGACTCGCTAAATTGATCAATTTATAATGTCTCACTAATAGTATGCTATAGCACGCTAATATCATATTTTCAGGGGCCACGCTATTTTTTATAGCATGCTATTTTTTCCGTCGGCGTGAGGCCGGTGACACGGGACCCAATAGTGGCGGCGTACGACCAGTTGTACACCGAGATGAGTCTCGCCGACTGCCAGCTAGTACTTTCTATGGCGCGCGGTCCATACGGAGAGAACATCTTTCAGGCCCCTTGGGATCCAATGGAATATATTGGACGCAATGATTTATTGGGCCTCCGGGAAGCAGTACTACGACCAATCCACCAACACTTGCTCCACACTTATGGAGGAGTCGTGTGATGAATACCTGGAGTTGGTGTGGAGGGACACGAATGCATCAGCTGCGGCGCCGTCGTCTGTGACAATTGGCGCGACGGGTCACCTAGTCTATTATCTTCTAACAGTATCAAGTAAAAGGAAAACGCAGATCGAAATTAGAGAAAAATGCTAGAAAATCTCACAATAATCAGAAACGTCTGTCCATCAGTTAACCACATGATACAACGTCAAACATTAGATTTTAATAACATCTCTTTGACATTGAAGTTGAGGTAAATAACCCACCGCTTCCATTGCTATAGGAAAATAACAACGTTTTGCCCGGCTCCGGTGAGGAAGGGCCGATGACGGCGACGGCCAAGATCCGCCACACCGTCAGGAGGTCCGCTCTCACATCCGACGCGAGCTTCCTCCAAGTAGCAGCGGCAGAGGCAGGACATGCTCAAGATTCTATCATCTGCCAAGCTGGCCGCTACAGCTACTCCTATTGCTATCCCTAAATCCTTATTATGAACAATGTAGCAGCATATGTAATTATGGAGGCTATCGAATCACTAAAGATTGTAGGCCACCATGCACCGGTCATGCATATGCATGTACGTACGTCAATGCGCTTCCATTAGAGATTAGTCTGATGGTCGAAGCGCCACATGCACATGCAGGTCTTGAATTTATTCACCTAGAAAGGACATACAGATGAACCTCTATTAGGAGTTGTAATTTATGAAGTATGACTTAATGGAAAACACAACTAAGTATTTTAGGCCAGCATACTAGTTTTATCAAACAAAGTTTGTCCCTTTTTTTTTTCTCATGCCGTGCAGTCCAATATGACTCATTATACGAAAAATCTATTTTGCACAAAAAACTTTGAAACAAGTAATTTATCATGGTAGTCTGCACATATTGTAAGTTTCCACGACCCGCCTACTGATATGTTGATGACACACTATTCTGTACCAAATTTACTCTACTTTAATATTTGGGTTAGAATGCTTATTTTGATGTCAGAGGTACCATAAGTAGTACGAGCTCATGACTTTACTCACAAGTCACTGTATTAATTTTCTGACATGATTGTATCTCATAGTAGCATAATTTATATTTTTTTCTTGCTTATTTTATATTGTTACCTTGCTGATTGATCAAAGTCAAAATAGCATATAGTACAAACACACTATTTATTTATCAATTATTCATTTCATGTGCAAAAAAAATGAAGGTATGTATTCCCCTTTAGTGTTTCTCACCAAAATTTTCGCTTGACATTTTTATGAGGATTATATTTTTTTACAAGAACATTCCATCAGAATGTTTCTGATGTACGATCTCCATTTAGATATGTGCAAGTGTAGAGATAACCCAGTTCTGAAGATTACTGGTAACCATTGTATAAGAACTTCAATATAATGGTTCACATCTTTGTCTAGGTAACTATATAGCTGTATTAGAATGCATGAGGTAGATTACAATCAACATTTAATGTTTCTACGAGTCCTTGCTGTGTTATCAAAATTCCTTTTGGTAGTGATGAGGCAAATAATTTATATGATTGTTAATTTCAAATAACCAATAATCAGGCGGTGAATTGCAAATATAATTAACTAATTATGAACATTTGGTTGAATACGAGTAACCCGGCAATCTGTTGGAAACAACCAAGGCAAAGCCTAACCATAGCTTTAAGTTTTAGGGTCCCTATTTATCACTTATATTTTAAATTTCACATCCTGTGAATAGATTCTTCTCTCAGACAACATAATAGTAAATACTGATGTGAGACTATGCATTAAGATAATTAAAAAAACAATGCCGATGATTCCCATACATAAAACCTTAGACATATTTTAAATTGTATTTAGCACATGAAATAAGTTGTTTATAAAGGGTTTTCCCCTGCTTTAGATTGTAAAGCAGATTCCAACGACAAGGTTCATACAAAGAGTAGTTCAAGTAGCGTGAAAGCATAAAGTAAATATTCTTTCCGGGGCTCAACACAAGGAACATGAAAGATATTTCCCTCGCATTTGCGAGGGCCACTTTGCTAGTATTACAAAAGCTAGGATAACCCCTCGTGTTTGGCGATCACGATTCTCGTTCTCCCCGACTCTTCTAGTTGAGTGAATTGTGACTTAATTCAATTGGATGCATACATGATAGGTATATACATTCTAGTAAGCACTCCTCCTTCAGATACAGGGCACGATCTATTACGACACAGGCGGCTCTTGTGAAGGTAATCCACATCTGCTCGGTAGATCGTTGTGTGGCGTATCATGTGTAATAAACATTGCTTGCCTTTCGTATGCGTCCATGAATCGATGCATTTTCTATAGCAGGGCCTGATGATAAATCCACGTTAACAAAACATGTTGGTTACTTTTTTCAAATTGACGAGGTTTCCGCATATTTCATAGGACACGATGTGGTCTCCGCTTATTTATTTTATGATCCAGTGTCGTCTCCGCTTACTGATTAGCTACAATTTTTACCTGGATTAAAGAAGCCCATAATTCACCACCCAAAACGTATATTACATGATCTAGCTTTCTTATTTTCGAAGTTATATATTTTAGGAATATATTACCATATATTTCTTCTAGCGAAAATCCGCCGATTGCGCTATTTAGCGCAAACGGTTCATCTATTATCTCTAAAGATATTAGGGATCACCCCCACATCTTTGGTGATCCCCAATCTATTTCTCCCTTGTCTCTTCCACCGGGGCGAAATTGTGAGTCAATTCAGTTGGATGCCTACGTAATTGGTATATTCATTTTCGTATGTACTGTTTTCAAAATGAGGACACGATATGTTGCGACACACGCTGCCCCATGAGAAGATAATCCATATCTGCTCTGAAGGTCATCGTTTGTCGTATGGTGTGTAACAGGCACTACTTTTCTCTTGGATGCATCCATGTATCCATGCTTTTTCTACAGCAGGGCCTAGCACGGCATGCACGGTGACACAACTTGTTGGGTGCTTTCTTCAAGCCGATGAGGTCTCCGCCTATTATTAACGATCTGGTGAGGTCTTCGCTTATTTTATACGAGCTGGTGAGCTGTCCATTCACTAATTGGCTTCAATTCTTACACAGGACCTAAAACGTATACTATGATGATCTTGCTTCTTTATTTTTGAAGTCAATGATCTTGGGATAGATTACCATACATTTCTCTGGACGTAACTCTGCCATTTGCGCCAATTGGCGCAACCGGTTATTCCGTATCATTAAAGCTAGGATCGCTCCCTCGTGTTTGGCTACCCCAACTCTTTTTCCATTGACAAATGCGACAAACATAGTGGTTATAAATTGCATTTTAATTACCTTTGATTTTTTATATTCTTATTTACATAGATGAATTGAAATACATAATATTTTAAACATAAACATAGTCTACCCTATGCAGAAGTTGCCAATAATTTCATATTAATATTATTCTAGAAATTTAAGATAACTTAATAAAAAAATAGATTCAATAAAATTTTAGGGATATTATTTTCTTTCAACGGTTTTATTAGCATATTTACACACTGATATATAGTCAAACTTATAAAAGTTTAAATATAAAGTTCACTTGGATGCATACATGCTGGGTATATTCATTCTAGTACGAACCGCTGCTTCAAATAGAGGGCATGATCTGCAGCAACACATGCTGCCTCTTGAGAAGATAATTCCCATATGCTCGGAAGGTCGTTGTGTGGCCGGCGTATCGTGTGTAATGGACACTTCTTTATTATTGTATGGATCCATGAATCGAAGTCTTTCCTCAGCAGGCCCTCACGCGGCAGCCACGGTGACATAACATATTGGTTACATTTTCAAAACGATGCGGTATTCTCTTATTTTTTCTGGACCCGGTGACGTCTCCGCTTATTGATTGGCTTCAATTCTTACCTGGAATAAATATGTCAATAATTCACCACCTAAAATGCATATTTGTATGATCTCACTTTCTTATTTTTGAAGTCGATAATCTGGGAAATAGATTACCATACATTTCTTCTGGAGTAACTCCGCCAGTTTCGTCAACTCGCGCAACAAGTGCCATATGAGGTCTGCGCTTATTTATTTATATGAACTGATTATACGAATTGATGATGTTAATATTATTCTAGAAATTTAAGATAACTTAATACAAAAATAGATTCAATACAATCTTTGTAATATTATTTTCTTTCAACGGTTTCATTAGTATATTTACACGCTGATATATAGTCAAACTTATAAAAGTTTGAATATAAAGTTCAGTTGGATGTATACACGCTGGGTATATTCATTCTAGTACGTACCGCTGCTTCAGAAAGAGGGCATGATCTGCAGTGACACATGCTGCCTCTTGAGAAGATAATCCACATATGCTCGGAAGCTCATTGTGTGGCTGGCTTATCTTGTAATGGACACTTCTTTACTATTGTATGCATCGATGAATCGGAGTTTTTCCTAAGCTGGCCCTCACGCGGCATCCACGGTGACATAATATCTTGGTTACATTTTCCAACCGATAAGGTCTTCTCTTGTTTATTTTTAGGACCCGGTGAGGCCTCCGCTTATTTTGTACGATCAGGTGAGGTCTCCGCTTACTGATTGGCTTTGATTCTTACTTGGAATAAATATGTCGATAATTCACCACCTAAAATGCATATTTGTATGATCTCACTTTCTTATTTTTGATATCGATATTCTTGGAAATAGATTACCGTACATTTCTTCTGGAGTAACTCCGCCACTTTCGTCAACTGGCAACAAGTCATCTAGCTAGTATCACTAAAAATAGGATCCCCCATCATGTTTGGCAACCCCGACTCTCTTTTTCCAATGTCTCTTCCAGTTGAGCGAAATCATCAATTAATTGAACTGGATGCATACATGATAGGTATATTCAATCTCGCATGTAATGCTACTTCAAATAGAGGGAACGATTTGCTGCTAGACATGCTGCCTCTTGAGAAGCTAATCAACATCTGCTCGGAATGTCGTTGTGTGGCGTATTGTGTGTAATAGGCACCGCTTTGCTTTTCTATGCATCCATGAGTCACTGCTTTTCCTACAGCATGGCCTGACACGGCGTTCAAGATGACATAGCATGTTGGTAACTTTTTTTCAAATGAAGTGGGTATGCGCTTATTTTTTATGACCCGCTGCAGTCTTGGCTTATTTTGTATGAACTGGTGAGGTCTTCGTTTACTGATTGGCTTCAAGTTTTCAACCGGGTAAGTGGATATTCTTTTTCCCACACCTACCACGCGCCAGACCAAATCAGCTACTTGGAAAGTTAATAATCCATAGTGCAACAACAGGTTGGTTAATTCTTTCAAAGCAATGCGGTCTCCCATTGTTTATTTATTCGAATTAATGAGGTCTCAGCTTCCTGAGTGGCTTTAATTTTTTGACCAGGCACTTGTATTGGAATTTTCCCAGTACGTACATGTCCATATTGTTGTTTCCCTACTGGAAGGAGAATAAAAAAGACTCTAAGAGTAGCTGTCTAGAGAAGCAAGCCATCGAGCTAGCTTGTGCACTAGTATAAATACACAACTCACGGTGATAGAAAATCTCATCCATCATTACACGCAACCTTCTTTCCTCCATTTCCTAAGGCAACATTAGCGATGGAGTACTCGCCAAAGCTAGCCGTAGCACTGCTCTTAGCTCTCGTGTCTGCCATGATCGTCACCGCCCAGAACGGGGCCGATGACATGCTGAACGCCCACAACGAAGTGCGCGCTGCCGTCGGCGTGGGGCCGGTGACATGGGACCCCATAGTGGCGGCGTACGCGCAGTCGTATGCAGAGAAGCGCCGCGCCGACTGCCAGCTACTACTCTCTCAGGGTGGCCCATACGGAGAGAACATCTTCCGGGCGCCTGGGACCGAATGGAATGCGGTCGACGCAGTGATTTTATGGGCGTCCGGGAAGCAGTACTACGACCACGCCACAAACACTTGCTCTGCACCTACGGGTGAGTCGTGCGCTACATACCTGGAGTTGGTGTGGAGGGACACGAAGGCCATCGGCTGTGGTGCAGTCCCCTGTGACGGCAATGCTGGCGTGTTTGTCATCTGCAGCTACAGCCCGCCGCACATGGCCGGGCAGATTCCATACTAGGCTACGTACCAAGTATGCATTCGGCTATGTATGCATGCATGCACATAGCAGCGTATTGTATAACTAAATAATAAAGGGATACTCCTAGGGCTGGGCACTAATTATCAGTCGATGGATGCCACCGATGTGTGTGTGTGTGTGTGTGACCAGAATCCCTCCTCCCTTCACTCATGTATCATTCCGGACTTTGATTGTTTTTGTATTTGTCCCATAACTTGTGATTGGGCTTGTATTTGTTTGTATTTGAGCTTGTTATTCCGGTTGTTTCCAGGTTTGCTATGGATGGGTGTCTAGTGTAGTAGGAACGAGAAAAGAACAAACACAATATCACATAGACCTTAAGTTCAAGCACCATGTTTGTGTTGCTAGAGAACAAAAGTTACATTTTTATTATACTTTAAATAATCTTATTTCAGCAATATATTTCAAAATGAAATATGAAAATCTTTCAAGGAAATCAAGAATAGTTTTTGTGGCGTTGTAGTGATGCTTATTGAAGGTTGTTTAGCAATGATCCCTAAATATTTTACATGACATGAGCTGATTTATGGGCATTAATTTGGATAACATAGCAAATAATAACATACTAATTTATTAATGGAGAAAGCTCTTATGAAAAGTTCTACTTAATCCAGATACAAGTTAAAAATAGAAGATTCCAAAGTGAGACGGTTACACTATTACAAGTTCTGTGTGGGACAAGAAAATAATTCCGGCCCTGAATAGTACAAAACCTCAAACATGAGAATTACCACAGTCACACGAGCTGTCCTAGTCGTGCTCAACGCCGACCCATATCATCTTCTCCTTCCCACACAAGAATTACCAGAACCAGCAGATGTTGGAAGAATATATTTTATTTTCAACATAATAAATCACAAACGACATACATTACATATGCATTCTTGCCAGTAATGGCAATGTCTTCTATCACGAAATAGTAATGCATCAAAATTATCTACCGACAACATATTGGAAGGTAGAAAACCGGAACATTTGCGTCTGCGTGCATGTTAGCAACTGTGAATACACAAACAACAATAAATAAACTGATGAGCCAAATCGTGCCTACCATACGATACCTGGCCAGGCATTTGTTAACTACTATACCATATATTCCAAAAAAAACGCGAAGCTGATATGGTCTTACCATGCCTTTCACATGTCAGGATAGAAAGTAAAAAAAGTGCATCGCTAAGGCTAGAAAGTAGGACATTAATGCAATTTAATATGAATATATTTCATATCATAAGCTTATTAGCAACGGACTCTCAAGAAGTATGTAGGAATTTATGTTTTTAATCTTCATGTCTACCCATTATTTGGAATATTAGAATCAGTTTCATTGAACCACATAGAAATTTATGCTGATTAGATAATATGATGTTCAATTTGAACAATTAAAATTGGCATCCTCGGTGAATTAACTATCTAAATGGCTCTCAAGGGAGAGATATCCATGCTTCGATTGACAACTCGAACTTGTCATCATGATTAAAATATGTTTCATCCATTTTCAATTTATACAATTAGCCAAGAGGTACTCGCAAGCAGAGCTTACTGATTGGCCTCAATATGACCTATGGTGACACCACCTAAAATATCTTGGTTAAATTTTAAAACCAATGAGGTCTTCACTTTTTTTTAGGGACCCGGTGAGGTCTCCGCTTATTTTGTACAATCAGGTGAGGTCTCCGCTTATTGATTGGCTTTGATTCTTACCTGGAATAAATATGTAGATAATTCACCACCTAAAATGCATATTTGTATGATCTCACTTTCTTATTTTTGAGATCGATAATCTTGGAAATAGATTACCGTACATTTCTTCTGGAGTAACTCCGTCGGTTTCGTCAACTCGAGCAACAAGTCATATAGCGAGTATCACTAAATATAGGATCTCCCCATCATGTTTGGCAACCCCGACTCTCTTTTTCCAATGTCTCTTCCACTTGAGCGAATCATTAATTAATTGAACTGGATGCATACATGATAGCTATATTTAATCTTGTATGTAATGTTTCTTCAAATAGAGGGCACGATTTGGAGTGAGGGCTTTTGGTGGTCGGGCTACAGGCATGCTGGAATCTTATGCGTTGAGATGGACTTTGGGATTGTGGATCAATCATTTCACAGCAGCAGCGTGGCAGCCCTAGTGGGTGAAATACGGTCCTTGATACAGCTAGGTTCTGGTAGGCGTATTGCTGTTCGGCCCATTAATTGTTCCTGTCCCCCGTCGCACGTGGTAACTGGTCTGGCTAGGCCGACATTTCGGTACAGCAATGGCGTTTTGAAACAGAACAAGTAATTGGGCCCGATTGCATGTGTGGAGCAGGTTCATCCACGCGACTAGGTTTCCTGGGTGTTGCCCCCTCTTCCACAGAAAAGCTTCTCGCCCTCTGCTGCTCTGTTACACTAGTATAAAACGGGCCTTTAGGCCCGGTTCGTTAGGGGCTTTAGTCTCGGTTCTGCAACCGGCACTAAAGGGTGGGGACTAAAGCCCCCCATCCTTTAGTCCCGGTTCAACACGGAGCAGGACTAAAGGCCCTCCACGTGGCGCGCTGGGGCTGGAGGACCTTTAGTCCCGGTTGGTGTTACCAAACTGGACTAAGGGAAAAAAATTATTATTTTTCAAATCTTTGAATTATTTGACAATTTAATCTCTAATCATCCTTCCTCACTACTCCAGTGTGGAACACTCATTCCAAATCGTCTAACTTCCCGATCGGTCACCCATCCTCCTACTACTCCAGCCACAGTATGCTTAACTTTCAGGTTCTATCGCCCCTAGTTTCCAAGTCTGCACTGATTGTTCTCCTGACAATAGTAAGCTATCAATCCTATTAACCCTTAGGTCTTGATATCACATGATTTAATTTTTTTAATTCCAAACAATTATTAAAATAAGCAAAATAAGTAATAATAATATTAAATTTCAATGAAAATAAAATAAGTAATAATATGATTTTATTCAATTTTTTGCCATTTATTTATTTAATATGGCACAATTAATATCTTTAAATCTGTAAATCAAAATTTGACAAATAATATATCCGTTATTATCTGAAAAGTGTGAGGAATCCAAATATGACATCATTTATTTATTTTTAAATAAAATTATTTTTTAAATTAATTTTCTTATTTTTCTGGAAAAAATCTTCTTTTTGAAATAACTTTTTTTACTTTTGGAATTTTGGGAATCTGAGAAAAAATCACCGGGTAAACTTTTTCTCTAGTTTTTTATATATTAAACTTTTTTTTGACGCGTATGCAAAAGTTATGGCAGTTTTATATTTTTTTTCTTTTTTGCAAAAATAGTCAAAATTCATATTTCAAAATTTTTATACCAACTAGACACTAAAACCTAACTACTCCCTCTATTCCTAAATATAAGTCTTTTTAAAGATTTCACTAGGAGACTACATACAGAGCAGAATAAGTGTATCTACATTCTAAAGTGAGTCTAAAAACTCTTATATTCTAAAGTGAGTCTATATATATATATGTGTGTGTGTGTGTGTGTGTGTGTGTGTGTGTGTGTGTGTGTGTGTGTGTGTGTGTGTAGTTCCCTCATGAAATATCTAAAAACTCTTATATTTAGGAACGGAGGGGGTACATCTCAAAGGATTTTATTTTTTGAAGATTTTATCATTTTTGTTTATTTTCTACAAAACTAAAAATGGTGGTCCATCGAGGGGGTAGAGTTCGAAAATTTCAGAACCCCTTTAGTCTGGGTTGGTGTCCATCCAATCATACCGTCGACTACATCTGCTAGCATTGTCCCAGCCAGAGTCATAACTAAGGTTAACCAAGCCAAAGTTAACCCTTTCGAACTTCATTTGCTATTTTTCATGCATTTAATGATTTTTTGAGCTAAATGACCCTGAAATTGAAAAACCCTACAAATGAGCTCTGAAAAGGATGAAACTTGGCATGGTATCATCATTTCACCCACATAGCTTATGCTAAAAAGTTGAGAAGGTTACGACAAAAAGTGGATGCACTTCGTGTACAAACTGGACCATCTCCTTCGAAGTATCAAGGTATCGGATGAAAACCCATATGTTACAAAGGCATTTCATTTTTTTAACTTATTTCATCTCCAGACTTTTTGTGCACTCAATATGCACCATTCAAAGCCACATTCTCGAAGTTCAACCATTTCTAACTTCATTTGCTAATTTTCATGCATTCAATGATTTTTTTGAGCTAAATGACCCTGAAATTGAAAAGCACTACGAATGAACTCTGAAAAACTTAAAACTTGGCATAGTATCATCATTTCACCCACATAGCTTGTGATAAAAAGTTGATAGGGTTACGGCAAAAAATGGATGCACTTCGTGTACAAACTGGACCATCTCCTTCAAACTAGACAGACTATTTTAAACTCAAGTTATTCAGAATCTAGGATTTGAAGAAAATTTGAACAGATTCATATTTAAACTATTCAAATTATAAAACTAATGGCACAAACAAAAACTAGACAAATTTTCGAATCTAACGCAAAAAGAATCAATCAAAAACATTAAATATCCTAAAAGATATAAACAATTTAAAACAGAAACTTTGAGAACTCCTTTAGTCCGGGTTGGTGTCTCCAACCGAGACTAAACGTCTAACCTTAAGTCCGGAACGAATCGGGACTAATGGTCTCATTAGTGCCGGTTCAAAACTTGACCGGGACTAATGCTCTGGACAAAAGGTCTTTTTTCTACTAGTGTTACTTCACACACTCGTGTCGCGGCGGCGATTCCCCACCGTCGAGATGTCGACTGACGGGCTGGAGGTCGATGGGTATGTTCTTACTGCTCAAATGTCTCTCTCCCCCGGGTCATTCCCCTCCCCCCCCCCCAATTTTATTTGCAAATCTCTCCACTGACGGTGCTAGGTTTGACCGCAGGAGGTGTGGAGGCAACATCGCCAGATGGAACTGTGCTTCGTTCCCGGTGGAATCCCAGGATTCCATGAGTGCTCCAGCGCTAGAGGTCGACAACGGTGGCGAAGCAGTTGTTCATGGAAACGGGCAGAGGTACGAGGTGTGCTCTGAAGCTACCAGCGGCTGGACTAGGAGGTGCTTTTTTTCCTCCCCAAATAATGATCCTCTCGTCGCTGTTGAGCTTAAATCTGCATCTCGTCATAATTTTGCTGTATACTCCCATTCATTCGTTATTGAGAAGATAAATATCAATTCGTTGGGTGTCTGATATGTGGTGTTTTATAGGCATGTCCCTCGTATGTGCATCATGGCTTGCTGGTACAGGTTGTTCGATCTAGGATCTCTGAGTGGTACAAAATATATGGTCCTCCAAATGTTCTCTGTGAAAAAGCTATTCTGACGGGTATTTTTTTGGGATTCTAGGATTATTTTTTCGGAATATAAAGATGATCTGGACAAGCAAAGGGGAAAAAGCTGTTTTTTGTGGATTTAGCATGATGCAGAGAAGAGATGCAGATAAGAGATGGTTTTAGTGTTTTGTGTTGGATTATAAGATGATCTGGTCAAGCTAGGGGAAAAAGGCTGTTTTTTTTGGATTTAGCATGATGCAGAGAAGAGGTATTAACTTAACCTAATCATTGTTGTGTGGACTGGGTTTATCTAACTACAGCTGGTTTTCTGTCGGTGGCAGGAAAAAATGCTTATGTAGCTCATGGTAATCTATGTATGCGCGAGTTTACACGTGCCGTTTTTATTTTGGGCAAGCTGATCCATAAGAATTTTTGTTGTAGAAAAACATGTTGTTTTTTTCAAGGAATGCCTGTGAATAGCATGCATAATTGCTCATAAGAATTTGTTGGTTCGCGCCACGGATATGTATTTAGTTTTGTTTCTGCTCGTGTTATAACAGGAAAAAAAGATATCTAATTGGGTAATTGTCACTTCGATGTGAAATACTTGTACATGGTGAGGATCGGGAAAGCACCTGATGAGAGGGAGATGAACCCGGACAGGAAGACAGCACTCGAGTTGTCTGTTCGTGCTTATGCTGAAAATCGTGAAGGGCATGTCATTAGTCCAAAAATTGGCACAGAATTTGACTCGCTGGACGAGGCTTATGAGTTCTACAACCTATATTCATGGAAAACTGGTTTTGGCATACGGTTGGCAAAAAGCAGGCTCAATGTGCAAAGGACGCGATGCATGCAAGAGATTATGTGTGCCGTGTGTGGTATGTATGCTCCTCTCACCTCAATTTGTCTGTCTGAATTTTAGTACAAGATGTTAGTTATAGATAGTACACACCCTCATCATCTTGTTTATTTTCCAGGGTTCCCCATTGAAGGAGAACAGCCGTGTTGGTTTTTAAGCCGTAGACCAAACCACCCGGAGGCTATACGTACGTACGTGCTAACTAGCAACCAAGCAGGCAAGCTGCTGGATGGTTAGCGCGCGTAGTGGTAGCTGGCTAGCTTGAGTAGATCGATTGGCTTCGGCGCCGTCGGCGGAACGTTTCTTCGGCGAACGTAGACGGATAAAAAACTGATCGGGAGATTTTGTAATAGCAAAAGGGGCGTGTCGCTCCTGGACTTGTATTGCTTTTTCTCTTTTTCGTTGTGTTATTGTTACACGGGGATATACATGTATATATATACTGCTAGACATAGCCTACTGTTAATCCTACTCGGTGTAGTACTACTAATCCTACTCGGTTTGCAATACTAACCAAACTAGGACACACATTACAACTAGATTAATTACTACATTCACCTTCTTAATCTGGTTGCTTTGTCTCCATTGCTTGCACTCCGATTTTCTTCCTCATCTCGATGAACTTCTGTCGACCGAGGGACTTGGTGAAAATATCGGCAAGCTGGTCCTTCGTGTTCACGTGCTGAACTTCGATCATCCCTTCCTCAATGCACTCCCGGATGTGGTGAAACCGAGTGTCTATGTGCTTGCTCCTTTCGTGATGAACCGGATTTTTGCACAATGAGATTGCAGCTTGGTTGTCGATCTTCAATGACACCTTCTGCACCTCCCGCTTCGTAAGAATAGCTAGGAGTCTTCTCAGCCATACTGCTTGACAAGCCGCCGTGCTTACCGCTATGTATTCTGCCTCGCATGAAGACAGTGCCACCACCTTTTGCTTCTGAGAATTCCAGCTAATCGGATTCGGACCAAGGTAGAATACCATGCCCGTTGTGCTCTTCCGATCATCCACATCACCTGCCATGTCACTATCTGAATATCCACGAAGGATCAATCCTTCCTTTCCCTTTCTGTACGTGCAGCCAAGATTAATAGTGTCTTTCACATAACGCAAGATTTGATTGACCGCGCTCATGTGTTCGGTTGTCGGATTCTCCATGAAACGACTCACCATCCCGACTGAATAAGCCAAGTCAGGTCGGGTGTGCACCAAGTATCTTAGGCTGCCCACAACGCTTCGATACATTGTGGTGTCCACCGGCGGATTTGAGCTACGCTTGCTCAACTTGTGACGTTGGTCCATTGGAACTTGTGTCTCGTAGCAATCTGACATGCCACACTTTTCCAATGACTTGACCGCATAAGCCGATTGACAAAGGGAAATCTCACCGGAGCTTTGCTTCACTTTGATGCCCAAGTAATAGCTGAGTAATCCCAAATCGCTCATGCTAAACTTGTTCTTCATTTACGCCTTGAAACGTTCAATTTCGTGTATGCTATCTCCGGTGATAATCAGATCGTCGACATAAACCCCCACTAGCAGGTTTGAGTCTTTGGAGTTCTTTGTATAGACTGCGTGCTCGAGGGGGCATCTCTTGAATCCGAGCGAGACCAAACTTCGGTCTAACTTTGAGTTCCAAGCTCTTGGTGCTTGCTTCAACCCGTAAAGTGCCTTCTTGAGCTTGTAAACTTTCTCTTCTTCGCCTTTCTTCTCATAGCCGAGGGGTTGTTCTACATACACTTCGTCTGTGAGATCACCGTTGAGAAAAGCGGATTTAACATCCATATGATGAACCTTCCAATCCTCTTGTGCTGCCAAAGCTAGGAGCACTCTCACAGTCTCGAGTCGAGCAACCGGTGCAAACACCTCATCGTAGTCAACTCCTTGACGTTGTACATAGCCCTTTGCAACGAGTCTTGCTTTGTACTTCACAATAGTATCCTGTGTGTCCTTCTTTAACTTGTAAAGCCACTTCAAACCTATGGCTTTTTGGTTCGGAGGTCGGGTTACCAAAGTCCACGTGCCATTGCTCTCAATCGCCTTCATCTCCTCATCCATGGCGTGCGTCCAGCTAAGATTTTTGCTCGCCTCTACGAAGTTCGTCGGCTCCTCAACTCCGAGCAGACATAGTCCGGAGTACTCGAGCGTAACTGGCTTTGTGTACTTGTAGACTTTCTTGAGGGTCTTGTAGCGGCGAGGCCCGGAGGAGTCCGTTGTGGCTTGCGAAGGAGGCGACACAAATTGTGTCGGCGTTGATGCACTTGAGGAAGACGACTGAGTCTCGGGCGTGTCGTCGACATCCGTGTCGTCGGCGTAGTCGTTGTGACTGTGACCATCATCTTGATTGTCATTGTCACTATGCGCCTTGTTGTCGATGTCGTCGCCGAGATCTCCGCCTGTGCCGTGCACGTCATCGTCGCTATCACTTTGCAACCCATGTGCGCCGTCGTCGGTGTCGGCACCATGATGATCACTACCATTGTGGTCACCTTGGTTGGGTGTCTTGCCAACCACCTGGACGTCTTCCCCTGCATCATCATCAGGAAACTCAACTGTGAATATGTTACCGTTTGGAGCATCGTTGGCTGCTTCGCTCCAATTCCACGCTTTGTTTTCTTCAAACACGACATCGCGTGAAATCCGTAGACGCTTGGTTTGTGGATCGTAGAAGCGGTATGCCTTGGTGCCGGAACTGCTCTCGTATCCGATGAACACCATCTTGGTGCTACGATCGGCAAGCTTTGAGGGATGCGGCTCCGCCGTTTTCACATGTGCCACGCACCCGAACGTCCGTAGATGAGACACATTTGGCTTACGTCTGTAAATTGCTTCATACGGAGTCTTGCCGATCACCGCCTTCGTCGGAGCCCGGTTGAGAAGATAGACCGCTGTTGAGACAGCTTCTCCCCAAAAGGTCCCCGGCAGGTTCTTGCTCTTGAGTAAACTCCTTGCCATGTCAACGACGGTTTGATTACGCCTTTCAACAACCCCGTTCTGCTGCGGCATATAAGGTGCCGTGAGGAACCTTTTTATGCCAATCTTCTCGCAGTACTCGTTGAACTCGTTCGGTGTAAACTCTCCGCCGCGATCTGTCCGTAGAGCGCGAACCTTCAACTTGTGTTCCATCTCCGTTGCAGCCTTCAGCTTCTTGAACGCTTCAAACACCTCATCTTTAGATCGTAGGAGAACGACCCACATATATCTCGAGTATTCATCTACCACAAGGAAGAAGTACTTCTTTCCTGCGTGAGTTGCCGGGGTGATAGGGCCACAAAGATCACCATGGAGCAGCTCGAGTGCATCACTTGCACGATAGGTAGACTGAGCAGGGAACGGCCTGCGGTGCTGTTTTCCAACCAAGCACCCGTCACATACTCGATCAACCTGGTCGATAAATGGCATCCCGGATACCATCTCCATCTTTGACATCTTCTTCAAGGCGTAGAAGTTAACGTGTCCAAATCTAGCATGCCATAACCACGAATCATCTTCACTCTTGGCGAGCCAACACTCCGGTTGAGATTGATCAAGGTTGAGGATATAGAGTCTGTTCCGTGTGCGATTAACACGAGCCAGCACGTTTCGGAGGTTGTCGAAGATCGTCATCACTCCGTTCTCGATATTCACCTTGCATCCATTCTCGTCAAGCTTCCCGATAGAGATGATGTTGTTGCGAAGCCGTGGGATGTAGTACACTCCGGTGAGTATGCGATGTTCGCCTGTGAGACCCTCGAAGAGGACAGATCCTTGCCCGCAAATCTCCACAGCTGAACCATCACCGAACTTGACCGAGCCTTCAACATCGTATTCCAGCTCGAGGAATTTCTCCTTGCACCCCGTCATGTGGTTACTGGCACCCGTGTCGAGATACCACGACACGTTCTGAACCCCGGATAGCTTCGGTGTCACTTTCTTCTCATGAAGTAGCACCTTCCGGCTTGGTTTCACAACCACCGTTTCAGCGAGATCACAAACTTTGGCCATCAGAAGACCTGGACCTTCGTCTTCTTGCTTCGCCAAATTTGCCTTGATCTCCCGCTTGTTAGGCTTCGGACAATCCTTTGCAAAGTGACCCATCTCGTTGCAGTTATAGCACTTGACCTCGGATAAATCCAAGTTCTGTGGCTTCCGCCCTTTAGATTGGTCCGCCTTACCACGACTTTGTGGCTTGCCTTTTCCTTTGCCTTTTCCGGTTTGTCCGTCGCGCTTAGCATTGCTTGAGCCTTCGCCACCATCACGCCTTCCTTTGCTACTTGGGGCCTCCCAATCTGTGCGCGAGTACATGAGTTGGTCACTACCTCCTCCTTTGCCTTTCCGACAGCCACGAGCATTCTCTTCCCACGTCCGCAGGCGTCCAATCGCCTCCGTTATGGTCATGTCGTCGATGTCGTAAAGCTACTCGAGCGTGCCGATGATGTACGTGAATTTGTCAGTCACCAAACTGAAAAATTTCTCCACAATCTCGGTCTCCTCGAGCTTTGCACCAAGCGTGCGGATCTCTCCCACCAATCTAGTAAGACGCATGGCATAGTCGTTCACTGATTCAGTTTCCTCCATCTGCAACTTGTGAAATTGGCACTTTAGCACTTGTGCCCGAGCCTTGGTGATGCGATCTTCTCCGATCCTCATCTCCTTGAGTGCGTTCCACGCCTCTCTTGTCGTCTCGAACTCCGCCAATGTCATCAGCCCGGAATCCGGCACGGACTGGGCTATGGCGGCCATGGCACCTTCGTCGCACTCCTCGTCGACGTCGTCGTCCGTGATTGCCTGCCACACACGAAGAGTTCGGAGAATAATCTTCATCTTCACCGCCCACACGCCATAGTTGGCGTCGGTGAGCATCGGGTACTGGATGGGGATGTTGCGATGCGCCTGGACGTTGGCGCTGCCCGTTCCACCACCACTAGTCGCTGACTTGCCGCCCTTGTTCACCTTGTCGCCGTTCTTGTTCGCCTTGGAACCGCCGTTGCCGGACTTGTTTCCCTTGGAACCGTCATTGCCGGACTTGACTGACTCAGTGTCGCTGTCCGTCATCGTAGATCGTCGATCATCGAGGCTCTGATACCAATTGTTGGTTTTTAAACCGTCGACCAAACCACCCGGAGGCTATACGTACGTACGTGCTAACTAGCAACCAAGCAGGCAAGCTGCTGGATGGTTAGCGCGCGTAGTGGTAGCTGGCTAGCTTGAGTAGATCGATTGGCTTCGACGCCGTCGGCGGAACGTTTCTTCGGCGAACGTAGACGGATAAAAAACTGATCGGGAGATTTTGTAATAGCAACAGGGGAGTGTCGTTCCTGGACTTGTATTGCTTTTTGTCTTTTTCATTGTGTTATTGTTACACGGGGATATACATGTATATATATATACTGCTAGACATAGCCTACTGTTAATCCTACTCGGTGTAGTACTACTAATCCTACTCGGTTTGCAATACTAACCAAACTAGGACACACATTACAACTAGATTAATTACTACAAGCCGTTCTTCGTCGAGGTGTGGGTGCAATGCAATGATAAGGCTGTTGCGGTCAAAGGATGGTGGTTGGTACATATCAGAGCACAAAGCAGGGCACAACCATCCGTTGTCAATTACATGTGGCCAAAAAATGCATTGGAAGTCACACAGGCATATAAACAGATACACCAAGGATCTTGTGAAGCCGTTGAGGGACAATAATGTTGGTCTTGGGAAGGTCTTCAACATTGTCGGTAGCTTCTTTGGCGCCGCGGAAAATCTGCCATTTACCAAAAAGTCATTGAAGACATTGTGCAGAAAGCTGAACAGGGAGCAGACAGATTTTGATGATGTCAAAACAATGGACATGCTTGCGGAGATGAAAGCTAACGATCCAGACTTCAACTACACTGTGCAAGTCGATGAGGAGAGCCGCATAAAGACACTAATGTGGGTGACAAGTAGAGGGTGCGATCAGTACAGATGTTTTGGAGATGCAATAACATTTGATACCACCTATAGGACAAACCTGCATGATATGCCGCTTGGCCTATTTGTCGGCGTCAACAACCACTTCCAGAGCATAATATTTGGGGGAGCCATGATGAGAGACGAAAAGGAGGAAACATTCAAGTGGATCTTCAAGGAGTTCGTCCGGATGGTGGGTGGGAAACACTCGTAGAAAATACTTACAGGTTGGCGTGCCGAAAACGAAAACGAAAATTCATATCGGTGTACTGTGTGTCGTGTTTTTTTCTTGCGGTACACGTGGTCTGATCCATTATCCTTTCGGTTTGTTTTTGTATGCAACTACAGATTAGGCGCGATCTATGGAGCTAGAAATTGAAGCAGAGCTGCCAAATACAGTGCACCGTTGGTGCAAATGGCATGTTTTGAAGAAGGCGAAGGAGTCGATGGGTGTTGTTTGGAGCAAGAACAACGACTTCAAATTGGAGTTCCACAAGCTTGTCCATCACATGATCACGGAAGAAGAGTTCGAGGAGGAGTCGAACATGATGTTGGAGAAGTAATCTTTGAAGAAACATCTGTTCTTGACGCAGATATACGAGGTCAGGCATAAATGGGCAAAGCCGTACTTCCGAGTGGTGTTCTGTGCTAGGATGACAATCACTCAACGGAGTGAGAGATCCAACCAGATCCAACCATCTGTTGAAGGGTTACGTGCCGCCAGGATGCCCAATGCATCTGTTTTTGAAGTAGTTTCAGAAATTGCAATTCGACAGAGGCAGAAGAGAGTTTCCAGGAGAAGAGGACATCTTTGGTGAGTTTGTTGTATTTAGTTTTCTGCATGGTATTCTCTTACGATGCTTCTCTTTCTCCTCCCGAATGGTAATTTATTCCTACTTTTCTTATGATCACAGGGCGGTGTGTGTCTTAGGGTCAATCTCCCAATTGAGAGGCATGCTAGCAGAGTATACACAAGAGCTATGTTTGAAAAGTTTGGGGAAGAATTGTATAAGTGCGGGGCGCATGTGTTGGATGAGGTGGTGCCTAGAAGGATTTATAAGTCGACCCATGTAGAAGCGGCAAACAGGGAGAAATGGAGCAAAGTTCTGTTCAAGATAGAAGTGAATGAAGACGAGAGTTTTTTCAGTTGCGAGTGCGGGTACTTTGAACATGCAGGGCTAGTGTGCTGCCATGCTTTGCGGGTAAGCTCGATGTTCAGCGCGCCGATTTATTATGATCCCCTTGTCATGCTTGCCATCCGAGATGCAATCTTACATGATTTCATTATTTTTTATCCGCGGTACTGGTCATGGTGCATTTTCGGTTGCAAAAAATACCCCAGAAGCACATACTTCAGCGATGGACGAGAGATGCACGTGACATTCTTCCTGCACATTTGGTTAGGTATCAAAGAGACAGGGGGCCTCCAGCTAGTGACACATTCATGCTGTTGGAAATATGCCCTAGAGGCAATAATGAATTAGTTATTATCATATTTCCTTGTTCATGATAATCGTTTATTATCCATGCTATAATTGTATTGATCGGAGACTTAAATGCATGTGTGGATACATAGACAAAACCATGTCCCTAGTATGCCTCTAATGGACTAGCTCGTTGATCAAAGGATGGTTAAGGTTTCCTAGCCATGGACATGAGATGTCATTTGATAACGGGATCACATCATTAGGAGAATGATGTGATGGATAAGACCCAAACTACAAACATAGCATATGATCGTTTATTGCTACTGTTTTCTGCATGTCAAGTATATGTTCCTATGACCATGAGATCATGCAACTCACGGATATCGGAGGAGTGCCTTGTGTGTATCAAACGTTGCAACGTAACTGGGTGACTATAAAGGTGCTCTACAGGTATCTCCGATGGTGTCTGTTGAGTTGGCATGGATCGAGACTGGGATTTGTTACTCCGTGTGACGGAGAGGTATCTCAGGGCCCACTCGGTAATACAACATCACAATGAGCCTTGCAAGCAATGTGACTAATTGTTAGTTGAGAGATCTTGTATTATGGAACGAGTAAAGAGACTTGCCGGTAACGAGGTTGAACTAGGTATGGAGATACCGACGATCGAATCTCGGGCAAGTAACATACCAAAGAACAAAGGGAACGATATACGGGATTAACTGAATCCTTGACATAGAGGTTCGACCGATAAAGATCTTCGTAGAATATGTAGGAACCAATGTGGACGTCCAGGTCCCGCCATTGGTTATTGACCGTAGAGGTGTCTCGGTCATGTCTACATAGTTTTCGAACCCGCAGGGTCTGCACACTTAAGGTTCGGTGACGTTTCGGTAGTGTAGAGTTATGTATGGTGGTGACCGAAGGTTGTTCGGAGTCCCGGATGAGATCGCGGACGTCACGAGAAGCTCCGGAATGGTACGGAGGTAAAGATTCATATATAGGAAGTCCCAGTTTGGTTTCCGGAAAAGTTTCGGGCTCATCGGTAGTGTACCGGGAGTATCGGTATTGTACCGGGAGTGCCGGTAGTGTACCGGAGGACCTCCGGGAGGGGTATTTCGACCCCAAGAGGTCCATGGGCTGTGGGAGAATAATAACCAGCCCTTAGTGGGCTGGGAAAACAGCCACAAAGGCCCATGGCGCAGGAGAGAAAGTCCTAAAGCAAAAAGTGGAAAATCAGCCAATAGGAGGCAATCCTACTCCAACTAGGATTGGAGGTGAAGTAGGATTGCTCCCACCTCCTATTTCGGCCGACCCAAAGGCCTTGGCTGCCTCTCCTCTCCTCTCCTCCTATATATACTAGTGGATTGGGTGGTTTTTGGACAGAATTTCCGGCCACGTGCTACCCGTTTCAACGGTGCACAGTTTCTCCTCTAGATCGGTTTTCCGCAGCGCTTAGGCGAAGCCCTGCCGGAATCACTCCACCACCATCACCGGAGCGCCGTCACGCTGCCGGTGAACTCTCTCTCCTCTCCACCTCCTCTTGCTGGATCAAGACGGTGGAGATCGTCATCAAGCTGCACGTGTGCTGAACGCGGAGGTGTCGTCCGTTCGGCGCTAGATCGGAAGGACCGTGATCGAGATCGCGAGACGGTTCGTGATTGGATCGCGGAACGGATCGTGATGAGTTCGCGGGACAGATCATGATCAAGATCGTGAGACGGATCGTGATGAGATCGCGGGACGGATCATGATGAGTTCACGGGACGGATCGTGATTGTATTGCGGGACGGATCGTGATGAGATCGCGGGATGCTCGGCGATTTGGATCGCGAAGATGTTCGACTACACCAACCGCGTTTCTTAACGCTTCCCGCTTAGCGATCTACAAGGGTATGTAGATCCACTCTCCCTCTCGTAGATGCTCATCACCATGGATAGGTTTGCGTGTGCGTAGGAAAAATTTTTGTTTCCCATGCGACGTTCCCCAACAGTGGCATCATGAGCTAGGTTGATGGTTCGATGAGATCTCGAGTAGAACACAAAAGGTTTGTGGGCGTTGATGCTTAGATTGCTTCCTCCCTTGGTCGTATTTTGGTTCAGCGGGATTGTGAGATGAAGCGGCCCGGACCAACATTACTCATACGCTTACGAGAGACCGGTTCCCTCGACGCAACTTGTTGCCTAGATGGCTTGCGGGTGACAGTTTCTCTCACTTTAGTTGGATCGAATTCGACAAAGGCGGTCCTTGAGAAGGTTGAAAAGCAAACTAGTGTATCACCGTTGTGGTTTATGCGTAGGTGAGAATCGTTCTTGCTAGATACCCATAGCAGCCACGTAAAATATGCAACAACAATTAGAGGACGTCTAACTTGTTTTTGTAGGGTATGTTGTGATGTGATATGGCCAATTACATGATGAGATATATGTGATGTATGAGATGATCATGTGATGTATAGATTATCACGAGTTGCATGTCGATGAGTACGGCAACCGGCAGGAGCCATAGGGTTGTCTTTAATTATTGTATGACCTGCGTGTCAATCATTAAGCGCTATGTAATGCTTTACTTTATCGCTACGGTAGCAATAGTAGTAGAAGCATGCAGGGCGTGACAACCCCAATGGTAACACATTGATGGAGATCAAGATGATGGAGATCATGGTGTTGTGCCGGTGACGATGGAGATCATGTCGGTGTTTCGAAGATGGAGATCTTAAACACAAGTTCATGGCCATATCATGTCACTTATGAATTGCATGAGATGTTAATCCTTTTATGCACCTTGTTTTGCTTAGTACGGCGGTAGCATTATAAGGTGATCCCTCACTTGAATTTCAAGATGAACTGTGTTCTCCCCGAGTGTGCACCGTTGCGAAAGTTCGTCGTGTTGAGACACCACGTGATGATCGGGTGTGATAGACTCTACGTTCACATACAACGGGTGCAAGCCAGATTTGCACGCGCAGAACACTCGGGTTAAACTTGACGAGCCTAGCATGTACAGACATGGCCTCGGAACACGAGAGACCGAAAGGTCGAACATGAGTCATATAGTAGATATGATCAACATAATGATGTTCACCATTGCAGCCACCTCAACTCACGTGATGATCGGACTTGAGTTGGTGAATTTGGATCATGTATCACTCGAATGATCGGAGGGATGTCAATTTGAGTGGGAGTTCTTAAGTAATATGATAAATTGAACTCATTATCATGAACATAGTCAAAGTGTCTTTGCAAATTATGTTGTAGATTACTAGCTCGCGCTATAGCTCCCTTGTATTTTTATATGTTCCTAGAGAAATAGAATTGAAAGATGTTGGTAGCAAAATTGCGGACTGGGTCCGTGATCTGAGGATTGTCCTCATTGCTGCACAGAAGGCTTATGTCCTTAATGCACCGCTCGGTGCGCCACCCCCTCTAGCGTCGTCTATAGATGTTGTGAACATCTAACAAGCACGTTTCAATGACTACTTGATAGTTTAGTGCATCATGCATTACGGCTTAGAATTGAGGCTCCAAAACGTTTTGAACGTCACGGAACATATGAGATGTTCTAGGAGCAGAGATTGTGATCTCAGGCTCGTGCCTTTGTTGCGAGATATGAGATCTCCAACAAGATTCTTTGCTTGTAAGATGAAGGAGAATAGCTCAATCGTTGAGCATGTACTCAGATTGTCTGGGTACTACAATCGCTTGAATCAAGTGGGAGTTGATCTTCCAGATAAGATAGTGATTGATATAGTTCTCTAAGTCACTGTCACTAAAGCTACTAGAACTTAGTGATGAACTATAATACATCAGGGATAGAAGTATTGATCCCTTAGCTGTTCGCGATGTTTGACACCGCGAAGGTAGAAATCAAGAAGGAGCATCAAGTGTTGATGGTTAATCAAACCACTAGTTTCGAAAAGGGCAAGAGCAAGGAGGGAAACTTCATGGATAGCAAGTCAGTTGCTGCTCCAGTGAAGCAACCCAAAGTTGAACTCAAACCCGAGACTAAGTGCTTCTATTATGAGGTGAGAGGTCGCTGAAGCAGAACAACCCTAGACACTTGGTAGATAAGAAGGCTGGCAACATCGACAGAAGTATATTTGATATACGAGTTATTGATGTGTACCTTGCTAGTACTCCTACTAGCACCTGGGTATTGGATACCGGTTCGGTTGCTAAATGTTAGTAACTCGAAATAAAAGCTACGGAATAAACGGAGAACTAGCTAAGGGTGAGGTGACGATGTGTGTTGGAAATGTTTCCAAGGTTGATGGGATCAACATCGCACGCTCTCTCTACCTTCAGGATTAGTGACGAACCTAAATAAATGTTATTTGGTGTTTTGCGTTGAGCATGAACATGATTAGATCATGTTTGTTGCAATACGGTTATTCATTTAAGTCAGAGAATAATAGTTATTTTGGTTACATGAATAATACCTTCAATGGTCATGCACCCAGTGAGAATGGTTTGTTGAAATCTTGATAGTAGTAGTACACATGTTCATAACATTGATGTCAAAAGATACAAAGTTAATAATGATAGTACCACATACTTGTGGCACTGCCGCTAAATGTCATATTGGTATAAAGCGCATGTAGAAACTCCATGCTGATGGATATTTGGACTCATCGATTTCGAATCGGTTGAGACATGCGAACCATGCCTCTTGGGCAAGATGACTAAAGGACCCCGTTGGATGGAGCGGGCAAGTGATTCATTGGAAATGATACATGTTGATGTATGCAATCTAGGGAGTCTTGTAGCGTGCAGTGGATATCGTTATTTTGTTACCTTCACTGATGATTTGAGTAGATATAGTGTATATTTACTTAATGAAACACAAGTCTGAATCGTTTGAAAGGTTCAAGCAAATTCAGAGTGAAGTTTAAAGATCATCGTGACAAGAAGATAAAAATGACTGCGATATGATCGTGGAGGTGAATATCTGAGTCACGAGTTTGGCATACAACTTAAGACAATGTGAAAGTTGTTTCATAACTAAACGCCACCTGGAACACCATAGTGTGATGGTGTGTCCGAACATCATAGTTATGCTCTATTGGACATGGTGCGTGCTATGATGTCTCTTGTCGTTTTACTACTATAATTTTGGGGTTATGCATTAGAGACAACTACATTCACTTTAAAAAGGGCACCATCTAAATCTGTTGAGATGACACCGCGTGAATTATGGTTTGATAGAAACCTAACCTGTCATTTCTTAATGTTTGGGGTTGCGACACATGTGTGGAAAATGTTTTCACCTAATGAGGTCGAACCCAAGGCGGACAAATGCATCTTCATAGAATACCCTAAGATCAGCTGGGTGAACCTTCTATCTCAGATCCAAGTGCAAAGTGTTTGTTGCTTAAACGGATCCTTTCTCGAGAAAATGTTTCTCTCGAAAGAATTGAGTGGGAGGAAGATAGAACTTGATGAGGTTGTTAAACCTTTGTTCAACCAGAGAGTAGCGCAACGCAGAAAGATGTTTCTGTGAAGCCTACGTTAGTTGAAGAGGAAGTTAATGATGATGATCATGAAGCTTCAGGATCAAGTTACTATCGAACTTCGTAGGTCGACAAGGATGTGTACTGCTCCTGAGCGGTACGACAACTCTGTCTTGGAGGTCATGTTGTTGGACAACGATGAACCTACGAGCTATGGAGAAGCGATGATGGGCCCGGATTCCGACAAATGGTTGGAGGCCATGAAATCCGAGATAGGATCCATGTATTAAAACCAAGTGTAGACTTTTGTAGACTTGCTCGTTGGACGGCAGGTCGTTGAGTACAAATGGATCTTTAAAATGAAGACAGACACTGATGGTGAATGTCACTATTTGTAAAGCTCGACTTGTTGCAAAGTTGTTTGTGACAAGTTCAAGGAGTTGACTGCGATGAGGCTTTCTCACTCGTAGCGATGCTAAAAGTTTGTTGGAATTATGTTAGCAGTTGCTGCATTTTCAATTATGAAATCTGGCAGATGGATGTCAAAACATCGTTTCCTTAACGGTTTACTTAAGGAAAGGTTGTATGTGATACAACCAGAAGGTTTTGTGAGTCCTAAGGATGCTAAAAGATGAGCAAGCTTCAGTGATCCTTCTATGGAGTGAAGCAAGCATCTCGGAGTTGGAATATACACTTTGATGAGGTGATCAAAGTTTCTGTAGTTTATACAAAGTTTACGAGAAACTTGTATTTGCAATAAAGTGAGTGGGAGCACTGTAGAGTTTCTGATAAGTATATGTGGTTGACATATTGTTGATCGGAAATAATGTAGAATTTCTGGAAGGCATAAAAGGTTGTTTGAAAAGTGTTTTTCAAAGGAAGACCTGGATAAAGCTACCTATTTGTTGAGCATCAAAATCTATAGAGATAGATCAAGATGCTTGATGAGACTTTCAATGAGTGCATACCTTGACAAGATTTTGAAAGAGTTCAAAATGGATCAGCCAGAGAAATAGTTCTCGTCTGATTTGTAAGGTGTGAAGTTGAGTGAGACTCAAAGCTCGACAACAGCAGAAGAAAGATAAAGGACGAACGTCGTCCCCTATGCCTTAGCCATAGGCTCTATATTATGCCATGCTGTGTACCGCACCTATGTGTGCCTTGCCATGAGTCTGTCAAGGGGTACAAGAGTGGTCCAGGAGTGGATCACTGGACAGCGGTCGGAATTATCCTTAGTAACCAGAGGACTAAGGAAATGTTTCTTGATTATGGAGGTGATAAAGAGTTCGTCGTAAAGAGTTACGTCGATGCAAGCTTTAACACCTATCCGGATGACTAGTAGTAGCAATCTAGATACGTATAGTGGAGCAGCCATTTGGAAATAGTACCAAGTGGAGTGTGGTAGCAGTGTTTACAGTTTGACATAGAGATTTGCAAAGTACACACGGATCTGAATATCGCAGACCCGTTGACTATAAGACCTCTCTCACATGCAAAGCATGATCGAGCCCCAGAACTCATTGGGTGTTAGATTCATAACAATGCGAATCACATGGTGATGTGAACTAGATTATTGACTCTAGTGCAAGTGGGAGACTGTTGGAAATATGCCCTAGAGGCAATAATGAATTAGTTATTATCATATTTCCTTGTTCATGATAATCGTTTATTATCCATGCTATAATTGTATTGATCGGAGACTTAAATGCATGTGTGGATACATAGACAAAACCATGTCCCTAGTATGCCTCTAATGGACTAGCTCGTTGATCAAAGGATGGTTAAGGTTTCCTAGCCATGGACATGAGATGTCATTTGATAACGGGATCACATCATTAGGAGAATGATGTGATGGATAAGACCCAAACTACAAACATAGCATATGATCGTTTATTGCTACTGTTTTCTGCATGTCAAGTATATGTTCCTATGACCATGAGATCATGCAACTCACGGATATCGGAGGAGTGCCTTGTGTGTATAAAACGTTGCAACGTAACTGGGTGACTATAAAGGTGCTCTACAGGTATCTCCGATGGTGTCTGTTGAGTTGGCATGGATCGAGACTGGGATTTTTTTACTCCGTGTGACGGAGAGGTATCTCACGGCCCACTCGGTAATACAACATCACAATGAGCCTTGCAAGCAATGTGACTAATTGTTAGTTGCGAGATCTTGTATTATGGAACGAGTAAAGAGACTTTCCGGTAACGAGGTTGAACTAGGTATGGAGATACCGACGATCGAATCTCGGGCAAGTAACATACCAAAGAACAAAGGGAACGATATACGGGATTAACTGAATCCTTGACATAGAGGTTCGACCGATAAAGATCTTCGTAGAATATGTAGGAACCAATGTGGACGTCCAGGTCCCGCCATTGGTTATTGACCGTAGAGGTGTCTCGGTCATGTCTACATAGTTCTCGAACCCGCAGGGTCTGCACACTTAAGGTTTGGTGACGTTTCGGTAGTGTAGAGTTATGTATGGTGGTGACCGAAGGTTGTTCGGAGTCCCGGATGAGATCCAGGACGTCACGAGGAGCTCCGGAATGGTCCGGAGGTAAAGATTCATATATAGGAAGTCCCAGTTTGGTTTCCGGAAAGTTTCGGGCTCATCGGTAGTATACCGGGAGTATCGGTATTGTACCGGGAGTGCCGGTAGTGTACCGGAGGACCTCCGGGAGGGGTATTTCGACCCCAAGAGGTCCATGGGCTGTGGGAGAATAATAACCAGCCCTTAGTGGGCTGGGAAAACAGCCACAAAGGCCCATGGCGCAGGAGAGAAAGTCCTAAAGCAAAAAGTGGAAAATCAGCCAATAGGAGGCAATCCTACTCCAACTAGGATTGGAGGTGAAGTAGGATTGCTCCCACCTCCTATTTCGGCCGACCCAAAGGCCTTGGCTGCCTCTCCTCTCCTCTCCTCCTATATATACTAGTGGATTGGGTGGTTTTTGGACAGAATTTCCGGCCACGTGCTACCCGTTTCACCGGTGCACAGTTTCTCCTCTAGATCGGTTTTCCGCAGCGCTTAGGCGAAGCCCTGCCGGAATCACTCCACCACCATCACCGGAGCACCGTCACGCTGCCGGTGAACTCTCTCTCCTCTCCACCTCCTCTTGCTGGATCAAGACGGTGGAGATCGTCATCAAGCTGCACGTGTGCTGAACGCGGAGGTGTCGTCCGTTCGGCGCTAGATCGGAAGGACCGTGATCGAGATCGCGAGACGGTTCGTGATTGGATCGCGGAACGGATCGTGATGAGTTCGCGGGACAGATCATGATCAAGATCGTGAGACGGATCGTGATGAGATCGCGGGACGGATCATGATGAGTTCACGGGACGGATCGTGATTGTATCGCGGGACGGATCGTGATGAGATCGCGGGATGCTCGGCGATTTGGATCGCGAAGATGTTCGACTACACCAACCGCGTTTCTTAACGCTTCCCGCTTAGCGATCTACAAGGGTATGTAGATCCACTCTCCCTCTCGTAGATGCTCATCACCATGGATAGGTTTGCGTGTGCGTAGGAAAAAAATTTGTTTCCCATGCGACGTTCCCCAACACATGCATCACACCATGTACATGAAAGCGCTGGAGTGTGTCATGCTTGGCGACAACAATGTTAAATGCTATGATGTTTTCATGGCCATGATGAAGGAGGTGCATGCAAGTCTGCTTCTGCTTAGTGTCGATAAAGATGGAATGGGGCTTGCAGAGAGAGAGAAACAGCAGCAGATTGCAGCTCAAAAGGGCCATGCATCTGTGGAGGGCAATGTTGTGCTGCAAAAACTTACCGATGATGGTGAATCCAGTTGCCCAGTTGTTGGGCTGAATCAGAATAAGAGGCAGAGGGGAAGGCCGACTGTCGTGGTTTTGTCACGGCAGATGTCCGGGTTACCAGACTTGAGTTCGGAGCCATCGCCATGGTAGTGGACTCAAAGGGGTTGATCGAGACAATGGACACGAGTTTACCCAGGTTCGGCCCCTCTAGTCGAGGTAAAAGCCTACGTCCTGCTTGTGTTGTTATTGCTTGTTGTATCGATTACAAGGGGCTAGAAGCTTGACCTAGTTTTCGATAACCTCCCTCTAAGCCGCCCCGACTCTGCCTTTATATAAGAGGTCAGAACCGTCGGGTCTTACAATTGTACAGTCAGATCATGTTTACATCTCTGAATCTATCTCTATCTTACCAGCCAAGTTATCCTTTGGAAGGTCTTGCGCATCCGGGTCTCTGCCGTGCGGCCCACATCAAGAGCCGCCAATCATTTTGGGCCTCCAGCTGATACATGTCTTCGTGGGCCGCCTCATAACCAATGCTATCAACCAAAACCTTCTAGCCGGGTCATATCACGGGGTTATATCCTCAACATTAGGCCCCAGGTTGAAGTGAGCCAGCTCATTTCATCAGTCTCTTGTGATTGTTTGAGAGTCGCCACCGAATGACCCGGCGTGACGTCACAGATATGCTGACGTATCACCAAATCTCTCGCATTTAACCGCTTACCGAAAATCGAGGCGTCCGTTTCGGCAAGACCGGTGTTGACGCCTTGGATTCCGCGTCGTTCTCCTATTAAATAGGACCCACACGGGTCAAAAATGACTCATTCCCGCTCGTGCGCCTCTTCTTCTTCTTCCTGCTGCCCATCCGTCGCCCGAGCTCGTCCGCTCCGCTCCAGCGCCGCCGCTCGTCCATCACCAACACAGGCCGCTGCATCGACCTGTTCGGACCAGAAACTCGCCCTCCGCCGTCTCCATCTCTGGTAAGTGCCTCTTTCCCGTAGCTTAAATCGATAGAAAGTAGGGTTTCCGCCGGCAGACCTCCGCCGCGCGTTTCCGTTCTTCGGGGCGGCCGCACGGCCAGGTATTGGGTCCGGCCGCGCGTCCTTTAGGTCGCGCCGTTACCACCGCCACCGTACGTGGTCCGTCCGCGTGCAATGCGCGGGTTGTTAGGGCTTGTAGGCCAATTTTTCATTTCCACTGTTCTTTGCTTAGGTCGACGTAGAACTCCTTTTTCCGCTTCGGTAGATCCAAAACTTTAGTAACAATTTGTGAAACCTGTTTATCCGGGTCTTAATTAACTTCCGGCTCTTCCACCCATAGTGAGCCTCTAGACTCCCTCCGGCTCTTTATCAGCCGGGCCTTTCGAGGCTCTAATTTTTAGAACCCTATAACTTGTAAGCCGCTGTTGCTATCTGCTCTTGTTTGATTAGTCTCCATTTTCTTTTTGCACAGTATTTTTAAGCCGCCAAGATGACACGCGCCACCAATTCCTGCAATTGGGTCGGCTCCTGCGTGACCGAAGAATATCTGTCTGACTTAGTAGCCGCTGGCACCCTTCCTCCGAAGGAAGTGATCAACTGGCGGGTTTCGGGTGATGAGACCCGCCCCGCACCAAAGAAAGGGGAGGTCATAGTCTTTACAGATCACATCGAATGAGGATTTGTGCCACCCGGGTCAAAATTCTTTCGTGACATCCTCTATCTATACAAGTTGCATCCCCAAGACCTGGCGCCGAATTCCGTATCAAATATTTGCCATTTCCAAGTCCTCTGTGAGGCGTATCTCCAGTCTAGGCCATCATTCGGATTCTTTCGAGAGTTCTTTTACGCCAACCGCCAGACTGAGTATAAGAGCGGGCCGAGCTTGGAACTCGGAGGGATTACCATCCAGCGCTAGAGAGGCATTACCTTTCCGGCTATTCAGATGCCCAGCCACCCTAAAGATTGGAACAAGACATGGTTCTACTGCAAAGACACGTCTCCTAACACGGAACATCGCCTGCCGGGTTATCGCCCTTCCCGGCTCCCAACTGATACAACGTTGCCCGACCGGCTCTCAGCTGCCGACCGTGTCAGATACGAGAAGCCCCACGCCAGAGTGAAGGCTCTCCTGGCCAACGGCCTTATTGGAACTGACCTCATCCGCTGTTGGGTAGCATGGCGGATCATGCCTCTGAGCCGTCGGAACCGGCTCATGTATGAATATCCAGGGCAGTACGACAGCGAACTGTGCTTCAGCGCCACCACCTTGACTGAGGACGACATCTGTATGACTGTCTGAAGTCTTGTGCACGAGACCTCCGGCTCTTGCAGCACCATCGGCCTAGCGCCCTTCTGCGCGACCAACCCAACGCCTCTTGTAAGTATTTTTGTCTTTCTTTCATCCGTTGCATGTTTACATACTCTTTTTCAAAGATTGATATTCTTCCTCCGGCTCAATTTGCACAGGTTGACCCGGACTTCTGGAAGAAGGAATACATTCCTCCTCCGAAGGCAACTAAGAAGAAAGCCGCCACTAAGAAGCAAAGAAAGGCAGCTCCTCAAGAGAACTGGTTCGAACACCCGGCCTCCTCAGAGTCGGAGGTAGGATTTGTAACTTTATTTATTTGACTCTTTGTCTTGCCGGCTCTTTACTAATGTTTTTGCCATGTCTCCTAGGACGAAGTAGAAACCAGTCACGCCAACGCTCATGAGGTAACTTGCATGTACTCCGACTCAGAATATTTCTTCCTAAAGCCGCGGCGGGTCGTTAGAAAATTTCCTCTATCTCACCCTCTCGCTCATCTGGCTCCCGATTTTTTCTTAAAAAAGCAACAGCAATCTGAACGACGTCAGACCCGAAGCGCCGGCTCTACAGAGCTTGCGTCAGGACTACCAAACTCGCCGGCTCCTAAGAAGCGGCCTGCAGAGGTTTGTACCCGTACTTCTCTTTTTCGTTTCTCTTCATGTCTAAGCGTCTTATCATTTTCGTGTCTTGCTTTTTTAGAAGACACCCTCTTCGGGCGACTCTTCAGCATCAGTCATACCCCCTCCAAAGATCAACCCTCTGTAAGTATTTAAAATATCCGGATGTCTTGATGAAATACCAGTCTCCTTTAAATGCTGACCCTTTACTTTCCAGTGCTCAGGCGAAACACCGCAAGAGCAATCAACCCTCTTCCGGGCCTGTCGTTGACAATCAAGAACCTGAACAGCCGGCCCCGGCTCAACCAGATCTTGGACAGCCGGAGGAAACTCCAGCGGAAGAAGAAGCTCCACCAGCGGCTTCCACTGAGCCGGCAGCAGACGACGTTATAATGGAGAACTCCCCAGCTGCTCCTTCAAGGCCGGTTACACCCGCCAAAACTCCTGCGACTCCGGATGTCATCATCGCCGGGTCTGCTCAGAAGCCTCCTTCACCAGCGCATGTCTTAACCCGGCATACTGAGCCGTCTGAAGCTTCGCGGAAACTTGAGTTTGACTCGTTGTACGACAAGATGACAGCCGAAGAACTCCACTCTGGCTACATGAACCGGGTCAACACCAGCCGAGACTTGGAACTCCGGCTGGTCAGCATGATGAAGGCAAAATATGAGGTATGTTACCTTTCTTCAGCCATAACCTTCCCCAGCCCCCAAGGGCCGGATTTAATCTAATATAGAGTTGAATTCTGGTCTTCTTTCAAAGGTTATGTAGACAACACTTTTGCTGTAGATACTGTCAAACACTTGTATACTGCCAAATGTAGCCCCCAAGGGCCGGCACAAATTTATTTGAGTCGGGACTTTCGTAGTTGAACAAAAGCATAGTGTCGCCCCCAAGGGCCGGCTCAAATTTATTTGAGTCGAGACTTTTGAGATTAGAAAAGAGTCAATGTGTAGCCCCCAAGTTCCGGGTCAATTTCGAGGAAGATGAGCCGGAACTGTAGATGCAAATAAATGAAATATACATTAGCCCCCAAGTGTAAAATATATTACTTGCAATCTGTTTGAGACTTGTAGAACCTGAACTGTGAACCCTTGTGTAGATAAACACTCTTTTCTGCTGCAATAACTCATACTTTGTCTTTAATATGTGCAGGATGCCCTGAACACCGTCAGCTCTCAGCTGGCGGACCTTAAAATCAACCTTGCAGCGCAACAGGAAGCACAAAGCCTTGCTGACGAGAGATGTCGGCTCTTAGCCGAAGAAGTAGCAAAGGTCACCACCGAGCTAACATCTTTCAAAGAGGCGGCTGAGTCAGAAAAAGCTGCACTGATAAAACGGGCAGATGACGCCGATCAGCGGCTCATCGCCGTTGCTGAGGAGCTCCAAGGGCTCAAATGGCACATCGCTAAGATGTCTGCCGCCTTATTTGGTAAGTCAATCATACCGTACTCCTTACTTATCATCCTTCATGAAATAACTGACGACTCACATGTCTCTGCCGGCTCATGTAGGCCCTTTGAGCCGGCAACTTGCAGACGACAGCATCCTGTCGCTGAAGGCCGTGTATACCTTCACAGAACAACTGTATTGCGGTGCAATATTTACCATCAAAAGCATACAGTATAAGGAGAAGATTCCCAAGGCCTTGAAAGGGGTGTTAGAACTATTCTCAACCGTGCCCAAGAAAATACAAGAGCTGAAGAAGTCGGCTTTCCGCTCTGGAGCCGTCGCGGGCTTGAGCCGGGCTATGGCCTTCGCGCCGGATCTCACACCAGATGAGATGATGGGTGGGTATCCTTCGAAGAAAGCTGACAGCTCAGAGTTTTCTGAAGAAGACTACTTCAAAGTCGTCAAGGACTCTCGCTACCTGGCGTCTGTCATGGCTGATGAGGCGGAGGATGACCTGAAGAGCTACCAAGAAGCATACGACCAGGAAGATAAACGGATCCGCGGGCCTCTTTACGAGTGTAAAGACCTAACACCCGCCCGAAGCAAGGATCTCTTTCCTAGTGAGCTTAACGTCGCGCCTTTCTTTGAAGGGTCATTTGCTGCCATCTCTAACTGCAACTGGGAACTCGGCAATCTTCAGATCCGAACCACGGGAGAGCCGGAGCAGGGTGAGCCGGCCGAGTGACCGAACCTTGTAATAGTCAGAGCAAGTATTGGCTCTTGTAATTACCCGCCCATGGCGTTTTGAAACTTTGTTAGAAACATCGTTTGCTCCCTCTGAGAACGTCTTTTGTAACAGCCCTTTAATATCTAAATGCACTTGCCGGCAGTTTACTTTGTAGTACTGTTAATCATCTTTCTCAGCTCTTTACTTCTAACTTTGATAAACTTGCCAATGATTCATGAGAGGCACTTGTAAGTCTTCAAAGCTCTTTTAGAACCGGATAACACCTCTGTTGGTAATCAGCCCCCATGAACAAAACGCGGTTGTTGATAAACCAACACATAATGTTTCCGAAACGTGTGTTCTTCACCCGGACTCATTAGAGCCGGGGAGTTTACTCCATCAGCCAGAGCAGCATGGCGTCTTCTCTTATAACAAAATGCCATGGAAGAGCCGGCTGTCATAGGATAAAGTAAGCTATACCTGATGGTAGGAAGCCTCTATGTGACAACGACGACTGTTGAGAACTTTAAAGCGGCCTACAACCGGCTGTATGAAGGGTGATGTAAGCTGTACCATGATGGTAAGAAGCCTCCTTTTTAACAGTAAATGCTTATCCATTGTATGCCAACACCGGTTGTCAATAGGTTTATGTAAGCTATACCAAAGGTAAGAAGCCTCTACTGACAACCGCAGCTCAAAGAGCCTGCTGTTGGAGGGTGATGTAAGCTATACCCGAAGGCAAGAAGCCTCCCCCAATCAGCCAATGTTGAATAGGGCCAGCTGCCAATGGTTTTATGTAAGCTATACCTTATGGCAAGAAGCATCCATTCGACAGCCGCGACTAGTAATTGTACTAGCCGGCTGTGTGAAGGGTTTATGTAAGCTATACCCGAAGGCAAGAAGCCTCCTTCCACAACTATTTTTGGCGTAAACGCCGGTTGTTAGGGTGAGATAAGCGAACCCGTCGGTAAGAAGCCCCCTTCGACAACCGCGGTTAATAAGTAACCGGAAGTGGCATAAAGCCGACCATTAGGGTGAGATAAGCGATACCCGTCGGTAAGAAGCCCCCTTCGATGGCCACAGTTGATAAGCAACTAGAATTTGATGTACACATTGTTTCCTTATGGGAATTTTTTAAGCTATACCAAAGGTAAGAAGCCTCCATCAACAACAGCGCTTAATGTATTCAAATTAGACATAAAGCCAATTGCGCATCATACCAGTTCAGGGTCTCTAAAGCGAGATTGGCCGTCAACTCTGTGAGCCGGCTCAGGGTCTCTAAGGCGATATTGACTGGTAAGAGCTTTAATTGTTTAACTTACAGCAGTTCAGGGTCTCTAAAGCGAGATTGGCCGTCAACTCTATGAACCGGCTCAGGGTCTCTAAGGCGAGATTGACTGGTAAGAGTTTATTGTATTGACATCAGCTCAGGGTCAACGTTCTCTTTATAGAACTTCAGCTCCTCTTGTGCACAGCTAGCCTCAGCGTAAGCCGCATCACCTTCCTCGCACTCAAGAGCCGTTTTCCGATTGCCATGAACCGTGATCGTGCCATTTAAGTCGGGCATCTTAAGCTGCAAATAAACATAACAAGGCCTAGCCATGAACTTGGCGTAAGCCGGCCGTCCGAATAATGCATTATAAGGCTCTTGATTTTGACCACCTCGCACCATAAGGTCTCCACCCTGTAATTATACTCATCGCCGAAAGCCACCTCCAAAGAGATTTTACCTACCGGGTACGCTGACTTACCAGGCACCACGCCATGAAACACAGTAGAAGAAGTTTTGAGATCTTTGTCTAGCAACTTCATCCGCCGGAAGGTGTCATAATATAAGATGTTAATACTGCTACCTCCGTCCATGAGCACTTTATTTACTCCATAACCATGTATCTGAGGGGCTACTACCAGAGCTAGCCGGCCCGGGTCATCCACCCGCGGCGGGTGATCTTGCCTGCTCCATGTTATGTCATACTCTGACCACGGTAGGTATCGTGGGAGAGCCGGCGCGACCGTATTAACCGCTCGCCTCCGCAGTTTCTCGTCTCGCTTGTTGTTACCAGTCGTAAACACATGATACTGCCCCGAACTGAGCTGCTTCGGATTACTCTGGAATCCAGACTGATTGCGCTGTTGCTGCTGCTGCTCTTGATTATTATGATTGTTGTTGCCAGGGTGCTGTTGATGCTGCTGATTATTGTGACCCAGATGACCTGCTCCTGACCCGCCAGCACCAAAGCCGGCACCTGACCCGCCATGGCCTGAGCCGGCAGGCCCTGAGCCGCCAGGCGGCCCGCCGCCCTGATTATGAGGTGGTTGAAAGTGTTGATTCTTAAATCTTTGCATGATAAAACAATCGCCCCATGCATGTGTTGATGGCTTATCAGGTGTGTTGTGCTCTGGGCAGGGTTTCCTAAGCACCGCTTCCAAATTGAAAGGGGTCGTGTTATCACGCTAGTACGGCTTGTAACGCCCGTTCCCCTTAGGAACATTCGGCCCTGTGTTAGCATTTTCCACCAGCTCTGACCTGCCGCCAGCGTTCTTCTGCCTGTTCTGATTTCCATTGTTCCCGAAACTCTTGCCTTGGTTGTTCTTCTTTCCCTTATTTGACTTCTCCTCATCCGAACCCGGATCTTTGGTACTGTCTGAGTCGGCGTACTTCGTTAGAGCCGTCATGAGCTCTCCCATGTCTTGACACGTACGTTTAAGCCGGCCAAGCTTCTGCTTCAGTGGAACGAAATGACAATTCTTCTCCAGAATGAGCACCGCTTGAGCCGTCATGATCTGTTCCGACAAGTGAATGATGGTTGACACCCGCCGAACCCAATGATGAGCCGACTCATTCTCCTATTGAACTCAATGATCCAAATCCACAATGGGCATGGGCTGCTTGCAAGTCCCTTGGAAATTTTTAATGAACTTCGCCCTCAATTCGGCCCAAGAGCTTATAGTGTTGGGTGGTAAACCCTTTAGCCATGTGCGAGCCGGACCCTCGAGCATCATGATAAAATATTTTGCAAAAACAGCTTCACTGACGTCTAGCATCTCCACAGCTAGCTCATAGCTCTCGACCCAAGCCTCGGGAGGGAGATCCGCCGTGTAATTTGGAACCTTCCGGGGGCCCTTGAAATCCTTAGGCAACCTCTCTCTCCGTAGAGCCGGAGTTAAGCATGGAACTCCCACGGCTCTAGCGCTACCAGCCGCTCCGACCTCTGTCAACACTGAGGGCCCAAGACCCGGAGGAACCATTGTTGCCTCTTCTTCTCGCCTGTTTCTTGCCCGGTCCACCAGGGCCTGCGCGTCTAGCGCTGCGCGTCCCCCTACTGGCCAATGATGCGGACCACTGCTGGAAACCGCCGGCGACTCATAGCGCCGGCTGAAGCTTCGACTATAGAGAGGGGTGGAGTGGACCCGGCTCCGGTTGTGAGTGTATTTATCTTGTTGAGCCACGGCCGTTTGTAAATATCCGATGGCGTTCCTCACCTCCTCCGCAAAGGGTGCTTCGTCTGGGATAGGGATCGTTCCAAGCTAGGTAGCTGCTGCTACCATGTTCTCGGTCGGGTTAGAATAATGACCCGCCGGTGTTGTAAACCCTCCGGGTGGGGTCATGTGAGCCACTGCTCGCCCTTCCTCAGGGGCAGCCGCCGCTCTCCTAGAGCCGGGGGTGTTGAAGAGATTCCTCGCCTCGTAGCGCTCCGGCAGACGAGATTGATGCCTCCTGTGGTGCATAGCCGCCGCTGAAACCTGTTCCAGCCCCAAACGGAAAGCGTCGGCCTTGAGCCGTGCTGCCTCCGCCTCCATCTGGGTGTTTAAATCAGTTATCCTCTGACGCTCCTCGGCCATCCGGCCATTAATCCTCGCGATCTTTGTGTTACGAGCTGCCTGATTATCTGCTATGACCTCTGTAGCCAACAAAGCCTCAAGCTCATCCATCAATTCCACAAGGCCCTGAGCCGGCGGCTGGGGAGGGTTAGCTCCTGACCGGGCCGCCCCTGGCCCTTCCATGAATACCGCCGCGTGAGACGGCCGCTCCGGCCCATCTGACTCGCCATGCTCTGACTCGGGGAAAGTATCACCATAGCCCCCAAGGCCACCATTGCTGAGCTGATACACAGATTCTGTTTCCCCACTCGACGACTCATCGTCGGAGTGCACGAGAGTCCCTTGAGATCCGGATGCTTCTAGATCCATACCTTGAGTGAAGCCCACGAAGACATGCTCCTGAACCGGGTTAACACGGGTAGGGCCTACCTTACGTGCGGGCTGGAGACGCCGAGCCGGCTCGACGATGTTGGTGCAGACGTCCGGCCCGGGTATAGATCCGTCGATCTTTCCGATGAACACCTGGATCCCGCCGAACGAAACCCTGAAACCATACTCCACGGAAGCAGCATCAAGCCCCCAGCCGGTGTCGTCGATGTAGAGCCGGCCGCGGCGGCTCTTGCTCATCCTCCCAACTACGTATCCCTCGAGCTCTGGAAGGGAGCCCTTTGAGAACTCAACACCACTGAACGCGGGCCCCACGATGGGCGCCAACTGTCGTGGTTTTGTCATGGCAGATGTCCGGATTACCAGACTTGAGTTCGGAGCCATCGCCATGGTAGTGGACTCAAAGGGGTTGATCGAGACAATGGACACGAGTTTACCCAGGTTCGGCCCCTCAAGTCGAGGTAAAAGTCTACGTCCTGCTTGTGTTGTTATTGCTTGTTGTATCGATTACAAGGGGCTAGAAGCTTGACCTAGTTTTCGATAACCTTCCTCTAAGCCGCCCCGACTCTACCTTTATATAAGGGTCAGAACCGTCGGGTCATACAATTGTACAGTCGGATCATGTTTACATCTCTGAATCTATCTCTATCTTACCAGCCAAGTTATCCTTTGGAAGGTCTTGCGCATCCGGGTCTCTGCCGTCCGGCCCACATCAAGAGCCGCCAATCATCTTGGGCCTCCAGCTGATACATGTCTTCGTGGGCCGGCTCATAACCAATACTATCAACCAGAACCTTCCAGCCGGGTCATATCACGGGGTTATATCCCCAACACCGACTACCAGCAGGGACAAGGTTCCGTATGAGCAACAACTTAAGAGGTTGAGGTTTTGCACGATCTGCAGAGAGCAGGGGCACAAGTGTACAACATGTCCCAGCGAGGCAATTTGCCGAAGGCTCCAAGGAAGTCGCCGAAATGCACAAAGTGTGGTGTTGTTGGACATCGGCGCAACACTCGCGGCACTAAAAAAACCGGCCCATTTGAGCCAAATTTCCTCTAGACAGTATGGGTTCTTTCGTGGTCTGGCCGTTTTTACTAGCTGCCTTAAATATGTGGTTCTTTTCCAATGTCTCTTCCACTTGAGTTAAATTATTAATTAATTGAACTGGATGCATACATGATAGGTATATTTAATCTCATATGTGATGCTGCTCCAAATAGACGGCATGATTTGCTGCTACACAGGTTGCCTCTTGAGAAGCTAATCAACATCTGCTCGGAATGTCATTGTGTGGCGTATTGTGTGTAATAGGCACCGCTTTGCTTTTCTATGCATCCATGAATCACTTCTCTTCCTATAGCATGGCCTGACACGGCGTTCATGGTGACATAGCATGTTGGTGACTTTTTTGCAAATGAAGTGGGTATGCGTTTATTTTTTATGACCCAGTGCGGTCTTGGCTTATTTTTTATGAACTGGTGAGGTCTACGTTTAATGATTGGCTTCAAGTTTTCAACCGGGCAAGTGGGTATTCTTTTTCCCACACCTACCGCGCGCCAGACCAAATCAGCTACTGGGGAAGTTAATAATCCATAGTTCCACAACAGGTTGGTTAATTCTTTCAAACGAGGGTGCCCACCACCCATCAGGGCGCAGCCTAGTGGGTGGTGCTCACCTCGTGCCCCCCTTCCCCATCCTAATTCTAGCGCTATAAAATTCTATTTTTTCAGAAAAAAAGTGTCATCGCCTTTCACGATACGAAGCCGTCGCCAGCTCCTGTTCTTCATCGGGAAGCCAGATCTAGAGCCCATTTAGGGCTTCGAAGAGGAGAATCTTCGGTCTTCGTTATCATCAACCTTCCTTCATCACCAATTTCATGATGCTCCGCACCGGGAGTGAGTAATTCCTTCGTAGACTTGCTGGTCGATGAGGAGTTGGATGAGATTCATCATGTAATCGAGTTAGTTTTATTAGGGTTTAATTCCTAGTATCCACTATGTTCTAAGATTGATGTTGTTATGACTTTGTCATGTTTAATGCTTGTCACTAGGGCCCGAGTGCCATGATTTTAGATCTGAACCGTTTATGTTATCATCATTATATCTAGTAGATCATGGATGGCACGCGTTGTGGTGCCCATTCATTTTGACAACAAAATGGTAGGAATTTGCACATATATTTGTATATGTTTATTTCTTAAAAGTAACAAGAGAGTTGAATATTCCTTAGTAATAGCATCTAGTTGAGAAAGTCCATATGCTTCCATTTAATGTCCTTAATTTGAATACACAAGTTCCTTCATACACAATTTAATAATTGAATGACCTTTTGACAAGAAATACAACATTGTTAAGGTAAAGTGCTCATGGTTGAGCAGCACGCATGCTTGATTCTTCAGCGTCACTTTCCTTGTGAACATCGAATAGTTTCACTTATTCTGAGCAATCACTGTAGACATTGATGGTTGACTCGGGTAAGCCTGCAGACACAAAAACAACTTTGGAACTAATAGTTTTGGCAGTCAAATCGTGAGAACATTATTTTCCATTTTCCACATGAATATTTTAGTAGGGATAAACCTCTCATTGATTGTTGAGGCTGACCTTGCAGCTAACATATAGATCACCTAGATGACAACGATATAAATTTCCATGGGCAACACTGAGATGACAATGTTATGGACATATAGTCACGTGTAACAAGAGCATATGGGTAGACAAAATAAAGATGTGTATTGCTGCGGCCATCCGTCTTGCTGAAATATTGGTATAAATATTAGAGGCAAAGTGACACGGCACCGCGTCTTACCCATAACAAATAGAACCAGGCCAGAAATCCTGAGATTAAGAAAACAAAAGCAAGTTCTCAACATGGCATGTGCAGTGCACGTTTACCAAAACTCTCTAATTAGCATCTCAGTACACCAGCGAGGATAGGAGAGTATCGACATGTCATGTAGAGCTGCCGAAAAGATGTCACCCAACATCTTATATATCATGCATAAAACTTGCATAAAATGTTCAAACTGAGTATAACCGACAGCAAGCTACCACAAAGAAAGTAGGCACACAATGGTGTGTGCTAATCCAAAAAAGAAATAGGAACTTCTCCATGGAGCATACACTATCTGCTTTCAGCTAGCCAAAATAACATCGATGTTGGAGTGGAAGCATTAAACAAAGTCAAGTAAATGCAAACATGGGTGCCTGAACAATAATTGTAAAAATGTAGCTCACTTCAAGCATTAAACTTGCATGAATCCCAATAAAATGTAACAACTGTTAATTCTAAAATACTCCCTCCGTCCCAAAACAAGTGACTCAAAAATCACTCAACTTTGTACTAAAGTTAGTAGAAAATTGAGTCACTTATTTTGAGACGGAGGGAGTATAATGTAAGGAAAATACCATTCTAGAAATGAAGGCCCGTAAAATATTGAACAAGCACTCATCTAAAGGTCTTAAGAATCAACTATCAAGGGGACCTTCATTCCAAATAATAATGCATGTTCTGTTACCTTGCATTCAACTTATCATTTTTTCCTACAAATAGGGAAAGTACCATATAACTTACATATAGTTTAAATTCTTTCGATTCACTTGAGAGGATGAAACAAAAAGATCACATCCAAGGTAATATCGTTTCCGGTATCTTTTATGGGCAAGACAGGTAAAACATTAGGGACAAACTGCAGGGCAGGAACGGAAAAATTATTACAAAATGATCAACGTGTTCATATATCTTAACCGGTATTGCTCCTGGGACTTCTACACTTTAACTGTTCCTTTTATTTATTGCTGTATTCTGAACCCCTTGCAGCTTGCACTTCTAAATGCCCTAAATACGATACATGTGTAGGCAACATGAACCTAAGCGGAAAGAGATCGCAGAATGGAAGGATCCTGGTAAGAAGAGAATTTTCATTGACACTAAAGACAATAATAATTTTTTGACAACTAATGGCAGCTTTCTCAGCTGGAACGTTTTCTGGTCTACATGTTGGCAATATCAATTTTTTCCCTATCATTTGTGATGATACTTCTATAAAGAACACAAGCTCGACCTTCCATGTCTTACATTTCTTTTGAAGGATGACATGTCCTAATTGAGGATACGGTTCCATAGAGAATAAATAAGGGAGCTAACACTGCTAAGATGAATTATTATTTTTTAAATCCCAATAACATGAACTTTGGACACTGGTAAACCCATATCTTTAGGATATAATTCACAGATTAAGCATTTTCGACATGCTTTGCATACCTCGAAGAAGCTGAAGTGTAGTTGCACTTTCGGCCAATGCAAAAATAACTGATTTCTGTTGGCGCTGGATTCTTGTTGCACGTTTTGATGACCTGAACAACCTCCCGATGCTAGAGTGAAACAATGGACTGTATATTTAATTTTCTATCGAAACAAAATTGCAATCAGTCCAGGACGTCTGTATGGAGACGAGTTGGGTAAAAAATCACAGGAACTCTGTACAGATTACAAGATTATCATTTGGATCAATGCAGTTACTCAAATTTGAAAACTTGCAGTTGAGATTTCTTGTGATGTGAGTAGTATAAAATTGGTCGGTGTAGGTTAACAAACCTGTCCAGCAAAATGATGCACGCGCTGGCCAAAACTTCCGTGATGTCCGCGAGTACCTAAGGAGGGTGCTTGATCTGGCGGTGTCACGCTGGAGGACTATAGGTATGGCATAGGATCGGGAGATCGAGATGGCGATGGCGAGCCCAAGGACTCATAGGAAAAATCTGGTCCAGGGGCTGCAGCGGCGTAGTGCCTCCACCGGTCAGAGAGAAGGAGGACAGCGGTGACTGGGCGAAAACGGAGGCTTCGTGGAATTCCACCATGACGGGAGTGGCCGAGGATTGAACCGCGAGGGGCTGCAAATTAACCTATTTCGACGGTGGCGGCGTAACCTATTTCGACGGCGAGAAGAGGAAAGATCTGGGATGGGAATTAAACGAGACAAGAGAGGTCGGGGTGGAACGGGAAAAAAGCCTGGGGCTCTACGCGAATGGGGGGCTACAGGCCCATTAGACCAAACTTAACCGGCGACAACCAAAAAAGTGACCAGAGCAGCGGCCCAGGACGGTAGCGATCCTTGTTAACGATTGGAACCTGGTTAGACACTATTCACAGCTAATCCGATCCGACGGACGGCTGAAAAGGCTCAAGAATGACCATCGGACGGGCGAGAACGCTGATGGTCTCAGAGGGCTTCAAATCGTGTGCAGTTCTAATGTATTTAAATTAAATGTTCTTCATCCGATCTTGTCTAGTCATATGCACCTAGCTATTACGTGTTATGATCTGTCAACCTCATAGTGACAATATTAGGGATGCTTCACGATGATGACCGTAGTTTGAGGACTTCATATATTCACCATGTGTTAATGCTTTGTTCCGGTTCTTTATTAAAATAAGGCATTAATATCCCTTAGTTTCCTTATGGCCTCACTGCTACGGGAGGGTGGGACAAAAGATGTCATGCAAGCTTTTTTCCATAAGCACGCATAACTATATACGGAATACATGCCTACATTATATTAACGAACTAGAGCTAGTTCGGTGTCGCCCTAGGTTATGACTATTATATGATAAATATCATGCAACTAATACACCGATCTAGTACCTACGAATTTTCCATTTATTGCTCTTGCTAAGTTACTACTGTCACTGTTGCACTTGCTACAAAATCACTACCGCTACTGTTAACGTTACTACTGCTATCAAACTATCATATTACTGTGCTACTGATCACTTTACTGCAGATATTTATCTCCAGGTATGGTTGAATTGATAACTTAACTACTAATACTCTCAAATATTCTTTGACTCCCCTTGTGTCGAATCTATAATTTTGGTTTTAGTACTCTACCTTCGAAAAACTGTTGCAATCCCCTATACTTGTGGGTTATCATTCAGTTATGCATGTCTAATTATATAATCGTTTGCGCATGTTTCATTGGATCTTGCTGGACATTGAAGTTGACACTGGAATTGTTGAAGTCTTTGACTCACTAGGTAAATACCCGCGAGACTACACCAGCTTGTTTAAAATGCTCGACGGGTAATTTCAATCAGTATCGTACTACATCGGCCTCTTTTGTTCATTTCCTGATATCAACTAATTAACAATTCTTTATTCATTTCCTTTGTCGGACAGTGTTTGGAAACGGTTCACCCAAGAGGTTGTCGGTAAATGGAAACTGACGCGGACATGGCTACTGAGGAAGGTAATTAAGTAGTACTAGCTAGGTCCACGTATCTTTTTTATTCTAGTATCAATATCATTATCATACTTGATTGTTATCTAATTGAATTTTATTCTCGCAAAGTGCATGTGGCAAAAAAAAAAGGGATGGATTTATGTGCATACTACATTTGCAGAACATTGTCATTGCGATCGAATGGTGCAGAGATCAAAGATAACTTCGGGTACGGAAACATTATTCATATTTTTTTATGATGATCTAATATATATACACACAACTAATATATTAATATTGATCTCATTCTTTAAAGATGCAAGAGATGCGGGATAGGCTCCTACCAGAGAACCGGCTACTAGCAATTCAAGAGGAAATTTTGGGATTTTTGCTTAAGTAGGTCATACATGAAAGTAGAGAATACCATTACGCCTAATGTAATGATTTGCAAACTGTAGGAGAAACTCTATATATATATATATATATATATATATATATATATATATATATATATATAAAGTCTATTCATCATCCAGGATCTAGAATAAGTTATTCTTCACCCGAGGTAATATTACAATCATTTCATAAATAAATTACATTTGAAATGCAAATAGTTATATTTATATTGATTCACTGCATAAAATTTGACATAAGAAAACAAAAATATATGTCGTAAAGCTAGAAAAATCGTATTTTATGTATATTTTACACTATGTTTTTATGTTTGTAATTTTACATGACGTAAAATATTTTTACGGTGAGTATACGTTTTCTTACGGTCTCTTTTTACGTATGGAATACGATAAAATTTACGGAACATAAAATTACGGTGCATTGATGTGAAAATAGAGAGGGATGAAGAATAACTATTCCTCACCCAGGGGATCGACTATTCGTCACCCTGGGTGAGGAATAGTTATTCTTCACCCCCCTCTATTTTCACATCAATGCATCGAAATTTTACATTCCATAAATTTTGTACTATTTTATACATAAAAAAAGACTGTAAGAAAATATATAGTCACTGTAAAAAATATTTTGTCACGTAAAATTACAAACATAAAAATATAGTGTAATATATATATATATAATGCGATGTTTTTGGTCTTATGACCTATATTTTTATTTTCTTATGTTAAATTTTATGTAGTAATTAATATAAATGTAACTATTTGTATTTCAAATATAATTTATTTATGAAAACACCGTAAGATTATCTTGGGTGAAGAATAACTTATTCTGCACCCTGGATGACGAATAGACTTTCTATATATATATATATGCCGTCTATTCTACAATCGGTGATAGGATAATATTCTGCAATAATCTTGGACTTCCCTGTATACCTATATTGTACTTCTTTCTGTTTTCCTCTCTGTACTTCTTGTTTAAAGAAATTATACTTCTTTTTATATAACAGAACTTTACCATAGTAGTTTCTTTCTATAAATTTCTTTCACGGGTAGGTTAGGTAGGTTGGTGTATTAGCTTGCTGTTATTTTCAGGTTAAATTGTGTTGCATTGTTTCTAATTAATTGTTTTCATATTGTTTTTGGAATATGTGTATTTGTTTTGATATAATTTTTTTAGGTATCATTTTTAATTTTATTCTGTGAATATTGTTTTATCCGTATGTGTTTTCGAAATGCTATGGTTGTTTTAGTTTTTCAAAATCGGAAACGAATCGTGTCATGAGGACAACTTAACTGCTAGCCATAACTACAGAGAGTTGGCATTTACTCTGTCCGCCCGTCCGCTCCGCCCAAATCTCTCTCCCTTCCTCTTCTCTCACGCGCGGACGCTCCTCCTCTCTCTCTCTCTAGTGCTCTTCGCGACAAATCCGCTGCACGATCCCCCACCACGCAACCGCTGCACGATCCCCCGCCGCGCAACCGCAGCTACGAGCAACCGTCCCCCGCTGCAACCGCGCGCACGACCCCCCTTCCTCTTATCCAGGTTCGTTTCCTTTCTCTTTCTCCCCCACACTCCTGTCTGCTGCGCTGCTGGGTACAGCGCTCTGCGAATTCGCCGTAGATTGCGTGAAGCGGAGTTCGGTATCGCCGCCGCCGCAGCCCCAGTTCCGATTTGTTCCTCTTTTTCGCCTCTACCTTTATCTCTAATGATTTGCTCTGCTTTTTCCCGCAGCCGTGTTCGTCCGCAGCAGAGGGGAAGCTTGGTGGTGGTCGATTTGGTAGGGTTTTGATACTTGGTGAAGCAAGTATTCTTCATGTAGATCGATTTGGTTGGTGTATCCACAGGCATGTTGTCTCCACCTAAGAGCCCGATGGACGAATCGGCGCAAGGTTCGTCCCGCAGATCTTGTGCTTGGGATTGTGATGTTCTGTTCATGTAGTATATTTTTTAATTTTGTTCCTAGGATTGATTTGCTCATGTGTGGTTTTGGCATGGATTGGCAATGTTTTTATTTATTATATATTTGGTTGTGTATGTGAGATTAGTTATTTCTCAGGTGTAGTAGATATGTTTGATGTCTCAACAAGTCTATTGTATGACATGCACTGATTTGATGCTTATTTTTGCTGAAATGTTTTTCCGTACTTCACTGAGTTATAGTTTTTTATTGTTCCTCCATGTTGTTGTTGTACTTCACTTGTGTAGTACATTTGTACTTCTTATTTTATTCACAGTTTTTCCTTATGTTGTAGTGCGATGAGTTTTATTGTATATTTTTATAACTGTTCTGATTTTAGGGTTTAGAATTGGCCACATGTATTTCTTTTACACATATGCTGTACACTGCTCATGATAATACATTGCTATTTATTTTTCCCATATTGCATTGTAGTGCTAGCAGAATTGTTGTATTGCTTTAGTAGTTTTCTTTGTACTTCTTGTTGCAATTGGTCCAATCTTTTGTTTTCTGTATTGTTGTACTGCTTTCTAGTATTGGTGTAGTACTTCTGTTGTTGTTGTTGTTGTTGTGTTTATTATATCAATTATATTTATTTCCTTTTGCACAACGGATACAGTTGACGGTGTTGCAGTGTCTGAAACTTATTCATTGTCTTCTTTGATTTTGTTTGCAAAAGATTCTGTTTCCCGATCAGAAAATGATATATCAGATGTTCTATCTGAACTTCACTTAGAGTTTGATGGAGAAGGTGGTAATAAGGTTGATGAGGCTGCGAATACGCCTGAGGACATTCCTGCTACGATTACGCCTGAGGACATTCCTGCTCGCAACCGGAGGTCTAAGACATTGAATGACAGGCAAAGTCAGCCTGCCAGCAATCCTTCTAGCCCTGTTGAAGGGGTGAGCATGATATTGGCTCTTTGGAACTTTCGGAGACGCAGGCACAGTCCGTTGATGGTACAGAGGCTGTGACTCAGCCTGAGGATGTCGCTGATTAGCTGGAGGCTGAGAAGTTAAGGGTGGTGGAGAAAATAGCAGCTGCTCGAAATCGCAGGTCGAAGGCATTGCACGATATTCCATCTCAATGCACAGATATAGTTGTTCATGATAGTGCTGTTGTTTCTGATGGCCCTCCGAGTCCTGTAAACCCTGTCCCTGTAAAAAAGAGTAGAAAAACTTGTAGGAAGGTAAAGACATCTCCTGATGCTCCAGTACGCAGAAGCCCGCGTGTTCTGCCTAGACAATCACCTCATGTCGATGGTAAACGGCAAAGTCCTAAAGTTATTCAGAGAGGCAGCTCTGCAAATCTTAATCTTGTTGCTGCAAAAAAGGTGAAGGCAGCTAACCAGGCTGTGTCCAAGGCTAAGGCACCTGTTGATAAGAAGAAGAATGATGTTCTTAAGGGTAAGGAGAAGTTTTTGCCCAAGGGCCAGCAAACTAGAGGTAGCACAAAGAAGTTACCTCGTGCTACTCGCAAATCTGTGCGTTTTGCAAAGGATGATGATATTGAGTCTGATGAGGGTGATGATGGTGATGAAGAAGGCGACGATGACGAACCTTATGTTTCTGAAGAGGTTTCTGATTTTGGAGATGATATCGGGAAGGTGAATTTTTATTTCATTATTTGTTATCAAGTGTTTCTTGCATAATATATTCTATACTTCCCTTTGATGTTATGATTGAACTGCCAATTGTGTAGTTACTGTACTTCTTATACTCTCCATTGAAATTTCTCAATCTAGTTTTATTTTGTAATTTCATTTTTTGTGTATAGTTATTTTCATCTTTATTAATTTGTGTTATTTTTTAATGTTTTCAGTATGAGTTTGTGAAGAGGCTTTTCAAGAGGAACAGAGGCGAGGAAGGTGAGCCTAGCAACAAAGTTGAAAAGGTGGCGAAAAAGCGCTTCAACACCACGATTAGGTGCTCTTTGAAGGAGGTCGCTCTTTGTGTTGCGTTGTTGAAGGAACGTCACTTGAATGTTCTTGATACTGCTGAGCTTGGTCATATCAAAGACTTCAAGATCAAATCCAACATTAATCGCCGTCTTGCTTGTTTTCTAATGTATAATATTGATCCTAGGACCATGATCCTTGATCTTGGTGGGAACAAAGTTCTGGAGATCAATGCAGATGTCATTGAGAAGCTTTTTGCACTGCCTAATGGTGACGACTCTCCTCCGACGCCTTCGGAGGATTATGGTGCTGCTTTGGTGAAGTTAAAGGATGAGCTTAGGATTCCAAGGAATAAAGATATAAAAACTAATGACCTTCGGAATATTCTCTCGCATCTTGTCGATGATCCTGTTAGGGATGGCCTTGCTCTGAAGGTGTTTGGTCTGATTTTGTACAACAAGTTTTTCTGCCCAGGGTATTCTCTGCGTGTGAAGAAGGAGGCGATAATGTTTGAAGACTTTGACATTGTCAAGTTGAAAAACATGCAGATTTGTCAGCTGATTGTTGACGAGCTGAGACTTGCTATTGAAGCCTGGCAGAAAGCAGGTGCAGACTGGAGAGCTCTTCCTGGTTGTGTTATTGCGCCTATTCTAGCTTATTTGGACTGTCTGGACCACGACTCCATTGACTGTAAAGATAAGAGGCTCCCCCGTGCCATCTACATGGATCCTAGGAAGCTTATGAAACTTGCAAATTTGGATATCTTGAAGAAAGGTGGCCCGGACCCTAGATCTTGGATCTTTGGCAAGTTACCGGTGAGTTCTTTAGTACCATCCTTTGTAGTGCAATTCTTTTAGTTGTAAATATTATACTTTTTGGTGTTGTCCTGTTTTCTTAATTAGTAATTAATCTTATGTGAAATTTGGAGGTAGGTGTTGGGGTAAGAGGTTAGGGGGGGTTTGGGGGGGTCTCCCCCTCATATTTGGTTAACAAAAATAGAATATATAAATACTGTCACCACATCCCACTCACACAAAGTTATTATGTATGCATCTGTTTGTACTGCTTTGCATATATTGTTTGTACTGCTTTAGTGTTTATCTCAGCACACTCACACAAAGTTATTATGTATGCATCTGTTTGTACTGCTTTACATATATTGTTTGTACTGCTTTAGTGTTCATCTCAGCACTTCTTGTTCATTTAGTACTGCTTTGTACTTCTTTTTTATATTTGTTAGGTTATTATACTTTTTATATTATTTAACTTTTGTTTATTAGTGTATTATTTTGTTGTATAACATTTTTGTACTCTCTTTTTGCAGTGGAAGGGGCGCAACGACATTATCTATTTTGATGAAAGCTCTGAAGTGACTGGTACCAATTATTGTGTGTATCCCAAGAAGAGGAAGTTTGAACCGTCCTCAGGAATTGTTCACGCTAGTAGGCGTAAGTTTGCAGGAAGCAGTAGTGCTGCAGGTGTTTCATCTGAAGGAGTGGGTACTTTGTTTGATTCCACTTTCCAAGAGCTTGATGCTGCAATAGCAAAGGCAATTCAATTGTCACTTCACCTGCCTACCACCAGCACCCGTCTGAGCAGCACTGCTGGAGTTTTGCCCCCTGAGCTTGCATTTAATGAAGATGCTCACAGGATTGTGTTGGATGCTGAGGCTGCCAATCTTGATCACTTGCAAAAATCTTTATCCCAGGTCCAGGATGGTTTTGTAATGTACAAGACCATGCAAGATGGTCGCTGCAAGCCTTTCGAAGAGCACGCACAAAAGTATCTCACGGAGATTGCGAAGGGAGATGGTCCTACTTCCGGCGGAGATGCTGGTGCTGCTGCTGCCGGAGTGCATACATGTGCTGGTGGGGAAGGGGAACACAATGATTCTACTATTCCTCATGTAGATAAGGAGAGATATCTTTTGTACAAGTTTGTTTCTGTTTTGCTATGATTTCTTAATTCTGTGTGTTTTTGTTAGGTGAGTACTGATGGGCCAAAATTATCTCAAATTTGTGCCCCTGAGCATCATGTGGTGTCCAGTGTTTCGACGCCAGAAGATCATCATGAAGAGACAGATGTACAACTTACTGGTGACGTTGGAGTTGCGAAGAAACCAGAAGCTGGTGTTGCTGAAGCTGCTCATGAAGATCCAGTTGAAGTTGTCGCTGGTCATAGTGATTCTACTATAGTCACAACTACTCTTGAGAAGACATTCGCTGATGTTGATGCCGGCATTGAGCGCGAATATGTTCCTGTATCAGATGCACACGAGATCCCATCTGTTGCTGTGCCGGATCTTGTAGCTAAAGCTGCGCCATCTTCTGCAGGCAAAGACATAGGCAAAAACAAATAATGTCCACACCCATCTCTAAGCTTTAAACCTTTTGCTATTGCAATGATCTTTGAGTGTGTGCTGTATGTTTATGGGAAGTGGGTTTCTTTTGTGAAAAAATGTAAAATATGTGTTTCGGGAAACATTTGTGATACTTGTAATATGTTTATATCGGTGTAACCGATGTTGTGCTTTTGTGTCCTGATGCCTTTGTGCTTTACACTGTGTATGTATGTTGTACTGCCTTTCCCCTTGTTGAAGGTATATGTGTACTGCTTTTAGTGTTGTACTTCTTGTTAACTACAGTAGCTCAACTGACTAGCACATCTTGATTTCAGAACTGCATTTGCAGTTGTTTCTGTACTGTTTTAGTTTTGCGCTGCTTTTATATCTATACTTCTTGTGTATCTACAATAGCTACACTTTTCATTATGTCATGAGGTTTTGTACTTCTCCTAAAGTTGTTTATGTACTTCCTCTAGCTGTATATTCTGTACTTCTTTTAATGTATTTCTTTTTCTGCAGGTGCTGATGATTTTGATGATTTGATACAAGATGAGGTTAACATTCCAGATTCTGTTGAAAGGTTTTACAATGCAGTTACTTCTATTGAAGAAAAAGGACAAGATTGCATATGTTTTGTATTCTTATTTCCTTTGTTCTATATTTTTTCATGCTTTTATAATTTTGTTATTTCACCTGTGTCCTTCTGATTATTATGTGGTACATAATAATTTTCAGTGGAGAAGTTATGTTTGAGAATAACTATTGCAAAGCTACCGTATTGGATATTGCTAAAGCGTTTCGCCCTGATGGCATGCTTGGCACAGAAGCAGCCTCTGTTGGGATCTACATTTTATCAGAGGGGTATAAAGAATCTAAAAAGTTGGTTGTGCCCTACTGGATCATTGTAAGTTTGTTTCTTATATTTTAATCTTTTGGCTATCTTTTTTTTGCTTGCTACTTTATTTTTGTGAGCGTACCTTTTGTTTATGCTTGCTTTATTTAATATTTTTGTGCAGTCTAAGTTGTATCGTGGAGATATATCTGCTCCCATGATTAAATGGTTTTCAAAGAGAGTCGGAGACGAACGTATTGACAAGAAGGATATTGTGAGTAAATTATAATTTTGGTTATCTTGTGTGTGTGGTTTTGTTTTGTGTTTTTTTACTGACTTTTGTTATTTTGCTTGTGCTTTATCTTGTTTCGCAGATTCTGTTCCCAACGTTAGATCCTCCTCCTCCCAAAAGGCATCCAGCTGAGTCAGCTGGTATTGGTCACTGAGTGACCATCACCATAGACATGAAAAGACGGTGTTTCCAGTATATTGGTTCTCTGTACGACAAGGATGACCAAGATGGGTGGACCATTTTCCTGAAAATGGTGAAGAATGTTAAGATTCTTTGGAGGACTGTTAGCAATAAAATGGATATCCATCTAAAACCTGATAATATCGACAATTTTGAGACCAGATATATGAGCACAGAGAAACAATAAGATGGGGGAGACATGCGCACATTTTTTCTTATCACACACTTCTTTTTGCTAGATGGATAACACTTTTTTCAGTTCATTCACATTAGTGTTTTTTCCTTTTGTTGTGTATGAAGGTGTTCTTGTGGGGTTTTCATGTTGCCGACTGTTCAGTCGTGGAATGGTAAAGAACTTATGAACTTTGCACATGCTGACATTGCCAACATGAAGAAGACCATACTTTATAGTTGGGCTATGTCTGGTCATTTCAATATTGATTTTAACAAGCTGTTCGGCTATCATCCAGGTTAGTATTTACTAGTTTTGTGTTTTGTTCTGATCAGCCTGTTATATAAAATTCTTACCTGCACTTTCAGTTGCATCATTATTGTACTTCTTATAGCTGTGATATAGCCATCATAGGAGCAGTGTTATCTGTACTTCTTTTTGCTACATTTGTTATGCAAGTTTTGTGCTAGATCACTCTCTTTTATGATTTCACATGTCTCTCATGATATTTTGTACTTCATTTTTTTATTTTAAATTTCTGTCTTTGTCAATTTAATGCAGGTGAATGTATGAACATTGGGGATGAAAGCTTTACACTGTTTGAGACCCAAATGGTTAAACCTTCTCATGAAGTTATTACTATTAGTAGCCAATGTTGGAAATATGCCCTAGAGGCAATAATAAATTGGTTATTATCATATTTCCTTATACATGATAATTGTTTATTATCCATGCTATAATTGTATTGATCAGACTTAGATGCATGTGTGGATACATAGACAAAACCATGTCCCTAGTGTACCTCTAATAGACTAGCTCGTTGATCAAAAGATGGTTAAGGTTTCCTAGCCATGGACATGAGATGTCATTTGATAATGGGGTCACATCATTAGGAGAATGATGTGATGGACAAGACCCAAACTATAAACGTAGCATATGATCGTGTCAGTTTATTGCTACTGTTTTCTGCATGTCAAGTATATGTTCCTATTACCATGAGATCATGCAACTCACGGATATCGGAGGAGTACCTTGTGTGTATCAAACGTCGCAACGTAACGGGTGACTATAAAGGTGCTCTACAGGTATCTCCGATGGTGTCTGTTGAGTTGGCATGGATCGAGACTGGGATTTGTTACTCCGTGTGACGAAGAGGTATCTCAGGGCCCACTCGGTAATACATCACAATGAGCCTTGCAAGCAATGTGACTAATTGTTAGTTGCGGGATCTTGTATTACAGAACGAGAAAGAGACTTGCCAGTAATGAGGTTGAACTAGGTTTGGAGATACCGACGATCGAATCTCGGGCAAGTAACATATCGAAGAACAAAGGGAACGTTGTACGGGATTAACTGAATCCTTGACATAGAGGTTCGACCTATAAAGATCTTCGTAGAATAGGAACCAATGTGGACGTCCAGGTATCGCCATTGGTTATTGACCGGAGAGGTGTCTCGGTCATGTCTACATAGTTCTCGAACCCGCAGGGTTTGCACACTTAAGGTTTGGTGACGTTTCGGTAGTGTAGAGTTATGTATGATGGTGACTGAAGGTTGTTCGGAGTCCCGAATGAGATCCCGGATGTCACGAGAAGCTCCGGAATGGTCCGGAGGTAAAGATTCATATATAGGAAGTCCTGTTTTGGTCGCGGGAAAAGTTTCGGGCTTATCGGTAGTGTACCGGGAGTGCCGGTAGTGTACCGGGAGACCTTCGGGAGGGGTATTTCGACCCCACAGGGTCCATGGGCTGTGGAGAGTAATAACCAGCCCTTAGTGGGCTCGAGGAACAGCCACAAAAAGGCCCATGGCGCAGGAGGAAAAAGTCCTAAAGGAAAAAGGTGAAAAAAAGGCAAAAAGGAAGAGTCCTACTCCTACTAGGAGTAGAGGAGGAGTAGGACTCCTCTCCCTTTTGTCGGCCGACTCCTAGGAGGCCTTGGCCCTGTGCCAAGGCTGCCTCTCCCTCCCTCCTTTATATACTGGTGGATTGGGGGCTGTTTGGACACAGTTTACGACCATGTGCTACCCGTTTCATCGGTGCTCCTCTAGATCGGTTTTCTGCAGTGCTTAGGCGAAGCCCTGCCGGAATTGCTCCACCACCATCACCGGAGCGCCGTCACGCTGCCGGTGAACTCTCTCTCCTCTCCACCTCCTCTTGCTGGATCAGGACGGTGGAGATCGTCATCAAGCTGCACTTGTGCTGAATGCGGAGGTGTCGTCCGTTTGGCGCTAGATCGGAAGAACCGTGATCGAGATCACGAGACAGTTCGTGATGAGATCGCGGAACAGATCGTGATGAGTTCGCGGGACGGATCGTGATGAGTTCACGGGACGGATCATGATTGGATCGCGGGACGGATCGTGATGAGATCGCGGGACGCTCGGCGATTTGGATCGCGAAGATGTTCGACTACACCAACCGCGTTTCTTAACGCTTCCCGCTTAGCGATCTACAAGGGTACGTAGATCCACTCTCCCTCTCGTAGATGCTCATCACCATGGATAGATCTGCGTGTGCGTAGGAAATTTTTTGTTTCCCATGTGACGTTCCCCAACAGTGGTATCAGAGCTAGGTCTATATGTAGATGAGATCTCGAGTAGAACACAAAAGGTTTGTGGGCGTTGATGCTTAGATTTCTTCCTCCCTTGGTCAGATTTTGGTTTAGCGGTATTGTGAGATGAAGCGGCCCGGACCAACATTACTCGTACGCTTACAAGAGACCGGTTCCCTCAACCGCAACTTGTTGCATAGATGGCTTGCGGGTGCCAGTTTCTCTCACTTTAGTTGGATCGGATTCGACAAAGGCGGTCCTTGAGAAGGTTGAAAAGCAACTAGTGTATCACCGTTGTGGTTTTTGCGTAGGTGAGAATTGTTCTTACTAGATACCCGTAGCAGCCACGTAAAACATGCAACAACAATTAGAGGACATCTAACTTGTTTTTGCAGGGTATGTTGTGATATGATATGGCCAATTACATGATGTGATATATGTGATGTATGAGATGATCATGTGATGTATAGATTATCACGACTTGCATGTCGATGAGTACGGCAACCGGCAGGAGCCATAGGGTTGTCTTTAATTATTGTATGACCTGCGTGTCAATCATTAAGCGCTATGTAATGCTTTACTTTATCGCTACGGTAGCAATAGTAGTAGAAGCATGTTGGGCGCGACAACCCTGATGGCGACACGTTGATGGAGATCAAGATGATGGAGATCATGGTGTCGTGCCGGTGACGATGGAGATCATGCCGGTGCTTTCGTGATGGAGATCAAAAGCACAAGTTCATGGACATATCATGTCACTTATGATTTGCATGTGATGTTAATCCTTTTTATGCACCTTGTTATGACAAGCTCATGATGTTAATTCGAAGCCCTACCGGTATTGCTCCACCACCATCACCGGAGCGCCGTCATGCTGCCGGTGAACTCTCTCTCCTCTCCACCTCCTCTTGCTAGATCAAGACGGTGGAGATCGTCATCAAGCTGCACGTGTGCTGAACGCGGAGGTGCCGTCCGTTCGGCGCTAGATCGAAAGAACCGTGATCGAGATCGTGAGACAGTTCGTGATGAGATCGCGAAACAGATCGTGATGAGTTCGCGGGACGGATCGTGATGAGTTCGCGGGACAGATCGTGATGAGATCGCGAGACGCTCGGCGATTTGGATCGCGAAGATGTTCGACTACACCAACCGCGTTTCTTAACGCTTCCCGCTTAGCGATCTACAAGGGTACGTAGATCCACTCTCCCTCTCGTAGATGCTCATCACCATGGATAGATCTGCGTGTGCATAGGAAATTTTTTGTTTCCCATGCGACGTTCCCCAACAGCCTAGAAGATGTCGAGGTTCCGAAAGAGAAGCCCGTCGTTACGAAAACGCCGTCTAGCAAGAAGAACCCGTCTGTAGAGTTTGATTCAGATTTCGAGAAGCTTGCTGTTGGACATGAATCTACCGATACCGATGACTTTGTCAGGCCAATAATAACCACAAGGTCCGGCAGGCTGGCTCATGGTAAGCAGGGGACAATTTTTCCTGCAAAGAAGATTAAGAAAACCCCGGGATCGACTCTGCGAATTTATTGTCCAATGAACGTGCGCCAAAAAAAGCAAAGAAGTGGAGTCAGCCGGTTGAGCAGCTAAGGCCCGTCGAGTACACTAATATCCAGAATGCTAGGCTTTTGAAGGATTTCATGCTAAGCAAGCATGCAATTCAGAAGTATAAAGAGTGCGTTCTTCTTAATCTTACTAGTTTTGCTAATATTTTAGATGTTTAGGTAATCTTGTGCTTCGCAATAGTATATTCTTATTCTTTCTATTTTTTCTTATTTTTCTTGCTGCCATATTTTTTGTGCTTTAAAAGCAAGTACCCTGCTTTTGGTTAAATAAGTTTGTACTGAATTCTGGTAGTGATTCTAGTACTTCTCAAAGTTTTATTATTGTACTTTTTGGTTTTGTATTTTTGTACTTTCCTAATTTCAACCTTTGTACTTCCATGTATTGCTTAAACATGTTCTGCCTTCATTAGCTTCTTCAGAATTTTAGATGTAATCATTTTAATAACTTATGTTAATTTAATTCATTTTATCTTCATTTTTGCCAATTGCAAAACAACTTTTGCTAGGTTCGTTCACGGTGTTGATGACACTGGTTTTGAGGTTGAGACAACTTTCACTAGTGAAGATTTCATAAGGAATTTTGCTCAATATGGGCAGATCGAAGCGAGATGATGAACTTTGTCATTTCTATCTTTAATTCTGATGCAACCATGAGTCATGTTTTTGCTTCTGGGAAGCGTGTACTTTTGAGCTTGTACTTCGTTGCGGTAATGTTTTTTATTCTATTAGCAAGTTTCTCTTATTTCATGTGTATGTTATTTTTCTTTTTGTATTTGATGTGTACCCTGTATTTTATGATCTTAAAGCACTTTTTCTTTGATGTGCAATATGTTCTTGGACTGGATAATTTGACGAACACCAAGAAATTTGATCTCGAGGCAGGATTTATGTCGTTTCACAATTTGGTGAAGCCTTCACAAAATCTTTTGTTGGCAGACTTGCTTAGTATAGTTTGTTAAAATTTTCATTTAGGTGTTAGCATGTTCTTTTTTCTGCTTGTTTTTGCAGTGTACACAGTTGTTTGATCTGTATATGTAACTACTTCTTACACATCTGGTTGTTATTTTTAAAAACAGATCTTGCTCCCCAACTGTAAATCTGTTGGTACTTCAAATACTTTCCACCGTTTGCTGTACGTTCTGAACAAATACCGTAAGACATTTGATGTCCTGGAGTCATTAAATTGGCCGACAAGAAGCAACACTCAAATAACAAAGAGCGAGTTCCACAAAGTTGATGTAAAAGAAATTGTGAGTTTATGCTACTTTACTTTTATGTTTATAATTTTTTCTTGTTCCATTTTGATATTTTAGTAAACAGTTTGTTACACTTCAAGGATTGAGTTCACCTCTGTTTTTACATGGCAAAAGGTTTGATGCTGTTATGCAAGCTGTTTATGGCAAAGAAGCGTGTAGGAAGAACAATCTACCGTGCTGGAGCAAGGTTGCAGATAAAACCTACTATTTGATGCCTGCTCAACGGGGAGTTAATGAGTGTGGTATCTATTGCCTCAAGTTTGCGTGCACGTTCGATGGGGATCGATGCATCGAGCATATCAAGAACTACGATGTTTGTCCCTACAGACTACCCAGTTTTTGTTTTATGAAGCAAAAAATATTTTTTTCATATTTGTTTTTTTGCCGCTCATTGTGCTGACATTTTTAATTTTTTTCGCAGGACCGTTCTGAGGACTGGAAGGCTGAGTACATGTTCAGAGTTCTTTTCCATGAGGATAACAAGGTGCCTCTTGAGGACCTTCCGGAGGAAATCCAGTGCCTCTCTCCTACTTCTACGTTGTCAACACAGGGTGAAGAACTGTTGCTGATGTTAACTCAGCTCCCAGCTGAATGATTTGATGACGCACAATATGTAATGCAACTAGGATATGTGTTAGACAATGTGTCCTTTTTGTAATCTAGATGATCTGTCGTGTGAAGAACTACTTTATTTTTTGTTTTAACACTATGTTCTGAAGTTTTTATTTGTGGAAATATTGTCGCCTTATCAGTACGCAAAACATCTCTGCTGGATGATGTGTATTTAGTGTGAATTATGCTGAAACATTTGGCATAAATTTTTAAAGTTATTGAAAATATATTCTTGTACTTTCACTATTGCTTATTGTACTTCCTATAATTGTATTTACTGTACTTCTATTTCAACACAGATTTTTTACTCAAAATGTATTCTTTATAGCATCATTTTTGTCCTGCAAGCATTTTTTACTGAATAATTCATTTTGTTAAATATAATAGAATATTTTACTTTTATGGAAGGGGGGTAGGGGGGACCCCCTTACACTGTCTTGTACCCGAGTGAACTTGTACCCCCATCTGTGTTAGCGCGAGGCCGAGCTGGGTGGGCCTGCGACGAGCGCTAGCGAGGCGCAGGGCCACCCGGTGAGGCCGAGGTAGGAACGAGTCGTAGCAGGTGATGATGCGGCGTGCCGCGACGTCGCATGTGGAGGCGAGTCCGTCACACCAGAGCCTCACCATCTATCTTAGGTGTGTGTGTGGGAGGGGGGGGAGATGGGTGTGGTTAGGCACCATTTTATATACGTTTCTAAAAGAAAGGCAAACAGAAATGATACAAAAACATTTTTAGTATATGCGAAGTCGAGGCGTGTAGTCATTGGTGTAGTACCTTGATTTTTTAAAGTACTTTCTTTTTCAAAATTATAGAACTGATGTCATAATAGAATCTGTACTTCCCTTAGGGTTACGGTTATACTTCTTCATCTATGTATTCTGTACTTCGTTGAAACTTGTTGTTTGTTAAAAAAATATACGTTTGAAACTGATGTCATAATATACGTTTCTAAAATATTTTTTACGCTGATTATAAATTTTCTTATGGTCACTTTTTACGTATGAAATGAGACAAAAATTACGGGACGTAAAATTACGGTGCATTGATATTAAAATTAAGGGGGGTGAAGAATAACTATTCCTCACCCAGGTGACGAATAGCGCGATATATATATATATATATATATATATATATATAGACACACACACACGAGAAATTGTATGATATATGTATGATCTTATGAGATACTATATCATATTTGCATAACGTGCACAGTACCTAGTAGCGTAAAATATGTTTGAAATGAAACATAATTGAATGGAAAACACAAAATAAAAAGGAAAAATAAACCATGAACCCTTAAACCCCAACCAAAATAATAATAATCATTAGTCCCGATTGGTCACACCAACCGGGACTAAATGTCTCCTAGCCTTCGGCTCGCGCAGGCGGCCACGTTAAGGGACTCTAGTCCCGGTTGTTGTCACCAACCGGGACTAAAGGTCCCCCAGCCCCCGACGTGCGCAGGCGGCCACGTGAAGGGACTCTAGTCCCGGTTGTTGTCATCAACCGGGACTAAAGGTCCCCCAGCCCCCAGCTCACGCAGGCGCCCACGTGGAGGTATTTAGTCCCGAGTCGTGGCAAACCGGGACAAAAGGATGGGGCCTTTAGTCTCGATTTATTAGTCCCGATTGGCGACCCGAAACTAAAGGCATTCGCCAACCGGGACTAAAGCCCGTTTTCCACTAGTGGTTGAACTACTTTTACTTTTGAAATACATCATCTCTTGGAGTAGGAGTTTTACATCATCAAATATACATCATCTCTTGGAGTAGGAGTTTTACATCATCAAATATACATCATCTTTTGGGATTGTGACTTTTTTTAAAGATATAAAAACACTTTTTGATTATGTAAATTATACAACACTTAGTTTTACATCTTCAAATTTGCATAATGCATTAAAATGCTCTTAGGAAGATTACATAAGTTATACGAGGTGTTCCTAGATGTAGTATTGTTGGCTCTTCCTCTCGTCCTCATCTTTGAGATCAAAGCTGGCCAAACGGGCCGGCCTTCGAGGCATAGCTTAGCCCATCACAAACGTGCCTGGCATAGCACGGTCCGCCAAGGCACGATTAATAGCCGGGTCATACCATGTTAGCCCACGTGATGTACACATCAGCCCAAAAATGACATGGGAGGTAAGTGGGCCGGCCCGCAACACGCTTAGGCACGACAACTCATGTCGGCATGATTTTTCTCGCAAAATACCTTAGAAAAACAGGACAAAAAAGCAAAAAAAAACCATTGAAAAATTAAGAAATTTGAAGAAGTATTATGTGGGATACATCCAAAGTTGTACCAGGCACGACCTGTTTAGCCTGAGCCATGTCGTGCCTACGCACTATCGGGCCGGCCGAATAAGCAGGACCCGTTTGGCCGGCTTTGTTTGAGATCCGCCGAGCCAGGACCAGACCATGAAGGAGCAGAGGCAGATCACAATAAAAATGAAAATAATAATACGAAAAGCTGATGTTTCGGGGATCCCGGAAATTGCAAAACGTGAATTTGCAGTACTTTTTTCTTTTTGATCAGAGGGAAAAGAAAAGAGAAATACAAAAGGGGAGCAGACGACCCATTCCCCTTGCAATGAAAAAGCGGAGGCGGATTGCAATGAAAATAATACCGTAATATTTTCTTTTGAATACACAGAGTGAGTAATTTGAAAATCTGATGTTTTGGGGATTTCCAGAAATTGCAAAATGTTGCTTTAGAAAGAAAAAATAAGGAATTGCAAAACGTGGATATTCAGTACATATATGTTTCCTTGACCTGAAGGAGGGGAAAGGAAAAGGGAAATACGCGTCCCCGAGCAGAGAAAGGAGGCCCATTCCATTCCCCTCCAGCTCACCGCGTCCCCGCACCCACACACCCTAACCCTAGCCGCCGCCGCCGCTGCCGTCTCCCCGACCCCCGCCGTCGCTCTCGTCCTCGCGCCGCCCCCCTCCCCCCCGCCGCTCCCACGAGATCACCGCCGTTCCGAGCCCGTTCTCACCGCCGTCCGCTGCCACGACCTCACCGTCGCCATCCCCTGTGTCCACCTACTCCGAGCCGACCGTCGCCACCTTCCTCGACCCCGCCGTCGCCCTCCCCGTCTCCCAAAGTGAGCTCCGCTAGATCCCCCCCCCCTCCCCCTCCCTCTCTCTTCAAGTTTTGTCGATGAAGAGCTGTTCTGCTGTGTGTGATTTTGAGATGTCGTCGATGCCAGCCAGTGATGCTGTCTGGTATGTTGTTTACCACCGTGCTGTGCAGAATTTGCCATGCCCCTCTCGAGTTGGCTATTGTGCTACGCCGGCTGATTGCCTATCTCCAAATAGGAAACAATCGAAGTTCTGCGTTGCTCATAATTTAGTTTATTTTTTCCTCTTATTTCTGTGGTTGAGCACTGGGATAACAAAATTATATCTAACAAACGAATGTGATGTAAGTTCAGGAACATTTTAGACTTTACACTAGTTAACACCGAAAAGGAGCTCCAAATTCAGTAAGCCGAAAAGAATATGAAAAACGACTCATCAGAGCTAGCCCTGTTGTAGCTTATTTCCACTGCAATCTGTATGCCTGTTTCTGAAGATCATTAAGCTCAACACAGGTAATCGTTGCTGTCTTCTGAGGTTGTGTGCAGTGGAGATTAAGTTTCCTTAAATGTTTGCTAATCATGCATTCTTCAGAGGCGAACGCTGTCTGTCTTGTGCAGAAACATTATAAAATATCAATGCAGTTAATACCAGTCTTACTACCAGGTCGACAACCATTCACAATTTGAAATCAAGACAGGCGCTGACTCTATGTGACTGTTGTTCCATTTATGGCAATGCACTTGTGTGTTGGATATTATTTTTTGGAAAATAATAATCAGGAACCAAATAATTAATAAGAACCTACTAAGCATGGATATGGCAGAAACTGCCATATTGGCATCCTAGTACGGGAGGACACGGGAACACGTGCGGATACGCAAGGATACACGTATCCTGCAGTATCCAATCTTTTCTCAATAAAAAAAGAGAAACAAATTGGGATACGGTACAGTATGGTGGGGACTCGGGAGCCAGCCTCCAGCAACTTTACCACTGCCTAGCTCTCTTTCCGACGGCTATCACTCTCTAGCAGGCAACCACGACGGTCGCTAGCCTGGAAGAAAATCCAGGAAGAAACCCTCCGTCCAATAATGCAAGACGTTTATTGACACTACACTAGTATGAAAAAATGTCTTACATTATGGGACAGAGGGAGTAGAAGGCAAGGCGTCTGCCGACAAGAGAAAAGCTCTGGGCAGGGAGAACGACGGAGACTGCAGCCGCCGGTAAGGAAGAAGATTTGGGCGGATTCGAAGGGAGGCCGCCAATGAGCAAGAAGTTACAGGTGGCGGAGCAGTCGTCTCATCTCCTCTCTACAGTTCTTAGGCGTCTGGAGGGAATAGGAGCATGGGATGGGGAATGGTTGGAGGAGCTGACTTGTGTAGGTAGAAGTTTCTGGAATTAGGCCTTATGTGGGCTCTGAATGGAGAGCTACACGGGCTCTGAGTAGAGGGCCATGTACTAACTAAACTTTCATCTAAAATTAGGCAACATATGTCCAGCAGTAACTAAACAATTTTTCATATAAAATTTATTACTATGTCTTTAACTCTTTATCATATGCTGTTTATTTTTATTTTTCCTAAATACTTGTATATCCTACCGTATCCCCAAATGACTGTTTTTGAAAAACGCTGTATCCTGTGTCCCTGTACTCATATATCCGTGGCTACATATCGGCGCCTCTTAGTTAAGGACAAATATGTAGTTGAATACGCCATGTTTCACCCAACAAACTATGCCGAGTTTCAATGCAAAATGGCCCCCTCTACCTCTGAAAGAAAACTGGGGAAAAATCAACATGGAGGCGTCATAGGCTTATCTCGCCGATATGACATCCAGAAATTCTTTCCTGAGCTCGACCTAGAATGGATGGGTTTCAAGATCTGATACCCTTGAAGGAACCCCAGGAAGGAGAGAGAGCAAGTACAAGGACAATCTTATTTTCTAAGGACAAGCGGTATTCCATAATTAACATAGTTCGGTTAGAGTGGATTTTATAAGCCACAACAGATTGATAAATTGCTAATTGAGCTAAGTCAACTCCGCTATGGGATGTAGCTCTCCACTAGAGGGTATTCCCAATGAGACAAGTAGTTTATCGATGGGGAAACCAACCACTTACGTGGTTCTAAAAATCGGTTCTTTAGGAAATGAAAATGTTGGATAATTAAAGTATGGGAGATTCTAGAACAAAGGAGAAGTGTGTTTTTTGAGGTTTGTGTGTATATTATGTATTGTGCTTAAGACAAAGCGTGGAATATTCTAGATAGTATGTACACGTGGCAACACCCGATGTGGTGAAGAGAATATCCAACAGCCAATACTACTCGGATTTGTCTTGCCTCTGCAGAAATGTTAAAATATCAAGTAGGTTAATGGCAATCTTAGTGCCAAGTTGACAACCATTCACAGTTTAAAATTGAGACAGGCGATTGAGGGACTGTGTGTTAGTTGTTTCATTTATGGCAATGCACTTGTGTGTCAGATGTTTTTTTTTAAGTAATAACATCAGAAAACCAAATAATTGGACAAATACGTAATGGACTACGTCATGTTTCACCAAACAAACAAAGCAGGAAACCCACCACTTCGGCGGTTTTAAAAATCTTTTCTGGCGCTTGAGCTCTTATTCTCTTGTCTAACATTCTGGTTATTCTTTACAGGGCTATAAATGGCAGGGAGACAGCGCATAGGTCGCCAGTACTATGAGGAACCACGAGGATTTCGTGACGGCCCTCCTCCTCGTCTTGCACGAGAAAGGTCCATCTCACCACGGCGCTTCGAGGGAGAGCTGTCTAGCCGCCGTGGTGAGATCCGCAGAATCCGTGACGACAACCAACAGCTGGTGGATGAAATTGTTGGACTCAGGCAAGCAATGTCTCGTTTGAAAGAAGATCTCCATTCCTCCAGTCAGGTCATACCTAAGCTCCGTGCAGAGAAAGAACTTGAATCAAGGGAGCTGACTCAGAGGAACCTGAAGCTGGAAGCTGAGCTACGCTCCTTAGAACCCCTTAGGCAAGACGCCTTGCAGCTACGATCTGAAGCAGGCTCGCTGGAGTCTTTGAGGCAAGAGCTGACAGCAAAGGTGCAGGGTATAACAAAGGAGCTTGAGCAGCAGAGCTCTGAAAACCAGCGCATACCTGCCATGATAGCTGAACGTGATGATCTACGGCAGGAACTAATTCGTGCTAGGTACGGAACCATCCTGGTCTGTGTTTCTGCTACAGTAGAGACAACATGCCGAGTCTAAGTTGGTGGCCCACATGAAGGAATTTATTTTAGTGTTTTGATGCATTCCCCTCGTTTTATTTTGTTTTAGTGGAGGAGTAGCTAACTATTAAGATCACTGCAGGGCAGCTATTGATTATGAGAAGAATGCAAAGCCAGAGCTGATGGCACAGGTGCAGTCAGTGGAGAAGGATCTTGTGAGTATGGCTCAGGAGTCCGAGAAGCTTAGGGCTGAAATTGAGAAGAGAAGGGCACCACCACCTAGTAGGTTTCATTTCCTCACTTGCATCCAACAACAACAACAACAACAACCAAGCCTTTATTTCCTCACTTGCATCCAAGTCACTGAAAATTAGCTGTGGTTAACCTGTATGTTCAATATACTTTTAGGGGTCAGCGGCTATGGAGCTTACGGACCACCTCCTGGGATGGGCATGCAAGGCATGTATGATGGCGGCTACAATTCCTACACAGAGAAGCGCTACGGTGCGGGTCCTGGACCATGGGACCCCCCTAGCTACCCGCGCCCTTGATTCGGGCTTTTGGTTCTGGTCAGTCGCCGTTCCAAAGTTCCTAATCTCTCTCTGGTACTGAAACTTGTGGTGCTGGTGCCTTGTTCCGAAGATTGTAACCATGGCGTATTAGGAAAATATTATTTAAACTCTAAGATTGTATTTACCAGGCTGTGAACCCTTTCGATACTGTTTGATTCTGTTGCTAATCTTTCGATTGCTCTTTGTATGCTTTGGTTGCGTGAGGTGAAACATTATTGCCTGCCAAAAGTGATGACTGCTGGAAGCCTCTAAGTCGGTGCTTTCCATTCACCGATCTCGTCTTGTTCTTGTTTGTTCATGCTGAAGGTGGTGTGAAAGGATAACAACAACCTAAAATTAATTTTGCATTCACCGATCCTGCCGTGTTTTTGTTTGTTTTAATGCAAATTCAAATGGAGATTTTTTTTGGGTACACAGCACATGTTTTATATGTCAAATTGATTGTCAAACTTGAACCTCAAAGTAGGTGGGTCCCATATGAACCTCAAAGTATGTGTTAGTTAACCTTAATTGCTTGCCCATTACCAATCAGTACATGTCAATTGATCAGCCTCAAACAAAAGTGCCATTGTATCTGATCCGGCTGTCGAGTTTGAGAGTTGCTGTCTATTTTATTGCTGGTGGGGTGTGGAGATGGAGATGCCCTGCTTCAAGTTTTGAGGCACAACTATAGGGATAAGGAGTGATCAAGCTATCAACTAAAGCCTGACGCGCCCGATGTCAAAATCTGAATCTATGTACACCTAAGTTTTCATGAATGAAGAAAAGGCAAATTTTTGTGGCGATACTTACTGCAAATTTACCCTTTTTTTAGAACACTGTGTTTTGTTTTAATTATTTCCCAAGTAAACCTTTTTTCATTAGAATTTTACAGATGTATATAAACAAAACCGAACCAAAATGCTGCCACGTTCGTACCATCTTCTGTTTCATATTTTATTGCCTTTATTCCTATAGTATATAATTTGTGCTTCCTCCTTGCAAACACAACGGCGCATCTGGTGTAGTGGTATCATAGTACCCTCCCACGGTACTGACCAGGGTTCGATTCCCTGGATGCGCACTTTATTTTTTGTTTTTATTTAAACTGGCATCAGATTACTGATGGAGCACAGCACATAATCTTTTCTCGTGCTTTTTTTCTTTTTCGTTTTGTAACTGGCATCAGATTACTGATGGAGCACATCACATAATCTTTTCTCGTGCTTTTTTTTTGCCACTTTCCTTTTATTTCTATTCAATTCGTGCCTGGTCATGGCACATGACAGCTGCTCATGCCCTTGTGTGATGCATTTGCGACATAAGTCTCATGCACTTGTGTGATGCATTTGTGACGTGCACATAAGTCGAACGGCGCGCCTCTATGGCCATGTTTGGATTGATGTTTTCTTTTTAAATTCCCCTGTAAAAAATAGTCATCTCCGCTCTGTTTCGTTTTCGGCCGAAAGTTGCTCGTAGCCCGGTAAATTACGCCTATACATTTTTTTTTGAGAAATGCCTATAAATTAGGCCTATACATTATTATTTTTGAGAAATGCCTAAGCCATCATGAGTTCTAAATGGCGGAGGCTGCATTGCCATCTCTACTCTTTGAAAGGGCCGCATTGCATTTCTGTTAACCTCTATTCTAGTTCATGCACAATCTCGACTCTGGACACGAGATAGTTTCTCATGAAGCCTTGTCATGAAGAATGGAGAAGGAGCAAGGATATTGATGGATATACCATCAATATTTTTGATTAATTTTATCCATATGAAATACACAACGACAGTGCTAGCAGTACTACAGATAGAGCGTGTGAAACTAGGATATGTTAGACTGTATAATACGTAGCCTCTGTACATAAGTTGTATTCTTTATTGTACACCCTTGGTGTATCCTTATATATATGAGATAGCCACACCCAATTAAGGATGTCTGGCAGTTTTCTTAAACCACGTCTTACATGGTATCAGATTAGGTCGTTCCCATGACTTCCGCTGCCTCGATCTCCGCCGCCACCGCGCCTCCCATGGCCGCCGCCGCCGCTCCACTCTAGTCGCCGTTCCTGGCATCCGGGCCGCTGGCATCGGTCCACTCCGGGACGGCAGCGGCGGCCCCGTCCGTGGCACTGCCGTCGCCCACCCCGACCGGGGCTATGCCCACCCTCGACTCCTCTGCCTCGCCTCACTACGGGGCGGGCTACGCCACATCTGCCCCGTCGCCGCCCTATGGGGCATCTTCACAGCAACCCTACGGGGCGCTCCCTCCTTCTCCCTACGGTGCGGCTCTGCAACAGCCCTACGGTGTGGCCCCGCCGCTCCCCTATGGGGCACCCTGGCCGCCATCTATCGGCTTCTACCCGCCGCTGCCGACGAGCTATGGAGCTCATCGTCCGCAACCGGAGACGGAGGTCTTTGCCGTTGTTCCTGCTGGAGCAGTGACTCCAGGGTTTTACCCGACTGCCTATGGGGCACCGCCACCGATGCCGCCGGTTCCCGTGGATCAGATCGCGGCTTCATCGTCGTTCTACTTCACGCACCTCATCCCGGTGAAGCTCACGCAGAACAACTATTTGGCATGGCATGCCCAGGTGCTACCCCTTCTGCACAATCACTACCTCGAGGGGTACGTCGATGGTACCCTGCCATGCGCACCGCCGTATCACCTGTCGTACCCTGCCTGGGTGGCTCAGGATCAGGCTATCCTTTCGGCCATCCAGTCCTGCTTACGGAAGGCGTCTTGTCGCTTGTCCTCTTCGCCTCCACCTCGCGGGATGCATGGTCTGCTTTGCACACGAGCTCCGCATCTCAACAACAGGCGCGTGCTCACGCCATCCGCACCGAGCTTGGGCAGACCAAGCTTCTTGACCTCAGCATCACCGACTACTTCAGCAAGATGACGAGCCTTGCTGACACTCTGGCCTCCATTGGTCAGCCTCTTCGTCCGGAGGATTTTACCACCTTCATTATGAACGGCTTGGACGACGACTATGATAATCTCGCTGAGAATATCAATGGTCGTGACCCCGCTGCAGCCCTGTGAGCTCTACTCACGGCTCCTCACCACGGAACAACGCATCCAGACCCGTCGCGCTAATCCGAGCTTTGCTTCTGCGAATGCCGCCACTCGCGACAAAGGGAAGCCCTACAAGCCGCCAGCTAGAGGCAAGGCGGTGCCTTCGACTCTGCCGAACACGCGGCCTCCTGCGGCCGGCTCCATGCCCACGACCGCGGGTGGCCTCCCGTGTGCTTGCTGCCCCTCGTGTGGGGTTCAGCTCCCCTGCCATCCGTGCGGTCTCGCGGGGCACATTGCCTCTTGCTACACCGTCGTTTTAAGCAGGACTTCCTTGGCATCGGCAACAACGGTAAAGGCAACGATTAACATGCTGCCTTAGCAACTCATGAACATGGACACACTCTGTCATATCCTATTGACCCGACATGGTATATGGACACGGGTGCTACTCATCACTTGACGAGTGAGATGGGCAAGCTCACCACTCAGGATCCATATCGTGGTCATGATCAGGTTCGCACCGCCAACGGAGTAGGTATGCACATATCACATGTTGGTCAGGCCTCGCTTCTCACATATAAACCTAAATAGTTACGTCTTCTCAATGTTCTTAGAGTCCCTTCCGGTACACGTAATTTGCTTTCTATTCCTAAGCTTACTCTTGATAACAATGTCTTCACTGAGTTTCACCCTTTTCATTGTTTTATCAAGGACCGGGACACGAGGGACATTCTTCTTAGAGGTCGACTGTGCCATGGACTTTATGCACTGGATGTGCCGCATGTACCTCAGGTTTTCAACACTGTGCGTGTGTCATCTTCCCATTGGAACGCGCGGCTTGGCCATCCTGCTTCTCGCATAGTTCGTCATGTCCTTCATCGTCATGACCTTCTAGTTGTGTCCAATAAAGTTGCTGAAATAGTTTGTGATGCCTGTTAGCAAGGCAAGAGTCATCAGCTTCCGTTTTCAGAATAGAGCCGTGTAGTTAAAACTCCACTTGAGCTTGTGTTTTCTGATGTATGGGGCCAAGCCCACACATCTATTAGTGGCCATAATTACTATGTCAGTTTTATTGATGCTTATAGTCGATTCACTTGGCTTTATCTTATTAAGCATAAATCTGATGTGTTCGATGTTTTTCTACAATTTCAAGTACATGTTGAGCGTTAAGCATAAGATTATACATGCTCAGTCTGATTGGGGAGGGGGGGGGGGGGTGAGTATCACAACCTCAATGCATTCTTCAACAAACTTGGGATTTCCCACCGCGTGTCTTGTCCTCATACGCATCAGCAGAATGGTGCTGTTGAACATAAGCATCATCATATTGTTGAAACTAGCCTAGCCTTGCTTGCTCATGCATCAGTCCATTTTTGTTTTTGGAGTGATGCCTTTTCTACTACCTGTTTTCTCATTAATGGGCTTCCTACATGACTTCTTGGGATGAAAACACCACTTGAACTTTTGCTCAATGAAACTCCAGATTACATGTTTCTTAAAGTTTTTGGGTGCGCTTGTTGGCCTCATCTTCGCCCCTATAACAAGTGTAAGCTCGAGTTTCGGTCCAAAAGGTGGGTCTTCCTCGGGTATAGTTCCCTTCACAAAGGGTACAAGTGCCTTCATGTTCCGTACAATCGTGTCTATATCTCACGAGATGTTGTGTTTGGCGAGAATGTATTCCCGTTTTCATCACTTCCATCTGCTCCCACCACTCCGGCACCACCTTTGTCATCCACCTCACCGTCGCCTGATCAGTTTGTTGATATTGCATACTCTCCTGTGTTGCTTCCTAACCATGCTGTAGGTATCGGTCATGGAGTTCGTCTAGAGTTGCTGGAGGAACAGGTGCTGACTGCATCTAAGCGTGGCGGTGGTCACTTGCATGCCCTGTGCATGCCTGGGCCGCTGTCGTCCGCCCCGTTGCCTGGGCTGGCCTCGCCCACCTTGTCACCTGAGGTCGCCTCGCCCAAGGCGGCCTTACCCACTCATCACCTGAGGTGGTCTCGCCCGTCTCTCCATCGCCTGGGCCAGCCACGCCTGGGCCAGCGCCGCCAGCCTCGCTGTCGCCTGGCCCTATCTCACCCGTGTCGGCTATGGCCTCCCTAGACCACGTGACCATCTCGCCAATGACAGTGGCCTCGTTGGCTGCATCTCCTGCCACGTCGTCCGCATCATCACCACCATCTCCAGTACCACCAGCCACCGCTGCCCAGCGGCCTCACATGCGCAGTCGGTCTGGTATCAGTCGTCCTAAGGAATGCACGGACAGTACGGTTGCATGGCTTGCAGCTTGTGTTGCACAGTTGCCGGATGATCCGTCTGCTGAACCACGACATTTTTAGGATGCTCTCGGGATTCCTCACTGGCGTCATGCCATGGAGCAGGAGTATCAGGCACTGTTGAAAAATGGTACTTGGAAGTTGGTTCCTCCAATCTCTTGAGTCAATATCATTGATTCCAAGTGGGTCTTCAAGGTGAAGAGGCATGCTGATGGTTCTATTGAGCGCTATAAAGCACGGTTAGTCACCAAGGGTTCAAACATCGGTATGGTCTTGATTATGAGGATACTTTTAGCCCGGTTGTTAAACCAACTACCATCCGACTGTTGCTTTCTTTGGCTGTTACTCGAGGCTGGTTTCTTTGCCAACTGGATGTACATAATGCTTTTCTCCATGGTGTCCTATAGGAGGAGGTTGACATGCGTCAGCCGCCGGGGTTTGTTGATCATGATCGTCCTCATCACCGGTGCCGTCTAGTCAAGGCTCTTTATGGGCTGAAGCAGTATCCTCGTGCGTGGCATGCTAGGCTTGGCTCTGTTCTTCGGGCTCTTGGGTTTGTTACATCCATGGATGATACCTCACTATTCCTCCTTCATCATCATGGTGTGACGATGTATTTGCTGGTCTACGTGGATGACATTATCCTCATTAGCTCGTCTGATTCTGCTGTTGACCGTCTGTTGTCTGCCTTGAGTGGTGATTTCGCTGTGAAGGACTTGGGTACTTTGCATTACTTCCTTGGACTGGATGTCTCACTGTCTTATGCTAGGTTGACTCTCACATAGCACAAGTACTCTTTGGACTTGCTACGACGAGCAGGTCTACTTAAATGCAAACATGCTATGACTCCTATGTCTACCACCGACCGCTTATGTGCTCTTGATGGAGATCTTCTCACTTCTGAGGATGCTACTGAGTACCACAACATTGTTGGTGGTTTGCAATACTTTCCTATCACTCGTCCTGACATTTCCTACGCAGTCAATCGAGTGTGTCACTATCTTCATGCTCCTCGAAGCTCACATTGGTCAGCTGTGAAGCGTATCCTCCGCTATGTCTGTCTTACTGCCTCGTACGGTTTGCTTCTCCAGCCTGCGTCGTCTGGTGAGCTTTTGGCTTTCTATGATGCAGATTGGGGTGGGAATCTTGATAAAAGGCGATCCATGGGGGGGGGGTATGCGATCTTCTTTGGTCCCAATTTGATCGCCTGGAATGCTCACAAACAAGCTATAGTGTCTCGTAGTAGTGCCGAAGCTGAGTACGAGGCGGTTGCTGATAATCCCCAAGTGCAAGGAATCGTCGTAGCAATTTCCAAAGGTGGAAGTGATAAGTATGGAGTGTAGAACCCACAAGGAGCTAAAGGTAAGATCAATATTCTCTCAAGTACTATCTGCCATCGATACGACTCTACATACACCGAACGTTTGCTTCCATCTAGAAACGAGAAATAAAACTATGTTGTGGGTATGAAGAAGATAGCTTTGCATGATATCGGAGAACTAAAAATATAAAAGCAGGTGTGATACATCTCCAACGTATCTATAATTTATGAAGTATTCATGCCATGTTTACAATAATTCTATATAACTTTAGTATGATTTTATTAGAACTAACCCGGACTGACGATGTTTTCAGCAGAACTACAGTGTTGTTGTTTTTGTGCAGAAATAAAAGTTCTCGGAATGAGCTCAAAATTTATGGAGAATATTTTTGGAAAATATAAAAAATACTGGAGAAAAGAGTCATCGGAGAGGAAGGCCGAGGAAGCCACAAGCCATAGGGGCGCGCCCACCCCCCTAGGTTGCGCCCCTGGCTTATGACTTCCTCGTGGACCCCCTGGACTTGTTTCCACCGCCACAAACTCTTATAAATACAGAAACCCTCGAAAATAAACCTAGATCGGGAGTTCCGCCACTGCAAGCCTCTAGAGCCACGAAAAACCAATCGGGAGCTTGTTCCGGCACCCTACCGGATGGGGAAACCATCACCGAAGGCCATCTTCATCATCTCGACGCTCTCCATGACGAGGAGGGAGTAGTTCACCCTCGGGGCTGAGGGTATGTACCAGTAGCTATGTGTTTGATCTCTCTCTCTCTCGTGTTCTTGAGATGGCACGATCTTGATGTACCGCAAGCTTTATTGATATATATTGAATCATATAGAGTTTTCTCCTCTATCTTCTTGTGATGAATTGAGTTTTCCCTTTGATTTTTTCTTATCAGATTGAGTCTTTAAGATTTTGAGAACACTTGATGTATGTTTGCGATGGGATATCCGTGGTGACAATGGGATGTTCTATTGATCCACTTGATGTATGTTTTGGTGATCAACTTGCGGGTTCCGTGACCTTGGGAATCTATGCATAGGGATTGGCACATGTTCTTATCTTGATGTTCCGGTAGAAACTTTGGAGCACTCTTTGAAGTTCTTTGTGTTGAATTGAACATGATGAATCTGAAATTATGTGATGCATATCGTATAATCAAGCCCACGGGTACTTGTGGTGACATTGGAGTATCTAGGTGACATTTGGGTTTTGGTTGATGTGTATCTTAAGGTGTTATTTTAGTACGAACTCTACGGTTGTTCATGACACTTATAGGGATAGCTCATAAGATTGATCAGCAAGGATAACTTTGAGGTGGTTTCGTACCCTACAATAATTTCTTTGTTTGTTCTGCTCTATTTGTGACTTTGGAGTGAACTCTTTGTCGCGCGTGAGGAATTTACATATGATTCAACTATGTTAGTACTGTTGAGAGAACTTGCACTAGTGAAAGTATGAGCCCTAGGCCTTGTTTCCAAGCATTGCAATACCGTTTGTGCACACTTTTATCATTAGTTACCTTGCTGTTTTTATATTTTCAGATTACAAAAACCTATATCTACCATCCATATTGCACTTGTATCACCATCTCTTCGCTGAAATAGTGCACCTATACAATTTACCATTGTATTAGGTGTGTTGGGGACACAAGAGACTCTTTGCTATTTGGTTGCAGGGTTGTTCAAGACAGACCATATTCATCCTACACCTCCAACGGATTGATAAACCTTAGGTCATCCACTTGAAGGAAAATTGCCGCTGTCTGATAACCCACAAGTATAGGCAATCAATTGTAGCCTTTCTCGATAAGTAAGAGTGTCAAACCCAACGAGGAGCTAAAGGTAGGAAAAATATTCCCTCAAGTTCTATCGACCACCAATACAACTCTACGCACACTTTACGTTCGCTTTACCTAGAACAAGTATGAAACTAGAAGTACTTTGTAGGTGTGATAGGATAGGTTTGCAAGATAATAAAGAACACGTAAATAAAAACTAGGGGCTGTTTAGATAAAGAAATAATTACGTTAGTTTAACGAGTGTGGAAAGGTGGTGGTAGGAGTTGCGTAATTGTCCCTAAGCAATTGACTATGTTACTAGACCGATAGCAAGTTTTATGTGGGAGAGGCCACTACTAGCATGTCATCCCTTACTTGGAATTCTATGCACTTATGATTGGAACTATTAGCAAGAATCCGCAAGTACTAACGTTCATTAAGGTAAAACCCAACCATAGTAATAAGATATATTGGTCCCCCTTCAATCCCGTATGCAATAATTTCTATGCTAGGTTGAAGCTTCTGTCACCCTTGCCCTCCAATACATAGTCCTATCAACACACAACTAACCCTATGGTGTGATCCACACGCGCGCTCATATGATGGGCACCAAAGGACAGCAACATAACCACAAGCAATTTAAACCAATCATAGCAATTCATCAATCACCGATAGGACAACGAAAATCTACTCAGACATCATAGGATGGCAACACATCATTGGATAATAACATGAAGCATAAAGCACCATGTTCTAGTAGAGGGTACAGCGGGTTGCGGGAGAGTTGACCGCTGAATATAGATGAGGGAAGGTGATGGAGGTGTTGGTGAAGATGACGGAGGTGTTAATGTAGATCACCGTCACACGATGATGTCCCGAGCGGCGTTCCGGCACCGCCGGGAGAGAGGGGGAGAGAGCCCCCCTTATTCTTCTTCTTCTTCTTCTTCTTCTTCCTTGAACTCCTCCCTAGATGGGAGAAGGGTTTCCCCTCTGGTCCATGGTCTCCATGGCGACGGAGGGGTGAGAGCCCCTCCGAGATTGGATCTCTCTCTCTGTGTCCTTCTGTTTCTGCGCTCCCAGATTCTGGCCTTTCACCGTTTCTTAAATTCCCAGAGATCCGTAACTCCGATTAAGGTGTCCTTTTAACATGATTTTTACCCAGATATTAGCTTTCTTGCGGCGAAACAAGGGCCCAAACCGCCTTAAGGGTTGGTCATGAGCCTGCCAGGCGCGCCTGGGGGGGTAGGGCGCGCCTCCTGGGCTCGTGACCCCCTCAGACATCGTTTCGCGTTGATTCTTCTTCCCAAAAATCATAAATATTCCAAAAAAATCCCCGTAGGTTTTTTTATTGCGTTTGGAGTTCGTTTGGTATGGATATTCTGCGAAACAAAAAACATGCAACAAACAGGAACTGACACTAGGCACTCGATCAATATGTTAGTCCCAAAAATAGTATAAAAAGTTGCCAAAAGTATGAAAGTTGTAGAATATTGGCATGAAACAATAAAAAATTATAGATACGACGGAGACGTATCAGCATCCCCAAGCTTAATTCCTGCTCGTCCTCGAGTAGGTAAATGATAAAAAAGATAATTTTTGATGTGGAATGCTACCTAGCATAATCTTGATCATATAATCTAATCATGGCATGAATATTAAGACACGAGTGATTCAAAGAAATAGTCTATCATCTGACATAAAGAAAATAATATTTCAAGCATACTAATAAAGCAATCATGTCTTCTCAAAATAACATGGCCGACGAAAGTTATCCCTACAAAATCATATGGTCTGGCTATGCTTCATCTTCATCACACAAGGTATTAAATCATGCACAACCCTGGTTTTAGCCAAACAATTGTTTCATACTTTAGTATTATCATGTTGGAAATATGCCCTAGAGGCAATAATAAAATGGTTATTATTGTATTTCCTTGTTCATGATAATTGTCTATTGTTCATGCTATAATTGTGTTAACCGGAAACCATAATACATGTGTGAATACATAGACCACAACATGTCCCTAGTGAGCCTCTAGTTGACTAGCTCGTTGATCAATAGATGGTCACGGTTTCATGGCCATGGACATTGGATGTCATTGATAACGGGATCACATCATTAGGAGAATGATGTGATGGACAAGACCCAATTCTAAGCATAGCACAAGATCGTGTAGTTCGTTTGCTAAAGCTTTTCAATGTCAAGTATCGTTTCCTTAGACCATGAGATTGTGCAACTCCCGGATACCGTAGGAATGCTTTGGGTGTGCCAAACGTCACAACGTAACTGGGTGGCTATAAAGGTGCACTACGGGTATCTCCGAAAGTATCTGTTGGGTTGGCATGAATCGAGACTGGGATTTGTCACTCCGTGTGACGGAGAGGTATCTCTGGGCCCACTCGGTAAGACATCATCATTATGAGCTCAATGTGACTAAGGAGTTAGTCACGGGATGATGTATTACGGAACGAGTAAAGAGACTTGCCGGTAACGAGATTGAACAAGGTATGGGGATACCGACGATCGAATCTCGGGCAAGTATCATACCGATAGACAAAGGGAATTGTATACGGGATTGATTGAATCCTTGACATCGTGGTTCATCCGATGAGATCATCGTGGAGTACGTGGGAGCCAACATGGGTATCCAGATCCCGCTGTTGGTTATTGACCGGAGAGGTGTCTCGGTCATGTCTACGTGTCTCCCGAACCCGTAGGGTCTACACACTTAAGGTTCGATGACGCTAGGGTTATAGGGAAAAGGTATACGTGATTACCGAAGGTTGTTCGGAGTCCCGGATGAGATCCCGGACGTCACGAGGAGCTCCGGAATGGTCCGGAGGTAAAGATTGATATATAGGAAGTCCAGTTTTGGTCACCGGAAAGTTTTCGGGCTCATCGGTAGTGTACCGGGAGTGCCGGGAGGGTGCCGGAGGACCCCCGGGAGGGGTGTGACGACCAAAGGACCACATGGGCTGTTAGATAAAGTGTGCCAGCCCTTATTGGGCTGGGCAAGACTTTTGCTAAAGGCCCATGCGGCTGGAGATAAGGAGATAAGGCAAAAGGATTTAAAAGGAGGAGATCCACCTCCCTTGTGGGAGGTGGACTCTCCCTTTAATTCGGCCGGCCATCTCCTCTTTGGAGTAGAGGCCAAGCCAGCCCTCCACGTCCCTCCTCCTATATATACTTGAGGTTTTGGATGTTTTGAGACAGGATTTGATCTCTCTCTCTCACGGCGAAGCCCTACCTCTCTTCTTCCTCCTCCGCAGCGCTTAGGCGAAGCCCTGTCGGAATACCTTGCTACTCCACCACCACCACGCCGTCGTGCTGCTGTTGGAGCCCTTCCCCAACCTCTCCTTCCTCCTTGCTGGATCAAGGTGTTGGAGACGTCACCGGGCTGCACGTGTGTTGAACGCGGAGGTGCCGTCCGTTCGGCACTTGATCGGATCTACCGCGATCTGAATCGCTGCGAGTACGACTCCATCAACCGCGTTCTTGTAACGCTTCCGCTTAGCGATCTTCAAAGGTATGAAGATGCAATCTCTCCCCTCTCGTTGCTGGTTTCTCCATAGATAGATCTTGGTGAACGTAGGAAAATTTTGATTTACTACTACGTCTCCCAACAGTGGCATCATGAGCTAGGTCTATGCGTAGAATCTATGCACGAGTAGAACACAAAGCAGTTGTGGGCGTCGAGTTTGTTAATTTGCTTGCCGCTACTAGTCTTATCTTGATTCGGCGGTATTGTGGGATGAAGCGGCCCGGACCAACTTTACACGTACGCTTACGTGAGACCGGTTCCACCGCCTGACATGCACTAGATGCATAAGGTGGCTAGCGGGTGTCTGTCTCTCCTACCTTAGTCGGATCGGATTCGATGAAAAGGGTCCTTATGAAGGGTAAATAGCAATTGGCAAATCACGTTGTGGTGTTGACGTAGGTAAGAAACGTTCTTGCTAGTAACCTATAGCAGCCACGTAAAAACTTGCAACTACAAATTAGAGGACGTCTAACTTGTTTTTGCAGCATGTGCCTTGTGATGTGATATGGCCAAAGGATGTGATGTGATGCATTGTGATGTATGAATTGATCATGTTCTTGTAATAGGATTCACGACTTGCATGTCGATGATTATGACAACCGGCAGGAGCCATAGGAGTTGTCTTATTTATTGTATGACCTGCGTGTCAATCATAAACGCCATGTAATTACTTTACTTTATTGCTAAGCGTTAGCCATAGTAGTAGAAGTAATAGTTGGCGAGACAACTTCATGAAGACACAATGATGGAGATCATGATGATGGAGATCATGGTGTCGTGCCGGTGACAGTGATGATCATGGTGCCCCGAAGATGGAGATCATAGGAGCAAAATGATATTGGCCATATCATGTCACTATATTGATTGCATGTGATGTTTATCATGTTTACATCTTATTTGCATAGAACGACGGTAGTAAATAAGATGATCTCTCAATAAAATTTCAAGAAAGGTGTTCACCCTAACTGTGCACCGTTGCTAAGGATCGTCGTTCCGAAGCACCACGTGATGATCGGGTGTGATAGGTTCTAACGTTCGCATACAACGGGTGTAAGCCAGATTTACACATGCGAAACACTTAGGTTGACTTGACGAGCCTAGCATGTACAGACATGGCCTCGGAACACGGAAGACCGAAAGGTCGAACATGAGTCGTATAGAAGATACGATCAACATAGAGATGTTCACCATGGATGACTAGTCCGTCTCACGTGATGATCGGACACGGGCTAGTTGACATGGATCATGTATCACTTGGAAGACTAGAGAGATGTCTATCTAAGTGGGAGTTCATTAATAATTTGATTAAATGAACTTAATTATCATGAACTTAGTCTAAAAATGTCCTTGCAAATTATGTCGTAGATAGCTCGCGCTGTAGCTCCCCAGTTTTATTGATACAATCCTAGAGAAAAGTAAGTTGAAAGTTGATGGTAGCAATAATGCGGACTGGGTCCGTGATCTGAGGATTGTCCTCATTGCTGCACAGAAAGCTTATGTTTTTGATGTACCGCTAACTGCATCACTCCCTCAAGCGTTGTCTGTAGATGTTGTGAACATATGACAGGCACTTTTTGATGACTACGTGATAGTTCAATGCGTCATGCATTACGGCTTGGAATTGAGGCTTCAAAATGTTTTGAACGTCACAGAACATATGAGATGTTCTAGGAGCTGAGATTGTGATCTCAAGCTCGTGCCTATGTTGAGAGGTATGAGACCTCCAACAAGATTCTTTGCCTGCAAGATAAAGGAGAATAGCTTAATCGGTGAGCGTGTTCTCAGATTGTCTGGGTGCTACAATCACTTGAATCAAGTGGGAGTTAATCTTCCAGATGAGATAGTGATTAATGCAGTTCTCCAAGTCACTGCCACCAAGCTACTAGAGCTTCATGATGAACTATAACATGCCAGGGATGGATAAGATGATCCCTGAGTTGTTCGTGATGTTTGACACCACGAAGGTAGAAATCAATAAGGAGCATCAAGTGTTGATGGTTAAGTGAAAACCACTAGTTTCAAAAGGGGCAAGGGCAAGAAGGGAAAAACTTCAGGAATGGCAAGCCAGTTGTTGCTCTAGTGAAGAAACCCAAGGTTGAGCCCGAACCCGAGACTAAGTGCTTCCGTTATGAGGAGAATGTTCGCTGAAGCGGAAAAACCCTAGATGATTGGTAGATAAGAAGGCTGGTAATGTCAATGGAAGTATATTTGATATACGTGTTAGTGATGTGTACCTTGCTGGTACTCCTAGTAGCACCTGGGTATTAGATACCGGTTCGGTTGCTAAGTGTTAGCAACTCGAAATAAAAGCTACGGAGTAAATGGAGACTAGCTAGGTGAAAGGTGACGATGTGTGTTGGAAGTATTTCCAAGATTGATGTGATCACCATCGCACGCTCTCTCTACCTTCAGGATTTGTGATAAACCTAAATAAATGTTATTTGGTGTTTGCGTTGAGCATAAACGTGATTAGATCATGATTAGTGCGATACGGTTATTCATATAAGTTAGAGAATAATGGTTATTCTGTTTACATGGATAATGCCTTCAATGGTCATGCACCCACTCGAAATGGTTTATCGAATCATGATCGTAGTAGTACACATATTCATAACATTGGTACCAAAAGATACAAAGTTAATAATGATAGTACCACATGCTTGTGGCACTGCCACGTAATGTCATATTGGTATAAATCGCATGAAGAAACTCCATGATGATGGATGTTTTTTGACTCACTCGATTTCGAATCGGTTGAGACATGCGAGCCATGCCTCTTGGGCAAGATGACTGAGACCCCGTCATCCAATATGATGGAGCGGGCAAGTGGCTTATTGGAATTAATACATGTTGATGTATGTGGTCCAATGAGTGTTGAAACACACAGTGGATATCGTTGTTTTTCTTTACCTTCACTGATGATTTGAGTAAATATGGGGATATTTACTTAATGAAACACGAATCTGAAATGTTTGAAAGGTTCAAGGAGTTTCAGAGTGAAGTTAAAGATCATCGTGACAAGAAGATAAATGTCTATGATATGATCATGGAGGTGAATATCTAAGTTACGAGTTTGGTATGCAATTTTAGACAATGTGGAAATTGTTTCACGGCTCACGCCTCCTGGAACACCATAGTGTGATGGTGTGTTCGAACGTCGTAGTCGTGCTCTATTGGATATAGTGAGTACTATGATGTCTCTTATCGTTTTACCACTATCGTTATGGGGTTATGCATTAAAGACAAATCCATTCACTTTAACAGGGCACCATCTAAGTCTGTTGAGATGACACCGTGAGAATTATGGTTTGACAGAAGCCTAAGCTGTCATTTCTTAATGTTTGGGGCTGCGACGCTTATGTGAAAATGGGTTTTTCACCTAGCGAGCTCGAACTCAAAGCAGACAAATGCATCTTCATAGAATACCCTAATGAGACATTGGGTATACCTTCTATCTCAGATCCAAGCACAAAAGGTGTTTGTTGCTAAGAACGGGTCCTTTTTGAGAAAGAGTTTCTCTCGAAAGAATTGAGTGGGAGGAAGATAGAACTTGATAAGGTTGTTGAACCTTTGTTTCAACCAGAGAATAGCGCAACACAGAAAGATGTTTCTGTAGAGCCTACTTAGTTGAAAAGGAAGTTAATGATGATGATCATGAAGCTTCGGATCAAGTCACTATCGAACCTCGTAGGTCGACAAGGACGCGTACTGCTCCTGAGTAGTACGACAACCCTGTCTTGGAAATCATGTTGTTGGACAACGATGAACCTACGAACTATGGAGAAGCGATGGTGGGCCCGGATTCCAACAAATGGCTAGGAGCCATGAAATCTGAGAAAGGATCCATGTATGAAAACCAAGTATGGACTTTGGTAGACTTGCCTGTTGAATGGCGGGTCATTGAGTACAAATGGACCTTTGAGATAAACATAGACGCTAATGGTGAAATGTCACCGTTTATAAAGCTTGACTTGTCGCAAAGAAGTTTCCGCCAAGTTCAAGGAGTTGACTGCAATGAGATTGTCTCATATGTAGCGATGCTAAAAGTCTATTAAAATTTTGTTAGCAGTTGCTGCATTTTTCGATTATGAAATCTGGCAGATGGATGACAAAACAAGGTTTCCGTAATGGTTTCTGTGAGGAAGAGTTGTATGTGATACAACCAGAAGGTTTTGTCAATCCTAAGGATGCTAATAATATGCAAACTCCAGCGATCCTTCTATGGACTGGAGCAAGCATCTCGGAGTTGGAATATATGCTTTGATGAGGTGATCAAAGTGTTTAAGTTTATACAAAGTTTATGAGAAACTTGTATTTGCAAGAAAGTGAGTGGGAGCACTATGGAATTTCTTATAAGAATATGTAGTTGACATATTATTGATCGGAAATGATGTAGAATTTCTGGAAGAGCATGAAGGGTTGTTTGAAAAGTTTTGTTTTTCAAAGGAAGACCCAGATAAAGCTACTATTTTATTGAGCATCAAGATCTATAGGGATAGATCTATTCGCTTGATAAGTTTTTTCGACGAAGACATACCTTGACAAGTTTTTGAAGGAGTTCAAAATAGATGGGTCAAAGAAGGAGTTCTTGACTGTATTGTAAGGTGTGAAATTGAGTAAGACTCAATACCCGACCACGGCAGAAGATAAAGAAGAGATGAGTGTCATCTCCTATGCTTTAGCCATAGGCTCTATATAGTATGCCATGCTGTGTACCGCACCTGTGTGTGCCTTGCCATGAGTCTGTCAAGGGGTACAAGAGTAATCCAAGAGTGGATCACTAGACAGCGGTCAAAGTTAGCCTTAGTAACTTGAGAACTAAGGAAATATTTCTCGATTATGGAGGTGATAAAGAGTTCATCGTAAAGTGTTACGATGATGCAAGCTTTAAAACCAATCCGGATGACTCTTAGTAGAAATCCAGCTACGTATAGTGGAGCAGCCATTTGGAATAGCTCCAAGTGGAGCATGGGAGTAGTATCTACAAATATGACATGGAAAGTTTGTAAGGTACACACGGATCTGAATGTCGCAGACCCGTTGACTAAAACCTCTTTCACGAGCAGGACATGAACAAACCCCAGAACTTATTGGGTGTTAATCACATGGTGATGTAAGTGTTAATCACATGGTGATGTGAACTAGATTATTGACTCTAGTGCAAGTGGGAGACTGTTGGAAATATGCCCTAGAGGCAATAATAAAATGGTTATTATTGTATTTCCTTGTTCATGATAATTGTCTATTGTTCATGCTATAATTGTGTTAACCGGAAACCATAATACATGTGTGAATACATAGACCACAACATGTCCCTAGTGAGCCTCTAGTTGACTAGCTCGTTGATCAATAGATGGTCACGGTTTCATGGCCATGGACATTGGATGTCATTGATAACGGGATCACATCATTAGGAGAATGATGTGATGGACAAGACCCAATTCTAAGCATAGCACAAGATCGTGTAGTTCGTTTGCTAAAGCTTTTCAATGTCAAGTATCGTTTCCTTAGACCATGAGATTGTGCAACTCCCGGATACCGTAGGAATGCTTTGGGTGTGCCAAACGTCACAACGTAACTGGGTGGCTATAAAGGTGCACTACGGGTATCTCCGAAAGTATCTGTTGGGTTGGCATGAATCGAGACTGGGATTTGTCACTCCGTGTGACGGAGAGGTATCTCTGGGCCCACTCAGTAAGACATCATCATTATGAGCTCAATGTGACTAAGGAGTTAGTCACGGGATGATGTATTACGGAACGAGTAAAGAGACTTGCCGGTAACGAGATTGAACAAGGTATGGGGATACCGACGATCGAATCTCGGGCAAGTATCATACCGATAGACAAAGGGAATTGTATACGGGATTGATTGAATCCTTGACATCGTGGTTCATCCGATGAGATCATCGTGGAGTACGTGGGAGCCAACATGGGTATCCAGATCCCGCTGTTGGTTATTGACCGGAGAGGTGTCTCGGTCATGTCTACGTGTCTCCCGAACCCGTAGGGTCTACACACTTAAGGTTCGATGACGCTAGGGTTATAGGGAAAAGGTATACGTGATTACCGAAGGTTGTTCGGAGTCCCGGATGAGATCCCGGACGTCACGAGGAGCTCCGGAATGGTCCGGAGGTAAAGATTGATATATAGGAAGTCCAGTTTTGGTCACCGGAAAGTTTTCGGGCTCATCGGTAGTGTACCGGGAGTGCCGGGAGGGTGCCGGAGGACCCCCGGGAGGGGTGTGACGACCAAAGGACCACATGGGCTGTTAGATAAAGTGTGCCAGCCCTTATTGGGCTGGGCAAGACTTTTGCTAAAGGCCCATGCGGCTGGAGATAAGGAGATAAGGCAAAAGGATTTAAAAGGAGGAGATCCACCTCCCTTGTGGGAGGTGGACTCTCCCTTTAATTCGGCCGGCCATCTCCTCTTTGGAGTAGAGGCCAAGCCAGCCCTCCACGTCCCTCCTCCTATATATACTTGAGGTTTTGGATGTTTTGAGACAGGATTTGATCTCTCTCTCTCACGGCGAAGCCCTACCTCTCTTCTTCCTCCTCCGCAGCGCTTAGGCGAAGCCCTGTCGGAATACCTTGCTACTCCACCACCACCACGCCGTCGTGCTGCTGTTGGAGCCCTTCCCCAACCTCTCCTTCCTCCTTGCTGGATCAAGGTGTTGGAGACGTCACCGGGCTGCACGTGTGTTGAACGCGGAGGTGCCGTCCGTTCGGCACTTGATCGGATCTACCGCGATCTGAATCGCTGCGAGTACGACTCCATCAACCGCGTTCTTGTAACGCTTCCGCTTAGCGATCTTCAAAGGTATGAAGATGCAATCTCTCCCCTCTCGTTGCTGGTTTCTCCATAGATAGATCTTGGTGAACGTAGGAAAATTTTGATTTACTACTACGTCTCCCAACATATCAAACTTTTTCAACTTTCACGCAATACATGAGCGTGAGCCATGGACATAGCACTATAGGTGGAAGAGAATATGGTGGTTGTGGAGAAGACAAAAAGGAGGAGATAGTCTCACATCAACTAGGCGTATCAACGGGCTATGGAGATGCCCATCAATAGATATCAATGTGAGTGAGTAGGGATTGCCATGCAACGGATGCACTAGAGCTATAAGTGTATGAAAGCTCAAAAAGAAACTAAGTGGGTGTGCATCCAACTTGCTTGCTCACGAAGACCTAGGGCAATTTGAGGAAGCCCATCATTGGAATATACAAGCCAAGTTCTATAATGAAAATTTCCCACTAGTATATGAAAGTGACAATATAGGAGACTCTCTATCATGAAGATCGTGGTGCTACTTTGAAGCACAAGTGTGGTAAAGGATAGTAGCATTGTCCCTTCTCTCTTTTCTCTCATTTTTTTTATTTTTCTCTCTTTTTTTGGTGGGCTTCTTTGGCCTGTTTTTTTATTTGGGCTTCATTGGCCTCTTTTATTACTTCCTCACATGGGACAATGCTCTAATAATGATGATCATCACACTTTTATTTACTTACAACTCGATATTTAGAACAAAATATGACTCTATATGAATGCCTCCGGCGGTGTACCGGGATGTGCAATGATCTAGCGTAGCAATGACATCAAAAAATGGACAAGCCACAAAAACATCATGCTAGCTATCTTACGATCATGCAAAGCAATATGACAATGATGGTGCGTGTCATAATAAACGGAACGATGGAAGTTGCATGGAAATATATCTCGGAATGGCTATGGAAATGCCATAATAGGTAGGCATGGTGGCTGTTTTGAGGAAGGGTATATGGTGGGTGTAATGCACCGGCGAAAGTTGCGCGGTACTAGAGAGGCTAGCAATGGTGGAAGGGTGAGAGTGCGTATAATCCATGGACTCAACATTAGTCATAAAGAACTCACATACTTATTGCAAAAGTCTATTAGTCATCGAAATAAGGTACTACACGCATGCTCCGAGGGGAAGGGTTGGTAGGAGTTAACCATCGCGCGATCCCGACCTCCACACAAAGGATGACAATCAATAAATAAATCATGCTCCGACTTTGTCACATAACGGTTCACCATACGTGCGTGCTATGGGAATCACAAACCTTAACACAAGTATTTCTATGAATACACAATTACTCACTAGCATGACTCTAATATCACATCTTCATGTTGCAAAACTATTGCAAGGAATCAAACATATCATATTCAGTGATCTACAAGTTTTATGTAGGATTTTATGACTAACCATGTGAATGACCAACTCCTGTTAACTCTCTAAATAGGTATAAGTGAAGCATGAGAGTTTAATTCTTTCTACAAAAGATATGCCCCGCTCTAACAAATATGAGTGAAGCAAAAGATCATTCTACAAATGGCGGTTTTCTATGTGTAGGGAAACAGGCAATCCAAACTTCAAATGATATAAGTGAAGCACATGAAGCATTCTATATTGCCATACTCAAAAGATATAAGTGAAGTGCAAAGAGAATTCTATAAATCAACCAAGGAATATCTCATACCAGCATGGTGCATAAAAGAAAAACGAAAAATAAACACAAAATATGCTCCAAGCATTTGCACATATCATGTGACGAATAAAAATATAGCTCCGAGTAAAATTACCGATAGATTGTAGACGAAAGAGGGGATGCCTTCCGGGGCATCCCCAAGCTTAGACGCTTGAGTATTCCTTGAATATTACCTTGGGGTGCCTCAGGCATCCCCAAGCTTAGGCTCTTGCCTCTCCTTATTCCTTCATCCATCGTGGTCTCACCCAAAACTTGAAAACTTCAATCACACAAAACTCAACAAAACCTTCGTGAGATCCGTTAGTATAATAAAGTAAATCACCACTTTAAGTACTGTTGTGAACTCATTCCAAATTCATATTAGCATTATATATACTTTAATCCAACTTCACCATGGTTCATACCCTCCGATACTACCCATAGATTCATCAAAATAAGAGAACAATGCATAGAAAACAGAATCTGTCAAAAACAGAACAGTCTGTAGTAATCTGAACATATACCATAATTATGATTGTCCAAAAATTCTGAAAAAATGATGATAATTAAGGAAATTTGTATATCAATCAGCAGCAAAAAGAATCAACTCAATATCACTCTATGTATAGAAATAAGAAATGATTTCGTGAGTGCAAAGTTTCTGTCTTTTTCAGCATGATCAAACAACTATCACCCAAACTAATCATAAAGGCTTTACTTGGCACATTATTTTTATAATACAATGGAATTTTACAAGGGGATAATTATTTTTTCGAGAAACTTTCATGAAAAATTCTACATTGTTTCCATGAGCATGAACACAAGTGTTCAAGGTCGACCCTCACTTCCGCAATGCATCACCTTTCAATCGCTTCTCTTTTTGAAAAAGTTTTATGTTTCCCTCTATATTTTTTTTAAACTATATAAAAGCACTCAACAGAAATAAATGACTCTCTAAAACTTCCGGGTTGTCTCCCAGGCAGCGCTTTCTTTAAAGCCATTAAGCTAGGCATAAAGTGCTCAAGTAATGGATCCACCTGGATCCCAAGGTATATCAAAGCCAATTTTAATTAACAATGATTTGTAATTTAGTAGTGAGCACAAGGTAACATATATCATGCAATGATGAAGTCTAACTCTCTTCCTATGCATTGGCATGTCATAAAAGAACAATTCATGCACATCAAGTAAAGGCCAATACATAGCATAAGCAGTTTCTTGCAATTTTATCGTATTGGAAACATAGAGAGGTGGAGATGTAGTTCCTCTCTCATAATAATTGCAAGTATGATCAGCAAGCACATGCATATTATATTCATCAAAATCATCATTTGTAATAGTAGAAGGCAACCCATCAATGTAATCCCTAATAAGAGCAAACTTCTCAAATATAGTGTAGTTGGGAGAATTCAAAAAGATAATAGGACTATCATATGTGGGTGAAATAGAAACAAGTTAATGTTTAACATAAGGAAATATAGCAAGTTCATCTCCATAAGCATCATTCATATTGGCATCATGGCCACAAGCATAGCAAGCATCAAGTTCGTAAAAAAAAGGATATTTCAAACGAATCCAAGGGATCATAGCAATCAACATAGCATTCATCCTTCGATAAGCACGAAGGGAAATAAAAAAATGTATGAGTTGAAGAGTTACTCCCATTAGAAGGTGGGCACGAGTATCTAGTCCGCTCTTCCTCCTTTTGTTCTTAGCTCTCCTCGTCATCTTTTTCATCTAATGAGCTCACAGTCTCAGCATTTTCTTCTTCCATAGTTTCCTGCAAAATATTACTCTCTTCTTGGGCAGCGGAGAATTTCTCCTTAAATAGACAAATATGGGCATTATATTCATAATTAGTATAACAATAATGAAGCATAACCAAATTTTCAGATCGGTAAAAAGCATCATCATTATCATCACACTTTTTAAATAGAGCTTCAATTTCATAAGCACCCATAAAAGCAACAAACTCTTCTATTTGTTCCACATCATAGTAATCATGTATACCATTAGCATAAGAAGCCAAGATTTCATTAGCATTAAATTTACAAGAAAATGGAAGGTGTTTAGCCTTCATCCTAGAGCAACAAGTAATATCATATCTCAAGCATAGATCCCAAGCATACCATTTCAACATATGAATTTGATCCCATAATAGTTTCCCTTTTTTAGTCAAGAGATAATCCCTAAAGTATTCACGTTGATCCAATGTGTCTCCCATTATATAATTGAATGGGGTTTTCTCAGGATTATTAAAGAAGTGCATAATATTTTCCACATAACGAGCATCGAGGGTTTTAGGAGGTTCCCCATCTCCATGAGTAGCAAGTACACCTAATTTTTTTGGTATTTCGTGTTCCATATCCATAACTAAAGATAGAGAACAACTTAGAACAGCAAATAAATCTACTTAGTGATAAAGCAAACAAGCACACACGAGAATATTCACCCCACGCTATTGCTCCCCGGCAACGGCGCCATAAAAAGGTCTTGATAACCCACAAGTATAGGGGATCAATTGTAGCCTTTCTCGATAAGTAAGAGTGTCGAACCCAAGGAGGAGCTATAGGTAGGACAAATATTCCCTCAAGTTCTATCGACCACCGATACAACTCTATGCACACTTTACGTTCGCTTTACCTAGAACAAGTATGAAACTAGAAGTACTTTGTAGGTGTGATAGGATAGGTTTGCAAGATAATAAAGAACATGTAAATAAAAACAAGGGGCTGTTTAGATAAAGAAACAATTACATTAGTTTAACGAGTGTGGAAAAGTGGTGGTAGGAGTTGCGGAATTGTCCCTAAGCAATTGACTATGTTACTAGACCGATAGCAAGTTTTATGTGGGAGAGGCCACTGCTAGCATGTCATCCCTTACATGGAATTCTATGCACTTATGATTGGAACTATTAGCAAGCATCCTCAACTACTAACGTTCATAGAGGTAAAACCCAACCATAGCAATAAGATATATTGGTCCTCCTTCAATCCCGTATGCATCAATTTCTATGCTAGGCTAAAGCTTCTGTCACCCTTGCCCTCCAATACATAGTCCTATCAACATACAACTAACCCTATGGTGTGATCCACGTGCGTGCTCATATGATGGGCACCAAAGGACAACAACATAACCAAAAGCAATTTAAACCAATCATAGCAATTCATCAATCACCGATAGGACAACGAAAATCTACTCAGACATCATAGGATGGCAACACATCATTGGATAATAATATGAAGCATAAAGCACCATTTTCAAGTAGAGGGTACAACTGGTTTTGGGAGAGTGTACCGCTGAATATAGATGGGGGAAGGTGATGGAGGTGTTGGTGAAGATGACGGAGGTGTTGATGTAGATCACCGTCACACGCTGATGTCCCGGGCGGCATTTCGGCGCCGCCGGGAGAGAGGGGGAGAGATCCCCCCTTCTTCTTATTCTTCCTTGACCTCCTCCCTAGATGGGAGAAGGGTTTCCCCTCTAGTACATGGTCTCCATGGCGACGGAGGGGCGAGAGCCCCTCCGAGATTGGATCTCTCTCTCTCTCTTTCTATGTCCTTCTGTTTCTGCGCTCCCAGATTCTGGCCTTTCACCGTTTCTTAAATTCCTGGAGAACCGTAACTCCGATTAAGGTGTCCTTTTAACACGATTTTTATCCGGATATTAGCTTTATTACTGCAAAATAAGGGCCCCAACCTCCTTAAGGGTTGATCATGAGCCTGTCAGGCGCGCCTGGGGGGGGGGGGTAGGGCGCGCCTCCTAGGCTCGTGACCCCCTCGGGCATCGTTTCGCGTTGATTCTTCTTCCCAAAAATCATAAATATTCCAAAAAAATCCACGTAGCTTTTATGGCGTTTGGAATTCGTTTGATATGGATATTCTGCAAAACAAAAAACATGCAACAAACATGAACTGGCACTAGGCACTGGATCAATATGTTAGTCCCAAAAATAGTATAAAAAGTTGCCAAAAGTATATGAAAGTTGTAGAATATTGGCATGAAACAATAAAAAATTATAGATACGACGGAGACGTATCACTGTCCTACAAAACTCCGCGCTTGGAGGCCCAACACGAGTCTACAAGAAGGAGGTCATGTAGTCACCAAGCTCTTTTCTGGCGCCGTTGCCGGGGAGGTGAGTGCTTGAAGGTATATCTTAAGATCTTGCAATCAAATCTTTTAGTTTCTTGTTTTTCACTAGTTTGGTTTTATAAAATAAAACTACAAAAAAATGTCCTTGAGGTTCCCTCATATGCTTCATCTTTTTAATGTCTTTCGTGAAAATGATGGAAAGGAAAATTGTGCTCAAGTGTTAGAAGAAGAAGTTATTAAAATGTTTGGCACTAAGTCTTTGAGTGATGCGCATGATTGCAATGTTGTTAGTATGAATTCTTTGAATATCCATAGTACTAATGATGATTGCACTAGTCATGATAAAAATATTTCTTATAAGCATGTCAATTTTTGTGGAGTGCATAGAGTTTGTCAAGACATGCCTAAAAGGGAAGATAGATTTTGTAAGAGGCATAAGTATTCAGAGACTAAATGGTTGCAAGAGAGGCTATATGTTTGTGCTGAAAGACTTAATATTTTTCGCCGTCCTTGTGAAGTTTGCAATGAAAGTGGTCATTTGAATTTCCAATGTGAATTATTTCATGATTGAATTGTGTCCAAAAATTGTGATAACCTCATTACCCTTGAGCATCATAATGAACTTAGTCTATTCTTGGGGTGTGAAGAACTGAAACATGAAACTAAGGATGTTCCAGCTTGGGTTCTCATGAAAATGATTGATTTTGATCTAAATGAAATCTATATGTATTGCGTGCTAAATTGCATTGAGAATCCTTATATTGCCAATTACTTAAAGACAAGAAAACAAATAGAAGAGGAAGATAATACTAATGAAGGGGAAGAGGTTTCCCAATATCCTCCTATTTTTTCTTATGATAAATCAGGTAACGAGGAGGAGCTTTTTATTCAACCAACCTATTCAAAAAGAAGTTTGGAGGAATTAAATAAAGCCACACATAATGTGGTGAAGAAGAAGAAAAGAAGGAAAAGTAAAAGTAAAGAGGTATCTCCCCCAAATAATGTTGCTCCCATTATTGATAGGCCTCATGAGAATGAATCAAAAATAGTTTTGGAAGATGATACAGTTGAGGATGATTTTGTTATGCCTATTGCTTGTTGTGATAATTATGATTGGGAAGATAATTATACTTCTTATAATCTTGAAAATATTTATGGCACCAACTTGGAGGATGATGATAATAATTGCTATACTATTGGTGCTATTCATACCATTAATGATGAGAGTGATTATGTTTATGATATACAAAGCCACAAGCTTGGGGATGCTATGTTTGATGAAAATGACATGTTTGAGAATTTATTTGCTGCAATTAGTGTTTGTCCAAGGCTTGGGGATGCTATGCTTAATGAACATTATCTTTTTATTACCCCTACTTTGAATGATCAATTTTTTTATAATGATTGCATGCCTCCTACTTATGATGATTATTGTGATGATATTTATGCAATGAAAAAGAGTGACAATTAATATTATGATACTTGTGTTGGGGAATGTCGCACGGGAAACAAAAATTTTCCTACGCACACGCAAACCTATCCATGGTGATAAGCATCTACGAGAGGGAGAGTGGATCTATGTACCCTTGTAGATTGCTAAGAGGGAAGCGTTAAGAAACGCGGTTGGTGTAGTCGAACATCTTCGCGATCCAAATCGCCGAGCGTCCCGCGATCTCATCACGATCCGTCCCGCGATCCAATCATGATCCGTCCCGCGATCTCATCACGATTCATCTCACGATCTTGATCATGATCTGTTCCGCGAACTCATCATGATCTGTTCCGCGATCTCATCGCGAACCGTCTCGCGATCTCGATCACGGTCCTTCCGATCTAGCGCCGAACGGACGACACCTCCGCGTTCAGCACACGTGCAGCTTGATGACGATCTCCACCGTCTTGATCCAGCAAGAGGAGGTGGAGAGGATAGAGAGTTCACCGGAAGCGTGACGGCGCTCCGGCGATGGTGGTGGAGCTATTCCGGCAGGGCTTCGCCTAACCACTGCAGAAATCCAATCTAGAGGAGCACCGGTGGAACGGGTAGCACGTGGCCGTAAAATTTGTGCAAAACCCCTCTATTCCACCAGTATATATAGGAGGGAGGGAGAGGAGGACGCAGCCTTGGCCTCCAAGGCTTGTTGGCTCAGCCGAATTGGGAGGTGGAGGAGGACTCTCCTCGTCCACTCCTAGTAGGACCAGGACTCTTCCTTTTTTTGCCTTTTTTCCACCTTTTCCTTTGGGTTTCTTTCTTCCAGCCACATGGGCCTATTGTGGTTGTTCCACCAGCCCACTAAGGGCTGGTTATTACTTTCCCACAGCCAATGAAGCCTCTTGGGTCGAAATACCCCTCCCGGAGGTCTCCCGGTACACTACCGGCACTCCCGGTACACTACCGATGAGCCCGAAACTTTTCCGGCGACCAAACTGGGACTTCCTATATATTAATATTTACCTCCGGACCATTATGGAGCTCCTCATGACATCCGGGATCTCATCCGGGACTCCGAACAACCTTCAGTCACCACCATACATAACTCTACACTACCGAAACGTCACCAAACCTTAAGTGTGCAGACCCTACGGGTTCGAGAACTATGTAGACATGACCGAGACACCTCTACGGTTAATAACCAATGGCGGGACCTGGATGTCCACATTGGTTCCTAAATATTCTATGAAGATCTTTATCGGTCGAACCTCTATGTCAAGGATTCAGTTAATCCCGTACGATGTTCCCTTTGTTCTTCGGTATGTTACTTGCCCGAGATTCGATCGTCGGTATCTCCATACCTAGTTCAACCTCGTTACCAGCAAGTCTCTTTACTCGTTCCGTAATGCAATATCCCGTGGCTAACATATTAGTCACATTGCTTGCAAGGCTTGTTGTGATGTTGCATTACCGAGTGGGCCCTGAGATACCTCTCCGTCACACGGAGTAACAAATCCCAGTCTTGATCAATGCCAACTCAACAGACACCATCGGAGATACCTGTAAAGCACCTTTATAGTCACCCAGTTACGTTGCAACTTTTGATACACACAAGGCACTCCTCCAATATCTGTGAGTTGCATGATCTCATGGTCATAGGAACATATACTTGACATGCAGAAAACAATAGCAATAAACTGACACAATCATATGCTACATTTGTAGTTTGGGTCTTGTCCATCACATCATTCTCCTAATGATGTGATCTCGTTATCAAATGACATCACATGTCAATGGCTAGGAAACCCTGACCATCTTTGATCAACGAGCTAGTTCACTAGAGGCATACTAGGTACACAGTGTTGTCTATTTACCCACACATGCAATGAGTTTCCAATCAATACAATTATAACATGGATAATAATCGATTATCATGAACAAGGAAATATAATAATAACTAATTCATTATTGCCTCTAGGGCATATTTCCAACAACTTGTCATAATTATGAATATCCTTTACTAAATATTACTCTTTTAGTGTGGAACCAGTTTGTAGTATTCAAGTCCTTTATGTTATTGCACTATTAGTCATGAGAAGAAATTTGCTTATGTGGAGAGTAGTAAAATTTCTATGTTTGTAGATCATGAAAAGAATGCTTTATGTGATGGTTATATTGTGGAATTCCTTCATGATGCTACTGAAAATTGTTATGAGGGAGGAACATATGCTTATAGGAATTGCAATAATATCAAGTTTCCTCTCTATGTGTTCAATTTCTTGAATATATGCTTGTTTTCCCTTCCTATGCTAGATGATTCTTGATCAAATAATTGTTTGCTCACGAAATCCCTATGCATAGGAAGTGGGTTAGACTTAAATGTGCTTGTCATGAGATTTATGATGCTCTTTTGCATGTTTCAATTATTATTCCTATGTGAGCATCATTGAAATCATCATGCCTAGCCAAAAGGCATTAAAGAAAAGCGCTTGTTGGGAAACAACCCAACACTTTTACTTTTTGTTTTGATGTTTTCACATGATTAAGATGCTGTAGTAATCATATTTTTTGTATTTTATTCCAATAAAATGCCAAGTAAAGCCTTTGGGATAGTATGGAAACTTGTTTGTTTGATTCTGTGCAAAAACAGAAAGTTTTGATTCCAATATATGAATTATGTGATTTTACTGCAGTGAAAAAGAGTGAGAATTAATATTATGATACTTGTGTTGGGGATTGTCGCATGGGAAACAAATTTTTTCCTACGCACACGCAAACCTATCCATGGTGATGAGCATCTACGAGAGGGAGAGTGGATTACGTACCCTTGTAGATCTCTAAGAGGGAAGCGTTAAGAAACGCGGTTGGTGTAGTCAAACATCTTCGCGATCCAAATCGCCGAGCGTCCCGCGATCTCATCAAGATCCGTCCCGCGATCCAATCATGATCCGTCCCGTGAACTCATCACCATCCGTCCCGCGATCTCATCACGATTCGTCTCACAATCTTGATCACGATCTGTTCCGTGAACTCATCACAATCTGTTCCGCGATCTCATCGCGAACCTTCTCGTGATCTCGATCACGGTCCTTTCGATCTAGCGCCGAACGGACGGCACCTCCGCGTTCAGCACACGTGCAGCTTGATGGCGATCTCCACCGTCTTGATCCAGCAAGAGGAGGTGGAGAGGAGAGAGAGTTCACCGGAAGCATGACGGCGCTCCGGCGATGGTGGTGGAGCTATTCCGGTAGGGCTTCGCCTAAGCACTGCAGAAATCCAATCTAGAGGAGCACCGGTGGAATGGGTAGCACGTGGCCGTAAAATCTGTGCAAAAACCCTCTATTCCACCAGTATATATAGGAGGGAAGGAGAGGAGGACGCAGCCTTGGCCTCCAAGGCTTGTTGGCTTGACCGAATTGGGAGGTGGAGGAGGACTCTCCTCCTCCACTCCTAGTAGGACTAGGACTCTTCCTTTTTTTGCCTTTTTTCCACCTTTTTCCTTAGGGTTTCTTTCTTCCAGCCACATGGGCCTATTGTGGTTGTTCCACCAGACCACTAAGGGCTGGTTATTAGTTTCCCACAGCTCATGAAGCCTCTTGGGTCAAAATACCCCTCCCAGAGGTCTCCCGGTACACTACCGGCACTCCCGGTACACTACCGATGAGCCCGAAACTTTTCCGGTGACCAAACTAGGACTTCCTATGTATGAATCTTTACCTCCGGACCATTCCGGAGCTCCTCGTGATGTCAGGGATCTCATCCGGGACTCCGAACAACCTTCGGTCACCACCATACATAACTCTACACTACCGAAACGTCACCAAACCTTAAGTGTGCAGACCCTGCGGGTTCGAGAACTATGTAGACATGACCGAGACACCTCTACGGTTAATAACCAATGATAGGACCTGGATGTCAACATTGGTTCCTACATATTCTACGAAGAACTTTATCGGTCGAACCTCTATGTCAAGGATTCAGTTAATCCCGTACGATGTTCCCTTTGTTCTTCGGTATGTTACTTGCCCTAGATTCGATCGTCGGTATCTCCATACCTAGTTCAACCTTGTTACCGACAAGTCTCTTTACTCGTGTCGTAATGCAAGATCCCGTGGCTAACATACTAGTCACATTGCTTGCAAGGCTTGTTGTGATGTTGCATTACCGAATGGGCCCTGAGATACCTCTCCGTCACACGGAGTAACAAATCCCAGTCTTGATCCATGCCAACTCAACAGACACCATCGGAGATACCTGTAGAGCACCTTTATAGTCACCCAGTTACGTTGCGACGTTTGATACACACAAGGCACTCCTTCGATATCTGTGAGTTGCATGATCTCATGGTCATAGGAACATATACTTGACGTGCAGAAAACAATAGCAATAAACTGACATATGCTACGTTTGTAGTTTGGGTCTTGTCCATCACATCATTCTCCTAATGATGTGATCCCGTCATCAAATGACATCACATGTCAATGGCTAGGAAACCCTGACCATCTTTGATCAACGAGCTAGTTCACTAGAGGCATACTAGGGACACAGTGTTGTCTATTTACCCACACATGCAATGAGTTTCCAATCAATAAAATTATATCATGGATAATAAAAGATTATCATGAACAAGGAAATATAATAGTAACTAATTTATTATTGCCTCTAGGGCATATTTCCAACAGTCTCCCACTTGCACTAGAGTCAATAATCTAGTTCACATCACCATGTGATTCGCGTTGTTATGAATCTAACACCCAACGAGTTCTGGGGATCGATCATGCTTTGTATGTGAGAGAGGTCTTATAGTCAACGGGTCTGCTATATTCTGATCCGCCTGTACTTTGCAAATCTTTATGTCAAACCGTAAACACCGCTACCACACTCCACTTGGTACTATTTCCAAATGGCTGCTCCACTATACGTATCCAGATTGCTACTACTAGTCATCCGGATAGGTGTTAAAGCTTGCATCGACGTAACTCTTTACGACGAACTCTTTATCACCTCCATAATCAAGAAACATTTCCTTAAGTCTTCTGGTTACTAAGGATAATTTCGACTGCTGTCCAGTGATCCACTCATGGACCACTCTTGTACCCCTTGACAGACTCATGGCAAGGCACACACAGGTGTGGTACACAGCATGGCATAATATAGAGCCTATGGCTAAAGCATAAGGGACGACGTTCGTCCTTTCTCTTTCTTCTGCCGTTGTCGAGTTTTGAGTCTCACTCAACTTTCACACCTTACAAATCAGGCGAGAACTCTTTCTCTGACTGATCCATTTTGAACTCTTTCAAAATCTTGTCAAGGTATGTACTTTATTGAAAGTCTCATCAAGCATCTTGATCTATCTCTAAAGATGTTGACGCTCAACAATTAGGTAGCTTTATCCAGGTCTTCCTCTGAAAATCACTTTTCAAACAACCATTTATGCTTTCCAGAAATCCTACATTATTTCCGATCAACAATATGTCATCCACATATACTTATCAGAAAATCTATATTGCTCCCACTCACTTTATTGTAAATACAAGTTTCTCATAAACTTTGTATAAACATCAAAACTTTGATCACCTCATCAAAGCGTATATTCCAACTCCGAGATGCTTTCTTCAGTCCATAGAAGGATCACTGAAGCTTGTACACCTTTTAGCATCCTTAGGATTGACAAAACCTTATGGTTGTATCACATACAACCTTTCCTTAAGTAAACCGTTAAGGAAACGATGTTTTGACATCCATCTGCCAGATTTCATAATTGAAAATCCAGCAACTGCTAACATAATTCCAACAGATTTTAGCATCGCTACGAGTGAGAAAGTCTCATCGCAGTCAACTCTTTGAACTTGTCACAAACATCTTTGGAACAAGTCGAGCTTTACAAATGGTGACATTTACCATCAGTGTCTGTCTTCATTTTAAAGATTCAGTTGTACTCAACGACCTGCCGTCCAACGAGCAAGTCTACCAAAGTCCATACTTGGTTTTCATACATGGATCCTATCTCGGATTTCATGGCCTCCAACCATTTGTCGGAATCCGGGCCCATCATCACTTCTCCATAGCTTGTAGGTTCATCATTGTCCAACAACATGACCTCCAGGGTTGTCGTACCGCTCAGGAGCAATACACATCCTTGTTGACCTATGAGGTTCGATAGTAACTTGATCCTGAAGCTTCATGATCATCATCATTAACTTCCTCTTCAACTAACGTAGGCTTCACAGAAACATCTTTCTGCACTGCACTACTCTCTGGTTGAACAAAGGTTTTAACAACCTCATCAAGTTCTATCTTCCTCCCACTCAATTCTTTCGAGAGAAACATTTCCTCGAGAAAGGATCCGTTTAAGCAACAAACACTTTGCACTAGGATCTGAGATAGAAGGTTCACCCATCAGTTCTTAGGGTATTCTATGAAGATGCATTTATTCACCTTGGGTTCGACCTCATTAGGTGAAAACATTTTCCACACAAGTGTCGCCGCCCCAAACATTAAGAAATGACAGCTTAGGTTTCTATCAAACCAAAATTCACACGGTGTCATCTCAACAGATTTAGATGGTGCCCTATTTAAAGTGAATGTAGTTGTCTCTAATGCATAACCCAAAATTATAGTAGTAAAATGATAAGAGACATCATAGTACGCACCATATCCAATAGAGCATGACTATGATGTTCGGACACACCATCACACTATGGTGTTCCAGGTGGCGTTTAGTTGTGAAACAACTTTCACATTGTCTTAAGTTGTATGCCAAACTCGTAACTCAGATATTCACCTCCACGATCACATCGCAGACATCTTTATCTTCTTGTCACGATGATCTTTAACCTTCACTCTGAATCTGCTTGAACCTTTCAAACGATTCAGACTTGTGTTTCATTAAGTAAACATACACTATATCTACTCAAATCATCAGTGAAGGTAAGAAAATAACGATATCCACTGCATGCTACAAGACTTACTGGATTGCATACATCAACATGTATCATTTCCAATGAATCACTTGCCCGCTCCATCCAACGGGGTTTTAGTCATCTTGCCCAAGAGGCATGGTTCGCATGTCTCAACCGATTCGAAATCGAATGAGTCCAAAGATCCATCAGCATGGAGTTTCTTCATGCGCTTTATACCGATATGACATTTAGCGGCAGTGCCACAAGTATGTGGTACTATCATTATTAACTTTGTATCTTTTGAGATCAGTGTTATGAACATGTGTATTACTATGATCAAGATGTCAACAAACCATTCTCACTGGGTGCATGACCATTGAAGGTATTATTCATGTAAACAGAATAACCATTATTCTCTAACTTAAATGAATAATTGTATTGCAATAAACATGATCTAATCATGTTCATGCTCAACGCAAAACACCAAATAACATTTATTTAGGTTCGTCACTAATCCTGAAGGTAGAGAGAGCGGGCGATGTTGATCACATCAACCTTGGAAACATTTCCAACACAAATCGTCACCTCACCCTTAGCTAGTTCTCCGTTTATTCCGTAGCTTTTATTTCGAGTTACTAACATTTAGCAACCGAACCGGTATCCAATACACAGGTGCTACCAGGAGTACTAGCAAGGTACACATCAATAACTCGTATATCAAATATACTTCTGTCGATGTTGCCAGCCTTCTTATCTACCAAATATCTAGGGTTGTTCAGCTTCAGCGACCTCTCACCTCATAATAGAAGCACTTAGTCTCGGGTTTGAGTTCAACCTTGGGTTGCTTCACTGGAGCAGCAACTGACTTGCTATCCATGAAGTTTTCCTCCTTGCTCTTGCCCTTCTCGAAACTAGTGGTTTGATTAACCATCAACACTTGATACTCCTTCTTGATTTCTACCTTCGCGGTGTCAAACATCGTGAACAGCTCAGGGATCAATACTTCTATCCCTGCCGTTTTATAGTTCATCACTAAGTTCTAGTAGCTTTAGTGACAGTGACTTGGAGAACTATATCAATCACTATCTTATCTGGAAGATCAACTCCCACTTGATTCAAGCGATTGTAGTACCCAGAAAATCTGAGTACATGCTCAACGATTGAGTTATTCTCCTTCATCTTACAGGCAAAGAATCTTGTTGGATATCTCATATCTCGCAACACGGGCACGAGCCTGAGATCACAATCTCAGCTCCTAGAACATCTCATATGTTCCATGACGTTCAAAACGTTTTGGAGCCTCAATTCTAAGTCGTAATGCATGACGCACTAAACTATCAAGTAGTCATCAGAACGTGCCTGTCAGATGTTCACAACATCTGCAGACGATGCAAGAGGGGTTGGTGCACCGAGTGGTGCATTAAGGACATAAGCCTTTTGTGCAGCAAAGAGGACAATCCTCAGATCACGGACCTCGTCCGCAATATTGCTACCATCATCTTTCAACTCTATTTCTCTAGGAACATAAAAAAATTAAGGGAGCTACAACGCGAGCTATTAATCTACAACATAATTTGCAAAGACACTATTGACTATGTTCATGATAATGAGTTCAATTAATCATATTACTTAAGAACTCCCACTCAAATTGACATCCCTCTGATCATCACGTGAGTTGAGGTGGTTTCAATGGTGAACAACATCATGTTGATCATATCTACTATATGACTCATGTTCGACCTTTCGGTCTCTTGTGTTCCGAGGCCATGTCTGTACATGCTAGGCTCGTCAAGTTTAACCCGAGTGTTCTGCATGTGCAACACTGGCTTGCACCCGTTGTATGTGAACGTAGAGTCTATCACACCTGATCATCACGTGCTGTCTCAACACAACGAACTTTCGCAACGGTGCACACTCGGGGAGAACACAATTTATCTTGAAATTAAGTGCGGGATCACCTTATAATGCTACCGTCGTCCTAAGCAAAACAAGGTGCATAAAAAGGATTAACATCACATGCAAATCATAAGTGACATGATATGGCCATGAACTTGTGCTTTTGATCTCCATCTAGAAAGCACCGGCATGATCTCCATCGTCACCGGCATGACACCATGATCTCCATCATCTTGATTTCCATCAACGTGTCGCCATCGGAGTTGTCATGCCCTGCATGCTTCTACTACTATTGCTACCGTTTAGCGATAAAGTAAAGCATTACATAGCGCTTAATGATTGACATGCAGGTCATACAATAATTAAAGACAACCCTATGGCTCCTGCCGGTTGCCGTATTCATCGACATGCAAGTCGAGATAATCTATACATCACATGATCATCTCATACATCACATATATCACATCATGTAATTGGCCATATCATATCACAACATACCCTGCAAAAACAAGTTAGACGTCCTCTAATTGTTGTTGCATGTTTTACGTGGCTGCTACGGGTATCTAGCAAGAACAATTCTCGCCTACACAAAAAACACAACGGTGATACACTAGTTGCTTTTTAACCTTCTCAAGGACCGCCTTTGTCGAATCCGATCCAAAAAAAGTAGGAGAAACTGACACCCGCTAGCCATCTTTTGCAACAAGTGCAGTTGAGGGAACCGGTCTCTCGTAAGCGTACGAGTAAGGTTGGTCCGGGCCGCTTCATCCAACAATACTGCTGAACCAAAACACGACCAAGGGAGGAAGCAATCTAAGCATCAACGCCCACAAACCTTTTGTGTTCTACTCGAGATCTCATCGAACCATCAACCTAGCTCATGATGCCACTGTTGGGGAACGTCGCATGGGAAACAAAAAATTTCCTACGCACACGCAAACCTATCCATGGTGATGAGCATCTACGAGAGGGAGAGTGGATCTACGTACCCTTGTAGATTGCTAAGAGGGAAGCGTTAAGAAACGCGGTTGGTGTAGTCGAACATCTTCGCGATCCAAATCACCGAGCGTCCCGCGATCTCATCACGATCCGTCCCGCGATCCAATCACGATCCGTCCCGCAATCTCATCACGATCCGTCCCACGATCTCATCATTATTCGTCTCACGATCTTGATCACGATCTGTTTCGTGAACTCATCACGATCTGTTCCACGATCTCATCGCGAACCGTCTCGCGATCTCGATCACGGTACTTCCGATCTGGCGCCGAACGGACGGCACCTCCGCATTCAGCACACGTGCATCTTGATGACGATCTCCACCGTCTTGATCCAGCAAGAGGAGGCGGATAGGAGAGAGAGTTCACCGGCAGCGTGACGGCGCTCCGGCGATGGTGGTGGAGCTATTCCGATAGGGCTTCGCCTAAGCACTGTAGAAATCTAATGTAGAGGAGCACCGGTGGAACGGGTAGCACGTGGCCGTAAAATCTGTGCAAAACCCCTCTATTCCACCAGTATATATAGGAGGGAGGGAGAGGAGGACGCAGCCTTGGCCTCCAAGGCTTGTTGGCTCGACCGAATTGGGAGGTGGAGGAGGACTCTCCTTGTCCACTCCTAGTAGGACTAGGACTCTTCCTTTTCTTGCCTTTTTTCAGCCTTTTCCTTTGGGTTTCTTTCTTCCAGCAACATGGGCCTATTGTGGTTGTTCCACCAGCCCACTAAGGGCTGGTTATTACTATCCCACAGCCCGTGAAGCCTCTTGGGTCGAAATACCCCTCCCGGAGGTCTCCCGGTACACTACCGGCACCCCCGGTACACTACCGATAAGCCCGGAACTTTTCCCGCGACAAAAACAGGACTTCCTATATATGAATCTTTACTTCCGGACCATTCTGGAGCTTCTCGTGACATCCGGGATCTCATCCGGGACTCCGAAAAACCTTCGGTCACCACCATACATAACTCTACACTACCAAAACATCACCAAACCTTACGTGTGCAGACCCTGCGGGTTCGAGAACTATGTAGACATGACCGAGACACCTCTCCGGTCAATAACCAATGGCGATACCTGGACGTCCACATTGGTTCCTACATATTGTACGAAGATCTTTATAGGTCGAACCTCTATGTCAAGGATTCAGTTAATCCCGTACAACGTTCCCTTTGTTCTTCGGTATGTTACTTGCCCGAGATTCGATCGACGGTATCTCCATACCTAGTTCAACCTCGTTACCGGCAAGTCTCTTTACTCGTTCCGTAATGCAAGATCCTGTGGCTAACATATTAGTCACATTGCTTGCAAGGCTTGTTGTGATGTTGCATTACCGAGTGGGCCCTGAGATACCTCTCCGTCACACGGAGTAACAAATCCCAGTCTTGATCCATGCCAACTCAACAGACACCATCGGAGATACCTTTAGAGCACCTTTATAGTCACCCAGTTACGTTGCGACGTTTGATACACACAAGGCACTCCTCCGATATCTATGAGTTGCATGATCTCATGGTCATAGGAACATATACTTGACATGCAGAAAACAATAGCAATAAACTGACACGATCATATGCTACGTTTGTAGTTTGGGTCTTGTCCATCACATCATTCTCCTAATGATGTGATCTCGTTATCAAATGACATCACATGTCAATGGCTAGGAAACCCTGACCATCTTTGATCAACGAGCTAGTTCACTAGAGGCATACTAGGTACACAGTGTTGTCTATTTACCCACACATGCAATGAGTTTCCAATCAATACAATTATAACATGGATAATAATCGATTATCATGAACAAGGAAATATAATAATAAATAATTCATTATTGCCTCTAGGGCATATTTCCAACAACTTGTCATAATTATGAATATCCTTTACTAAATATTACTCTTTTAGTGTGGAACCAGTTTGTAGTATTCAAGTCCTTTATGTTATTGCACTATTAGTCATGAGAAGAAATTTGCTTATGTGGAGAGTAGTAAAATTTCTATGTTTGTAGATCATGAAAAGAATGCTTTATGTGATGGTTATATTGTGGAATTCCTTCATGATGCTACTGAAAATTGTTATGAGGGAGGAACATATGCTTATAGGAATTGCAATAATATCAAGTTTCCTCTCTATGTGTTCAATTTCTTGAATATATGCTTGTTTTCCCTTCCTATGCTAGATGATTCTTGATCAAATAATTGTTTGCTCACGAAATCCCTATGCATAGGAAGTGGGTTAGACTTAAATGTGCTTGTCATGAGATTTATGATGCTCTTTTGCATGTTTCAATTATTATTCCTATGTGAGCATCATTGAAATCATCATGCCTAGCTAAAAGGCATTAAAGAAAAGCGCTTGTTGGGAGACAACCCAACACTTTTACTTTCTGTTTTGATGTTTTCACATGATTAAGATACTGTAGTAATCATATTTTTGGTATTTTATTCCAATAAAGTGCCAAGTAAAGCCTTTGGGATAGTATGGAAACTTGTTTGTTTGATTCTGTGCAAAAACAGAAAGTTTTGCGTCTAGTATATGAATTATGTGATTTTACTGCAGTGTGAAAAAATTCTGAAATTTTTACACAACATTTATATACAAATTACTTGAGTGTTTCTATTTTTTCAGAATGTTTAGAGTTAGGGAAGTATGGTGATCATTCAGATCTTTACAGACTCTTCTGTTTTTGACAGATTCTGTTTTGCATGCATAGTTTGCTTGTTTCAAGTGTTCCTATAGCTTATATTGAGTAATATAAATTATGGGAATGATGCAATACAGTAGGTATCATTTGTAAATCTTTATGACTCTTGTATTGACAGTACCTAAGTGAATGATTTATCTTTACTACACTAACTCTTCTCACGAAGTTCCGTTAAGTTTTGTGTGATTGAAGTTTTCAAGTTTTGGGTGAGATACCGATATGAGGAGAATAAGGAATCCAAGGATGACTCAAGAGCCTAAGCTTGGGGATGCCCCACAAGGCATCCCCTCTTTCGTCTTCAACACTACCGATATATCTTACCTGGAGCTATATTTTTATTCATCACATAATATGAGTTTTGCTTGGAGCATCATTTTTCTCTCTGTTAGGTGTTATTTATAATCTTGTTTTTCAATAAAAATTTCCAAGAATTTCCTTAGGATGCTTGAATTGCATGTTTGATATGTGCTGTGTAAAAATAGAAACTTCTGCTGTAGTGTTTGAATTTTCATATTTTACTGGAACGTGGAAAGTTTATGAAAGTTTTACAAAGTGTTTTAATATAAATTTTATAGCATTGAATAAATTTTCATAATTGTTTGAGTTACATAAGTACATTATTTTCATAAATTGCTACAGACCATTCTGTTTAGATAGATTGCTGCCATAGTTTTGTTATCTATTTATCCTATACTTTCCATTGCCTATATTGGTAGATATAAATTGTGGAAATGATAGTATACAGTACCTAATGTTTGAAAATTATTGTGCAACCTGTCTTGGAAGAATATGAAGTGTTGATTTATTCTTATGTGTACTAACCTATCTCACGAGTTTTTTTCGAGTTTTGTGTGGATTAAGTTTTTGAGAATAGGTGAAACCATGATATGAAAGGATTGAACAAGATACAAAAGCTCAAGATTGGGGATGCCCAAGTAACCCCAAGTAAATATTTCAAGAATTCTCAAGCATATAAGCATGGGGATGCTACGCATGCCATCTCTCTTCATCAACAATTATTGGTTAGCCTATGTTGAGCTTAATTTTTAATTCATTCACATGATATATGCTTTTCTTGGAGTGCTATTTTTGTTTTCCTTTATTTTTAAATAAAATACTCAGATATGAAAATATTTATTTAGACAGAGAGAGAGAGAAAGTCCTCACATAGCTACTTAATTGTTTGACTACTCATCGATCTTCACTTATATGTTTTGGAGTAGTTTTGTCAATTACTCTCGTGCTGCACTTATATCCTATGAGTAAATGGTTGAATGAATTGAATATCATAAATCTGAAATTATATATGTTTTATATGCGTATCCCACGGGGAGTAATGACTTCACATATAGGAAGTATAGGTGGTAAAATTTATTGGAAGTTAGCAAACACTGCATTGGTCACTTCAACCATTCATGAAAGAATATTGAGGGAAGAGAGATTTCACATATAAATATACTATCTTGGACATCTTCTATGATTGTTAATACCCATTAATTATTTTCAAACTTGACAAAATTAGTTGAAGTTGGACAAGGAAGACAACGTAATGAGTTATGCTTGGGTATATTTGCATAGAAGATATATTGTTATGGATCCTCTAACATGTGGTGCTTGCTTCCACCTCATACTATCTAAAACTTCCGCACCAAGTAGAAATACTACTAGTGCATCCAGACACCCTTAAACACAAAGTTGTTCCATATGAGTCCACCTATATGCGGTATTTACCTGCCGTTCCAAGTAAATTTGCATCTGCCAAACTCTAAACCTTCAACTAATCTTCTGTTTGTATGCCCGAATCGCTCATATAGTAACTAGGGGCTGTCAGTATCTTCCATGCTAGGTGGTTTATTCTCACGATATTTGTTGATTCACTATCATTCATGAGAAAGTGGCTGGTAATAGGGATTCCCAGTCCCGAAATAAAAAAAATGCAAATAATTAAACAAAACTCCCCCAAGAATGTTGTTGGTATGGACGGTACCCGTGGAATCGGCTCTCCGTGGAGTGTGATTGATTGGTGGAGGGGGAGTAAAAACTTTACCATTTTTTGGGAACCGCCTATAATGTAGCTAGCATGGAAGATACCGAGATCTCTTGGTTGTTATGGTGACAATGAAATCATACCACCCAAAATTATTATTCATCTCCATTTTAAAAGCCCGAGGTCTGACACGTCTGCAAATCAATGGTTCCCTCTGTGAAGGGTCTATCTTTTAATTTCATGTACTTACCTTTATGCAAGAGTCATGGTGATCTTCACCATTTCCTATATTTCGTTTTTTCTCTTGGCAAGCATCATGTGTTGGGGAAAGATCCAAGCATATATGGCCATTCAAATATATTTTATCATGAATTATTATTGTTGACAATTATCTATATGATAAATAAGTTGGGAGGCAAAACATTAAGCCCCTATCTTTCTCTGTGTTCGACGGATGCTATTTGCTCTAAAAATATGCTTTGAGTGCTAGCAATCATGGAAGACTATATGATAGTTGAGTATGTGGACTTTGCCAAATCAAAGCTCTTACATAGACCCTTCCTGAAAATAAGATGAATTACAATTGTTTGGTGACTGAAAGCATAGTTTGTTAGTCTATACTTTGACACGTCGATAGCTTGTTATTTCATCATGAGAAGGTTTATGAGATGAGTTACTGTTTATGATATATAATGATAATAGAAAAAGTGTTTGGAATTATCATTGATCAAATATATGCACTATGCTAGCATTCACACTTCATAAATTATTTCTTTTATAATTTACCTACTCGAGGATGAGCAGGAATTAAGCTTGGGGATGCTGATACGTCTCCAACGTTTCTATAATTTATGAAGTATTCATGCCATGTTTACAATAATTCTATATGATTTTGGTACGATTTTACTAGAACTAACCTGGACTGATGCTGTTTTCAGTAGAACTACCGTGGTGTTGTTTTTATGTAGAAATAAAAGTTCTCAGAATGAGCTGAAAATTTACGGAGAATATTTCTGGAAAATATTAAAATACTGGAGCAAAGAGTCACAGGAAGGCACAAGCCACAGGGGCGCGCCCACCCCCCTAGGGTCCGTCCCTGGCTTGTGACTTCCTCATGGCCCCCCTGGACTTGTTTCCGCCGCCACAAACTCTTATAAATACAGAAACCCGTGAAAAGAAATCAAGATCAGGAGTTCCACCACCGCAAGCCTCCAGAGCCACAAAAACCAATTGGGAGCCCGTTCCGGCACCCTGGCGGATGGGGAAACCATCACCGGAGGCCATCTTCATCATCCCGATGCTCTCCATGACGAGGAGGGAGTAGTTCACCCTCGAGGCTGAGGGTATGTACCAGTAGATATGTATTTGATCTCTCTCTCTCTCTCTCTCTCGTGTTCTTGAGATGGCACGATCTTGATGTACCACGAGCTTTATTTATATAGATTGAATCATATGGAGTTTCCCCCTCTCTATCTTCTTGTGATGAATTGAGTTTTCCCTTTGAAGTTTTCTTATTGGATTGAGTCTTTAAGGATTTGAGAACACTTGATGTATGTCTTGCGATGGGATATCCATGGTGACAATGGGATGTTCAATTGATCCACTTGATGTATGTTTTGGTGATCAACTTGCGGGTTCCATGACCTTGGGAATCTATGCATAGGGGTTAGCACACGTTCTTGTCTTGACATTCCGGTAGAAACTTTGGGGCACTCTTTGAAGTTCTTTGTGTTGGATTGAACATGGTGAATCTGAAATTATGTGATGCATATCGTATAATCAAGCCCATGGGTACTTGTGGTGACATTGGAGTATCTAGGTGACATTAGGGTTTTGGTTGATGTGTATCTTAAGGTGTTATTTTAGTACGAACTTTAGGGCTGTTCGTGACACCTATAGGGATAGCTCATAAGATTGATTGGAAAATATAACTTTGAGGTGGTTTCGCACCCTACAATAATTTCTTTGTTTGTTCTCCTCTATTTTTGACTTTGGAGTGAACTCTTTGTCGCATGTGAGGGATTTACATATGATTCAACTATGTTAGTATTGTTGACAGAACTTGCACTAGTGAAAGTATGAATCGTAGGCCTTGTTTCCAAGCATTGCAATACCGTTTGTGCTCACTTTTATCATTAGTTACCTTGCTTTTTTTATATTTTCAGATTACAAAAACTTATATCTACCATACATATTGCACTTTTATCACCATCTCTTCGCCGAACTAGTGCACCTATACAATTTACCATTGTATTGGGTGTGTTGGGGACACAAGATACTCTTCGCTATTTCCTTGCAGGGTTGTTCGAGAGAAACCATCTTCATCCTCCACCTCCCACGGATTGATAAACCTTAGGTCATCCACTTGAGGGAAAATTGCCGCTGTCCAATAAAACTCTACGCTTGGAGGCCCAACACGAGTCTACAAGACGAAGGTTGTGTAGTCTACATCAAGGTGATGTTATCATAATAATACAATATACTACAAATAGCGAGTGTGGAATAATGATGGGTCGGTGTGCGGAATTATCCTAGGCATTTGTTAACAAGATCGGAAATCATTATTGCAATTTTATATGAGGGAGAGGCATAAGCTAATATACTTTATCTACTTGGATCGCGTGCACTTATGATTGGAACTCTAGCAAGCATCCACAACTACTAAAGATCATTAAGGTAAAACACAACCATAGCATTAAAACATCAAGTCCCCTCTATCCCACATGCAACAACCCCCTTACTCGGTTTATGCTTCTGTCACTCAAGTAACCCACTATAAGCAGAATCAAGAACATATTGCAACACACTACAGCGAAAATCCTTCACGTGTGCACGGCACGGAAGGCACCATAGGACAACACCAAAATAAACATACAACTCAAACCAATCTAGATCATCAATCAACACAAAGGACAAAAGAAATCTACTCAAAACATCATAGGATGGCAACACATCATTGGATCATAATATGCGGCATAAAGCACCATGTTCAAGTAGGTGATTACAGAGGGGTGCGGGAGAGTGGGCCTCTAAAAGGAGATGAGGATGGTGATGAAGAAGGTGATGTTGATGAAGACGATCACTGAGGCGATACTTCCCCCTATGGCACTCTGGCACCATCGAGAGAGAGGGGGAGAGGGTCTCCCCCTTGTTCTTCCTCCTCCATAGCCTCTACCCTCTGTGGGGAGAGGTTCTTCCTCTGGACCTTGGCCTCCATGGTGTTGATGCCCCCCCGGACGATGAAGATGGCCTCCGATGATGGTGACCCCCTCCGGCGGGATGCCGAAGAGGGCCAAGATTTTTTTTTCGTTGCTCTGGAGGTGTGTGGCGGCGGAACTCCTGATCTAGGTTTCTTTTCGGTGATTTTTGTATTTATAGGAATTTTTGGTGTCGATCTCATGTCAAGGGGGACCACGAGGGAGTCACAAGCCTGCTAGGCATGGCTACCCCTCTGGCCGTGCCTGGTAGGCTTGTCGCCTCCTCGTGGCTCTTCTGGCACAACTCCAATGCTTTGGGGGTCTCTTTTGGTGCACAAAAATCATACTAAATTTTCAGCCCATTCTGAGAAATTTTATTTCTACACAATAAAATGACACCATGGTAGTTCTGCTGAAAACAACGTCAGTCCGGGTTAGTTCTAATAAAATCGTACCAAAATTATATAGAATTATTGTAAACATGGCATGAATACTTCATAAATTATAGATACGTTGGAGACGTATCAGCATCCCCAAGCTTAATTCCTGCAAGTCCTCGAGTAGGTAAATGATAAAAGAACTAATTTATGAAGTGTGAATGCTATCAAGTGCACAAGTTTGATCAATGATAATTCCAAACACTTTTTCTAGCGTCATTATATATCATAAACATTAGTTCATATCATAAAACTTCTCATGATGAAGTAGCAAGCTATTCACATGTTAAAGTATAGACCATAAAGTTTCTTGAAAACTGACAAACTATGCTTTCGGTCACCAAACAATTGCAATTCATCTTATTTTCAGGAAGGTTCTATGTAAGAGCTTTGATTTAGCAAATTCCACATACTCAACTATCGAATAGTCTTCCATGATTGCTAACTCTCAAAGCATATTTTTAGAGCAAATGTCATCCGTTGAACACAGAGAAAAATAGGGACTTAGAGTTTCGCCTCCAAACTTATTTATCATATAGAAAAGTGTCAACAAAAATATTCATGATCAAATATATTTGGGTGGCCATATATGCTTGGATCTTTCCCCACCACATGATGCTTGCCAAGAGAAAAGGCGAAATATAGGAAGTGGTGAAGATCACCATGAATCTTGTATAAAGATTAGTAGTAGAAAGTAAAAGACATGCCCTTCACCGAGGGAAGCAGATGTTGTCATGCACTTTTTGTTTTTGGATGTGCAAACTCTTAATGCAAAGGAACGTCACGTTGTATTGCCCTTTGTGATAGCAACCTTATTATCCAGTCCGTCGATTTTATTTCTTTACCGTCAAAAATTCGTACAATGCTTTTTCCCTTAAAATAAAATATCTTACATATTTAGGAGCAATTTTTATTGCTTTTTGCACCGATGACAACTTACTTGAAGGATCTTATTCAATCCATAGGTAGGTATAGTGGACTCTCATGGAAAAACTGGTTTAAGGGTGTTTGGATATGTTGGAAATATGCCCTAGAGGCAATAATAAATTAGTTATTATCATATTTCCCTGTTCATGATAATAGTTTATTATCCATGCTATAATTGTATTGATCGGAAACTTAGATACATGTGTGGATACATAGACAACACCGTGTCCCTAGTATGCCTCTAATAGACTAGCTCGTTGATCAAAGATGGTCCAGGTTTCGTAGCCATGGACATGAGATGTCATTTGATAACGGGATCACATCATTAGGAGACTAATGTGATGGACAAGACCCAAACTACAAACGTAGCATATGATCGTGTCAGTTTATTGCTACTGTTTTCTGCATGACAAAGTATATGTTCCTATGACCATGATATCATGCAACTCACGGATATCGAAGGAGTGCCTTATGTGTATAAAACGTCGCAACGTAACTGGGTGACTATAAAGGTGCTCTACAGGTATCTCCGATGGTGTCTGTTGAGTTGGCATGGATCGAGACTGGGATTTGTTACTCCGTGTGACGGAGAGGTATCTCGTGGCCCACTCGGTAATGCAACATCACAATAAGCCTTGCAAGCAATGTGACTAATTGTTAGTTGCGGGATCTTGCATTACGGAACGAGTAAAGAGACTTGCCGGTAACGAGATTGAACTAGGTATAGAGATACCGACGATCGAATCTCGGGCAAGTAACATGCCGAAGAACAAAGGGAACGTTATACGGGATTAACTGAATCCTTGACATAGAGGTTCAACCGATAAGATCTTCGTAGAATATGTAGGAACCAATGTGGACATCCAGGTCCCGCCATTGGTTATTGGCCATAGAGGTGTCTTGGTCATGTCTAAATAGTTCTCGAACCCGCAGGGTCTGCACACTTAAGGTTCGGTGACGTTTCGGTAGTATAGAGTTATGTATGGTGGTGACCGAAGGTTGTTAGGAGTCCCGGATGAGATCCCGGACGTCACTAGGAGCTCCGGAATGGTCCGGAGGTAAAGATTCATATATAGGATGTCCCAGTTTGGTCGCCGGAAAAATTTCGGGCTCATCGGTAGTGTACCGGGAGTATCGGTAGTGTACCGGGAGTGCCGGTAGTGTACCGGGGGACCTCCGGGAGGGGTATTTCGACCCCAAGAGGTCCATGGGCTGTCGGAGAATAATAACCAGCCCTTAGTGGGCTGGGAAAACAGCCACAAAGGCCCATGGCGCAGGAGAGAAAGTCCTAAAGCAAAAAGTGGAAAATCAGCCAATAGGAGGCAATCCTACTCCAACTAGGATTGGGGGTGAAGTAGGATTGCTCCCACCTCCTATTTCGGCCGACCCAAAGGCCTTGGCTGCCTCTCCTCTCCTCTCCTCCTATATATACTAGTGGATTGGGTGGTTTTTGGACAGAATTTCCGGCCACGTGCTACCCGTTCCACCGGTGAATAGTTTCTCCTCTAGATCGTAGTTCCGCAGTGCTTAGGCGAAGCCCTGCCGGAATTGCTCCACCACCATCACCGGAGCGCCGTCACGTTGCCGGTGAACTCTCTCTCCTCTCCACACCTCTTGCTGGATCAAGACGGTGGAGATCGTCATCAAGCTGCACGTGTGCTGAACGCGGAGGTGCCGTCCGTTCGGTACTAGATCGGAAGGATCATGATCAAGGCCACGAGACGTTCGTGATTGGATCGTGGGACGGATTGTGACGAGATCGTGGGACGGTTCGTGATTGGTTCGCGGGACGGTTCGTGATTGGATCGCGGGACACTCGGCGATTTGGATCGCGAAGAAGTTCGACTACACCAACCGCGTTTCTTAACGCTTCCCGCTTAGCGATCTACAAGGGTACGTAGATCCACTCTCCCTCTCGTAGATGCTCATCACCATGGATAGGTTTGCGTGTGCGTAGGAAAATTTTGTTTCCCATGCGACGTTCCCCAACAGTGGCATCATGAGCTAGGTTGATGGTTCGATGAGATCTCGAGTAGAACACAAAAGGTTTGTGGGCGTTGATGCTTAGATTGGTTCCTCCCTTGGTTGGATTTTGGTTCAGCGGGATTGTGAGATGAAGCGGCCCGGACCAACATTACTCGTACGCTTACGAGAGACCGGTTCCCTCGACGCAACTTGTTGCTTAGATGGCTTGCGGGTGACAGTTTCTCTCACTTTAGTTGGATCGGATCCGACAAAGGCGGTCCTTGAGAAGGTTGAAAAGCAATATATGTATCACCATTGTGGTTTATACGTAGGTGAGAATCGTTCTTGCTAGATACCCGTAGCAGCCACGTAAAACATGCAACAACAATTAGAGGACGTCTAACTTGTTTTTGCAGGGTATGTTGTGATATGATATGGCCAATTACATGATGAGATATATGTGATGTATAGATTATCACGACTTGCATGTCGGTGATTACGGCAACCGGCAGGAGCCATAGGGTTGTCTTTAATTATTGTATGACCTGCGTGTCAATCATTAAGCGCTATGTAATGCTTTACTTTATCGCTACGGTAGCAATAGTAGTAGAAGCATGCAGGGCGTGACAACCCCGATGGCGATACGTTGATGGAGATCAAGATGATGGAGATCATGGTGTCATGCCGGTGACGATGGAGATCATGCCGGTGTTTCGAAGATGGAGATCTTAAACACAAGTTGATAGCCATATCATGTCACTTATGAATTGCATGAGATGTTAATCCTTTTATGCACCTTGTTTTGCTTAGTACGACGGTAGCATTATAAGGTGATCCCTCACTTAAATTTCAAGATGAACTGTGTTCTCCCCGAGTGTGCACCGTTGCGAAAGTTCGTCGTGTCGAGACACCACGTGATGATCGGGTGTGATAGACTCTACATTCACATACAACGGGTGCAAGCCAGATTTGCACGTGCAGAACACTCGGGTTAAACTTGACGAGCCTAGCATGTACAGACATGGCCTCGGAACACAAGAGACCGAAAGGTCGAACATGAGTCATATAGTAGATATGATCAACATAATGATGTTCACCATTGAAGCCACCTTAACTCACGTGATGATCGGACTTGAGTTGGTGAATTTGGATCATGTGACACTCAGATGACCTGAGGGATGTCAATTTGAGTGGGAGCTTTAGTAATTTGATTAACTAAACTCATTATCTTGAACAATAGTCTAAGTAACCTTTGCATATTTATGTTGTAGATCAATGGCTCGCGCAGTAGCACCCCTGAATTTTAATGCGTTCCTAGAGAAAGCTAAATTGAAAGATGATGGAAGTAACTTTGTTGACTGGGCCCGTAATCTGAGGATTATCCTCACGGCTTCCCAGAAGTCATATGTCCTTGATGCACCGCTTGGTGACCAGCCAGAAGACATGACCTCCGAAGACGTTAAGAACGCTTGGGAGGCTTGTGCTGGAGACTACTCAATAGTTCAGTGTGCAATATTGTATGGCTTAGAACCGGGACTTCAAAGATGTTTTGAACGTCATGGAGCATATGAGATGTTCCAGGAGTTGAAGTTTATCTTTTAGAAGAATGCCCGGATCGAGAGGTATGAGGCCTCCGATAAATTCTATGCTTGCAAGATGGAGGAGAACGTGTCTATTAGTGAGCACATACTCAGAATGTCTGGGTACTCAAACCGTTTAGCGGAGTTGGGAATTACCCTTCCGCCGGAGGCGATCACTGATAGAGTTCTTCAATCGCTGCCACCTAGTTACAAGAGCTTTGTGATGAACTATAACATGCATGGGATGAACAAGTCAGTCGCCGAGCTGTTTGCGATGCTGAAAGTCGCTGAGTCTAAAATCCAGAAAGAACATCAAGTGTTGATGGTCAATAAAACGACTAGTTTCAAGAAAAACGGCAAAGGCAAAGGCAAGAAGGGTAAAACCAAGAAGGATGGCAAAGCAGTTGCTACTCTTACAAAGAAGCCTAAGCATGGACCTAAGCCAGAAACTGAGTGCTTTCATTGCAAAGGAACTGGTCACTGGAAGCGGAACTGCCCCAAGTACCTGGCTGGCAAGAAGGCGGCCAACGACAAACAAGGTATATATGATATACATGTTATTGATGTGTACCTTACTAGTTCTCGTAGTAGTGCCTGGGTATTTGATACCGGTTCGGTTGCTCACATTTGCAACTCAAAACAGGAACTACGGAATAAACGAAGACTGGCAAAGGACGAAGTGACGATGCGCATGGGAAATGGTTCCAAGGTTGATGTGATCGCCGTCGGCACGCTCTCTCTTCGATTACCATCAGGATTAGTGATGAACCTAAATAATTGTTATTTAGTGCCTGCGTTAAGCATGAACATTATATCTGGATCTTGTTTATTGCGAGACGGTTACTCATTTAAATCAGAGAATAAAGGTTGTTCTATTTATATGAGTAATATCTTTTATGGTCATGCACCCAATGTTAGGGGTTTATTCATATTGAATCTTGATAGTGATGACACACATGTTCATAACATTGATGCCAAAAGATGTAGAGTAGTTAATGATAGTACCACTTTCTTGTGGCACTGCCGTTTAGGTCATATTGGTGTAAAACGCATGAGGAAGCTCCATGCTGATGGACTTTTGGAGTCACTTGATTTTGAATCACTTGACACATGTGAACCATGCCTTATGGGCAAGATGACCAAAACGCCGTTCTCTGGAACAATGGAACGGGCGAGTGACTTATTGGAAATCATACATACTGATGTGTGCGGTCCAATGAATGTCGAAGCACGCGGTGGTTATCGTTATTTTCTCACCTTCACTGATGACTTGAGTAGATATGGGTATATTTACTTGATGAAGCACAAGTCTGAAACATTTGAAAAGTTCAAGCAATTTCAGAGTGAAGTTGAGAATCATCGTAACAAGAAGATTAAATTTCTTCGATCTGATCGAGGAGGTGAATATCTGAGTTATGAGTTTGGCAGTCACTTAAGACAGTGTGGAATTGTTTCACAGTTGACACCGCCCGGAACACCACAGCGTAATGGTGTGTCTGAACGTCGTAATCGGACCTTATTGGATATGGTGCGTTCTATGATGTCTCTTGCCGATTTGCCACTATCGTTTTGGGGTTATGCATTAGAGACAGCTGCATTCACTTTAAATAGGGCACCATCAAAATCCGTTGAGACGACGCCATATGAACTGTGGTTTGGCAAAAAGCCGAAGTTGTCGTTTCTTAAAGTTTGGGGATGTGATGCTTATGTCAAAAAGCTTCAGCCTGAAAAGCTGGAACCCAAAGCGGAAAAGTGCGTCTTCATAGGATACCCGAAAGAGACAGTCGGGTATACCTTCTATCTCAGATCCGAGGGCAAAGTGTTTGTCGCTAAGAACGGAACATTTCTTGAGAAAGAGTTTCTCTCGAAAGAATTGAGTGGGAGGAAAATAGAGCTTGATGAGGTTATTGAACCTTTACTTCAACCAGATAGTGCAGCACAGAAAGATGTTTCTGTGGAACCTACAACGGTAGAAGAGGAAGTTAATGATGATGATCATGAAGCTCCGGATCAAGCTGCTATTGAACCTCGTAGGTCGACAAGGACGCGTACTACTCCCGAGTGGTACGGCAACCCTGTCTTAGAGGTCATGTTGTTGGACAACAATGAACCTACGAGCTATGGAGGAGCAGTGATGGGCCCGGATTCCGAGAAATGGTTAGAGGCCATGCAATCTGAGATGGGATCCATGTATGAAAACAAAGTATGGACTTTGGAAGTACTAACTGAAGGGCGAAAGGCCATTCAGAACAAATGGATCTATAAGAAGAAGACGGACGCGGACGGTAATGTCACCATCTATAAAGCTCGACTTGTGGCAAAGGGTTTTTCACAAGTTCAAGGAGTTGACTACGATGAGACTTTCTCACCCGTAGCGATGCTTAAGTCTGTCAGAATCATGTTGGCAATAGCTGCTTATTTCGACTATGAAATTTGGCAGATGGACGTCAAAACGGTGTTCCTCAACGGTTTCCTTGAGGAAGAGTTATATATGATGCAACCCAAAGGTTTTGTCGATCCAGAGAATGCTGACAAAGTTTGCAAACTCCAGCGATCCATTTATGGACTGGTGCAAGCATCTCGGAGTTGGAATAAACGCTTTGATGAGGTGATCAAAGCGTTTGGGTTTATACAAGTTTATGGAGAAGCTTGTATTTACAAGAAAGTGAGCGGGAGCTCTGTAGCGTTTCTAGTGTTATATGTGGATGACATATTGCTGATCGGAAACGATATAGAAATGCTGGAAAGCGTGAAGGAATATTTGAATAAGAGTTTTTCAATGAAGGACCTAGGAGAAGCTGCTTTCATATTAGGCATTAAGATCTATAGAGATAGGTCGAGACGCTTAATATCACTTTCACAGAGCACATACCTTGATAAAGTTTTGAAGAAGTTCAAAATGGAACAGGCCAAGAAGGGGTTCTTGCCTGTGTTGCAAGGTGTGAAGTTGAGTAAGACTCAATGCCCAGTGACTGCAGAAGATAAAGAAAAGATGAGCGTCATCCCCTATGCTTCAGCCATAGGCTCTATCATGTATGCAATGCTGTGCACAAGACCCGATGTCAGCCTTGCCATAAGTATGGCTGGAAGGTTTCAAAGTGATCCTGGAATGGAGCACTGGCAAGCGGTCAAGAATATCATTAAGTACCTTAACAGGACTAAGGACATGTTTCTCGTTTTTGGAGGTGATGAAGAGCTCGTCGTAAAGGGTTACGTCGATGCAAGCTTTGACACTGATCCGGACGATTCTAAATCGCAAACCGGATACGTATTTATTCTTAACGGGGGAGCGGTAAGCTGGTGCAGTTCCAAGCAAAGCGTGGTAGCTGATTCTACGTGCGAAGCGGAGTACATCACAGCCTCGGAGGCAGCGAAGGAAGGTGTCTGGATGAAGCAGTTCATGACAGATCTTGGAGTAGTGCCTAGTGCACTGAATCCAATAAATCTGTTCTATGACAACACTGGTGCCATTGCTCTAGCCAAGGAACCAAGGTTTCACAAGAGGACCAGACACATAAAGCGACGCTTCAACTCCATCCGGTTCTACATCGAGGAGAAGGACATAAATATTTGCAAAGTGCACACGGATCTGAATGTTGCAGACCCGTTGACTAAACCTCTTCCAAGGGCTCAACATGATCAACACCAGAACTGTATGGGTGTTCGATTCATTACAATGTAAATCACATAGTGATGTGAACTAGATTATTGACTCTAGTGCAAGTGGGAGACTGTTGGAAATATGCCCTAGAGGCAATATATAAAGTGTTTATTATTATATTTCCTTGTTCATGATAATCGTTTATTATCCATGCTATAACTGTAGTGATCGGAAACACATTGCATGTGTGGATAAATAGACAAACACTATGTCCCTAGTATGCCTCTAGTGAACTAGCTCGTTGATCAAAGATGGTCAGGGTTTCCTAGCCATTGACATGTGATGTCATTTGATAAACGGGATCACATCATTAGGAGACTGATGTGATGGACAAGACCCAAACTACAAACGTAGCATATGTTCGTGTCAGTTTATTGCTACTGTTTTCTGCATGTCAAAGTATATGTTCCTATGACCATGAGATCATGCAACTCACGGATATCGAAGGAGTGCCTTGTGTGTATCAAACGTCGCAACGTAACTGGGTGACTATAAAGGTGCTCTATAGGTATCTCCGATGGTGTCTGTTGAGTTGGCATGGATCGAGACTGGGATTTGTTACTCTGTGTGACGGAGAGGTATCTCGGGGCCCACTCGGTAATGCAACATCACAATAAGCCTTGCAAGCAATGTGACTAATTGTTAGTTGCGGGATCTTGCATTACGGAACGAGTAAAGAGACTTTCCGGTAACGAGATTGAACTAGGTATAGAGATACCGACGATCGAATCTCGGGCAAGTAACATGCCGAAGAACAAAGGGAACGTTATACGGGATTAACTGAATCCTTGACATAGAGGTTCAACCGATAAGATCTTCGTCGAATATGTAGGAACCAATGTGGACATCCAGGTCCCACCATTGGTTATTGACCGTAGAGGTGTCTTGGTCATGTCTACATAGTTCTCGAACCCGCAGGGTCTGCACACTTAAGGTTCGGTGACGTTTCGGTAGTATAGAGTTATGTATGGTGGTGACCGAAGGTTGTTCGGAGTCCCGGATGAGATCCCGGATGTCACTAGGAACTCCGAAATGGTCCGGAGGTAAAGATTCATATATAGGATGTCCCAGTTTGGTCGCCGGAAAAATTTCGGGCTCATCAATAGTGTACTGGGAGTATCGGTAGTGTACCGGGAGTGCCGGTAGTGTACCAGGGGACCTCCGGGATGGGTATTTCGACCCCAAGAGGTCCATGGGCTGTGGGAGAATAATAACCAGCCCTTAGTGGGCTGGGAAAACAGCCACAAAGGCCCATGGCGCAGGAGAGAAAGTCCTAAAGCAAAAAGTGGAAAATCAGCCAATAGGAGGCAATCCTACTCCAACTAGGATTGGGGGTGAAGTAGGATTGCTCCCACCTCCTATTTCGGCCGACCCAAAGGCCTTGGCTGCCTCTCCTCTCCTCTCCTCCTATATATACTAGTGGATTGGGTGGTTTTTGGACAGAATTTCCGGCCACGTGCTACCCGTTCCACCGGTGAATAGTTTCTCCTCTAGATCGTAGTTCCGCAGTGCTTAGGCGAAGCCCTGCCGGAATTGCTCCACCACCATCACCGGAGCGCCGTCACGTTGCCGGTGAACTCTCTCTCCTCTCCACCCCTCTTGCTGGATCAAGATGGTGGAGATCGTCATAAAGCTGCACGTGTGCTGAACGCGGAGGTGCCGTCCGTTCGGTACTAGATCGGAAGGATCGTGATCAAGGCCACGAGACGTTCGTGATTGGCTCATGGGACGGATCATGACGAGATCGTGGGTCGGTTCGTGATTGATTCGCGGGACGGTTCGTGATTGGATCGCGGGACGCTCGGCGATTTGGATCGCGAAGAAGTTCGACTACACCAACCGCGTTTCTTAACGCTTCCCGCTTAGCGATCTACAAGGGTACGTAGATCCACTCTCCCTCTCGTAGATGCTCATCACCATGGATAGGTTTGCGTGTGCGTAGGAAAATTTTGTTTCCCATGCGACGTTCCCCAACAATACAACATCACAATAAGCCTTGCAAGCAATGTGACTAAGTGTTAGTCATGGGATCTTGTATTACGGAACGAGTAAAGAGACTTGCCAGTAACGATATTCAACTAGGTATTGATATACCGACGATCGAATCTCGGGCAAGTAACATATCGAAGAACAAAGGGAACATCATAGGGATTAACTGAATCCTTGACATAGAGGTTCGACCGATAAAGATCTTCGTAGAATATGTAGGAACAATATGGGCATCCAGGTCCCGCTATTGGTTATTACTCGTAGAGGTGTCTCGGTCATGTCTACATAGTTCTCGAACCCGGAGGGTCTGCACACTTAAGGTTTGTTGACATTTCGGGAGTATAGAGTTATGTATGGTGGTGACCGAAGGTTGTTCGGAGTCTCGGATGAGATCCCGGATGTCACGAGGAGCTCCGGAACGGTCCAGAGGTAAATACTGATATATAGGAAGTCCTATTTTGGTCACCGGAAAAGTTTCGGGCTCATCGGTAGTGTACCGGGAGTGCCGGTAGTGTACCGAGGGACCATCGGGAGGGGTATTTCGACCCAAGAGGCTACATGGGCTGTGGGAGATGGAATACCAGCCCTCAGTGGGCTGGCCGAAGTCCCACAGAAGGCCCATGTGGCTGGGAAGAAATTCCAAAGTGGAAAAGGTGGAAATAGGCAAAAAGGTGGAAATAAGGAAGGAGTCCTAATCCTACTAGGAGTGGAGGAGGAGGACTCCTCCTCTCCACTTCGGCCGAACCAAAGAGGGGCTGGTCCTTGAATCAAGCCTCCTCCTCCTCGCGTCCTATATATACTAGAGGTTTTGAGGGCAGCCCCAACGCTAATTGCCACGTGCTGCCCTCTTCTTCCTCTAGATCGTTTTCTCCTCTAGATCGGTTTTCAGCGGTGCTTACGTGAAGCCCTGCTGGAATTCCTCCACCATCATAGCTGCAACGCTGTCGCGCTGCCGGAGAACTCGTCAACCTCTCCACTCTCTCTTGCTAGATCAAGAAGGCGGAGATCGTCATCGAGCCATACGTGTGCTAAACGCGGAGGTGCCGTCTGTTCGGCGCTAGATCGGAAGGACCGTGATCAAGATCGCGAGACGGATCGTGATGAGATCACAGGACGGATCATGATGAGTTCGCAAGATGGATCGTGATTGGATCGTGGGACGGATCGTGATGAGATCGTGGGATTCTCGGCGATTTGAATCGCGAAGATGTTTGACTACACCAACCGCGTTACTTAACGCTTCTCGCCTAGCGATCTACAAGGGTATGTAGATCCACTCTCCCTCTCGTAGATGCTCATCACCATGGAGAGATATTGCATGTGCGTAGGAAATTTTTTGTTTGGCATGCAACGTTCCCCAACAGCGGCAACATGAGCTAGGTCTATGTGTATATGAGATCTCGAGCAGAACACAAAGAGTTTGTGGGCGTTGATGCTTAGATTGCTTCCTCCCTTGGTCGTGTTTTGGTTCAGCGGTATTGTGGGATGAAGCGGCCCGGACCAACCTTACTCGTATGCTTACGAGAGACCGGTTCGATCGACTGACATGTAACTTCGTTGCACAAAGATGGTTGGCTGGTATCTGTTTCTCCTACTTTAGTTGGATTGGATTGGAGTAAGGCGGTCCTTGAGAAGGTTGAAAAGCAACTTATGTATCACCGTTGTGGTTTATGCGTAGGTGAGAATTGTTCTTGCTAGATACCTGTAGCAGCCACGTAAAACATGCAACAACAATTAGAGGACGTCTAACTTGTTTTTGCAGGGTATGTTGTGACGTGATCTGGCCAATTACATGATGAGATATATGTGATGTATGAGATGATCATGTGTTGTATAGAATATCACGACTTGCATGTCGATGAGTATGGAAATCGGCAAGAGCCATAGGGTGGTCTTTAATTCTTGTAAGACTTGCATGTCAATCATTAAGCGCTATGTAATGCTTTACTTTATTGCTCAACGGTAGCAATAGTAGAAGCATGGTGGGCATGACAACCACGATGGCGACACGTTGATGGAGATCAAGATGATGGAGATCATGGTGTCATACCGGTGACGATGGAGATCATGCCGGTTCTTTCAAGATGGAGATCAAAAGCACAAGTTCATGGCCTTATGATGTCACTTATGATTTGCATGTGATGTTAATCCTTTTATGCACCTTGTTTTGCTTAGGACGACGGTAGCATTATAAGGTGATCCCTCACTTAATTTCAAGATAAATTTTGTTCTCCTCGAGTGTGCACCGTTGCGAAAGTTCGTCGTGTCGAGACACCACGTGATGATCGGGTGTGATAGACTCTACGTTCACATACAATGGGTGCAAGCCATTGTTGCACATGCAGAACACTCGGGTTAAACTTGACGATCCTAGCATGTATAGACATGGCCTCAGAACACAAGAGACCGAAAGGTCGAACATGAGTCATATAGTAGATATGATCAACATGATGATGTTCACCATTGAAACCACCTCAACTCACATGATGATCGGACTTGAGTTGGTGAATTTGGATCATGAATCACTCGAACGACTGGAGGGATGTCAATTTGAGTGGGAGTTCTTCAGTAATATGATTAATTGAACTCATTATCATGAAGATAGTCAGTAGTGTCTTTGCAAATTATATTGTAGATTACATGCTCGCGCTGTAGCTCCCTTGAATTTTTATATGTTCCTACAGAAATAGAGTTGAAAGATGATGGTAGCAATATAGCGGACTGGGTCCATGATCTGAGGATTGTCCTCATTGCTACATAGAAGGCTTATGTCCTTAATGCACCGCTCGATGCGCCAACCCCTCTAGCGTCGTCTGTAGATGTTGTAAACATCTGACATGCACGTTCTGATGACTACTTGATAGTTTAGTGCGTCATGCATTACAACTTAGAATTAAGGCTCCGAAATGTTTTGAACGTCACTGAACATATGAGATGTTCCAAGAGCTGAAATTAGGATCTCAGGCTCGTGCCCGTGTTGCAAGATATGAGATCTCCAACAAGATTCTTTGCCTGCAAGATGAAAGAGAATAGCTCAATCGTTGAGCATTTGCTCAGATTGTCTGGGTGCTACAATCGCTTGAATCGAGTGGGAGTTGATCTTCCATATAAGATAGTGATTCATATAGTTCTCCAAGTCACTGTCACTAAGCTACTAGAACTTGGTGATGAACTATAAAATGCCAGGGATAGAAATAATGATCCCTGAGCTGTTCGCGATGTTTGACACCGCGAATGTAGAAATCAAGAAGGAGTGTCAAGGGTTGATGGTTAGTAAAACCACTAGTTTCGAGAAGGGCAAGGGAAAGGAAGGAAAATTCATGGATGGCAAGTCAGTTGCTGCTCCAGTGAAACAACCCAAAGTTGAACCCAAACCCGAGACTAAGTGCTTCGATTATGAGGAGAGCGGCCGCTGAAGCGGAACAACCCTAGATACCGTTGGGGAACGTCGCATGGGAAACAAAATTTTTCCTACGCACACGCAAACCTATCCATGGTGATGAGCATCTACGAGAGGGAGAGTGGATCTACGTACCCTTGTAGATCGCTAAGCGAGAAGCGTTAAGAAACGCGGTTGGTGTAGTAGAACTTCTTCGCGATCCAAATCGCCGAGCGTCCCGCGATCCAATCACGAACCGTCCCGCGAACACATCATGATCCGTCCCGCGAACTCATCACGATCCGTATCACGATCTTGATCACGATCTGTCCCGCGAACTCATCACGATCCGTTCCGTGATCACATCACGAACCGTCTCGCGATCTCGATCACGGTCCTTCCGATCTAGCGCCGAACGGACGGCACCTCCGCGTTCAGCACACGTGCAGCTTGATGACGATCTCCACCGTCTCGATCCAACGAGAGCAGGTGGAGAGGAGAGAGTTCACCGGCAGTGTGACGGCGCTCCGGTGATGGTGGTGGATCAATTCCGGCAGGGCTTCGCCTAAGCGCTGCAGAAAACCGATCTAGAGGAGAAACTATGCACCGGTGTAACGGGTAGCACGTGGCCAGAAATTCTGTCCAAAAACTACCCAATCCACTAGTATATATAGGAGGAGAGGAGAGGAGAGGCAGCCAAGGCCTTTGGGTCGGCCGAAATAGGAGGTGGGAAGCAATCCTACTTCACCTCCAATCCTAGTTGGAGTAGGATTGCCTCCTATTGGCTGATTTTCCACTTTTTGCTTTAGGACTTTCTCTCCTGCGCCATGGGCCTTTGTGGCTGTTTTCCCAGCCCACTAAGGGCTGGTTATTATTTTCCCACAGCCCATGGACCTCTTGGGGTCGAAATACCCCTCCCGGAGGCCTCCCGGTACACTACCGGCACTCCCGGTACACTACCGATGAGCCCGAAACTTTTCCGGAAACCAAACTGGGACTTCCTATATATGAATCTTTACCTCCGGACCATTCCGGAGCTCCTCGTGACATCTGGGATATCATCCGGGACTCCGAACAAACTTCGGTCACCACCATACATAACTCTACACTACCGAAACGTCACCGAACCTTAAGTGTGCAGACCCTGCGGGTTCGAGAACTATGTAGACATGACCGAGACACCTCTACGGTCAATAACCAATGGCGGGACCTGGACGTCCACATTGGTTCCTACATATTCTACGAAGATCTTTATCGGTCGAACCTCTATGTCAAGGATTCAGTTAATCCCGTATAACGTTCCCTTTGTTCTTCGTTATGTTACTTGCCCGAGATTCGATCATCGGTATCTCCATACCTAGTTCAACCTCGTTACCGGCAAGTCTCTTTACTCGTTCCGTAATACAAGATCCCGCAACTAACAATTAGTCACATTGCTTGCAAGGCTTATTGTGATGTTGCATTACCGAGTGGGCCCCGAGATACCTCTCCGTCACACGGAGTAACAAATCCCAGTCTCGATCCACGCCAACTCAACAAACACCATCGTAGATACCTGTAGAGCACCTTTATAGTCACCCAGTTACGTTGCGACGTTTGATACACACAAGGCACTCCTCCGATATCCGTGAGTTGCATGATCTCATGGTCATAGGAACATATACTTGACATGCAGAAAACAGTAGCAATAAACTGACACGATCATATGCTATGTTTGTAGTTTGGGTCTTATCCATCACATCATTCTCCTAATGATGTGATCCCGTTATCAAATGACATCTCATGTCCATGGCTAGGAAACCTTAACCATCATTTGATCAACGAGCTAGTCCATTAGAGGCATACTAGGGACATGGTTTTGTCTATGTATCCACACATGCATTTAAGTCTCCGATCAATACAATTATAGCATGGATAATAAACGATTATCATGAACAAGGAAATATGATAATAACTAATTTATTATTGCCTCTAGGGCATATTTCCAATAGTCTCCCACTTGCACTAGAGTCAATAATGTAGTTCACATCACCATGTGATTCGCATTGTTATGAATCTAACACCCAATGAGTTCTGGGGCTCGATCATCCTTTGCATGTGAGAGAGGTCTTATAGTCAACGGGTCTGCGATATTCAGATCCGTGTGCACTTTGCAAATACCTATGTCAAACTGTAAACACTGCTACCACACTCCGCTTGGTACTATTCCAAATGGCTGCTCCACTATACGTATCCAGATTGCTACTACGAGTCATCCGGATTAGTGTTAAAGCTTGTATCGACGTAACTCCTTACGACGAACTCTTTATCACCTCCATAATCGAGAAACATCTCCTCAGTCTCTTAGTTACTAAGGATAATCTTGACCGCTGTCCAGTGATCCACTCCTGGTTCACTCTTGTACCCCCTGACGGACTCATGGCAAGGCACACATAGGTGCGGTACACAACATGGCATAATATAGAGCCTATGGCTAAGGCATAGGGGACGACGTTCGTCCTTTCTCTTTCTTCTGCCGTTGTCGATCTTTGAGTCTCACTCAACTTTCACACCTTACTAATGAGGCGAGAACTCTTTCTCTGATTGATCCATTTTGAACTCTTTCAAAATCTTGTCAAGGTATGCACTCATTGAAAGTCTCATCGAGCATCTTGATCTATCTCCATAGATTTTGATGCTCAACAATTAGGTAGCTTCATCCAGGTCTTCCTTTGAAAATCACTTTCCAAATGACCATTTTATGCTTTCCAGAAACTCTACATTAGTTTTGATCAACAATATGTCATCCACATATACTTATCAGAAATTCTATAGTGCTCCCACTCACTTTATTGCAAATACAAGTTTCTCGTAAACTTTGTATAAACATCAAAACTTTGATCACCTCATCAAAGCGTATATTCCAACTCCGAGATGCTTGCTTCAGTCCATGGAAGGATCACCGAAGCTTGCACACCTTTTAGCATCCTTAGGCCTGACAAAACCTTCTGGTTGTATCACATACAACCTTTCCTCAAGTAAACCGTTAAGGAAACGATGTTTTGACATCCATCTGCCAGATTTCATAATTGAAAACACAGCAACTACTAACATAATTCCAACAGACTTTAGCACCACTACGAGTGAGAAAGTCTCATCGTAGTCAACTCCTTGAACTTGTCACAAACATCTTTGCAACAAGTCAAGCTTTACAAATAGTGACATTCACCATCAGTGTCTGTCCTCATTTTAAAGATCCATTTGTACTCAACGACCTGCCGTCCAACAAGCAAGTCTACCAAAGTCTACACTTGGTTTTCATACATGGATCCTATCTCGGATTTCATGGCCTCCAACCATTTGTCGGAATCCGGGCCCATCATCGCTTCTTCATAGCTCGTAGGTTCATCGTTTGTCCAACAACATGACCTCCAAGACAGGGTTGTCGTACCGCTTAGGAGCAGTACACATCCTTGTCGACCTACGAAGTTCGATAGTAACTTGATCCTGAAGCTTCATGATCATCATCATTAACTTCCTCTTCAACTAACGTAGTCTTCGCAGAAACATCTTTCTGCGCTGCGCCACTCTCTGGTTGAACAAAGGTTTAACAACCTCATCAAGTTCTATCTTCCTCCCACTCAATTCTTTTGAGAGAAACATTTCCTCGAGAAAGGATCCGTTTAAGCAACAAACACTTTGCACTAGGATCTGAGATTGAAGGTTCACCCAACTGATCTTAGGGTATTCTATGAAGATGCATTTGTCCGCCTTGGGTTCGACCTCCTTAGGCGAAAACATTTTCCACACAAGTGTCGCAGCCCCAAATATTAAGAAATGATAGCTTAGGTTTCTATCAAACCATAATTCACATGGTGTCATCTCAACAGATTTAAATGATGCCCTATTTAAAGTGAATGTAGTTGTGTCTAATGCATAACCCCAAAATTACAGTAGTAAAACGATAAGAGACATCATAGTATGCACCATATCCAATGGAGCATGACTATGATTTTCGGACACACCATCACACTATGGTGTTCCAGGTGGCGTTTAGTTGTGAAACAACTTTCACATTGTCTTAAGTTGTATGCCAAACTCGTGACTCAGATATTCACCTCCACGATCATATCGCAGTCATTTTTATCTTCTTGTCACGATGATCTTTAAACTTCACTCTGAATTTGCTTGAACCTTTCAAACGATTCAGACTTGTGTTTCATTAAGTAAATATACACTATATCTACTCAAATCATCAGTGAAGGTAAGAAAATAACGATATCCACTGCACGCTACAAGACTCACTAGATTGCATACATCAACATGTATCATTTCCAATGAATCACTTGCCCGCTCCATCCAACGGGGTCCTTTAGTCATCTTGCCCAAGAGGCATGGTTCGCATGGCTCAACCGATTCGAAATCGAATGAGTCCAAATATCCATCACCATGGAGTTTCTTCATGCGCTTTATACCAATATGACATTTAGCGGCAGTGCCACAAGTATGTGGTACTATCATTATTTAACTTTGTATCTTTTGACATCAATGTTATGAACATGTGTAATACTACGATCAAGATTTCAACAAACCATTCTCACTGGGTGCATGACCATTGAAGATATTATTCATGTAAACAGAATAACCATTATTCTCTAACTTAAATGAATAACCGTATTGCAATAAACATGATCTAATCATGTTCATGCTCAACGCAAAACACCAAATAACATTTATTTAGGTTCGCCACTAATCCTGAAGGTAGAGAGAGCGTGCGATGTTGATCACATCAACCTTGGAAACACTTCCAACACATATCGTCACCTCACCCTTAGCTAGTTCTCCATTTATTCCGTAGCTTTTATTTCGAGTTACTAACATTTAGCAACCGAACCGGTATCCAATACCCAGGTGCTACTAAGAGTACTAGCAAGGTACACATTAGTAACTCGTATATCAAATATACTTCTATCAATGTTGTCAGCCTTCTTATCTACCAAGTATCTAGGGTTGTTCCGCTTCAGCGACCGCTCACCTCATAACAGAAGCACTTAGTCTCGGGTTTGAGTTCAACTTTGGGTTTCTTCACTGGAGCAGCAACTGACTTGCTATCCATGAAGTTTCCTTCCTTGCTCTTGCCCTTCTCGAAACTAGTGGTTTGATTAACCATCAACACTTGACGCTCCTTCTTGATTTCTACCTTCGCGGTGTCAAACATCGCGAACAGCTCAGGGATCAATACTTCTATCCCTGGTGTATTATAGTTCATCACTAAGTTTTAGTAGCTTTAGTGACAGTGACTTGGAGAACTATATCAATCACTATCTTATCTGGAAGATCAACTCCCACTTTATTCAAGCGATTCTAGTACCCAGACAATCTGAGTACATGCTCAATGATTGAGCTATTCTCCTTCATCTTACAGGCAAAGAATCTTGTTGGATATCTCATATCTCGCAACACAGGCACGAGCCTGAGATCACAATCTCTGCTCCTAGAACATCTCATATGTTCCGTGACGTCCAAAACGTTTTGGATCCTCAATTCTAAGCCGTAATGCATGACGCACTAAACTATCAAGTAGTCATCAAAACGTGCCTGTTAGATGTTCACAACATCTATAGACGAAGCTAGAGGGGGTGGCGCACCGAGCGGTGCATTAAGGACATAAGCCTTCTGTGCAGCAATGAGGACAATCCTCAGAGCATAGACCCAGTCCGCAATATTGCTACCAACATCTTTCAACTCTATTTCTCTAGGAACATATAAAAATTTAAGGGATCTACAACGCGAGCTAGTAATCTACAACATAATTTGCAAAGACACTTTGACTATGTTCATGATAATGAGTTCAATTACTCATATTACTTAAGAACTCCCACTCAAATTGACATCCCTCCGATCATTCGAGTGATACATGATCCAAATTCACCAACTCAAGTCCGATCATCACGTGAGTTGAGGTGGCTGCAATGGTGAACATCATTATGTTGATCATATCTACTATATGACTCATGTTCGACCTTTCGGTCTCTCGTGTTCCGAGGCCATGTCTGTACATGCTAGGCTCGTCAAGTTTAACCCGAGTGTTCTGCGCGTGCAAATCTGGCTTGCACCCGTTGTATGTGAACGTAGAGTCTATCACACCCGATCATCACATGGTGTCTCAACACGACGAACTTTCGCAACAGTACACACTCGGGGAGAACACAGTTCATCTTGAAATTCAAGTGAGGGATCACCTTATAATGCTACCGTCGTACTAAGCAAAACAAGGTGCATAAAAGGATTAACATCTCATGCAATTCATAAGTGACATGATATGGCCATGAACTTGTGTTTAAGATCTCCATCATCGAAACACCGACATGATCTCCATCGTCACCGGCACAACACCATGATCTCCATCATCTTGATTTCCATCAATGTGTTGCCATTGGGGTTGTGGCGCCAGCCCTGCTTCTACTTCTATTGCTACCGCTTAGCGATAAAGTAAAGCATTACATAGCGCATAATGATTGACACGCAGGTCATACAATAATTAAAGACAACCCTATGGCTCCTGCCGGTTGTCGTACTCAATGACATGCAAGTCGTGAAATTCTATACATCACATGATCATCTCATACATCACATATATCTCATCATGTAATTGGCCATATCACATCACAACATACCCTGCAAAACAAGTTAGACGTCCTCTAATTGTTGTTGCATGTTTTACGTGGCTGCTACGGGTATCTAGCAAGAAAGATTCTCACCTACGAATAAACCACAACGGTGATACATGGATTGCTTTTCAACCTTCTCAAGGACCGCCTTTGCCGGATCCGATCCAACTAAAGTGAGAGAAACTGTCACCCACAAGCCATCTAAGCAACAAGTTGCGTCGAGGGAACCGGTCTCTCGTAAGCGTACGAGTAATGTTGGTCCGGGCCGCTTCATCTCACAATCCCGCTGAACCAAAATCCGACCAAGGGAGGAAGCAATCTAAGCATCAACGCCCACAAACCTTTTGTGTTCTACTCGAGATCTCATCGAACCATCAACCTAGCTCATGATGCCACTGTTGGGGAACGTCGCATGGGAAACAAATTTTTTCCTACGCACACGCAAACCTATCCATGGTGATGAGCATCTACGCGAGGGAGAGTGGATCTACGTACCCTTGTAGATCGCTAAGCGGGAAGCGTTAAGAAACGCGGTTGGTGTAGTCGAACTTCTTCACGATCCAAATCGCCGAGCGTCCTGTGATCCAATCACGAACCGTCCCGCGAACACATCATGATCCATCCCGCGAACTCATCACGATCCGTCTCACATTCTTGATCACGATCTGTCCCGCGAACTCATCACGATCCGTTCCGTGATCACATCACGAACCGTCTCGCGATCTCGATCACGGTCCTTCCGATCTAGCGCCGAACGGACGGCACCTCCGCGTTCAGCACACGTGCAGCTTGATGAAGATCTCCACCGTCTCGATCCAGCGAGAGGAGGTGGAGAGGAGAGAGAGTTCACCGGCAGCGTGACGGTGCTCCGGTGATGGTGGTGGATCCATTCCGGCAGGGCTTCGCCTAAGCGCTGCAGAAAACCGATCTAGAGGAGAAACTATGCACCGGTGTAACGGGTAGCACGTGGCCAGAAATTCTGTCCAAAAACCACCCAATACACTAGTATATATAGGAGGAGAGGATAGGAGAGGCAGCCAAGGCCTTTGGGTCGGCCGAAATAGGAGGTGGGAAGCAATCCTACTTCACCTCCAATCCTAGTTGGAGTAGGATTGCCTCCTATTGGCTGATTTTCCACTTTTTGCTTTAGGACTTTCTCTCCTGCGCCATGGGCCTTTGTGGCTGTTTTCCCAGCCCACTAAGGGCTGGTTATTATTTTCCCACAGCCCATGGACCTCTTGGGGTCGAAATACCCCTCCCGGAGGCCTCCCGGTACACTACCGGCACTCCCGGTACACTACCGATGAGCCCGAAACTTTTCCGGAAACCAAACTAGGACTTCCTATATATGAATATTTACCTCCGGACCATTACGGAGCTCCTCGTGACGTCCGGGATCTCATCCAGGACTCCGAACAAACTTCGGTCACCACCATACATAACTCTACACTACCGAAACGTCACCGAACCTTAAGTGTGCAGACCCTGCGGGTTCGAGAACTATGTAGACATGACCGAGACACCTCTACGGTCAATAACCAATGGCGGGACCTGGACGTCCACATTGGTTCCTACATATTCTACGAAGATCTTTATCGTTCGAACCTCTATGTCAAGGATTCAGTTAATCCCGTATAACGTTCCCTTTGTTCTTCGTTATGTTACTTGCCCGAGATTCGATCGTCGGTATCTCCATACCTAGTTCGACCTCGTTACCGGCAAGTCTCTTTACTCGTTCCGTAATACAAGATCCCGCAACTAAAAATTAGTCACATTGCTTGCAAGGCTTATTGTGATGTTGCATTACCGAATGGGCCCCGAGATACCTCTCCGTCACACGGAGTAACAAATCCTAGTCTCGATCCATGCCAACTCAACAAACACCATCGTAGATACCTGTAGAGCACCTTTATAGTCACCCAGTTACGTTGCGACGTTTGATACACACAAGGCACTCCTCCGATATCCGTGAGTTGCATGATCTCATGGTCATAGGAACATATACTTGACATGCAGAAAATAGTAGCAATAAACTGACACGATCATATGCTATGTTTGTAGTTTGGGTCTTATCCATCACATCATTCTCCTAATGATGTGATCCCGTTATCAAATGACATCTCATGTCCATGGCTAGGAAACCTTAACCATCCTTTGATCAACGAGCTAGTCCATTAGAGGCATACTAGGGACATGGTTTTGTCTATGTATCCACACATGCATTTAAGACTCCGATCAATACAATTATAGCATGGATAATAAACGATTATCATGAACAAGGAAATATGATAATAACTAATTTATTATTGCCTCTAGGGCATATTTCCAACAAATACTTGGAAGATAAGAAGGCTGGCAACGTCGACCGAAGTATATTTGATATACGTGTTGTTGATGTGTACCTTGCTAGTACTCCTAGTAGCATCTGGGTATTGGATACCGGTTCGGTTGCTAAATGTTAGTAACTCGAAATAAAAGCTACGGAATAAACGGAAAACTAGCTAAGGGTGAGGTGACGATGTGTGTTGGAAATGTTTGCAAGGTTGATGTGATCAACATCGCATGCTCTCTCTACCTTCGGGATTAGTGACGAACCAAAATAAATGTTATTTGGTGTTTTGCGTTGAGCATGAACGTGATTAGATCGTGTTTATTGCAACACGGTTATTCATTTAAGTTAGAGAATAATGGTTATTATGTTTACATGAATAATACATTCAATGTTCATGCAGCCAGTGAGAATGGTTTGTTGAATCTTGATCATAGTAATACACATGTTCATAACATTGATGACAAAAGATACAAAGTTAATAATGATAGTACCACATACTTGCGGCATTGCCGCTAAATGTCATATTGGTATAAAGCGCATGAAGAAACTCCATGCTGATGGATCTTTGGACTCATTCGATTTCGAATTGGTTGAGACATGCGAACCATGCCTCTTGGGCAAGATGACTAAGGACCCCATTTTCCAGATTGATGGAGCGGGCAAGTGATTTATTTGAAATGATACATGTTGATGTATGCAATCCAATGAGTCTTGTAGCATGCGGTGGATATCGTTATTTTCTTACCTTCACTGATGATTTGAGTAGATATAGTGTATATTAACTTAATGAAACACAAGTCTGAATCATTAGAAAGGTTCGAGCAAATTCCGAGTGAAGTTTAAGATCATCGTGACAAGAAGATAAAAATGTCCGTGATATGATCGTGAAGGTGAATATCTGAGTTACGAGTTTGGCATACAACTTTAGACAATGTGAAAGTTGTTTCACAACTCACGCCACCTGGAACACCATAGTGTGATGGTGTGTCCGAACTCGTAACTCAGATCATAGTCGTGCTCTATTGGATATGGTGCATGCTATGATGTCTCTTATCGTTTTGCTACTATAATTTTAGGGTTATGCATTAGAGACAACTACATTAAATTTAAATAGGGCACCATCTAAATCCGATGAGATGACACCGTGTGAATCATGACTTTGATAGAAACCTAAGTTGTCATTTCTTAATGTTTGGGGCTGCGACACTTGTGTGGAAAATGTTTTCACCTAATGAGCTCGAACCCAAAGCGGAGAAATGCATCTTCATAGAATACCCTAAGAACAGTTGGGTGAACCTTCGATCTCAGATCCAAGCGTAAAATGTTTGTTGCTAAAACTGGGCCCTTTCTCGAGAAAAAGTTTCTCTCGAAAGAATTGAGTGGGAGGAAGATAGAACTTGATGAGGTTATTGAACCTTTGTTTCAACGAGAGAGTAGCGTAGTGCAGGAAGATGTTTCTGTAAAGCCTACGTTAGTTGAAGAGGAAGTTAATGATGATGATCATGAAGCATCAGATCAAGTTACTATCGAACCTCGTAGGTCGACAAGGATGTGTACTGCTCCTGAGTGGTACGACAACCCTGTCTTAGGGGTCATGTTGTTGGACAACGATGAACCTACGAGCTATGGAGAAGCGATGATGGGCCCGGATCCCAACAAATGGTTAGAGGCCATGAAATCCGAGAACGGATCCATGTATGAAAACCAAGTATAGACTTGGGTAGACTTGCTCGTTGGACGGCAGGTCGTCGAGTAAAAATGGACCTTTAAAATGAAGACATACGCTGAAGGTAAATGTAACCATTTATAAAGTTCGACTTGTTGCAAAGAAGTTTCCGACAAAGTTGACAGAGATGAGACTTTCTCACTCATAGCGATGCTAAAGTCTGTTGGAATTATGTTAGCAGTTGCTGTATTTTTCAATTATGAAATCTGGCAAATGGATATCAAAACATTGTTTCCTTAACGGTTTACTTGAGGAAAGGTTGTATGTGATACAATTAGAAGGTTTTTTCAATCCTAAAGGGTGCTAAAAGGTATGCGGGCTCCAGCAATCCTTCTATGGGCTGGAGCAAGCATCTCGAAGTTGGAATATACGCTTTGATAAGGTGATCAAAGTTTTTGAGTCTATACAAAGTTTATGAGAAACTTGTATTTACAATAAAGTGAGTGGGAGCACTATAGAGTTTCTGATAAGCATATGTGGATGACATATTATTGATCGGAAATGATGTAGAATTTCTGGAAAGCATAAATTGTTGTTTGAAAAGATTTTTTTTCAAAGGAAGAGATGGATAAAGCTACTTAATTGTTGGGCATCGCGATCTATAGAGATAGATCAACACGCCTGGTGAGACTTTTAATGAGTGCATACCTTGACAACATTTTCAAAGAGTTCAAAATGGATCAGTCAAAGAAAGAGTTCTTGCCTGATTTGTAAGGTGTGAACTTGAGTAAGACTCAAAGCTCGACCACGACAGAAGAAAGAGAAAGGACGAAGGTCGTCCCCTATGCATTAGCCATAGGCTCTATATAGTATGCCATGCTATGTACCGCACCTGTGTGTGCCTTGCCATGAGTCTGTCAGGGAGTGGATCACTGGACAACAGTCAATATTATCCTTAGTGACTAAAAGACTAAGGAAGTATTTCTCGATTATGGAGGTGATAAAGGGTTCGTTGTAAAGAGTTACGTCGATGCAAGCTTTAACACTAATACGGATGACTCTTAGTAGCAATCCGGATATGAATAGTGGAGCATCCATTTGGAATAGATCCAAGTGGAGTGTGGTAGCAGTGTCTACAATATGACATAGAGATTTGCAAAGTACACACGGATATGAATGTCACAGACCCGTTGACTAAAAGACCTCTCTCACATGCAAAGCATGATCGAGCCCCAGAACTCATTGGGTGTTAGATTCATAACAATGCGAATCACATGGTGATGTGAACTAGATTATTGACTCTAGTGCAAGTGGGTGACTGTTGGAAATATGCCCTAGAGGCAATAATAAATTGGTTATTATCATATTTCCTTGTTCATGATAATCTTTTATTATCCATGCTATAATTGTATTGATCGGAAACTTAGATACATGTGTGGATACATAGACAACACCGTGTCCCTAGTATGCCTGTAATAGACTAGCTCGTTGATCAAAGATTGTCAAGGTTTCCTAGCCATGGACATGAGATGTTATTTGATAACGGGATCACATCATTAGGACAATGATATGATGGACAAGACCCAAACTACAAACGTAGCATATGATCGTGTTAGTTTATTGCTACTATTTTCTTCATGTCAAGTATCTGTTCCTATGACCATGAGATCATGCAACTCACTGACACTGGAGGAGTACCTTGTGTGTATCAAACATCTCAACATAACTGGGTGACTATAAATGTGCTCTACAGGTATCTCCGAGGGTGTCTGTTGGGTTGGCATGGATCAAGACTGGGATTTGTTACTCCGTGTGACAGAGAGGAATCTCAGGGCCCACTCGCTAATACAACATCACAATAAGCCTTGCAAGCAATGTGACAAATGTTAGTCATGGGATCTTGTATTACGGAACGAGTAAAGAGACTTGCCGGTAACGAGATTGAACTAGGTATGGATATACCGACGATCGAATCTCGGACAAGTAACGTACCGAAGAAAAAAGGAACATCATACGGGATTAACTGAATCCTTGACATAGAGGTTGGACCGATAAGGATCTTCGTAGAATATGTAGGAACCAATATGGGCATCCAGGTCCCGCTATTGGTTATTGACCGTAGAGGTGTCTCGGTCATGTCTACATAGTTCTCGAACCCGCACGGTCTACACACTTAAGAACGTTGACGTTTCGGTAGTATAGAGTTATGTATGGTGGTGACCGAAGGTTGTTCGGTGTCCCGGATGAGATCCCTGATGTCACGAGGAGCTCCGGAATGGTCCGGAGGTATAGATTGATGTATAGGAAGTCCTGTTTTGTTCACCGGAAAAGTTTCGGGCTCATCGGTAGTGTACCGGGAGTGCGGTAGTGTACTGGGGGACCATCGGGAGGGGTATTTCGACCCAAGAGGCTACATGGGCTGTGGGATAAGGAACACTGATGTCTACTACGCAACCTTCTCCTTGTAGACGTTGTTGGGCCTCCAAGTACAGAGGGTTGTAGGACAGTAGCAATTTTCCCTTAAGTGGGTGACCTAAGGTTTATCAATCCGCGGGAGGCGTAGGATGAAGATGGTATCTCTCAAGCAACCCTGCAACCAAATAACAAAGAGTCTCTTGTGTCCCCAACACACCCAATACAATGGTAAGTTGTAGAGGGGCACTAGTTCGGTGAAGAGATGGTGATACAAGTGCAATATGGATAGTAGATATAGGTTTTTGTAATCTGAAAATATAAAAACAGCAAGGTAATTAATAGTAAAAGTGAGCACGAACGGTATTGCAATGCTTGGAAACAAGGCCAAGGGTTCATACTTTCACTAGTGGAGTTCTCTCAACAATGATAACATAATTGGATCATATAACTATCCCTCAACGTGCAACAAAGAGTCACTCCAAAGTAACTAATAGCGGAGAACAAACGAAGAGATTATTGTCGGGTACGAAACCTCCACAAAGATATTCTTTCTGATCGATCTATTCAAGAGTCCGTAGTAAAATAACACGAAGCTATTCTTTCCGTTCAATCTATCCTGGAGTTCATACTAGAATAACACCTTAAGACACATATCAACCAAGACCCTAATGTCACCTAGATACTCCATTGTCACCTCAAGTATCCGTGGGTATGATTATACGACATGCATCACACAATCTCAAAAGCATCTATTCAACCAACACATAGAACTTTAAAGAGTGCCTCGAAGTTTCTATCGGAGAGTCAAAACGTGTGCCAACCCCTATGCATAGGTTCCTGATGTCACGAAACCCGCAAGTTGATCACCAAAACATACATCAAGTGCTCACATGAATATCCCATTGTCACCACAGATAGACACGTGCAAGACATACATCAAGTGTTCTTAAAGATTCAATCCGATAAGATAACTCCAAAGGGGAAACTCAATTCATTAGAAGAAGGGAGAGGGGGAAGAACATCATAAGATCCAACTGTAGTAGCAAAGCCCGCGGTACATAGAGATCAAGACATCTCAAGAACACGAGAGAGAGAGAGAGATCAAACACATAGCTACTGGTACATACCCTCAGCCCCGAGGGTGAACTACTCCCTCCTCGTCATGGAGATCGCCGGGATGATGAAGATGGCCACCGGAGATGGGTTCACGCTCCGGCAGGGTGCCGGAATGGGCTCCCAATTGGGTTTTGGTGGCTACAGAGGCTTGCGGCGGCGGAACTCCCGATCTAGGTTTAATTCTGCAGGTTTCTCTATTTATAAGACCGTGTGGTGTCGGAAACAAGTCGAGAGGGGCCACGAGGAGGTCACGAGCCTCCCAGGCACGACCAGGGGGATGGCCGCGCCTCCCAGGCTCGTGGCTCCCTTGGCCCCCCTCTCCGATAGTTTTCCTTCAGGTATTTTTGATATTTTCCATAAAAAATCATGGCGAAAGTCTTATTCCGTTTGGACTCCGTTTGATATTCCTATCTGAAAAGGTCAAAAACACGGAAAAAACAGGAACTGGCACTGGGCACTGAGTTAATAAGTTAGTCCCCAAAATAATATAAAATAGCATATTCATGCATATAAAACATCCAAAGTTGATAATATGGAACAATCAAAAATTATAGATACGTTGGAGACGTATCAAATACCAACCCTTAGTGGGCTGGCCGAAGTCCCATAGAAGGCCCATGCGGCTGGGAACAAATTCTAAAGTGGAAAAGGTGGAAAAGGCAAAAAGGTGGAAATAAGGAAGAAGTCCTAATCCTACTAGGAGTGGAGGAGGAGACCTCCTCCTCTCCACTTCGGTCGAACCAAAGAGGGGCTGGCCCTTGCGCCAAGCCTCCTCCTCCTCTCCTCCTATATATACTAGAGGTTTTTAGGGCAGCCCCAACCCTAATTGCCACGTGTTGCCCTCTTCTTCCTCTAGATCGTTTTCTCCTCTAGATCGGTTTTCAGCGGTGCTTAGGCGAAGCCTTGCTGGAATTCCTCCACCACCATCGTCGCAACGCCGTCGCGCTGCGGAGAACTTGTCTACTTCTCCACTCTCTCTTGATGGATCAATAAGGTAGAGATCATCATCGAGCCGTACGTGTGCTAAACGCGGAGGTGCCGTCCGTTCGGCGCTAGATCGCAAGGACCATGATCAAGATCGTGAGACGGATCATGATGAGATCGCGTGACAAATCGTGATGAGTTTGCGAGACGGATCGTTATTGGATCGCGGGACGAATCATGATGAGATCGCGGGACGCTCGGCGATTTGAATCGCGAAGATGTTTGACTACACCAACCGCGTTTCTTATCGCTTCCCGCTTAGCGATCTACAAGGGTATGTAGATTCACTCTCCCTCTCGTAGATTCTCATCACCATGGATAGATATTGCGTGTGCGTAGGAAATATTTTGTTTCCCATGCAGCGTTCCCCAACAGGATACACAAGTAGTATTTCTACTTGGTGCGGAAGTTTTGGCTAGTATGAGGTTGAAGCAAACACCGCATGTTGTAGGATCCAAAACAATATAACTTCTATACAAATATACCCAAGCATAACTCATTACATTGTCTTCGTTGTCCAACTTCAACTAATTTGCTCAAGTTTGAAAATAATTAATGGGTATTCACAATCATAGAATATGTCCAAGATAGTATATTTATATGTGAAATCTCTCTTCCTTCAATATTCTTTCATGGATTGTTCAAGTGACCAATGCGGTGTTTGCTAACTTTCAATAAATTTCACCACATATACTTATTATGTGTGAAGTCATTACTCCCCATGATATAAGTATATGAAGAATTTTTAATTTCATATTTATGATATTCGATTCATTCAACCATTTACTCATATGATATAAGTGAAGCACGAGAGTTAATGACAAACTACTCCAAAAAGATATAAGTGAAGATCCATGCATAGTCAATTAGTTAAATAGCCATGTGAGGACTCTCTCTTATTCAAAATTTCATATCCAATGATTTTAGTGAAACAACAAAACAAAATAAAAATGGCACTCCAAGAATAGCATGCATCATGTGGACGAATGAAAATTTAGGATCGACATAGGCTAACCGATAATAGTAGATGAAGAGAGGTGGGATGCGTAGCATCCCCAAGCTTAGATACTTGAGAGTTCTTGAAATATTTTCATGGGGTGCCTTGGGCATACCCAAGCTTGAGCTTTTGTATCTTGTTCAATCCTCTCATATCCCGGTTTCACCTATTCTCAAAAACTTCATCCACACAAAACTCTAAATGAACTCGTGAGATGGTTAGTACACATAAGAAGAAATAAACACTTCATGTACTGCCAAGACAATTTGAAAAATAATTTTCAAACATTAGTTACTTTATACTATCATTTCCACAATTTATATCTACCAGTATAGGCTATGGAAACTACAGGATAAGTGGATAACAAAACAATCACAACAATCTGTCTAAACAGAACAGTCTGTAGTAATTTATTAAACCAGTGTACCTCTGTAACTCTAACAATTATAAATATTTAGGAAATTCTAAGGAATTTATATGAAAACACTGTGTACAATTTTCAGAAAGTTTCCACGTTCCAGTAAAATATGAAAATTCAAACACTACAAAAAAAGTTTTTGTTTTTTACACAACACACATCAAGAGGTACACTGGTTTACGCAAGCATCCTAAGGAAATTCTTGGAACTTTTTACTGAAAAACAAGATTATAAATAACACCTAACAGGGAAAAACAAAATAAAATGACGATCGAAGCAAAACTCATATTATGTGATGAATAAAAATATAGCTCCAGGTAAGATATATCGATAGTGTTGAAGACGAAAGAGGGGATGCCTTCCGGGGCATCCCCAAGCTTAGACGCTTGAGTCTTCCTTGAATATTACCTTGGGGGTGCCTTGGTAATCCCCAATCTTAGGTTCTTGTCACTCCTTATTCTCCTCATATCAGTGTCTCATCCAAAACTTGAAAACTTCAATCACACAAAACTTAACGGAAATTCGTGAGAAGAGTTAGTGTAGTAAAGATAAATCATTCACTTAGGTACTGTCAATACAAGAGTCATAATTATTCCCAAATGATACATACTGTATTACATAATTCCCATAATTTATATTACTCAATATAAGCTATAGGTACACTTGAAACAAGCAAACTATGCATGCAAAACAGAATCTGTCAAAAACAGAAGAGTCTGTAAAGATCTGAATGATCACCATACTTCCCTGACTCTAAACCTTCTGAAAAATTATAACAAATCAATTAATTTGTATATAAATGTTGTGTAAAAATGTTAGAATTTTTTCACACTGCAGTAAGATCACATAATTCATATACTGGACGCAAAACTTTCTGTTTTTGCACAGAATCAAACAAACAAGTTTCCATACTATCCCAAAGGCTTTACTTGGCACTTTTTTGGAATAAAATACAAAAAAGATGATTACTACAGTATCTTAATCATGTGAAAACATCAAAACATAAAGTAAAAGTGTTGGGTTGTCTCCCAACAAGCGCTTTTCTTTAATGCCTTTTAGCTAGGCATGATGATTTCAATGATGCCCACATAGGAATAATAATTGAAACATGCAAAAGAGCATCATAAATCTCATGACAATCACATTTAAGTCTAACCCACTTCCTATGCATAGGGATTTTTTGAGCAAACAATTATTTGAGCAAGAATCATCTAGCATAGGAAGGGAAAACAAGCATATATTCAAGAAATTGAACACATAGAGAGGAAACTTGATATTATTGCAATTCCTATAAGCATATGTTCCTCCCTCATAACAATTTTCAGTAGCATCATGAAGGAATTCCACAATATAACCATCACATAAAGCATTCTTTTCATGATCTACAAACATAGAAATTTTACTACTCTCCACAAAAGCAAATTTCTTCTCATGACTAATAGTGGCAGTATCATAAAGGACTTGAATACTACAAATTGGTTCCACACTAAAAGAGTAATATTTAGTAAAATGATATTCATAATTATGACAAGTATCATAATATTAATCTTCACTCTTTTTCATTGCATAAATATCATCACAATAATCATCATAAGTAGGAGGCATGCAATCATTATAACAAATTTGATCATTCAAAGTAGGGGTAATAAAAAGATCATCTTCATTAAGCATAGCATCCCCAAGCTTGGGACAAACATTAATTGCAGCAAATAAATTCTCAAACATGTCATTTTCATCAAACATAGCATCCCCAAGCTTGTGGCTTTGTATATCATAAACATAATCACTCTCATCATTAATGGTATGAATAGAACCAATAGTATGGCAATTATTATCATCATCCTCCAAGTTGATGCCATAAATATTTTCAAGATTATAAGAAGTATAATTATCTCCCCAATCATAATTATCACAACAAGCAATAGGCATAACAAAATCATCCTCAAGTGTATCATCTTCCAAAATTATTTTTGATTCATTCTCATGAGGCCTATCAATAATGGGAGAAACATTATTTAGGAGAGATACCTCTCTACATTTACTTTTCCTTCTTTTCTTCTTCTTCACCACATTATGTGTGGATTTATTTAATTCCTCCAAACTTCTTTTTGAAGAGGTTGGTTGAATAAAAAGCTCCTCCTCGTTACCTAATTTATCATAGGAAAAATAGGAGGATATTGGGAAACCTCTTCCCCTTCATTAGTATTATATTCCTCTTCTATTTGTTTTCTTGTCTTTAAGTAATTGGCAATATAAGGATTCTATATGCAATTTACCACGCAATACATACAGATTTCATTTAGATCAAAATCAATCATTTTCATGAGAACCCAAGCTGGAACATCCTTAGTTTCATGTTTCATTTCTTCACACCCCAAGAATAGACTAAGTTCATTATGATGCTCAAGGGTAATGAGGTTATCACAATTTTTGGACACAATTCAATCATGAAATAATTCACATTGGAAATTCAAATGACCACTTTCATTGCAAACTTCACAAGGACGGCGAGAAATATTAAGTCTTTTAGCACAAACATATAGCCTCTCTTGCAACCATTTAGTTTCTGAATACTTATGCCTCTTACAAAATCTATCTTCCCTTTTAGGCATGTATTGAACAACTCTATGCACTCCACAAAAATTGACATGCTTATAAGAAATATTTTTTATGATGACTAGTGCAATCATCATTAGTACTATGGATATTCAAAGAATTCATACTAACAACATTGCAATCATGCGCATCACTCAAAGATTTAGTGCCAAGCATTTTAATAACTTCTTCTTCTAACACTTGAGCAGAATTTTCCTTTCCATCATTTTCACGAAAGACATTAAAAAGATGAAGCATATGAGGAAACCTCAAGGACATTTTTTTGTAGTTTTATTTTATAAAACCAAACTAGTGAAAAACAAGAAAATAAAAGATTTGATTGCAAGATCTAAATATATACCTTCAAGCACTCACCTCCCCAGCAATGGCGCCAGAAAAGAGCTTGGTGACTACACGACCTCCTTCTTGTAGACTCGTGTTGGGCCTCCAAGCGCAAAGTTTTGTAGGACAGTGATACGTCTCCGTCGTATCTATAATTTAAGTGAATGTTTGCTTCCATCTAGAAATGAGAAATAAAACTACGTTTTGGGTAGGAAGAGGATAGCTTTGCATGATATCGAAGGACTAAAAATATCAAAATAGATGCTGGTATCATAATATTACAATATATTACAAATAGCAAGTGTAGAATAATGATGGGTCGGTGTGCGGAATTATCCTAGGTAATTGTTAATAAGATCAGAAATCATTATTGCAGGTTCATATGAGGGAGAGGCATAAGCTAACATACTTTCTCTACTTGGATCATATGCACTTATAATTGGAACTCTAGCAAGCATCTGCAACTATTAAAGATCATTAAGGTAAAACCCAACCATAGGATTAAAGCATCAAGTCCCCTTTATCCCATACGCAACAACCTCCTTACTCGGGTTTATGCTTATGTCACTCAAGCAACCCACTATAAGAGAATCATGAACGTATTGCAACACCCTACAGCGGGAATCCTTCACGTGTGCGCGGCACGGAAGGGACCATAGTACAGCACCAAAATAAACATACAACTCAAACCAATCTAGGTCATCAATCAACACAAAGAACAAAAGAAATCTACTCATCATAGGATGGCAACACATCATTGGATCATAATATGCGGCATAAAGCACCATGTTCAAGTAGGTGATTATAGCGGGGTGCGGGAGAGTAGACCGCTTAAATGAGATGAGGATGGTGATGAAGAAGGTGATGTTGATGAAGACGATCATTTCGGCGATGCTTCCTCCGATGGCACTCCAGCACCACCGGGAGAGAGGGGGAGAGGGTCTCCCCCTTGTGCTATCTCCTCCATAGCCTCCCCCCTCTGTGGGGAGAGGTTCTCCCTCTGGTCCTTGGCCTCCATGGTGTTGATGGCCCCTCAGGGATGATGAAGATGGCCTCCGGTGATGGTGGCCCCCTCCGACAGGATGCCGGAGAGGGCCAAGATTGGTTTTTTGTGACTCTAGAGGTGTGCGGCGGCAAAACTCCCGATCTAGGTTTCTTTTCGATGGTTTCTGGATTTATAGGAATTTTTGGCGTCGATCTCACATCAAGGGTGGCTACGAGGGTGTCACAAGCCTGCTAGGCGTGGCCACCCCCCCTGGCCGCGCCTGGAAAGCTTGTCGCCTCCTCGTGGCTCTTCTGGCCCAGCTCCAATGCTTTGGGGGTCTCTTTTGGTCCACAAAAAATCATACTAAATTTTCAACCCATTCCGAGAACTTTTATTTTTGCACAAAAAAACGACACCATGGTAGTTCTGCTGAAAAAAGCGTCAGTCCAGGTTAGTGTAATAAAATCATACTAAAATCATATGGAATTATTGTAAACATGGCATGAATATACAGTCCTTATTGAGAGAATTGGGAATCTCTCAGGCTCAGCCGCCAGTCCTTTGGTGTGACAACATCGGTGCTACATATCTGTCATCTAATCCAATATTTCATGCCCGAATGAAGCACATCAAAGGTAACTATCATTTTGTGAGGAAACGCGTTGCACAGAAGCTACTTAATATCAAGTTTATCTCCTCTAAAGATCAACTTGCTGACATCTTCGTGAAGCCACTATCGCAACCACAATTTGTAGGCTGTAGGCGCAATCTTAACTTACTTTGTACCTCAGGACACATTTAAGATTGAGGAAGGATGTTAGACTGTATAACACGTAGCCTCTGTACATAAGTTTTATTCTGTATTGTACACCCTTGGTGTGAGATAGCCACACCCAATCAAGGATGTTGGGCAGTTTCCCTAAACCACGTCTTACAGGATACTCACAATAGTGCACATGCATGAACCAGTAAAAGATGAACATATCATACCTTTCAATCAGGAAGGTTAGGGCCATGACTGCGGCAACAACCTTGTTTGCGGGACCACTATTTGTCAGCTATGGCGGGGCTAATGAAGTAGTATAAATCATGAAAGAATGACGGTTGTCAGATGGGTTGCAGACATGTTGATAATCCCACAACCGAGTCGATAGCATTGCAATATCCAAATAAATTGACATGTCTTTTAATTAATAATTAATTGTCCGTTCTAATTGTCAAGATAAAGTTTACACATGACATACGTCAAGGTCGGCTCGTTCATGAAACATGACAAGCGGGAGATGGAGGAGCTAGGTGTACCAAAGCAATGGTGAGGTGTCCGACTATGTATGCTAGGAAGGGGCCATTTGAGTGTGTTGCAAGTTGAACAAAGGGTTTGCAACATCCCCTGCTGTGAGTAACACCGCTTGTGTATTAAGCTCGCCAGGCTGCAACATCACTGCGGCCGCGAGGTCGCCGGCGCTGCGGTGGGTGATGGCGTCGATGGCGGCGCTGCGGTGGATGCGGTGAGGGATGAGGGGGCGGCACCAGCGCTGTGAGCTCACTAGTTCGCAACACAGGTCGTTGCATGGTCAGTTGGTCACCGAACAAGGCAGTTGATTTCCCATCGCAATCGGTCGGCTGCCACCTAGCACGTGCCATACCATATTTCTTATATTTTACCTACTGTTTCCTATTTTCTTTGAGTTTTCAAGATTGTCAATTGTCATGTTGATTCTTTGGAGTTTTATAATTCCAAAACACGAATATTTATTACTGTACTGATCGAGAAGTTGTTTTTTCTTGAACACAGTACAGACGCAAGTGCTCATATACATACGCATACACTTACTCATATGAACGTACACACACTCTATCTCAATGAAGAGACTGAGTCGGTATATCATCTTAAGATTTACGAAGTCATCGTAGGCGTCTCGTCGTGAACGGGAACGTCCACTCCTACTGAATGCGGATCGTCAGAAATTCTTAAATAAATTCAGAAATAATGCGAGCATCAAAACATAAAACCTGATGGGTTAAGAATATCACTGTCTCTTTAATCATCCAACCACATGTTTGTTCGTATTGATCGAAAAGTTTTGGTAAATAAAAATTAGCATGCCTTAGTTTGCTTCAAGCCGGCCGAGAACAGAGCAAGATATATAGAAGCGGAAACAAAAGGTAAAAAATAAGTACGTGCGGTGACCGGAGGTCTTGGGCAGTTGTAAACGGACTCGGCCACCTCCAAACCCACGTTCCGAAGCCTGTTATATATGTTGAGTATATGAGCAAACTATCATAAAGTTTAATCCGAATAAACAGAAAATAGATCACGACAGCAAAATCATAGACTAAATTTATCATGCAAACCAGCATAGTAACCGCATAGAACGAATTTACGACACAGATTAGACAAAGAAATTCTAGCATGATCTGAAATAGAGATGACAAGATTACGTACGGTGGAGCAGGACCACCAGCGTTGCCGTTGTCGTCCATGTCGTTGATGAAGAGGTTGGCGAAGTCGGGGAAGAAGTCGTCGTCCGGGAAGTTGTCGCTGCCGGCAGTCGCGCAAAAGTGCTCCCAAAAACCTGATCGCCCCTCTTGCGTACAAGATCACAAGAGACGGGGTTTCGGAGGCCTGCTGTCCCTTCTCGCGTTGCACGCCAGAAGGAGGGATGGAGAAGACCTAGATGGCGGCGCAATGATCTGGAACGGTGCGAAACCATATGTTGTGGCGACGGCTAGGGTTGACAGGGACCTCATGTATATATATGCGCGGCGGTGGAGAGACGTGGGCTAGACCCACATCCGAGTCGGTTACAGCCCACGATCCGACGTCTCAATCGTGCCGCGTCTGTTAAGAACTCTCCGTTCCTGACCAGCAAAAATAAGCGCGTAGGTATGAGCTCGGCTCGGTCCCGCAACCCATGGCGCGTCGTGACGAGGCGAGCGAGGAGGAATGCGCGAGGACCTCTTCTCTTCTCACTCTCTTACAAGTGCTAGAAAAGCTCACCTTATAAAGAGGTGTTGCTCTCTCTCCACTAGCAATGTGGGACTAAACTTTAGTCCCAACCACACCACACACATGGGCCATGAGAATTTCAGATTTTTGGATGGGCTTTGGGCCAAAGGCCTCATAGCAAAATCCAGCAATCCCCCACAAAGTCTCATTGGCACATCTCATCATTCCTTAGTTCCAAAACATTGTTTATATACCGGTTCTTGATGGACACTATTAAGTTGAACCTCCATTTAGAAATTTATGCTACACTAGATCACAACTTGAATAGTGGACTATGCCTTGAACTACAAGTTTTCTGCGAGTCTAGTTTTACACAAATCCTTGACTGATACTAGGCTACCGCAAGGCTTCCCCGTGGGTGGAGCGTATACGTCATACTCCAAGGCCTTTCGTGAATTTATTAGAGAACACCCAATTCTCATAGACTGCAACATTTACAATCAAATTCATATAGGTGTGTTTCTCAGGAGATGTCTTGCAGGACAACATCTCTGATTACCCAAATAAGCCACTTGAAACACATTAAGATAGGTATCAACCTGCCATGCAAATTATGAGAGTATTGCATCTTCGCGGAGTGGGATAGAAAGTGTCCAACAGCTTGTCTCCCACTTCTACTTCACGGGATCTCCGATCACATAGAGTAGGTTACCACTATGGACAACTCATACGGTAGGTCTCAAACCCATCTCCATTGATGCTTTTTCTATCACATTACGTGATAAACCCTTTGTGAAGGGATCTGCCAAGTTTTTAGACGTTTGGATATAATCCAACGCAATAACTTCGGAGTTCTTCATTTTTCTGACATATTTCAATCTCCTCCTCACATGCCTTGAGGACTTCATATTATCCTTAGAACTGTTTATCTTTATGATCACAATTTGATTATCACAGTTCATCAGGATAGCGGGTATTGGTTTTTCAACCACAGGTAAGTCCATCAAGAGCTGACGAAGCCAGTCTGCTTCAACAATAGTTGTGTCTAATGTTGTGAGTTATGCTTCCATAGTTGACCTCGTTAAGATGGTCTGCTTGCAAGACTTCTAGGAAACAGTACCACCACCAAGTGTAAAAACATAACCACTTGTGGCTTTAATCTCATCAGCATCAGATATCCAGTTTGAGTCACTATAACCCTCCAGTACCCTTGGGTACCTGTTGGGGATATAACCCCGTGATATGACCCGGTTGGAAGGTTCCGGTTGATAGCCTTTGTTATGAGCCGGCCCACAAAGACATGTACCAGTTGGAGGCCCAAGATGATTGGCGGCTCAGGATGTGGGCCGGACAATAGAGACCCGGATGCGCAAGACCTTCCAAAGGATAACTTGGCTAGTAAGATAGAGATAGATTCGGAGATGTAAACGTGATCCGGTTGTACAATTGTAGACCCGACGACTCTGACCTCTTATATAAAGGCAGAGCCGGGGCAACTTAGAGGTAGGTTATCGAAAACTAGGGCAAGCTTCTAGCTCCTTGTAATCGATACATCAAGCAATAACAACACAAGCAGGAGGTAGGCTTTTACCTCGACTTGAGGGGCCGAACCTGGGTAAACTCATGTCCTTTGTCTCGACTAACCCCTTTGAGTCCACTACCATGGCGATGGCTCCGAACTCAAGTCTGGTAACCCGGACATCTGCCGTGACAAAACCACGACAGTTGGCACCCACCATGGGGCACGCGTTCGGTGGTGTTGAGTTCTCAAAGGGCTCCCTTCCAGAGCTCGAAGGATACGTGGTGGGGAGGATGAGCAAGAGTCGCCGCAGCCAGCTCTACATCGATGACGCCGGCTGGGGGCTTGATGCTGCTTCTGTGGAGTATGGTTTTAGGGTTCCGTTCGGCGGGATTCAAGTGTTCATCGGAAAGATCGATGGATCTACACCCGGGCCGGACGTCTGTACCAGCATCGTCGAGTCGGCTCGGCGTCTTCAGCCCGCACGTAAGGTAGGCCCTGCCCGTGTTAACCCGGTGCAGGAGCACGTCTTCGTGGGCTTCACTCAAGGTATGGATCTGGAAGCATCCGGATCTCAAAGGACTCTCGTGCACTCTGATGATGAGTCGTCAAGTGGGGAAACAGAATCTATCTATCCGCTCAGCAATGGTGGCCTTGGGGGCTACGGTGGCACTCACCCCGAGTCAGAACATGGCGAGTCAGGCGAGCCGGAACGACCGACTCATGCAGCAGTATTCATGGCAGGGCCTGGGGCGGCCGGGTCAGGAGCTAACCCTCCCCAGCCGCCGGCTCAGGGCCTTGTGGAGTTGATGGATGAGCTTGAAGCTTTGTTGGCTACAGAGGTCACACCAGAGAATCAGGCGGCTCGTAATGCGGAGATCACAAGGATCAAAGGCCGGATGGCCGAGGAACGTCAGAGGATAACTGATTTAAACACCCAGATGGAGGCGGAGGCAGCACGACTCAAGGCCGATGCTTTCCGTTTGGGGCTGGAACAGGTTTCAACAGCGGTTGTGCACCACAGGAGGCATCAATCTCGTCTGCCGAAGCGCTACGAGGCGAGGAATCTCTTCAACACCCCCGGCTCTGGGAGAACAGCAGCTGCCCCTGGGGAAGGGCGAGCAGCGGCTCACATGGCCCCACCCGGAGGGTTTACGACACCGACGGGTCATTATTCTAACCCGGCCGAGAACATGGTAGCAGCAGCTACTCAGCTTGGAACGATCCCTATCCCAGATGAAGCGCCCTTTGCGGAGGAGGTGAGGAACGCCATTGGATATTTACAGACGGCCGTGGCTCAGCAAGAGAAGTACACTCACAGCCGGAGCCGGGTCCATTCCACCCCTCTCCACAATTGAAGTTTTAGCCGGCGCTATGAGTCGCCGGCGGTTTCCAGCAGTGGTCCACATCATGGGCCGGTAGGGGGACATACGGCGCTAGACGCGCAGGCCCTGGTGGACCGGGCAAGAAACAGACGAGAACAAGAGAAGGCAATGGTTCCTCTGGGTCTCGGGCCCTCAGTATTGACAGAGACCGGGGCGGCTGGTAGCGCTAGAGCCATGGGAGTTCATGCTTAACTCCGGCTCTACGGAGTGAAAGGTTGCCTAAAGATTTCAAAGGGCCCCGGAAGGTGCCAAACTACACGGCGGATCTCCCTCCTGAGGCTTGGGTTGAGAGCTATGAGCTAGCTATGGAGATGTTAGACGTCAGTGAAGCTGTTTTTGCAAAATATTTCATCATGATGCTCGAGGGCCCGCCTTGCACATGGTTAAAAGGTTTTCCACCCAACACTATAAATTCTTGGGCCGAATTGAGGGCGAAGTTTATCAAAAATTTCCAAGGGACTTGCAAGCAGCCTATGACTATTGTAGATTTGGATCATTGCGTTCATCAGGAGAATGAGTCCGCTCATCATTGGGTTCGGCGGGTGTCGACCATTATTCACTCATCGGAACAGATCACGGCGGCTCAAGCGGTGCTCATTTTGGAGAAGAATTGTCATTTCGTTCCACTGAAGCAGAAACTTGGCCGGCTTAAATATACGTGCCAAGACATGG